>CM053772.1:245626103-245642161 GCA_028658325.1 Potorous gilbertii | reverse complement strand
TATATATATATACACACATATTTCGACATGTAATTAAGGAGGAAATATGTATGTATATGTGTACATATATGGGTGTGTTTCAACATGTAATTAAGGGGATTGTACATATGGATGCAAGTGTATATATACATATATGTTTCAGTATGTAATTAAGGGGGAGTTACATACATGTAGGTGTATATACATACATTCATATAAAAATATACGTAGCTCATATAGTGGTTGTTTCCCACAGTAACCACAAGGAATCAACGTGATACAGTCATTGCTTAATATTTGGTCAGTTTCATGATCACAATGAACACTCATTCTGTTAGTGTCAGGATCTGCCAGTGTCACAAATTGCCACACTACAATATTTAAACTGCCATGTACTGGTGAGTTTGGCAACCTCTTGAAAACCACCAAGTAATGGTTCCCGCCATCAGAAGAAAAGGAAATGGTGCTTGCTGTCTGATGCAAGTTTTGCATCCATTTAAAAGTTTTCTGGGAATTTCTATTCTTTTTTCTTGTAACTACTTGCCCAGTTTTGATCTCTTGTGACTGTGAATTTACCCCCAGATTTACTCCTCACTTTTACCCTGCTTCTCTGATTCTTGTACAGTTCTGTTAATAAATGTTACAAGTCCCTCATTAGAACAATAAATCAGCCACCCCACTGGAGAAATACATAAGCATAATACTATCCATTATAATAGGGAATTCATTACTTTGGGGGCATTTCAGGACTCTCTAGCCTAGGAGAAAAATGAAAGATGGAAAATTATGTGACCAAGTCCAAGTGCCAGAGAAACCATTGGCAATGATTCCCTTTAACACACGTTTCCATTTTTATTTAGCTGCTAAATGTTGTCTTCTCCGTTTATAAATGCACTTGAAGATTTGTTTCCAGATGGCTGCCTTATTACCTAAGGTCTTTTACATTTCCAATTCTCACTCCAAAGCTAATCCAGAAGGGCTCCTTAAAATAAGTATCTTAAATAAATGTATCTTTGTTAAGAAAAGACTTTTTAATTTTTAGCTCAGTTTTAGTAGGTCCATATACTAAAGGCTTGAAGTTGGCAGGGAGGATGTCCAGGCGATCAGATGGGAGAGGAGTGGTAATGTGTAAGAAAGATTTTTCTCTTCTCAGGTACTAAATATACTGGAAAAACACTTTCCTAGTACTCAGAAAGTCAGACTGATCATGGGTTATCACCAAAGAGGAGGACATGGTATCCCACTCTGACAACCAGCCTTCCTGTGCCAGGCATCATAAATCTGAACACCTGTTATTCATGGGTGGGAGAACATGCCTGAGTGTCTGCTTGTTCTCACTTGTCCAAATAAGTATATTACTCTGCTAGAGAAAGGACTGTTTTCCTTAACTGCATCAGAAAAGTGAAGGGATTGCCAGGAGGATATCAGGACCAGTTTGACTCCTTTCTGTAACTGGGAGATTGCTATCATTCTGGGCCAGCACTCCTGTCATTTTAAACCATTATGGTTTGCTCCCCTCACTTCCACATCAGACAGGTGGGAGAGAATGTATGTACAGAACATGATTCAGTTAATATTCTTGAGGCTATTAGAAAGAGGAGAGGTCTATGAAGAAATCACAGGGTCTCCCCAAGACCCAAATAACCACCATGTGTTTTCTCCCTTGTGGTTTTCCCAACAAAGCTAGGCTTTGTCCGAAACAACTGTGAAGTATACTAGGGTTTGGGGAGGAGGAAGAGTTAGATGGTTCTCTTAAAGGAAAAGATGAAGATAATGGAATGACCAAAATGACAGAATGGCTTAAGCATCTCATTTTTCCATCAGTGTTTTCTAGTACATCTGCAACCTTTGTGACAGCTGAGTCAAGCAAAATAGACTAGCTTGTCATCAGTGGGGTCAAATGGATGATGAACAAAGATGAAGGGTACAGCCTTACAGGATGACTTGAGCCTCCTAGGGTATGTCTATATCTGTTTTTGCTTCCAAAGCTCATGACTACTCTGCTCTGCAGAAGCATGCCCTTCCATTTGTAGTTGGACCAACCAAATATTGACCCTACCCTGGATATTTAATCTATGCACATGTCTACCTGACAATGACTTTTTAAAAATTCCATTTACTCATTCGCAGAATGTAGCAGATCATGTTTGTGTATGTGTGTGGGTTTTAGTGTATTTTTGTTTTGTTATATGATTTCTTCCATTTATTTTAGTGCAACTACATAGCATGATTTGTTATATGATTTCTTCCATTTATTTTAGTGCAACTACATAGCATGATTATAGTGAAAATGTGCTCAATAGGAAAGTATATATAGAACCTATACAGAATTGTATGCTGTCATGGGGAAGGTGTGGGGGGATAAAATCTTAATTTTAAGGAAGTGATTGTAGAACATTTAAAAATAAATAAATAATAAAAAATAAAACAAAACAAAAATAATTCTATTTACTAATCCATTCCACTGGTATAATATTCCCAAGGTTACTTGCTCTGTAGTACAGAGATGGCTTTTTTCCATAGTTATACTTCTTTACAGTACTATGATTTTTCCCTTTAGTATTAGCAGTTATCTTATATTTAATATTTTATATTTTCTTTCACAAACACACATCACTTTTATTGCCTAAAATTAGGAAAGGGAACTGAATCTCAAGAGAGATTCTGGGTTCACATTTTACCTTTACCACTATCGCTTTGACCTTGGCAAAAGTTACAGAAGTTCTTGGGGCCTCAGTTTCTCCACCTATAAAATTAGAAGACCTCTGACTCCAAAACTGTGGTCCTATGAGAAAAATTCTTAGCACATACACAGGACCTGAAATGGTGGTGCCATTGGTAGCACTGGACTGAAAGACAATACAGATTTAGTGACTATTATATGAGCTAGAACTATTGGGACAGAGTTTTATTCAGGAAGGACTATAAGAAATTAGTATATTTAGGAGACACTTAAGAGAAGATGTGGCACGTGATGTCCATGGGGGGTGTACCTCTCTTTTTCAAATTAAATTCTTTTCCTAAAAAAAGAAACATAGTTTCTCTATTGAGAGGCCATGTAAATTAATAAATAAATAAATAATATTTGAACTTAGAATCTTTAAGACCTGGATTCAAATTCTGCTTGTGACATTTATTATTTGTGCTTCATGGGGAAGTCAACAACCTCTCTGAGTATGAGCTTCTTCATCTACAAAGTACAGATAACAACATCTGTCATACATATCTCACAGAGGTCCTGTGAGATATGTTGGTAAGATGCTTAGCAAATGGCAAGAACTACGTATGGATTTTGTGGTTGTTCAGTTATTTCACTCATGTCCAACTCTTCATGAACCCATTTGGGGTTTTCCTGGCAGGAGTAGTTTGCCATTTCCTTCTTCAGCTCATTTCACAGATGAGGAAACCGAGGCAAACAGGGTAAAAAGATTTGCCCAAGGTCAAACAGCTAGAAGGTACCAGATTTGAACTCAAGAAGGTGAATCTTCCTGACTGCAGGCAGGTGCTCTATCCACTGTGCCATGCAGCTGCCCCAAATAAGTATATAGATATGGATATATAGATTATAGCCATATATATATATATGTGTGTGTATATATATAAAACATTTTGAGTAAATAGCTAATTTGCTTTTATAGAAAAGAAATAAATATATCCCACAAAAGACTATAATTTAATATTCAAGATAAAGGCAGATGAGGGGATTTTTGAGACACCCTCCACAAAACAGATATCCTAAGTCTTCCTCAGTTAGCAAGGTAGTACAGTCGACAAATGGCTGGGCATGTAAACAGAAAGACCCGTGTTCAGATTCAACTTCACTTATTAGCTGTGTGACTTTGAGTAAAGCACTTAACCTCGTTTGCCTCAGTTTCTTTATCTGTAAAATAGGATGATAACAGCACCTGCCTCACAGGATTGTTGTCAGGCTCACATGACATGATACTTTCTAAAGTACTTAGTATACTTCCTGGCACAGAGTAGATTATTAATTCAATACTTATTTCCTTCCTTCCATCCGTTACTTCCTTCGATCTTTCCTTCCTTTTATCCTTTCATTCTTTCCTTCCTCTCTCCCTTCCTTCATTCTTTCTATTCTTCTTTGTGGCATGGAGGATACCACAGGAGCTTGAAGTTTATGACATTAGAATACTATGAACTCTGGCCTGTTCCGCTTCTGGCATAGAGAGTTCCTAGTAGGCCAAAATAACGTATCAGGCCCAGTATAACAGTACCTTTTGAAGTAAGTATTAATCTCTTCATTAAAAAAAAACAACAACAGCATTTCTACAGCATGTTCAAAGTTTCCAAAATGCTTTTCATATGTCATCTAATTTGATTTTCACAACAACCCTAAGAGGCAGGAGCTATTATTGTTCCATTTTATATATGAGGAAACTAAGACTGGGAAAGGTTAAATAACTTGTTCAGGGTCACGTAGCTAATAAGGGCAAGAGGCAGGATGAAAGCTCAGGCTTTTCTGATTCTGAATCCTACACTATCCACTGTGCTAGCCTGCTGATTGGCAGGATGCCTTACATGATAGATACTTTGGCCATGGAAAGGCACGGGAAAGGTAGACAATGTAAATGTCCTGCAGTAGTTTGTGAAACTTTCCTTTTCCTCGGTAATGGCAAAAGAATCATAGCAAATTACACCGAAAACATAAATGCCACAGAGTTCTTTTAAAAATCTGCAAACATTAACTGTTTGTTTTCAAAAAGAGTGATTCAACCTTCTCTGCCATAAACAGAGATTGAGGACATCAAGAAAGTGGAGTCACAAATGAACAGAGAGATACCAGAGGGATTTTTCTTAGATAAAGAAAGAAGGTCTGGTAAACTTCATTCTCTGCCAACAGTTGTATAATCATCCTTTCATGAGATACTAAGGCATCTTGCCTTACAGTATATGTGAGGAGCATCAGTTAATAAGAATGACATGAAAATAAGTGTAGCTTGTATGCAATGATCTATCGCAGAAGATGGAAGTGTAGACAGAGAAATTTTGGAAAGCATTTGACAAGACCCTCAAAACAAAGCCAACTTAAACCTTGGCTTTCAATGACTTCAGTGCAATGTTGACCTTATGAGAGGACTGGGAAAAATGTGATAGAAGAAAAGTAACCCTCAAAAGGATCTTAAAGACAGGAAAGGGGAAATAACGATAAATCTCATAGGGATCATCGGATTTGGAGTCAAATGGCATGGGTTTCAATCTTACTTTTGATATTTAATTGTTGTGTGTCCTTGGGCAAGTCTGTTCTCTAAATCTATCAGTTTAGGTTCCTAGGATGCTAAGGTCAAACAAATTTAAAGTTTTTCTGTTCCTAGATAAAAGCATAATAATTTTGTTGAAATATACAACACTAAAAAGTTTCTCAGTGAAATCTAAAGCAATGTGAAAGAAATCAATCTAATCACAAATACTAGAAAAACAAAGTAGATGAAAGTCCATAATCCACAAAGTCATACAGCCCAAGCACATTCAATTAGTCGATCCATATACATCATCTTACACAGATATTGGAAATTGACCCTTTACAAAGACCAGAAATAAGGAAATGAAGAATAGGTTTGTTTTGTTTCAACTTTAGGGAAAAAACAACAAAAACATACAGTTCATGAGGTAAGGGCTGATTTGTTTCAACTTTGGAAAATAACATACAGAACTTTCAAACTATTTGCTATTGCAAATACCCCTCTCATTAATGTTAATATCCTCTCAGGGATGTTACAACGGTGCAAGTGAAGGAATAACATGGTCTCTAAGGACGTAAAATGACAAATGGCCAAAGGGCAATTGAAAAATTCATGGAAATACAGAGTAAACAATGACTCAGATATGAAAAGCAGTACAAAACACAAATGAGTGATATGTGTAATGAGGGGGGGGGGGAAGGGAGGGAGGATAGATTGATCACAAGATAGGAATAATGACAGGTAACATGAATTCCAAGTGCCCTATTGGAATCCCTCAGATGTTAAAAGGATAAGAATATCTCAAGGGTTTTGAATAGATCCATTATAGATGATTATTAGAAAACATCAAAAAGAATCATTCAGTGTAAGAAGATATGAAGAAGTTATAATTAGTATCAATATGGAGTACTCAGACCCTTACTAGCTATGTAACCTTGGGCAAGTTACTTAATTCTGTTTGCCTCAGTTTCCTCATCTCTAAAATGAGCCAGAGAAGGAAATGGTAAACCAGTCCATTATCATTGCCAAGAAAATCTCAAATGGGAACACAAAGAGTTGGACATGACTGAAACAAATTAATGACAAGGGACTGGGAAATTATTTTAAAAATTGATCCAAATGCAACATATACATATATATATACATACATACACACACAAACATACACATACATGGATATATAGAGATAAATAGAAAGATACTAGATAGGTGATGGATAAAGAGATAGAAAGAGATGAACAATGACAGTTTTATTTTAGGGATAGGAAAAAAGTTAACCAGAAAATTATAAGCAAGGGGAACATATGGAATCTACAGACTGATTATTTATAATGAACCAAAAACTCGTGGTGATTTGAGAATGTAACATGGCAGTCAAAAAAACAAGTTAATGGGTTTATAAGATACACTTAAGAAAGTCCCACTGTTCAAGGATGAAGAAAATTATAACCCTACTGTAGTTTGCCCTGAGCAGAACAAAACTATAAGATTTAGGTTTTTTGCCTTTCTTTTACCAACAACACAGCACAGTATGTGCACATAGTAAGTGTTGAATAAGCTCTTATTAATTGTTTGATGGCTATATTGAAAAACAATTTAGATACCACATTTCGGGCACTGAAAAACTGGGCAATTTCCATAGGAGAGTTACCAGACTTCTGTGGATACTATGAACCATCGAATGTTAAGAACATGTGGGGGATGGACAACTTGGAGAAGGAAGATTTAGGGGCTGTGTGATAGTTGTCTTCAATTATCTGAAGCATTATCATTTAGAGGACAGATTAGACTTATTTTCTTGACATCATACCAGGACAGAGTGAGAATCAAGGCACAAAAGCGGCAGATAAACAGATTTTGGGTGTAAATAAGAAAAAAATTATGTCAAGTTGTTCAAAAGTACAATGCATTGCTATGGGAGACAGTGAGATACCAATCTTTGGAGGAGTTCTAAGACTGAATGACTATGTGCTGAGAATACTACAGAGGAAGCTCCTCTTTGAGAAAGAATTGAACTAGATGACCTCTTAGGTCCCTTCTACCTCAGCTAATTTGATTCTATAAGCACTTGCTAATTCCAGTGGAGATTACCATGCCAGACTTCTTGGGGGAAAAAGAGAAACAATATCAAAAGAGAATTATAGCAATTATAATTAAATCAAGCAAGAGTTATAGGACAACTATCCGGAACAGTTGTTCAGTTGTTTCAGTTCTATCTGACTATTTATGACCCCATTCAGGGTTTTCTTGACAAACATACTGGAATGGCTTGCCATTTCCTTTTCTAGTTCATTTTATAGATGAGGAAACTGAGGCAAACAGGATTAAGTGACTTGCCCAGGGTCACACAGCTAGCAAGCATCTGAGGCCAGATTTGACAAGTCTTCTTGACTCCAGGTCCAGCGCTCTGAGCACTACACCACCTAGCTGCCCTATTACACCAGGAACGACAGACAAATCAGAAATTAGAAGACAAAGCAGCAGCCTTATCATCACTGGAGTGAGGAAGGGGGTAGGGTTAGGCAGAGAAGGAGGAGGAAGAAGGATATGATAACAGCAATAGTAAATACTTCACCATGCAATAGCATGGCTGATGATGGGAATCCAATAGTGGATTTTCAAATGTCATCAAATGTGCTTCACATCACTTGAGAGAGTCTGAGAAATATCAAATATCAAATGTAGATATAGATGAGATATAGATATATACACATGGATACATACATATATGTGCTTATATATATGTATAGATGTGTATATACATGTGCATATGTTACAATATTTTAGGGTAACAAGGTTTAATGACCTTACGAAAGTTTTCATCAGTTCTCTGACCTATTTTGCATTTATTTATACTGATATATTTCCAGTTTTTAAATAAATGAAAGCTCTTTATGTGGCTTCTTCTCATCTTTTTCTTTTTACATTTTAAGCTATTAAAAAAAAAGGTCTTGAAAATGCACTAAGACTTTTGGGACACTACATACATACATATATGCATACCTGCCTGTAGACAAGATACACAAACATATACAAACATATGATATATGCACATGCATATATGGTATCTATATATGTAATATAAAATTGTTTATATGTAGATGATCTATATAATACATATTTACATTATGTATGTTATACTAAAAGCCTTAGTGAAACTTTAAGTTTTAAGAGATTAAAACATAAAATGATAATTAAAGAAGGGAGGAAACAAATAAAGAGCTTTTATTTATTAAAAAAAACAACAACTAGAAATGTTAACAGTACAATTAAACACAAAATGGTTCAGAGCACCATGATGAAGATGTTAGAGTTAGGCCATTATGGTCTTCCAGCTTATTTGCATATATATTTTATGATTAGAGATGACAAAACTTTAAAATGATAAATCATACAAACCTTTGGAGACAGGTATGATTTTTAAATAGACTATAAATTTCATCCAGGAAAATCAGTGAAATGTAAATTAAAATGAAAGGTGATTTAGTGAGTACCCAGTGGTGATCATTTAAGCATTTGTAGGTACAGGAACATGGAATAAAAATATGATACAGAAGACCAATGATGGAAAATATAGGAGAAAAAATATATAGACAGGGGTAAAAAATCAGGATGTAATCATGAGTAAGAAGAGTAAATTTCTGCTCAGCAAAGTTACTCTGAGTGAATTTAAGTATAACCATGTGGAGATGATTTGGCTAGTGAGCAAGTCAGTGAAAAGAAGTAGGTGTCCATACATTCTGTTTACAAGGACTTCCATGCTTGCAACGACTTTGTGACCTCCTTGCTGTTCCTAGCACAGGATGCTCCATCCTCCAATTCTGGGTGATTTTACTGTCTGATTTCCATGCCTGGTATTCTCTCACCCCACCTCCTGACTTCCCTTGCTTCCTTCCAGTTCCAACTACAGTCTCCCACTTTCCAAGAAGCCTTTCCCATCCCCTCTTAATGTTGATGTCTTCCCTCTGATTCTCTTCCCCATTAGAGGCTGAACTACTTGAGAGCAGGGACAGTTTATCACTTTAATTTGGAACTGCAGTACTGAGCACAGTGCCTGACAAATAACTGGTATTTAATAAATGCTTTCGTAGACTTGACTTGTTGACTTAAGGAAGGTAATTCATGTATTATTTCCCTATTTTAAAGATGAGGAAACTTCGACTTGGAGAGGTTGAAGCCATTTAGAATGGATATTCAGACTTAAATCTCAAGTTCCTGGTTCCCATTCCACTGTTCTTTTAGGTGTGTTTTACTGACCCTGAATAATCTTATTTTTAGCTTTTCCTTTCATTAAATTCTGTTTCACAGGCAGGAGAAATTCCAATATTTGACTCTGGGCTCAAGGTCATTATATTTAACTTTCTAAATATTTTACACTCAACTGTGTATTTGAAGAGCTTGTTTTGTGCCTAATGTGGGCCCTTGAACAATATAGAAGCTTAGAAATATTTATGGAGTCGATAAATGAATGAATGATTGAATGAATGAATGAATGAATTAAGCCCCGTCAGCAGTGCATTAAATCTTTCAAAAATGTGTAGGCTGCCCTCTGGATAATGGTTGTAACCAGTGATTGTAGAGCATGTTACTGTTTAAAGTTGATAAATATCATGGTTTTCAGGTAGATTATTATAGAAAGCATTACACTGCTGCTTTTATGAATTGTTTTTAAGATGGGATTGATCTTGAAACGCGGCTGCAGTAAATGTGATGGTATCATTTTTTACTACCTCCTATCTCACTGTAATTTGGGGTTTGATGGATGCTCCTCATTTCTATTCAATATCTGACTTTATAGTGAAATCACATCCAGAGACAGGAAATGTTATACTGTAAAAGGAATTAGATCTTTCCTGTCTCTTTTCTATGGGTTCTAGCCATCTGTCTGCTTAGTAAAATGTAGGAGCTTTGTATTCAACTAGCAGCCAAGCTTGAGTTGTTCAAAATAACAAAAGAAAAAAAAAACAAGGGATTGTGAGATTTCCTAGCTGCAAGGTCCTCTGGACTGTATATTCCCTTTGTATATGAATCGAGATTGTAGGTTAAAGACTAAACACCATGTCTTCTTCTCCTGTGAATTTTGCCTTGAGAATAGAGAGGATACCTCCGTGCTGCATTTTAAATAATCAGAAACTCCTGTATGACTTGGGGGAATCATGGTGTAGTAAAAGGAACCCTAGACACCTGGGTTGAAATCTGCCTCAGACATACCCTCTTGGTCACCTGAGCAAGGGATTTAATCTCCCTTAGCCTCTATTTTTTCAGCTGTAAAATTAAGCCATTGGATTAGATGGACTCTGAATTCCCTGCTCTCTCTACATGCAGGATCTTATGATCCATGAAGTCAATAGCTGCAGAAACCTTTCTTTAAATCTAGTTGCAGTCAATTCAGTTAATGAAGCTTGCTTTGCCAGGATCTCTGATGACTGCCATGGGTACGTGGAGGGTCCTTGAAAGGTTAGCAGAGAGAGCTGCTCCTGGAAATGCTCAGATCGTTATTAAATGGATGGTCAGCAAGCGTTAGGAAGTGCTTATTATGTGCCAGTTACTAAAGCACTGTGATAAGTTCTAGAAATACAAAGCAAGGCAAAAAAAAAAAAGTTCTTAATTTTTATTCCTTGTTCCTGGCCCTTTAGGCAGTTTCCAAAGCAGATATGCAGAATGTAGCCAAGGGAACACCCAAAACATGTGGTTCTGATTTGATTATCTCTCTTGGGCAGAGATAATCTCCACGGAGCACTAAGCTGGACACAAGAAGGGTAGACTCAATAGAGGTAGCCTTTTGGAGAGAGGGAAGAGGAGGTCTTGGACTATAGATTTCTACATCCCCCTTCTCCTTCCTCACAGCTATTCACTGCATCAACAGAATCATGGACCCCAGTTCAAGTAGCATCAGTCTCATTTCATGGCTCCTCCTCATTCCATGATTGTTTGATTACAGCTTTGGTGATGCACCTCAATACAGATGCAATTCCCAGAAAATGGCAGCCCTTGTTCCTTGTCCTGGCACATAGGATCAGCAGCACTTCTCATCTCACTGGTGCTAAATAAAACCTTAGCTCTGTCCTTAAACTGGGCATCTTCACTGTGAACATGTCTGCACTGTCATCTTTTCCATGGCCCCCACTGGCCCCTGGCTTCCAACTCAGTTCTCTCTTTCCCCCCAACCCCCTTGCAGCTCAATGAAATTCTGAGAGTAGAGACAAAAATCAAGTGTGACCTGATTGTGGTCTATCACCCTTCAAACTCACTCAAAATTATTTTAGAATCATTAACCCTTTTTGAATTAATAAGCTTGGCTTTAGGTATGGAAATTAAGTTGTCTTGCCTTATAAGAAGTTCATCACATCTGTTCCGAAGGTACTTCCTTCCAACTAAATATAGTCACGAAACAGGTTTCTCTAACAGCCAGAGCCAATTATTGAACAATTCCGAACTATTTCACATGAGGGATTGCATTGCATTTTTCAGGAAGAGGCTGAACATTACAGCATATAAATAATTTAGGTTAAAAAATTCCTCTTCCAGCTTTTCAGCTACTTTTATAAGTAAATTGCCCATTGTATGGTCTTTAATGATCTATGCATGGGAAAATATCTCCTAAACCATTTCATTATTTCATACTTAGACATATTAGTGCAGTCAAAAGCAGTTTCACTTGTGTATACTGTATTTAGGCTTTGCATAAAAACACTTTTCTCATTTCTATAAAGAACATAAAACATAATTTTAAAAAAAGAAATGACCATCTCCAAATGAAGTAGAAAATAGGAAAAAACAATGCAGAAGAGAAAATGCCTATCTTCTCCATTCAAAGTGGGGTGCAGGTCAATCTTGGTTGAGATAATTACTAAGTAGAGAATTGAGATTCTTATTTTAGGGGAAAATGTGTCCATTACTTTGTTGGAAAATGATGGATGGGATCACTCTGAGGTTTCAATGCGCACTTTCTAAAATACATATTAGCAATACTGCTCAAAATGTATTTTGATGATCCTCAGCCAAGATGGCCCATTTAAGGGTGACCCCCACAGGGTCGTATTTCAATATTCCTAGCCATTGGCAGAATCAAGCATTTAGATAAAAGCTATTTTCTGCTCAGCTGTAGCCACACAGAAGGGATGGTTCTCCTCCTGTCTGCCCTACTGATGAGCTCTCCTGTGTATATTGTCTCCCTGCAGTAGAGAGTGAGTTACTTGGAAGAAAGAACTGTTTTCACTTTTCCATTTGTATCCCCATTGTTTAGTGTGGCTCATGGGATATCATACCAAGTATTGAATAGTCGTTTTATTTCCCCCAACCGTAGTGAAACCATTGTCTAGGGGGAATTCAGCTCACCTAGACAAGAGGATCTATAGAAACCATAAAATGTCTTTGATTGTACATCCAAAATAGACCTTTACTGCGCTTGGGCCAAAGCACATCCGTGATAACGAAAGAGGATGAATGACCCCTTATCTGGAAATTACATATTTGGGAGGGTAGCTGGACTCATGACCATTTCTAACTCTGCTAACCCTCAGAACCTATAATTCCATGATCAAAATCACTGGGGCTCCACTGACATGTTCTTCCTCAAAGAAGTTTAATTTGGCATATCTTAAATTGTACAATGGCCCGGTGACAGTGGAGAAAGGGGTTTATTCATTTAATTGAATTCAGCAAACATCTACAAAGTATCTTTTGCTTACCAAGTACTGTGCTAAGTCCTAAAAATACAAAGACAAAAATTAAACAAGCACAGGTACTTATTAAGTGCTTTCTAGGTAGCAAACAGTGGACGAAGGGGTTAGGATATAAAAAGAAAGACAAAAACTGTCCGTGCCTTGGAGAAGTCAACATTCTAATGGGGAAAACAAGAAGCAAAGAACTGTCTATCTTTCTTTCTTACCTTTTTTCTATTCATCCATCTACCTACCTACATATACACATATGTATGTATACATCCATATATTTATATGTGTGCATATACATACATGTATATCCACACACATGCAACAGATGGAAAGTAATTTCAAAGTAAAATCACTTTTAGTAAAGGGAATTAGAAAAGGCAGGTGGGGAACAATCTTTGTCCCCATGGAGCTTACATTCAATTGATACAATTAATTACGTTAATTTATTTACAAAGTAAAATATAGTCATTTTAAGAGGTAGAGATGACATAAGTTGGGCAAAGAAGGCCTCACATAGCAAGTGTCCCATGAATTGCATTTTGAAGGAAACTAAGGATTCTGGGAGGGGAGGGGGAAATTTCATCTATATATGGAGAATAGCTTAGGAAAGGGCATGAAAGTAGATTATTGAATATTGTGTATATAGATCATCTTCCAGTCCAGACGTGCTGGAAAAGAGAATTTGTGGATGAAAGAAGGCTGCAAAGGCAGGTAAGATACAAGTTTTATAGAACTTTGAATGACATTCAAATGACACTCTTGTCATTTATATCAGAGGCAATAGGGAGCCACTGAAGATTTTAGGTAAGGGAATGACATGATCATTTCTCTATTTTATGAATATTAATTGCTCATCTGAGAGAAATCAGGTCAGACAGCAGAAAGACTAAGAGGAAAAATAAGAAGAAAGCTATCAAAAGAGAATAGAAGTGATGAGGTCTTGAATTAGGGTGATGGTTATAAGTAAAGAGAGAGAGAGAATACTAATGAGAGATGTTATGTAGTCCTAATCAAGAAAATCTGGCAAATGATCATCGCTATGGGTTAGAGGCAAAAAGAAGAATCAAAGATGACCTTAAGGTTGCAAAAGTCTATGGTTAGAAAGATAGTAGTACACTCAACCAAATTTAGGTAGTTTGAAATACTCTCATGAAGCATTTAAAGGTTTATAAAGCACTTTGCAAATATTATCTCGTTCCACCTTCACAATGACCCTGGGAGGCACTTCTCTGCTATTATCCCTGTGTTATAGATGGGGAAACTGAGAAAGGCAGAACTTAAACGAAGCATACAGGGTCACACAAATAATATCCTAAGGTCAGATTTGAACTAAGGTCTTCTAACTCCAAATTGAAGGTTCTCTCACCTAGATGCATTTTTTTCATTTAGAATGTAGTAAGACACGTTATTGACATTAACCTAATATTCCTCTGACAAAGGTCCTGGAGTTTAAATGAATCATCATTCCCTTTTGCAAATGCAGAAATTGAGACACCAAACGGTTAAATGATCTGGCTGCTGAATTGACTATCCCTACTCCTCACACATAGTGGTTTTCACCATGCATTCCTGCTTCCACATCAGAATGGGCTGGCCCCCAGGTGATGAATTCTGTTGGCCCCAACAACTCATTAAATGATCCACTGAGGCATGGAGAAATATCCACACGGACTGATGGAGTCATTGATTTTGTGAAACATTGAATGGTTAGCTACTGTGTAAATCTTGAAATTGAACTAAACTTAAAATACCTTAAATGGATCTGAGAACAAAGTTTGCCCCTAAGAAATGCAGTTGAAGGAGAGAAACATTAAAGGCTAGGACCAGGCTAAGAAACCTATCTCTTCCCTTTTAAACCAACATAATACAAACCAATTTATTCTACTACTTGTCACATCAATTCTATGCCCCACCTCTCAGCCCCAATCTCCAAACCTTGTTATTGTACAGTTGTTAAAAATGCTCACAACTTCAAAGTCTATCTGCAGTTCTGTGTTGAACTGATGAACACCTATTTCTCTCCTTAACATAGACAATCAATTTCACATTCTAGTTCTAGGAACATTTGCGGGGAAAGGGGGTGGAGATGTGCCCCAAACCATCGAAACGAGGATCTTCTCAGGGTTCAAACTAAAGCTTTATGTGTTACATTTAAAACAGTGATATATAGCAATACCAATTTTTTTATTCCTGTAACTACTGCTATTTTCATTATCACCATTATTTTGCAAATTCAAGAAAACATATTTAGGCTAAAAAAGTCTTTACAAGGAGGAAATTTTGGCAGGGAGTTTTTGCAGAAAGCTATCAATTTGCAGTCTTTTCAAGTTAAAGCCCATATTTCACAATGATCCCCAGACCAAGGTTACTACTTTTACTTCTCTTTGTAAGGCTTTCTATATATTATCTCATTTTAGTCTCCCTACCATCCTGTGGAAAGGATGCTACTAGTACCCTCACTTTACAGATGAATCCCAGAAGCTTGGCACAAAGGAAAGTATATTGGAGTTCATACCTTCATATTCCGAACTCTTATTTGATGCTTATATGGGTCACCTTAGGCAAGTAATTTAAATTCTCTAGACCTAGGTTTCCTCCTACATAAAATGAGCAGAGTAGGTCTGGATGGTTTCTGAGGTTTTTCCCAGTTCTAGATCCATGATCCTGTTTACGTGCCAAGGGCTACACAGAGAGTAAGTTCGAGATAACAAATAAGAAGTCAGATCTTCCTGACTCCACGTTCAGCAGTCTATCCACCATGGTGCACTCAGCAACATTATCACAATTGTTAACATGGGTTCTGAAATGACTGAAAGAAAGGTTTAAGCCTTTCTGCTTGGCTAGTTGTGTTACTCTGATGGGCTGGCAGAGTCACTACAGAGCCCATGTTAACACAACGCATATAATAGAAGGTAAAAATAATGAGAACCTGCCCTTGTATCATGCTATGTAACACACAATAATCATTTTCACTCTTCATAGAATTTCAGCCCTCAGCCTGAACTTGTTTTTCAGTCATTTATCACTCATATTCAACTCTTTATGACCCTACTGAGGATTTTCTTGGCAAAGATACTGGAGTGGGTTGCTATTTCCTTCTCCAGTTCATTTTACAGATAAGGAAAATGAGGCAAACAGAGTTAAGTGACTTGCTCAGGGTCACACAGCTAATAAATGTCTGAAAAAAGATTTGAACTCAGAA
>CM053772.1:245602636-245625603 GCA_028658325.1 Potorous gilbertii | reverse complement strand
AGTCAGTGTTGGCAGCACAATCTTATATTTTAACAGGCATGTGCTATGTTTCTTCTGCTATCTTGATGAGAAGTGGTGTTAAGAAGAATTCAGGCAAAGAATGCTTAATTACTTTAAATATTTCTTGTTGTTACTTTGGATTCCTGTTGAATTTTAATCAGGTGGAAAATTTCTTTAATTGGTCTTATTTAAGCTATAGAAGGATTACATTCTGAATAATTATGGTCACTACTTGGCTTTGAATTTATACATTTCTTATCTTTAGGATGAAGAAGAGGTCATGAAATGGAGATCACTCCCCTATGATTATCTTTCTATACAAAGGGGGAGATTAAGTAGCTATTGACAGTTCAGATTCTTAGATGTAAGTGGAAGAGGGTTCATAATTATTTCCTTGGGAGTGTGTGTGTGTGTGTGTGTGTGTGTGTGTGTCTGAATACAGATGCTATTTTTCTGTCATTTCACAGACTTTTTAGACCATGGTACCTAGATTTGAAATGAGGATGCCACATGATTTGTGTTGATAAAGTGAACTCTTGGTTGAGGAAGATTCTTCTAGTAATAAAAGTCAGTGTTTTCTATATAGTATCTAGTTTTAGAGAATTGTTTCAAGCACTAAGTAGGGTCAGGCAGCAAGTACATATGTTCATGACCAGCTCTCTGTCCGCTCCACCATGCTGTCTCTGAAAAGGTTAATACCTTCAACAATATATCATTTATGCTTTTTACTTGAATCTACTTTTCTATATTTCTGTCTTTGTTTTTCTTCCATTTATTGATTCTCTCCTTTACCCAGTACAATGCCTTCCCTTTGATTTTTTTTTCCAGTTTACAACTGACCTTTGTTTAATGGTCCCATTAGGACCTTTCAAATTTCAAGGGTTGAAGGTCCAGAAGATCTACCTGAAGAATTACAGGAAGGGCTCATTGACTAATTATATACCAGAGGTGTGGCAGCTAGGTGGTGCAGCGGATAGAGCACCAGTGCAGGAGTCAGGAGGACCTGAGTTTAAATCTCACCTCAGATACTTGACCCTCACTAGCTGTGTGACCTTGGGCAAGTCACAACCCCAATTGCCTCCTGCTGGGTCATCTTCGGTCATCCTGAGGAATTTTTGGTCACTGGATTCAGATGGCTCTGGAGGAGAAGTGAGGCTGGTGACTTGCACAGTCCTCCCTCATTCAAAACAAAGTCAAGTGCAAGTCATGTCATTATTTCTGTGATGGCATGGTCTTCTTCAGCAAGGAAGGACAAACACACATGCACACATGGAGGTATCAAACACAACAAGATCCAAATATAATTGGGAATTTTAACAAAAAAAATAAATACAATAGAACATAGATAATAAATATGTGGTTTTCTAAGTTGATATGTAGAAAGTAGGGATCCTTAGCTATGGGTTAGTGGCCTTTTCTCAATTTATACTAGCTATAATCTTCATTTTACTTTGCATTCTTCTTCAGTAGTTCAGTAAGGCTCATCTTGTTGCCAAATTAAGATTCAAACCCTTCTAGAGACCTTACCATCTATTTCTTTTCTATTCGTCTTGTACAACTGATGCTAAATACAATCCTTAGCTATGAGCAGAGTGATAAAGTGGTGTATCATTTCCCATAAGGCTTAGGGGCAGGTGTGGTTGGTAAAAAAAGATTTCTGCTGAGATTGTTGCTCTTTGGAACTCCCTCCCTGGAGCCAAACTCTTCTGATCAATGAGCCAGCAAGCCTCCAACAAGCCTTGATATATCACTTCACCATCTGCCCTGGCCATCTTTTTTGCCATATCTATCCTCTGCCCATTTATAAAATTCACATTCAATGAATAAAAAAGTCCTTAAACCCTGATCAGATCTTTTATTTTAAGGAGTTATAAGCAATCCAAAAGAAAAGGAGTCATGATTTCTACAGTCATTAAATTTAAAATCTCTTGAAATTAAGTTATTTTTAAATATGTGATTTCATTCGAATTTTTAAATATGTGATTTCATTTGAATTTGTAATACTCATTGATTAAAACCCCTCCGCCCATGCAGACCGGTAACTTCTTTAAATATTCTAATGTTAGAGAATTGTCTGAGTGGTTAAATGACTTGTTCAGGGACATATAATCAGTTGGTTCCAGAGGTAGCACTTGAAACCAGGTATTAAACACATGTAATCATAGCTTTGGAGTTGGAATTGTTTGAAGAGGTGGTCTCAAACAACTCTCTCTTTTGACAGATGACAAAACTAAGGTCCAGAGTGACTTGTTCAAGGTTACACAATAGCCTCAAAAGCAGGATTTGAACTCAGGTCTTCTCACTCCATAGCCAGTGTTCTCTTCTCTTGGACATGCAGCTTACTTTAAGCTTAGAGACCAGCTATATTAATCCACAAAAATATTTACAAACAAAAAAAAATGCACAAGTAGTATACATGTAAAAACCTATATAACTACTTTTTAGTACTCGCTAAATACAAGAGGAGTTCCAAAAGTAGAGGGATGAGGATGAGCTAGAAGAGTTGGAGAAAACTTCAAGAGGGAAGTAAGACCCAGGGTCCTATGTTTGGAACAAATGGGAAAATCTGCTTGACTAGAACATAACAGTGTGACTCTGGGAAAGTCTCTTGGAAACAAAACAAAACAAATCTCTGCCTCAGTTTCCCCATCTGTAAAGTGGGGGTAAAAATGGCATCTATCTCTCATCTTGTGAGGATCAAATGAGGTATTTGTAAAGTTCTTAGCACAGTACATAGTAAATCTAATAAGTGTTATATAAATGCTATTTATTATATAAATGCTAGTTATATAGTTCTGCTATCATTCTTTAGCAGAGGGTATATTTTGGGGAATCATGAGAAAGAATATTAGGCAGTGTGGAAAAACTTAGAAGGCAAACAAAGGAATTTGATCTTAATAGGACTAGGAAATTTGTGCCTGAGGAAATGAGTGATATGAAAAGAAGGATCTTACAGGAATGTGAATTTGGTACAAAATAAGGAATGGATTGACAAAGGAAGAAAGGAAGGAGTCTGGAAGCAGGAAACCCTCAGGCACATGTCTCCTGAATCTGTCAGTTATATCTCCGTAATCCCCTATCTGGCTTGAACTCCACCTTTGATCCTTAAGCTACTTTCTTCCTCTTCCTTGAATGGTAGATGCCTGTTTATCTAATTTTCATGTTCATGTTTGTGAAAATAGAATTGGTGAATAGTGAACAATCCTTCCTTCATGCTTCAGGTCTTTCTATTGGGCATAGTTTCTAGTACAGTTTCCATCAAATTTGTTAGCAGAAGGCTACTTCCTTCATTCTGTTTGCCCTTTTCCTGTAGGAATACACCCATTTTTACTGATGCATTCCACCAATAGTGAAAGGAAGATCAAAAAAATAAGACAAGATCAGAACTCCTGGGATCCACAACCTGAATTCAGCTTAATGTAAAGTTGTGGCTGATGTGTTAGCCTTGCATTTCCTGAAAGCCTGGAATATAACTTTGAGCCTCTCCTAGATCACGGAGGGTCAAGATGAGTAAAAATTCCTCCACATGAGCTTAATTTCAATTTCTGGCAAAGTCATCAATTCTGTCATCAAATCAATTTTTATTTTGTGAATACTTGGAAAAGAGAGGGGTAATCATAAAGAACCCATTCAGTTCTGACCATGCTAAACTACCTTCATTTTCTTTTTGGATAGAGTGGTAACATTGATAGATCAATAGATGAATTTTGCCTAGGTTTTGGCAAAGCTTTTGACAAAGTCTCTTATTCTATTCTGGAGAGTAGGATGAGAAGATGTGGGAAAATATATTGTACAAATGAGTGACATGGTCTCTGCTCTTTTCTAAATGTGTGTGTGTGCACGCGCGCATGTGCAATCACTTTGGCTATTGTGGATAGGATGGATTAGAATGAGTAGAAAATGATTTAGATGACTATTTCAGTAGTTTAAATGAAAGGTGAATGTGGCCGTACATACTTAAGATCATTGCTGTTTTGTCTTAGTAACAATAAATTGATCTAATGTCCACATTACTTCCACTCGGATTCCAAGACACATTGTGAGTACTTGGGAAATTTTCAAAGATGGATCATCAGAAGAGCAAAGTCTCATTTGCTTCCAAAAGATATATTTGTGGTTGTAGTTGAAGATGTCTATCATCATCTATCTTTCTTTAGAGTTGAACTTACAGAACACAAGCCTTGAAAACTGCATGAAACACCTTAGAATAGAATAAAACGTATTCTATATGTGAGATTGTATATTTGGCAACACCATTTGGTTCTCCAGATCGTGAACAATGAATCTATTGGACTATCTTTGGCTCTTTGCTAATGTCATCTAGACATGAAAATGTGGCTATTTCCAACTCTAAGATTGAAACTGACATTTCCTCTTTGTTGTGCAAATTAGACAGTAGCAATTGGAAAACAAATTCATTTCTGATTGAAATGCTTTGGAAACTGCAATTACTGATTGACTCCTGTGATTTTTATCAGAGCATTTACATAAGTTTCTTTTAATTGTTGTTTTTTTTTTTTTAATTTTTGGCCTCTCACTTGATTTTCAAGCAAACGGAAAGTGCTTTAAACTCGAGTGGACCATTTTCCTTTCTGCACAAGAGAAATGAGTTGTCAAACAAAGCAAGAATAAATCACCCAGAGCTGTTTATTTACAGCTGAGAGTAGAAACAGAACAGTAGCTCGAATTCGGATTTTCCCCTCCTTAGCTGTGGAGGCCTAATTCTCCCATTACCTTCCTATCTAGCTCATCATAGGGTACTTTGGTTACGAAGGTAACACATCCAGACTCACTGACTTCTATTTGAGCTGTCTCCTTTGCTTATCAGAGCCAGATCTTCTTCTGAATGGCTAAGGACCTTATTCTGGTCCTTTGGAAACTGCTGTTTCTACAACAGGACTATAAAAATCCTTTTTACCTCCAGAAAGAAGCTCTCTTGTATCGATTCTCATTTTCACATGGTAGAATTCAAAAGATTTTGTCCCTTGGAAAGCCACTTTTACTAGTTTGAGTTTACATGTTTGTTTCATCCATTCTATTAACCGCTCATTCTGGTAGGGTCAGAATGACACAGGGCATTTCTTTAAGATATCAGTTGTAGTCTTGTATCGACCCTCTTCTCCATTCACCATTTTTTTATCTCTTGTTCCTTTCATGACATTATTTCTTTGACATGTTGTATGTGTCTGTGTGTGATTGCAGTAGAAAGTTGCTAACAACATTACAATGTCCATTCTTGTCAATGGCAAATTAAGAACTTTTTTCTAGACCTGCTATTTCTTCTGTTTGTGGCAGGCAATCATCAGATTACCATTACTTTTAATTTCACTGTATTAAAAGTATAAAATCAATGATTATGTATTAGGATGATCAGCAGCTCAGAATCATATGGCCGTGTTTGTCTTTTGGCTTGAGCAAGATGCTTGGCAAGTTTGCTTCTCTCTCTTTAGCTTACCCCTCATCATGCATGAGGTATGAAAGTTGAGTTTCTGTTATGGTGAAGATAGAAATTATTTCCATTCCTTCTATTTTCATATGCTTTATAACATTGTAGCTAATGTGTGTGTTTGTCCTTTGTTGCCAAAGAAGACCATGCCATCAGAGAAATAATCACATGACTTGCACTTGACTTTATTTTGAGTGGGGGGGGTGCTGTGCAGGTCACTAGCCTCACTTCTCCTCCAGAGCCATCTGAATCCAGTGACCAGATATTCATCAGGATGACTGGAGATGACCTAGAGGCAACTGGGGTTAAGTGACTTGCCCAAGGTCACACAGCTAGTGAGTTTCAAGTATCTGAGGTGAGATTTGAACTCAGATCCTCCTGACTCCTGCACTGGTGCTCTATTTACTGCACCACCTAACTGCCCCAATTGTATCTAATAATCTTGTTGGTAATGGCAAGGCAAATTTCCTACCTGGATTGGAATATGGCAAAATGATCAAAACCCTACTTTAGAAAATTAAAGCTTAAAGTACTTTAAAAAAAATACTTTCAGATGACTCACTAAACATAACTAGCATTTTGGGGATGATGAGAAAAAGAAAAAAATACACAGCTATTGTGTGCAGAGTACATGCAATTCAGTCTTCCTGACAACTGAAAACTACAAAGATATCAGCTCTGAGTGGAATCTCTTGGACTTAGTCACAATTTCTAGAATGACAGAAAAGCATGGGGACTGTTGGAATGTTTCACTGGATTTCAGACTCGTTTTCCTGTTATTGGTATCAACACATACTACACAGCAACAAAATGTCAAAACATGTTCATTGAGTCTGATCTACAGCAAGGAAAATATATCCTAGGAACAAGCTTCATGCTCAAGTTCTTTCAAAGAATCGGGGTAGCAGTAGGGAAAGGATATCTCTGTGCACTGAATGCTGTTTGAAGTCAATGAAAGAATGATTGCGAGCTCTCAATGAGCAATTCAGCACGAGGCCCCCACTTGATTGTGATTGGTACTACTACCACCATTTTTATTGAATATATTTTAATATCATGATTTTATTTAACAACAGACCTGTTAGTATGAGCACTCCTAGCATCCCCAATTCCATCCTCAAACTCTCTTGGCAGGTGAGTGGGCTTTCTACTTTAATGAGATGAAGAGGCAATATTGTACAGTGGAAAGTGTTCTGAATTTGGATTTAGGAATCTTAGGCTCATTTAGTGTCTGCCACATACCACATAAGTGACTTTGGATAGATCCTTAGTCTCTCTGGGCCTCTGTTTCCTACTCTGAGAAAAGAGATTAGGGGCTGGGGAAAGGACTAGAAGCTTGGATCAGATTCTTCCTCTATAGTCTGCTCAACCTCTCCTATTCACTCTCTTGTTGAGTTCAAAACAGTTCTGTATTTGACCCTCCTTCCAGCCCCCAAACATTTTTATAACTTTGCCCATTATCCCACTTCATAGGATTTCAACTAGCCTTTCTTCCTTCCTTCCTTCCTTCCTTCCTTCCTTCCTTCCTTCCTTCCTTCCTTCCTGTTTCAGAGGAAAAGGCATCTTTCCTTCATTCCCATTCTAATTCCAGTTACTGTGTCCTTTATCTAACTCCTTCACTTCTCTTGATGGAATGTCCTGGGTCTTGATTTTTGAGTCATTCTCTCCCTGTCTTGCATCTTGAATCTTAACTTCCTACTCATCACTTCCTTCTCTATATGTCTTACAAACATATTCAGTTTGCATTCACCCACCTTGAGAAAACCTTGCCTTAGTCCTGCTGAGATCTTTGCTTATGATTCTTTTCTTTCAAAGCTTCTTGTAAGAGAATTCCATATCTGTTGCTTCTATTTCCTCAACACAAATGGATTCCTTTACACTTTTCAACCTTATGGCTTTTTCACTATTAGGACTCTTGTTTGGAAGGTCTCCAGTGACCTATTAACTTCTGCATCCAATAGACTTTACTTGGTACTGCAGTCATGCCTTCCTAAACCCGAATGTATTATAGAAAGACATTATTGTTATTAATACTAGAGATGCATGGAATGTTCAGGGCAGATTAGCACCTCTGGCATGAGGGCTTCCTGAGTCTCCTCAAGGCTTCTGATCTACCTCTGGTGTCCACTTTTACTTAATTCTCACCTGTGGTTCCATGAAGCTTTAACATGTACAGCAGCCACACCCAGTAAAATCATCTGAGCAGATGGCTAAACCAGATTAAGGGTAACCAATGAACCTCAAACCCATCAGTGAGTTAGGGAGATACCTACCACCAACATGTGAAGGCTTCCCCCATGGAATGAGCAGAAGAGGAGTTCCAACCACCCTGAAGGCAGCTGAAGCAGGCACTGAAAAGTGCTTAGAGCTTGGTCAGGTATCAAAGATGCCCAGGCCATCCAGTGCATCCTGGGCCAACACCAGCAGTCCTGACTCTGGTCTTGTCACTGGACTTTGATGACTCTTGAAGAGAGAGGCTGATGATTTCATGCTACTTTGCCTCACTTAAATCCAATTCGTGTGCAAGTCAAGGCATCACTTCATGATGTCGCTGGTTCTCTGAAACAAAGGATAAACAACAAAAATATTATACTCTTTCTCATGGTTTCAGAGACTACTTCTGCCTATGTGATGAGTTCCCATCTTTTTAATTTCATCCCTCAATAGCTACCTGCTTCCTAGACCATCCAAGAGGGCTGAATAGGGGAGAGATGAGAGACCGTTGTCACCTCAAATTCAATATAGTGAAAACCTTACTGCATCATTCCCTAAAAAAAATTCTTTTCTCCAAAATTTACCATTTCTTTGATGATATTACTATGCTCTTAATCATCTGGCTCCAAAATTTTGGAGTCCATTGGATTGAGACCTCTGAGAAAGAGTCTGGACACTATCTGCCTTGAATGGGGAGGTTCCTTAAAAGGTTTGAATCGAATGGGCTATTCTTTGACTTATCCCATTCCCTCTCCTATTTTACCCAGTTAGTTACCAGGTATCTATTATGAATGACCTTTCTTCCTTTTTTCATTACCAAAACCCTTAACCTTGTTTTGTCACCTAAGCCTTAAACTCTAGCCCAAGTACCTTCACAGATCTCCTTATTTCTGATCCTTCACACATACTACTGCTGGGTTAATGTTCCTAAAATGATGCTTTTCCTCTCATTCCTCCTCCTTCTTTTCTGCCCTCCTGCCCCTCAATCTTCAGTGATTCCTACTATCTAGAGAATAACGTATAAATTTCTCAACCTTAGCATGATGTCTTCATCAGCTACCTAATTATATTGCCTGAAGAATTAACAGTCTCAAGGTCATGAAGTGTTAAATATTATAGTGTGTGTGTGTGTGTGTGTGTTTGTGTTGGTGGGAACAGCAAGTTTAGATGATTTATGTCATGGTCAGGCTGAGTGAGTAACCCAGGAATCCATATATTAAGGCAAGGATGAGAAAGTATAGATCTTAGTTCAATCCATCCTTCACACAAATGCCAAACTGATATTTCTAAAACACATCTCCTCTGACATTTCACAACCTGACTCCCACTCACATGTCTGATGTTATTCTATATTTTCTCCTTTATTCAATGGATGCTCCATTCAAACTGATCTTCCCATTGTCCTACTGTGTGGAGAACCATCTTCTGTCACCAGGTCTCCAAACTGGCTAGGTCCCATGCCTGTAACATACTCCCTCCTCATATCTCCTTAGTATTTTTGCCATCCTTTAAAGCTCTGTTTGACATGAAGTCTTTCCTGGTATCTCAGGTAGTAGTGCCTTCCCCCACAAAATTACCTTGAAGTTATTTTGCTAATATCTGACCTTTCATGACCCCATTTGGAGCTTTCTTTGTGAAGGTAATAGAGTGGTTTGCCATTTCCTTCTCCAGCTCATTTTACACATGAAGAAACTGAGGCAAACTGGGTTGAGGGAATTGCTCAGGGCCACACAGCTAGTACATGCCTGAGGTTGGATTTAAACCTAGGAAGCTGAGTCTCCCTGACTATAGACCCAGGATTCTAACCACTATACCACCTGGCTTCCCAATATGTCAGTGTACAAAGAACAAAAAGAGGAATACAAATGAAAATGGTAATCTCATGAGTTTATTTTTAAGCATATATTAAATTTCATATGGTAGTAACAACATGCCCTGTTTGTTTCTTTCATTGTCTGAATGTGCCTTGATTATTTATGTTTGTGACTATGTTCTGATAAGGATATCCACTCTGGACAGAAATAGAGGCTCTTGACACAGACCTTTAGATTCTCTCTTATCATGGCTCTTGTCTTTTAAAAACTGATCAGGATCCTGATCATAGACAGCCTGTCACTAACATTCAGGACAATTCCATATTTCGACTTGGTTTTGTAGCTTTATCTCCCACTAATAAACCCTCCCTTCAAAAAACAAGAACAAAAAACAGAAACAAGTTTATTCATTGTTTTTCATGTGTAAGGGTGGGAATCTACTAAATGCCCTTTGCCCTGTGGCAGTTAACTTTGTTTTACCTCTGTTTGGCAAGAACACTTTGGGTTGAGTGAGAACTAGATAGGACAGGAAACCTGTAAAGATTGAGTGGTGTTCTTTGGTATGAAACAGGAGTGCATAGAGAAGCAGAGATCTCCAGGGCCTGGCAGAGGTGGGGAATGAATGGGGACATCCAGAGAGGTCTAGAAAGAATTAGCAGCCTGGGGACAGTCAGCCAAAAGGAGAAAGATAAAGAGAACCAAGCTGTTGCCGAGAAAAGGGGGATGTATCTCTATAGCCATCTTGGCACCGAATATATAGGCAGATGCCACCAGTTGTATTACTACCCACCTTGCCATCAGTTGAGGGAAATTCCTAGAACAAAATCTGTTCTTTTCATCAAATATTCCTTCTGGTGCCTTTCTAACAATAGACCCTATACTATACTATGTTCTTTTCATAAACATTTCTGGTTAACCTGAATTTTGTCTCAACCACAAGGATGAACTATAGGGAGAGAGAAATTTAAATTATGGTGAGAGCAAAATGTCTTAGTATTCAGGGGCTGAGAACAATTCCTATTGTACTTCTAACTTTTAGCCTACTATAAGCTCCCTAGAGCATCAGAGAGGGGATTACATGGACGTGCGGGACCACATAGGTTTGAGCCCATTTCCCCAGGCTTAAAACAAATTTATTACTGTAACACAGAATTACAGTTCTGCTCCCACCGAGTCTTTGTCAGTAATCTTTAGCTAAGTCTTGTTCTTTGTCAAAAGAGAGTTAAAATTGTATTCCTCTAGGAATATTCCCCAAGCCTATGGGCTGCAGTAACTTTTTACAATCCATCATCCTTACCACCACCATCACCATCTTCACTCATGGCCGTCATTATAAGTCAGTTACCATCTCATTCTGACCATTTCTTTTGACACTGCTCAGTGGAGTCCAGGAACGTGGCTATCTTATTCTTTGTCTCATATATGTATAAAATAACATTTTTATTATTGGTAATCACTGTTATTACAGTAAGTATTTCTACTTTCCACACTAATAATGTGGAGCTATTACATCTATATGGTGATTTCAATTTTACAAAGCATATTCACAGATGTTCTTGCATTTCAAGATGTTTATAATTATAATATCAATCATTTGTAGAACCTTTTGTAGTTTACAAGGTATTTACAGGCATGTGATCTCATTTGAGATGCATAACAGCTCTGTGACTTAGACAAGAATCATTTTCTCCATTTTATAGTTGGGAAAATTGAGATCTTTTGTCCTGAACTCAGCATTTATTATATTTAGCAGTCAAGCCTAACTTATTTTATTCGGCATTGTTATTTATCTCTTTGTGCAAAATATTGTTTCCCCCTAGTAGATTTTAAGCTTCACATTTTTCTGTCCCTATGACTAAGCAGATGGCCTTGCATTTTTTAGGAGCTCAGAAATTATTGATGATGAATCATGAAGGGGGATGAAGCTATTAGGTTTAGGGCACAACACACCTGGTGGACATTCTCCTGCTTCTCGGAGGACCTGTTTCCAGGGGCATTCATTCAAATTTAGCTTTAGGGCTGATGTTTTCTTTCTGGTTAGGATTCATCAAGAGAACCATCCAAGGATCTGGCATCAAAAGAAAGGTTTCATAAAGATTGAATCAATTTCTACTTCCCTCCCCTGATCAGATAAGTGTTAATTAATTGAACTGAAGTATTGATCTATTTGGTTTCATGTGTTATCCATTCAAACCATGCCTGTGAAAATGCAGTTATGACTTACATTACTTTTCAGGCATGTTATCAAGTTGGTCAATGGCTCATAGCTCATACATGTCACTTGTCAATCAATGCTAAGGGTGAGAACAGCACTCACCCAAAGCTTTATTTTTATAGTAATGACAGGAATGGGCACATGGCATTTGTGGAAAAATGCTCAGTGTTCTGAGAAACTTATTCAAGACTATTTGAATAGGAAACATTGGAGAGGGTGGAGGAGAAACAAAAATGAAAGAATGAATGGATAGAAGATAAATTAAATAATTACTATGTCTCAGGCACTTTGCTAAGGAATGAACATATAAATAGAGGAACTGAGACAGTCTCTACTCTAAAGGAGTTCATCCTCTAATTGGGAGGAATAAATAGCACATAAAAGAAACATCAGCTGTGTGTCAAATGGAAAGATTCAGGAGTCCTAAATATATAGTAGCTGGGCCTTAGGTCTTTAGGGTATATTAATAAGAAGGAAAGAAGGAAGGAACAAATAAACATTGATTAAGCAATTAATATGTGTGCTAGACACTATGCTAAGTGCTTTAAAAGTATCATCTTTTTATAATTTATTTATTTTTAGTTTTAAACATTCACTTCCCTAAGATTTTGAGTTTTAAATTTTCTCCCTCTCCTCCCCCTCCCCAAGACAGCATGCAATCTGATATAGGCTTCACATATACATTAATATTAAACATATTTTCACATTAGTCATGATGTAAAGAAGAATTAGAACTGATGGGAGGAACATGAGAAAGAAGACACATAAACAACAAAAGAAAAAAAGAACAACATAATATGCTTCACTTCCATCTGCTTTCAGATTCCAAAGTTCTTTCATTGGGTGAGGATAGCATTTTCCTTCATGAACTTTTTGAAGTTGCCTTAGGTCCTTGCATTGCTGAGAAGAGCTAAGTCTATCAAAGTCAGTCATTCCACATTGTGGCTGTTACTGTGTACAATATTCCCCTGGTTCTCCTCATTTCACTTAGCATCAGTCTTTCCAGGTTTTTCTGAAGTCCATCTGCTCATTATTTCTTATAGTACAATAGTATTCCAATACATTCAATTACCACAACTTTTTCAGCCATTCTCCAATTAATGGACATCCTCTAAATTTCCCATTCTTTGCCACCACAATAAAGAGCTGCTATAAATAATTTTGTACACATGGGCCTTTTTTTCCCATTTTTATGATCTCTTTGGCATATAAACCTAGAAGTGGTATTATGGGGTCAAAGGATAGGTTTGCACAGTTTTATAGCCCTTTGAGCATAGTTTCAAATTGCTCTCCAGAATGGTTGGATTGGTTCATAACTCCACCAACAAAGAATTAGTGTTCCAATTTTCCCGCATCTCCAAGATTTATCATTTTCCTGTTTTGTCTTGTTAGCCAATGTGATAAGTGTGATGTGGTACCTCACTTGTTTTGATTTGCCTTTCTCTAGTCAATAGTGATTTGGAACATTTTTCATATGATTAAAGATAGCTTTAATTTCTTCCTCTGAAAACTTGTCTGTTCATATCCTTTGACCATTTATCAATTGGGGAATGACATGTATTGTCTGGTGATCATGCTACTGGAAGGGGTAGAAATGTTGACTCCTATCTTATCCAAGTCTTGTAAGCAGCCAAAGAAATATAAAAATATTAGAGACAATATGGACTTAAAAAGTACTAACCTGGAGCTCAACAAACATAGGGTTCTAGGCTCAGCTTTGTAACTGTGACTCATGCTATGGACAAATTCACTTACTTTTTTTGGTCTCTCAGCCCATAAAATGAGGAGTTTGTCTTTTAGCCTTAAAATCCCATGAATCCTTTAAACTAGAGCCTCCAAAAATAAAGGAGGAAGAACATGTGTTTCTTAGTCAATAAGAAGAATGGATCCTTCATTCTTTCTATGTTTTCCTCACAAATATGTATCAGGTAGAAGGAGGGGTAACCCACTGTGATCAGAAAAATTGCCTAACTGGAAGTCAGGAGAAGGGGCTTCTAACTGGTTAAAAGCAAGTAGCCAGTAACTAAAGCCCTGTGGGCCTCACTTTTCCCATCTGCAGAACATGGTGTTAGGCTGTGTGGTCTTCAGATTCCTTTTAGAAGGAATATCTATTACAGTTATAGAATGGGCATTTCTTCTTTATAAATTGATGTTACTGAAGGCATAGTTCCCTAAAGAGAGGCACCGCTCTCCTCCATCAAGTTAAACTTCCCCTTTCTGAATGCTTTCACTACAGTGGGCATATATTTATACATAGTAATAAGTCTTTTAGCCTGACATTCAAGAACTAAAAAGATAGAAATTCACTAATTTCAATAAGTGTAATCTGTTGAATTTTTCATTCTCATAAATATTGCTAACAATGGGGGAGGGGGAAAGAAAGTAAATATAGAGTAGGAAAAAAAGCACTGATCCCAGATTATATATTCACCAGCTATGTGACCACAGGGATATCATATAACTTCTCTAAGCCCCAGTCTCCTCATATGTAAAAAAAGAATAAGAAAATTTTCAATACCGTGTCACAAATCATTTATAGGAAGAGCTTTGTGAACATGAAAATACTCTACATATGTTGTATTATTGTGATTAATAATTAGGCAATATTTTTAGATAAAGTTTTATATTCTATGCTTTTTTCTGTCTGGAATCTCTTGCATTTGCAAATTTTCATAAGTATGCAATCTATGTCTTCAACTAAGTCATTGATGAACTTTAAAAACTACATGAGCAAGGATAAATCCCTGAGCCAGTCCAGTAAAGATTCACAATCCATATCTATCCATTAGTGACCACTCTTCAGGCCTATTCAAATAGTTATGAACCCACCTACTGCAGAGAATGAACACTGACTTTGGTGTCAGGGCATTTGGGTTGTCTAACCCTTAGTCTTTCTAAATGTATGATCTTGACCAAGATACCTAAACTCTGTAGACTTTGGTTTCTTCATTTCTAAAATAAGTTAGTTTGATTAGATGATTTTGAATGATATCTTCTTTCTCTACATCTGTAATTCTTTGGTCCCATGATCCCTAGTGTCTTAAAAAATAAGAGTAAACATGATGTTTCAATCAGTCACATATACTTTTTCAATCAGTTCACCCATTGTAGGATAGGATGATGCTGATTCCAATTTTTCTTCCAAGGAAAATTATCTTTGAAATGGAAACAACACAATGGAAATGACTAATAGGGATGAGATACCCAAGATCACTAGGAATATAGTGAAAAATTTTCAGTTGCCTTTGAGGAGTTGAAATCATTAGGCCTGGAGAGCCTGAATCTCAGAAAGCAGATAGAATTGTCAGATGTGATTGATGAGTGACTCTCAGGTTAATATTGAAGAATGACAAATGTACAAATTTTAAAAAAAGAGAAGAGAATGAAGTCTGCTAACAATGGACTATTAAAATTAACTTTGATTCTTAGGAAATTATGAACAAATATTGTTACCCTCTCTCACAAAAATCTCCATCTCTGAGTTTACATTCGTGGAGATTAGGGGAGAAGCGAAAGGGACTTCAAAGAAAAGGCAGGCCAAGATTTCTCTTTAATTCATTGTCTCTACTCTAAAATAACAACTCCTCCAAATTTCTAAGCAAAGTTTAGTTATAGCTCATGTCTAGGATCTCCCTAAAAGGTAGATAAAGATTATTTTAGAAAATGGTCTTCCTAGGTCTCAGTAAAAAACAAAAAATGACTCATAAATGGTTGCATGGATTGGAATTCACACTGTTGGAAGCAGTGTTATTGGTGGTAAATCATTTCAGCATGATCCCATCTGAGGTTTTCTTGGCAAAGATACTGGAGTTGGTTTGCCATTACCTTCTCTAGTTCTTTTAACAAATGAAGAACTGAAACAAACAGGATTAAGTGACATGCCTAGGGTCACATAAGTTTCTGAGGCCAGATTTGGACTCAGAATGATGAGTCTTCCACTTCTAAGCCCAGTGCTCTATCCACTGTTGCACCTAGCTGTCCACATTGTAAGTTATAATTATATGAAATATTGTGATTATTTGTGGTCCAATGGAAATAGGTAGTATAAATTCAAATGATATGAAGACTTTTGGGGATTCATCTTTGGTACTAATTGGGAACTAGTTGTAATTAATGTGCAATATGAAAACCATTATCAACAAACATTAAATTATCACTATGTGAAAATCACTGTGATGCCAATTTATAATACAGAGAAACACAATAAACAGTCCATGTTCTCAAGGAATTTCACATTCTAATGTTGGAGACAAAAATGTTAATAACATGTATGTTGGGTATGTATATGTATATATGTGTGTATATATATAGGCACATATATATGCATGCATATATATTATATATCAAAACACATATGTATGTGTATATATATATACACACACATACGTGCGCACACACACACAAACACACAAGGTAAATTGGAGGTAATCACAGAAGGAAGGCCTTCAAAGGGGTAGAATATAGTGACAGCAGGGAAAGACCTCTTACAAAAAGTAAGATTTTAGCTGAATCTAAACAAACTAAAGTGGATGAGAATATTTCGATAACGGGGTTGAGAGTTGAGAGATGAGTTACTTGTTTAAACAAGGGTGAAGAGACCAGTGTTGCTGATCACAGAATATGGAGAGAGGATGAGAGTGTAAGAAGATTAGAAGGTTAGGAGAGGACTGATTTTGAAGAGTTTTAAAAACCAAATAGAATATTTAATGTATGATCCAATAGGCAATAAGGAGTCACTGGATTTTACTGATTTGGGGGTAATATGGACAGACGTATATTTTAAGAGAATCATTTTGGCCTTTGAATGGAGGGTAAACTGGAATGAAGAGAGACTTGGGGCAGGGAGAACAGTCAGCAGGTTATTGACATTATCCAAGCATGAAGTGATCAGAGGCTGTAGTAGGGTATTGGCTTATATGAATGGAGAGAAAGAAAACATACAAGAAATGCTATTGTGGAGATAGACATGAGAAGACTTGGCATGAGAGTGGATAGGCAGGGCAAGAAAGATTGATCAAGGAAGATAGAAACTGTGCTCCTTAGTGACTAGGTAGGTGGTGATGCCATCAACAGAGATCTCTGTTTGGAAGAGCAGAGGAGGGAAGATAATTTCAGTTTAGGACATGTTAAATGGGCATCATATTAGACATCTGATAGACATCCAATTCGACCATAAGACTGGAATTTAGGAGAGAGACTAGGGTGGGCTGGACAAAGAAATTTAGAATCATAGATATAATGATAATATGCTGTTGAACCCATGGCAACTAATGGGGTCACTAAGTCAGGTACGGTAGGGAGAAGGCCTAGGACAGAGAGTTGGGGGGGGTACCAGTTATAGAACATTTGCTTATTTCTTCCATCATAGAAAGTCCTTATACAAAAGGATTCAAGGATACATATAGAGAAATGCAAAAAACACACAACCCATTACACTCTTCCTGAATTCAACTCAACTCTATAGGACTGTGGAACAGGCAATTCATTTTACCTCTTCATCTGGTATTCAATTTTTTTTGTTCACACTTGCAGTTTTCAAGCAAAATCTTGTTGGGCATAGAGCATAGGAGATAATTATTCAGGACAGGACTAGACAACCTCTGTGGTTAAGGTATAAGAGAATGAGTACAAAATGACTGGGTTTAGATTTTACCTTTGACACATATTGATTCACCCTGTGCTTTTGGGTAAATCACTTAAATGATCTGCCCTTTCTGACTCTCTAGGTAGCAAAATGGAGAAGGCTAAAGACTTGGAGGCAGGATGACTAACATTTGAATCCTGTTTCAGATACTTACTAACCTCTTTCAGTCTCAGTTTTATCACCTGTAAAATGGGATGCTTTTAGTACCTACCTCACAGACCTGTGATGATCGAAAGAGATGATGGATGTAAGTGACTTTGAAAACCTCTAAGTGCTTTGTCAATGTTAGTTATTGCCATTACTTGTAGTAACTGCTAAAGACTGAGAAAAGTTCTTTTTAAACCTGAAAATGCTGCATAAATATGAATTATTAATAATTTACCTTTTTTAGCATTATAAGGCATGGTAGGAACGGGGGACTAGTAAAGACCTGGGATGATAAGTAGCATAATAGAAAAAGTGGGGCTGATAGGATGAATATGATTCATAAAGACCTTAAAAAGTCATTTTGCTGAATTATATTTTTGCATAAAAAACTGGAATAGCTAAAAGAACTGGCTTACACCTTTATATTTCATGTCCTGTTTATTAGAGTTGCCTCCCAACCAATTGGTTTCCATGCTCTGGTCTCGTGCCTGTCTGATCCAGTCTACATCCTTCTACCAGATTGATTTAATTTTTTATTTTAAAATTTTCAATAACTCCCTCTTCCCCTTCGGTCTACTTTAGTGGATAAATTTTCATTTTCTTCAAGAACGTCCACCATTTGCTTGCAACTATTTGATGGTCTTATTCCTTTTGCTATTCCTCAATATGATTTCTCTATTTAAGTCAAAATGATCTACTATTTCCAAACAAACCTTGCCAGGCTTGGCCTATGTGCTTTTATTTCTACCATTACCATTTTGTCCCCAGTCCCATACATCAATAGTCTCTTCCATTCACTTTCTACCTAAGTCTAATCCTGAACTGCCTAGCTCACCATAATTTTCTCTGTCTCCAAGTGTGTTCAAAGGGATAATTGAACCTTTAATCTAATTATAAACTGTCTACTTCTTCATGATCTCTTGTCTCAGAATGATTTCAAAGGACTGACTTTGCATGTGAGACATTTCTAGCTGCCATTATGGGAACATGACGACCAGAATGCTACCTGTCATACATCCTTGGCTTTCTATGGGCTCTTGGATTTAAGAAATTATATTAGCTCAATTTGAATCACTAAACACTTTCTCTCCTCATATATGTTATTTAGTGTAATGATAAATTGTAACAGTGAGCACCCCAACATACACAGAAGGGCCTACTATCACAGGTTCTTTGATCTGCTTTTCTTTTTTTTAATGTTTATCTATTAATTTTTAGTTTTCAACATTTATTTCCACAAAATTTTGAGTTCCAAATTTTCTCCCCATCTCTCCCCTCCCTATACCCCACAATGCCTTGCATTCTGATTACTCCTTCCCTCAATGTGCCCTCCTGTCTATCACAACTTTCCTTTCCCTTATCCCCATCTTCTCTCTTTTCATATATAGCAAGATAGATTCCTATACCCCATTACCTGTATTTCTTACTTCCAAGTTGTATACAAAAGCAATTCTCAACATTTGTTCCTAATACTTTGAATTCCAATATCTCTCCCTTTCTCCCTCCCCACCCATCCCCACTGAGAAAGCAAATAATTCAATATAAGTTGTATATGTGTAGTTTTGCAAAAGATTTCCATAATGGTCATGTTTGTAAGACTAATTATATTTCCTTCCATCCTATTCTGCCCCCCCCCCCCGTTAATTCTATTCTCTCTTTTGACCTTGTCTCTCCCCAAAAGTGCTTAATTGTAATTACTCCCTTCACCCATTTGCCCTCCCTTCTATCATCCCCTTCACCCTACTTGTCGCTTTCTCCCTTACTTTCCTGTAATGCAATATAGATTATCATACCAAATTGAGTGAGCATGTTATTCCCTCCTTAAGCCAAACATGAAGAAAATAAACTTCACTTTTCCCCCACTCACCTCCTCCCTTTTCTGCTCTATTGAAAAATCTTTTTCCTTGCCTCTTTTATGAGTGATAATTTGACCCATCCCATTTCTCCCTTTCTCCTTACAATATATTCCTCTCTCTCCCCTTAATTTTATTTTGTTTTAGGTATCATTTCTTCTTATTCAACTCACCCTATATTCTCTGTCAAAATTTTGTATATATATATATATATATATATGTGTATGTAGGTATGTGTATCTATATCAGTCTATATATATACATATACACACACACATATGTGTGTGTGTATATGTATAATCCCTCCAACTACCCAAATACTGAGAAAAATCTCAAGAGTTACAAATATTATATTTCCATGTAGGAATGTAAACAGTTCAACCTTAGACAGTCCTTTATGATTTCTCTTTCCTGTTTACCTTTTTATGCTTCTCTTGATTCTTGAGTTTGAAAGTCAAATTTTCTATTCAGTTCTGGTCTTTTAATCAAGAATGCTTGAAAGTCCTCTATATCATTAAATTACCATTTTTTTCTCCTGAAGTATTATACTCAGTTTTGCTGGATAGGTGATTTTTGGTTTTAATCGTAGTTCTTTTACTTCTGGAATATTATATTCCAAGCCCTTTGATCCCTTAATGAAGAACTGCCAGATCCTGTACTATCCTGATTATATTTCCATAATACTCGAATTGTTTCTTTCTAGCTATTTGCAATATGTTCTCCTTGACCTGGGAACTCTGGAATTTGGATATGATATTCCTAGGAGTATCTCTTTCAGGAGGTGATTAGTGGATTCTTTCAATAGTTATTTTGCCCTCTTGTTCTAGGTCAGTTTTCCTTAATAATATCATGAAGGATGATGTCCAGGCTCTTTTTTTGATCATGGCTTTCAGGTAGTCCTATAATTTTTAAATTGTCTCTCCTGGATCTATTTTCCATGTCAGTTGTTTTTCCAATGAGATAGTTCACATTATCTTCTATTTTTCTATTCTTTTGGTTTTGTTTTGTAATTTCTTGGTTTATCATAAAATCATTAGCTTCCATCTGCTCCATTCTAATTTTTAAAGAACTATTTTCTTCAGTGAGCTTTTGAACCTCCTTTTCTATTTGGTTAATTCTGCTTTTTAAAGCATTCTGCTCCTCATTGGCTTTTTGGACCTCTTTTTCCAATTGAGTCAAGCTATTTTTAAAAGTGTGGTTTTCTTCAGCATTTTTTGAGTTTCCTTTAGCAAGCTATTGACTTGCTTTTCATGATTTTCTTGCATTACTCTCATTTCTCTTCCCAATTTTTCCTCCACCTCTCTTCCTTGATTTTCAAAATCCTTTTTGAGCTCTTCCATGGCCTAAGGCCATTGCATATTTATTTTGGAGGTTTTGGACACAGAAACCTTGACTTTCTCTGATGTTATGCTTTGTTCTTACTCATCCAAAAGGATGGAAAAAAAATCACTGTTCACCAAAAAAGTAACCTTCTAAAATCTTATTTCTTCTCCCTTTTTTGGGCATTTTCCCAGATATTTTTGGGACTTTTGAGTTCTTTGTCAAGAGAAGGGTACACTCTGAGGATCTGTAAGTTCTCAGTTCCTCCATGGTGGCACAATCAAGGGAGAGGAATTTATTCCTCTTCTGGCATGCACACTGATCTGGGAGCAACCAAAAACTTTTCTGCCTAGAATTTGCAATTAGAATTTCCTCACCATGACCACCTCCAACTCCACCATAGCAGAGCTCTTCCTCACCCCAGAGCTGAGCTCAGGGCAGAGATTCCTATTAGCTGCTCAATTCCCCCAGGGACTCTAGGTGGAGGGCTCCAAAAATGGAAGCTGCCACTGCAGTGCTTGCTTCTGGCAATCCAGACCATGCTCCCCTCTCCTGGGTGAAGGAGCCCTCCCACTGACCTTTGAAGCTGTCTGTGGTGTTTGTTGGTTGAGCAGCAATTCAACCCTCAGAGTATTTATAAACTATTCAGAGCCAGAGGGCGTGATCCTCTGACCCTGTGCCTCAATAGAAAAAAAAATGATACTTAGGACCCTCTTACAAACCAACTCCTCTAATCAAGTTTCCCTCAGTGAACAGGGCCATCAATTGGTTGGGAAGATTTTCTTTAATCACATTCAAATAGAGGCATACAAAGCAAAAACATCAAAGTATCCTACTTTGCTTGACCTCACACAAGTACAAACAGTAATAATTTCTCTTTATTGAAAACTCACTGATCACTGTTCTCTCTAGTAACAGACATAGCATTTTTGAGAAAAAAGAGGCTGAATGGTGATCCAATCTAATCTATATCCAAAAAGGAAGATAATTACCAAACACCCTGTTAAATATAATCTAGTTCTCTGCTTGAAGAGAGGCTATGAGAGGAATTCCTCAGACTCCTATTCTTCTTTTGGACTGCTCTAATTATTAAGAATGATTTTTTCCCTTTGACATCATCTCAATTCATATATTTTCAGTTATTTTCCAGGTCCTGTCCTAGAGTCACTCAACATACTGTCATATTCCCATGCACATTACAGTCCTCTACTTACTTGAAGATATATATTGTCTCTGTGTCTTTCCCCACTTCCCCCAGCATTCTCTTGTTTTCAGTTTAAGCAGTGTTCATTCCTCCAGTTGATCCTAAAAGGACTTTAACTCTAGATGCTGAATCCTTTTGGTTGCCCTGCTCTACACAACCTACCATATTAATGGTAGGTTTCTCCACTCTAGAAATTAAGTTCAAGGTTTTGCAATGTGGCTTGAGCAGAACAGGGTACAGTGACTCTAATACTACCTTAATGCTCAAAATTTTGCTTCTCTTTTTCCATAAATTACATTTTATTCTATTTTGACTCAAGTTTTTATCATTTCTATCCCTATTCTCCAATGCCTGCCCTGAGAGGAAGAAGAGCTAGGGAAAGATCAAAATCTTTATATCAAAATCAAAATCAAAATATTCATAGACAAGCAAAACAAGTCCTTATTTTGGTTATGTCCAAAAGTGTGCATTTAATCTATCATTTCTGTGTCAGGGAGCAATTCAGATTCTTCATCATTAATCCTCTAGAAACATAGTTAATCATTCCATTGATCAGAGTTCTTAAGTCTTTTAGAGTTTTTTGTTTTTTATTCTTTTAAATTTTATTTTAACATTCTTTTCTTTTAAAATTTTAAGTTCTGGATTCCCTTCTTCCCTCCGACTCCCCTGTTGCTCACTGAGAAAGCAGAACATGATATCAATTATACATGTGAAATCATGCAAAACATATTTTGATATTAATCATATTGCAAAACAAAGCAAAAAAAAAATAAAGGGAGAAAACTAAACTACATTTTGTACTCAGTTCACCAGTTTTCCTCCTGGAGGAGGAGAGCATTTTTTCATAATGAGTACTTTGGAATTATCTTGGATAATTATGTTGATCAGTCTTTCATAGTTGATCAAGCACAATGATCTTCCAGTTCTTTCTTTCTTTCTTTATTTATTTTTATTTAAATAAATTTAATTTTTTACATTCATTTTCATAAGATTTTGGGTTCCAAAATTTTCTCCCCATTTGTCCCCTCCCCAGTGCACTGGACATTCTAATTACCCATATCACCAATCTGCCCTCTCTTCTATCATTCCTCCCTTCCCTTACCCCATCTT
>CM053772.1:245571971-245602136 GCA_028658325.1 Potorous gilbertii | reverse complement strand
AGGGAGGGATGGGGAGAAACTGGAACTTAAAGTTTTAGGATCAACTGTTGAGTATTGTTCTTGCTACTAGGAAATAAGAAATACAGGTAATGGGGAATAGAAAGTTATCTGGCCCTACAGGACAAAAGAGAAGGTGGGGTAAGGGAAGGGAGGGATGATAGAAGAGAGGGCAGATTGGTGATAGGGGAAATTAGAATGTCCAGTATATTGGGGAGGGGGGAGGGGACAAATGGGGAGAAAATTTTGGAACCCAAAAGCTTGTGAAAATGAATGTAAAAAGTTAAATAAATTAAAAAAAATATTAAAAAAAATAAAAAAAAAATCAATGAAAAAAAAAAAAAGAATGCTCAGCTTAAAGTATGATCCTTCCTAGAGGTACCTGCTTTAAAACAGGGGCCTCTCAGGGACTATTGGCCCAGAAGATAAAACACACTTAAATCAGAATCTCAAGATTTAAATTCTGGGTTTGGTGTGTGTGTGTTTGTCCTTTGTTGCTAAAGAAGACCATGCCCTCAGAGAAATGATGATATGACTTGCCCTTGACTTTGTTTTGAGTGAGGGAGGGCTGTGCCAGTCTCCAGCCTCATTTCTCCTCCACAGCCACCTGAATCCAGTGGCCAGATATTCATCAGGATGACTGGGGATGACCCAGGATGAGGTAATTGGGGTTAAGTGACTTGCCCAAGGTCACATAGCTAGTGAGTGTCAAGTGTCTGAGGTGAGATTTGAACTCAGGTCCTCCTGACTCCTACCCTAGTGCTCTATTCACTGCACCACCTAGCTGCCCCTACATTCTATAGCAGAAAGGGCTTAAAACAATTAGGAGATAACTATGAAGACACAACATATATGTACTTACTTAAAGAAGGAACTTTCCCAGTCCTTCCTCTTTCAAGCTACAGAGTCCTTACACCCTATAGTGAAAAGAAGACTGGATTTGGAGTCAGAGCGTCTGAATCTGAATCTTGTCTTTGCAACCCAAGTTCTTACTCAGGGCCTTCAACAAAGGTCAATGGCTTTCATTTTTTTTCTGAGTAGTACAGTGTTCATCCTAATAGGTGTTTACTACTAAAGGTCTGTTGGAATTAGTTTAATTGCAACCTAATCAAAGGCCAACTTGGTTGATAATTACTTTCATCTCGGTTGAACTCAATTCAGTAAGCATTTAATAAGTGGTTACTATGTTGTTCTAAACTATCAAGACAAAAAGAGAAAAATAAAAAGGTCCCTTGTCATTACGCAGCTTATAAAGGATGTCCCAAAAGTCTTAGTGCCTTTTAAAAGCTTTAGTAGCTTAAACTGTACTAAAGACTTTTAGGACATTGGATACAATTATTTATATTAGTTTGCTTATATGTTAGATTACCTAGCCACAAAAGTGATGCTCTACAGTGTGTGCCTTATTTGGAGCAATTTCTTGCCTTTCTGCCAACGACTGATTCTGACCTGTGGATGAAAGCTTCCTAAAAATTGCTTCAACATCTTTGAAGTTGCTCTAGGTCATCTTGGTTCCAGTCAGTCACTGAAGGGAGAGGGCCTTGGGACGACTGCTTTGGCAGTTGTTTAAATGAGTTTTATTTCACTATGACTTATTCTTCCTAATTTTGCATGGATGAATGATACAGAGTCTTTGCTCTAAGGCAATACAATATTGTATCCAAAGAAAATCATCTATCTAAATGTACATGTATTTCTAGTAAAGCTGTTTGCAGGTAATATTGACCCTTTTTGTCTCAGAAATGATATCATTCTTTCTAGAAATGGGGGGGGAGAGACATGACCATTTTTTAATGTTCAGATTTATATGATGTAAATTCTTTGGATATAGATGCACCAGTCTGAATTAATTCAGGGCTTCATAAAGATGCTGTGTTAGTTTTTTTAAATAAATGTGTAAGCTATCCTTTCTAGACATATTTATTTAAAAGAGGATCAAGAGAGATATCCCATCTCAGTATAGCCAGAGAACACAGTAATTTTAGTATCCAAGGTGAGTATTGGAAAGATATGGGAGTCTGATCTTGACCCGCTGCTGTTAAGTAGATTATTGCTAGGTCAAAAAACTGGGTGAGTTCAGACTCTAGAGGAGTGTATCAGAGGTGTAGCTGCCCAGGGAGGGAAGTATTATATAGAAACATTCTGTTTTAGCTCATTATATTTCCTAAGTGCTAAACTCAGTTTTTACCTTTGAAATGAAAGTATTACCTAAAGTTTGGCATCCAGGATCAAAGTCCCTGTTGTCTCTGCCAAATGATGACCCTGATTCCAACTCCCCCAACCAAGAATGACATTGTGATGAGTGTTCTGAATTCCTGAATCTTGACCTTTATCACCTGGGTCCCAACTCCAAATTTATTTTTTTTCTTTGGAACTTTGATTGGGACCACTTAGTTCTCTGGATCCATACAGAGTGACTGAGTGCCCCATTGCAGTAACACTGTGCTTCTACCTGTGTCTTGTTCTCTGTACCTAAGGTGCCATCTGGGTCTAGCCATCGTTGTTCTGGTTCGTCCATCAGACTAAGAGTCATTGGGGAGTTACTTCAGTATTGATTTGATGCCATACTTTTATTTTGCTGGTCAGATTATCAAACATTATTTTTAATGCTGTTCATTATAGCATATATACAAATAATAAAAATAGTATGCTAATATAATACTTTTCAAGTATTTTAACAACTTCATGGCTTAAGGAGGGCAAGAATTATTCCCATTTTTGCAAATGAGAGAATGAGGGTTAAGGGTGATGTAGTGATGTTTCTCATCTAAGAATAAAAATAATATTTATAAGTTACTTTCATGTATGTTTGCAAAACACACTACATATATCATCTTATTTGTTAATACAAGTGTCATAGAAGATGAGGAATGAATTGGGGAGATAGATAAAATAATCTAGGAATATGTGATGAGGGAGACAGCTTTGATAACTGGGCAAAAAAAAATTTAACTTTGAAGGAATAAACTAAATGTAAAAGATTGAGATGATGGCAAACATACACACACATATAAACACACAATACATGTATATATACATTACATATGTCACATGTAATAATATGTATAATATATGTAATATATAATGTATGTACATGTGTATATATGGAAGCTATATAGATATACACACATAGAAATGTACATATATGTATACCTTCTATAAAAGATAATTGTGAATGCCTATTAACTAATGTTTTAATTAGAATATAAACTCCATGAGAGCAGAGTCTATTGCACTTTGCTTTTTACACGGGATGTCTAATATAGTGCCTGTGGCTGACAAATGGGAGACATTTTATAAATACTTCATTTACAAATGCTTAAGTTGTTGGAAAAAACCTACAAAAAAATCCTCTAATTTCTGTCCTCCCCCTCCTATGGTAGTATTCTTGGAGTGGATCTCATTGGAGTGGAACGATCTTTGACCAAATCCTCTTTACTTAAAAAAAAACACATAGGCTATAAAGGGGTTTTATATTTAGATTTTAGCTTTAAAAACATATGCTATGTTATTCTTTCATCTGTTCATTCACATTTTTAAAAAAAATCATATTTTTGCATCCCAGTTAATACCTTTCTTTATTAAAATGACTTTTCTTACCATTACACCCATTGACTCAGTAAGATTTAGCTCACGTCTCACTTGCTACCTCTATCATGAAGCTTTCCTTGATTAGGTCAGCTCTCAATGTTTAGTTGTTTGTTGTTCAGTTATGTCCAGTTCTTCATAAACCCATTTTAGGTTTTCTTGGAAGAGATACTGGAACAGTTTGCCATTTCCTTCTCCAGCTCATTTTACAAATGGGGAAACTGAGGCAAAGAGGGTTAAGTGATTTGCCCAGAGCCACACAGCTAGTCAGTGTCTGAAGTCAGTTTTGAACTCAGGAAGATGAGGCTTCCCGATTCCAAGCCCAGGACTCTATGCACTACAGCATCACCTTGCTGCCCCTGATGATTAACTCTTTGCACCAATTCTTAACACTTGTTGTCTTTACCATTCATCTGGCCCTTAATCAGGTAGGACCTCATATCACTGCTACTCTGAAATTGTACTGTTATGAACTTTTCATATTCATTCATTTACTCAGCAGATGATTAGTGCCCTGTGACCCAGCACCAAGCTAGACATTATGGGTCAGAGATCAATAACTAAGATATTATTATTTCCGTCAAGGATGATATGCTCCAGTGGGGGTGACCAGATTGCTGTGGTACAAGGTAGAATGCAATAAATGGAGTACAAATGAAGGTCGCTGGAAATTGAGGAGAAATCGACTCTTTCTGGTTGTGGAGATAGAGAAAAGCTCTATTAAGGCAGCAAAATATGAGTGCATGAGAGAATTTTGATTGAGTGATTTATGTAGTGATATTCTCATCAGAAAGAAAACATCAACAACAACACAAGCAAAGGCACAGGGGTAGAAAAGTCCTGACTGTGTGGGGAGAAGACTGAATAGACGGTTTGGTTAGATTATATATTGTTGAAAGTAGTGAGAAATAATCAATTAATCAACAAGTGTTTATTGAATGTTTACTGTGTTCCAAGTATATTCTAGACACCAGAGACACAAAGGCGTGAAAAGTAGTCCTTGTCCTCAAGACGCTTACATTCTATGGAGGGAGACAACTTATTTATTATATAAATATATGTAGGTAAATCTATACAAAGTAAATACAAAGTCATTTTTTGAAGAATGAAATTAGGAGCTGGGAGGATAAGAAAAGACATCCTGTGATGCTCAAGCTGAGCTTTGAAGGAAGTTAGGGATTATAAGAAGTGAAGAAGAAATGAATTTCAGGCAGGGGTGATACTCCCATGCTAAAGCATGGAGATAGGAGATATATTATTAAGCGTATCAGGGACAGTAAGAAGGTCACAGTGATTGAAACATAGAATAAGTGAAGGTCAATGATCTGGAGTAAGACCAGACAGGGAGGTTGGAGATAGGCTGTGAAGGGTTTTAAATGTGTTTTTTTAAACTGTTGTGTTTTTCCCATTTAATAGTGCTTTATTTTTTCCGATAACATGTAAAAATAGTTATCAACTTTCATTTTTATAAGATTTAGAGTTCCAAAATTTTCCCCCTTTCTCCTTTCTCTCCCCAATATGGCAAGCAATCTGATATAGGTTATACATGTACCATGTTAAATATGTTAAACCTATTTCCACATTAGTCATGTTGTGAATGAATTGAAACAAAACAGGAAAACAGTGAGAAAGAAAAAACAAAAACAGAAACAAAAGTGAAGATAATATACTTCTATCTGCATTCATACTCCATAGTTCTTTCTCCAGAGTGGATAACATTTTGCTGGGTAGTTGGTTCTTTTGTAATCCAAGCTCCTTTGTCTTCCAGAATATCATATTCCAAGGCCTCCTATCCTTTAATGTAGAGACTGCTAAGTCCTGTATAATGCTGACTGTGGCTCCTTGATATTTTAATTGTTTCTTTCCAGCTGCTTGCATTCTTTTCTCCTTGATCTGATCATTCTGGAATTTGGCTACAATATTCCTTGGAGTTTTCATTTGGGGATCTCTTTCAGGAAGTGAGAGGCAAATTTTTTCAATGACTATTTTACCTCTTGGTTCTAGGATATCAAGGCAATTTTCCTTGATAATTTCTTGAAATATGCTATCCACACTCTTTTTTGGATCATGACTTTCATGTACTTCAATACTTCTTAAATTCTTGGATCTATTTTCCAGGTCAGTTGTTTTTCTAATGAGGTATTTTTCATTTTCTCCTATTTTTTCATTCTTTTGATTTTGTTTGACTGATTCTTGATGTCTCATTGTCATTAGCTTCCACTTACCCAAATCTAATTTTTAAAGGAATTATTTTCTTCAGTTTCTCTTTGTGCCTCCTTTATCATTGGGCCATTTCTACTTTTTAAGGAGTTATTTTCTTCAGTCATTTTTTTACCCCAAATTTGGTCAATTGTATTTTTTAAGCAATTGTTTATAGTCAGTTTTTGCCCTTCCTTTCCCAAGCTTTTAACTCTCTTTTGCATAACTTCATTTTTTCCCATTTTTTTACCTCTCTTATCTGAGTTTTGAAATCCTTTTTGAGGTCTTCCAAGAGGACTTTTTGATACTGAGACCAATTCATCTTCCCCTTTGAGTCTTCTCATGTAGGCAATTTCACGTTGTTGTTCTTGTCTGAGTTTGTGTTTCGATCTTCCCTGTCACCATGGTAGCTTTCCATTGTCAAGGGTCTTTTCTGTTTTTATTCATTTTTAGCCCATTAGGCGATTTAAAGTTGAATTCTGCTCCTGGGGCACAAAGGATTCTGTCCCAAACTTCTTGTCCTGGGGGCCTGGGAAATATTTTAAATGTTAATCAGAGGAGTCTCTGTTACTCCTAATGGTAACAGAGAACCATTGGATTTTACTAAACATGAAATGATGTGGTCATACTTGTGTTTTTCATATCATTTTGGCAGTTAAATGCAAGATGGATTGGGGATGGGAAAGATTAGATATAAAGAAACCAAATGAGGAGGTAATTGTGGTAATATAGGTAATAGGTGATGAAACCTGGGATTGGGGGGCAGGGGCAGTGTAGAGTAAAGAGAGACAACAGATGTGAAAGATGTTATGGAGGAAGAATCAAGAATACCTGGCAACTGATTGGATTTGGAGAGAATAAGGAGCAGAGAATTTTATCAAGGTTGTGATCTTGGGTGAACAGGAGGATCTTGTTGGTCTAGACAAAAATAGTGAAGTTCAAAAGAAGGGGAGGTTTTGGGACAACAGTATTTAGTTCAGTTTTGGAATATATTGAGTCACAGATGCCTATGAAATATTCAGTTCCAAGTGTCCAATAGGCAGTTGGTGATATAGGATTAATTCTTAGGAGAGAAATTAGGGTTGAACATTCTGTGACATTTGTGTAGAAATGATAGTTGAATCCATGGGAGCTTAGTTCACTGAAAGTCTAGATAGAAAAGAGAAGAGGGTCCCTGAAAGAGTCTTTGAGACATATAATGGGTAAGATAGAGACAAGACTGGAAAGCAGAATAGCAGATACCATGGAATACGAGAACCACAAGGGATGTCAGAGATGATCCAATCTGACTCCTACTTGGATATCACCATCCTTTCCCTGCATGTTTATTGTTCTGCCTCTGTTTGAAAACCTCTAGTGATGAGGAACTCACGACTTCCCAAGAAAACCTAGTTTGCTTTGCACAGCTCTGTAGGAAGTTTTATATTATTATATTTATATTATATCATTTTAATAGTTATAAAATCTAATCATATATTACATATAATATATTTATATTAGGAAGCTCATAATGAGCTGAAAGCTACCTCTGTGTAACTTTCACTTACTGATTCTATTTCTGCCTGCTGTACCAAAGCAAGACAAGTTAATTCCTTTAATTTGTTGGTGCATAACCTCACCTGAGACCTTGATGCTTTCTCAATGATCTTTCTGTTTTCATTTTATTGATTCTACATAGAGACTTCCCTAAACCATTTCTTCTCTTTCCAAACTTCAACCACATATCCATCTCCCTACCCTTAATAGATGTCCAATAATCTCCTACTTAACTGAGAAGATTGATGCCATCTGGCATGAGCTCCCTCCATCCTCTGCCTCCTCCCAAATCCTTAAAACTTATCAAAATAATCATTAACTCTCTGTTCTAGTCACACACATAGATAGTCCTTACTCCTTTCTAAGGATATTCCCTTCTCTGCCACACTGATCCCCATCCCACCTACCCCCTCCAGGGTATTATATAAGCAATCATTCCCTTCCTCTCATGAATTTCTTTTTTTTCCCCCCCACTGACTGTTTCTCACCTATTTTACACGTCCTCAGGTCTCTTCAATCCTAAATAATCCTTCACTTGACAATTCTATCTCCTGCTGTTTCCCCCAACCCCCCTCCATCTTTCTCTTTAACACTTCTGAATATCTTTCAGAAAGAAAAAAAGGTGATATTTGCCCTCATGCCCATACTTCCTCAGGACTCAATCTGTCTTCAGTATGTAGCAATCAGTTTTCTATCCCCAATATTCCCCTGACACTTTCTCTCTTAAAGTCACAAATGATCTGATTTCCCAATGTAAGAGTCTTTTTCCAGCCCCCATCCTACTAGCTCTCTGTATAACATTTGCCTACCCCTCCATGCATTGTCTATAGTAATAGCGTATTTTTCCTTGTTCTCTTCCAACCTCTCTATTTGTTCCAACTATGTCAATGAAGTTATTTGTTTGGGATCTTTAAGATAGTCATTTATTTTTTTTTCGTTTGGCCCTTCTCTCTCAGTATCTCTTCCTAGAGGCATTTTCACTCTCCAGCTTTTGCTAACATTTTAACAGATAGGACTTCTGAATGCTTATCACTGGCCCTGGACCTTTCTTTTGAGCTCCACTCTTATTTCCAACTGTCTATAAGAATTCTGTACTTGTAGGTTTCCCTAGCTCCAACAATGTAACCATAGATAGGGAGTCATGACTTTGGTTCAGATCAAAGGTCTGTCACCTCTTAATGGTGTGACCTTGAACCTATCTAGGCTTCAGTTTTGCCATCTCTATAATGAAGTCCTAACCTCTAAACTCTGTATTTCATTGCCAAGGATTCCCACTCCATTCACTCTTTTTTCTCATCCTGAAATTCACACTTTTTATTGACTGCTTCTTCTCTTATATCCTTCATGCATAATACCTACAGTTCAAAACTATCTAAATATCTTTTCATGTAATGGTAGTCACCCCCACCCCCACCACCATTTCTGGCAATTACAAGGACAAGAAATGGAGGCCATTTTCCCAAGGAGAATCATAGTTAAGTGAGGGCTTTGCTCCTTTGGGCCAAAATCTAGAGGATATTGATAATACTTGGGTTCCTTTAGAAGATAGAACAACTGAGCTAAGCATAAAAAGTCAGACATGTGATTTCATTTGCATAGGGAGCTTCCTAGTGGAACTTCCTATACCTTTGTAAATTAGTATCTTCTCTGATACAGTTGATAGAGTTCTGGGCCTCGAGTCAAGGAAACATCTTCCTGAGTTAAAATCTGGCCTCAGACACTAACTGTGTGACCCTGGACAGTTCACTTCACCCTCATCTGTTTCCTCTTCTGTAAAATGAGCTGGAGAAGGAAATGGCAAACCATTCCAGTATCTCTGTCATGAAAACCCCAAATAGAGTCTCAAAGAATCAGACATGACTGCATACCAACAACTCTCTCTGCACCTTATAATAGGAGACTCTGAAAAGGAAGTGGCTCACACATCCGGTAGATATCACAGGCAGGATTTGAACCCATATATCCCTGACACTGATGCTAGCTATCCACTGTGTGGTGCTGCCTCTGCTGAACAAGAATTACTTATTAAAATCAGAAGTGGCTAGTTGGTATGTTTCGTCTTGGAAGCAGCCCCCTCCCTGGTGAGTCTAATTAGCCTTTAGGTATCTTCAGAGCTCCTGAGGTCTTCTTGGGTTACTGTCTAGACTGACTTTTCCCCACTGGAAAGTGTTTTTGTGTTTCTCCTTTCATAGGCCTTCATCCGCTGATTTTTCTCTCTAATGTTTCTCCTCTCACACCCTTCCAACTAAAACATTTTTTGGTTTTTAAAAATTGTTTGAGAACTCCTCAGATGCTACTTCTTACCCCATTGACCTGAATCCCTAATTATACCTTTATTCCCATGTAAATAACACTAGTGGCACTGTCTTCCCTGCTGAGGTTCAAGCATCCCATGTACTTGACAGTGGTTCATTTTCAAAGAGCTTGGTTTTATGTTTGCTTATTTCCCTTCAGAGTCCTGAGCTCAGGTCTATGGATTATGACTTTTCTTGCAATCCATGTCCCATAATGCACACAGTCTTGTTGTTTCCATCAGCGGTATTGCATACCAAATTCTACTCCTCCATCAACATCAATTGAGATTGTTGACATCTCTCGTCTTCAAAATACTTTGTGTCTATTTCGCTTTTGGGGAGGGGGGGGCGCTACTTAATCATACCTTGTCTTGCAATGTTACTTAACTGAATCAGAAAATCTTGAGTTGGAAGATACCTGAGAGGTAATATGGTCCAACGTATACTTAAAGCATAAATCTCCTCTACAACATCCCTCACAAATAATCACCTCTCTTAGAAGGAAGTAAATTCACTCCTCCTCCCAAGGCAGTCTGTTTCACTTTGGGATTGACAGTGAAGTTTTTTTGTTGTCTTAAGATTATTGGAAGTAGTCAAACAAGATTGTAATCACTCATGAAAGCTAAGGAGTCATGTCAATGAATTGTGCCCTAGCTCCAGGTGGGAAAGAGCACTCAGGCCAGTCAATAGAGGTACCATAGTAGTTGGTACCAGTACTAGGAGGCCTGGGTTCATAGCCTATCTCTATACATCACATATTGATTTCGTGACTCATCATCACATCACCTGTCAGTGCTCTTATTGTCTAAGACTATAAGTTACATAGAAGGGGGAGACTTCCATTGTTTGTGGGACTTTCCTCATCCAAAGTTTCTCTTTGCCAAAGGAATCACAGGTCCTGGTCCTGTCCTACCTGGAAGTCCCAAAAGTATCTAGAAACAGAAAGACTTGAGTTCAAAGATCCTTACCAGCTGTGTGACCTAGGGCAAAGTCATTTAATATCTGACTGCCTCAATTTCCTCAGCTGTATATGGAGGTAATGGGATTGTTGCAAAGATCAAATGACCCAATATTTGTAAAGTGCACTTAGCATAGTATTTGGCATCTGATAAATGCTAAAAACCAACCACCACCACAACAAAACTTTCCTTCCTTCCTTCCTTCCTTCCTTCCTTCCTTCCTTCCTTCCTTCCTTCTTTCCTTCCTCCCTCTCTCCCTCCCTCCTTCTTTCTTCCTTGCTCTCACTACCTTCTCTCCCCTCTCTCTTTCCCTTCCCTTCTTCCTCCCTTCTCTTTCTCTCTTCTCTTACTCATAGTCACAGTAGATCTTTTGGGCCTGCACCATACTGAGCTTTCCCAGGGAATGTGCTACATGTAGGAAGTTAGACAATCAGAAACTTATCCTGAAAGTGTCCACAGAATTGCCTTCCAGACAGTATCTTAATACAGTCTTTCTGAAACTAACAACAATAACAGCAGTCCCATTGTCACTGCATTTGTATTATGCTTTAAGATTCCCAAGGTACTTTGCACATATCATTCCATCAATCTGGACAACAACTCTATGGGATTGCTGTTATCTCCATTTTACAGATGAAACACAGGAAACAGGAGGAATTAAATGTTTTGCTTAGGTTTGCACAGCTAGTGCCTGATTCAGGATTCAAATTCAGATCTCTCTAACTCCACATTCAATGTTCTATCCCCTAGGCCATCTAGGGAAGATACTTGAACACAACAAAGCTAGCAGCCTATGTCATGTGCTTTTCTTGGATTTTTCTAGGTCATAGCCTTCCAATATTACTGTTCTCTTTGACTTGAAATCCAAGCATCTCCAGCATCTCCTCCCAACTAGTGTTACTCAAAAGCACTGAGTATTAGCACCAGGTCAGGCCAAATGAGCTATGCTTCCAGGGTCAATTTTAAGGGGCCCCCCCTTTCCCTTTTCTCAGCTAGTTTCCCTCTGGTCATTGGGCAAATTTGGAAGCCATGTGACAGATCTTGTCTTCATGAAGACGTAGCATTGCTAAGCTGCCAAATTAAAGAATCTGCAAGGTGAGTTTTCTCCTTAGAGACTTTGAATGAGGTGGGGAAACTTTGGTCTACCAGTTAGATACATCCTTCTGCCTGACTTTATCAAGCCTGGGTTAAGTTTTAGGTACAGTGATACAGTAGAGGACTAGAACATTGGAGGAAGCTGGTCAGTCAGTAGCTCTCTCGTTCAAAGCAGAGAAAACCTTTTGTGAGTCCAGTTAAGGATTTCTAAATAAGACAGAAGCCCAAGTGAATTGTGTTACAGAAGCAGTTTAAAATGAATAACATATTTACCTAAGGATCTCCTAAACCTTGCTCTGTCTCCCTATCTCTTTTCATCTTTGTCTCTACTTCTATCACTATTTGAGTCTCTTCTCTTTCTTTCTCCTTCCCTACAACTTATTCTCCATCTATGTTTCTTTCTCTAATAATTTCCTCTGCTCTTTCTTCCTTCATTCTTATATTGTGTTTAAAAAAATCTTAGCCCTTCCTGTACTTGCTTGTCTTTCTTTTGAATATAGTATTAGATAGTATTAGATTATTAATTTATAATTAATTATTTGTGGTGGTGGTCCGTGATTTAATCAATATGAAGAATTCTCACTACCAGTTCAGATTCAATAACTCATCTGCCCTTCATAGTCTTAGAGGAGCACTTAGAAATGCCAAGAAATAAACTATTTTTTTATTCTGTTAGTCTTTGTGTCACAGATATGATTTGAATCCGTATTTACCTAACTTTAAGGATGGTCTTCTATGTATTCTACCATGCTGCTTATCATTAATTACTCTTATACAGCTAGCTGGCAATAAGCATTTAATAAATGTTTTTTGAATTGATATATTTAATGAATACTTTAATTGATGAATTTATTAAATAGTTTTTTATTTATCCTGTACAGTACTAAAGTTTAAAAATCAGATGAATCGAGAATTTTATAATTTTCAAAATGAAAGAAAATGACTTATGTTACTTTTTACTTGTGTGAATTTATACCTTATGATATATACCTTATGAATTCAACTTTTTTTGGTCCTTTCCCATGACTTCCATTCCCTCTATTTCCCAAGTGGTACCTACAAACTTGCTATTGTATCCTTTATTTCCCATCTAGCTTGGCGAACTGAGTTGGTTGTTTGAACCTTGTCCAATCACTGATTACACTATGTCAAATCCAGTCTTGGATTATATCCATTCTCTGCCTCCTCTTATTTACATGATTCCTGAATTGAGATGAGGAAATTACTAAACCGTGTTCATTGGGCCTACAAAAAATTTATGTTGTCTAGTTTTAACTGGACCCTTGCTGCAGCAAGGCAAACATTCTATTCCTCCTTTCTCCATAGCAATTGATTCAAATATTTTCATCTCTGTTCAAGTTTCCTACAACACCCTTATTCCAAACCATCCCGGCTGAGGACTTTGCTTTATATTTCATAGGGAAAAAATGAAGTTATTCATGTAGCTCTTGCCTATACTCATTAAATGGCGAGTATAACCATTATATTACTATCTATTATTGCAGCCCTTTCTTATATTTTCCCCTACTCTATATACTCTGCTCCAAACTGGACTATTTACCATCCCTTTGAATACATTCTTTCTTGATGACTACTCACACTACTGACTATCCATAAGATGTCTTTCCCCTCCCTCAGTTTATTCAAATCGTGCCCAACTTTTATAACAATTCAAATGGGAAGAAGAACCCACCTTCTTTGACATCACCAACTCTAAGGAATGACCAACCACCAAAGCTCAAAATCAATGGGGGCTGCAGCATCACTTTCCTCACTACTCCAACCACTCCATCAATGGTCCTGCTTCCAGCCCATCCAGAGAAGCACAGGGACTGAGGCCTGGCATCCCCTTGGGGATTCTAACTTCTACTTCTCCAGCAACCACAGATTTTAAAAACCTGAAAAAAGAAAATTGTCTCCACCAAAATCTTCATCATTGTAAATGACTCAACATTCAAAACACTCATCATTTTTATCAGGGAAATCACATGATTACCTGCTTTGCCACTGAACCCAAAGGACAGTGGGAACTTTCCATGTGACTAACAGCTGAAACCCTATAGAAGGTTTCCTTCTCCATGATAATTTGGACTCTTGAGAGCAAATACTGACTTTGCTTTTCCTATATTTATCCCATAGTTCTTTGCACATAGTCTTTAATAAGAACTCTTCCCTTCCTTTATTCCCAGAAATCTTTTTTAATATCTCCCATTTGGTCATGTTCATTCTTCAGACCTCATATTTATTTATATAAATTTATTTAAAACTATTGTATGTGTTGTTGTTCAGCCATTTCATTTTTGTCTGACTCTTTGTGACCCCACTTGGGTTCCCAGTTATTGTATGTACTATGCCCAGTTATTATACATATAATATTGTGCATATACTCTGGGGCAGCTAGGTGGTAGTTGATAGAGAATGGAGTGAGAGAGGCCCTTCTTCTCAAATTCCAATCTGGCCTCAGATACTTACTAGTTGTGTGACCTTAGGCAAGTCACTTAACACTATTTGCCTCAGTTTCCTCATCTGTAAATGGGCTGGAGAACTATTCCAGTATCTTTATCCAAAAAAATCCTAAATGGGGTCATAAAGGGTCAAACAGGACAGAAAATGAATGAAAAACAATGTGTTCTCTATCTGCTTACTGGATAGGAAAGTCTTGAAGTGCATAGAACAAAGTCTTATGTATCTCTTTATCCCTGTCTCCCAACTTTGACATCTAGCAGGGTGCTTTATACTTAGCTGTTTCTTCCTAAGCTTTTGTTAAATTGAATAAATGGCAAAGACAAGGAAAGTTTAAAGTGGCTTAGAAAATAAAGAACTAGTTTGAGATTGTAGAATACCTGTGTTTGAGATTTCTTTCTCATATTGTGGTTTTGTTCCTCTGGGCAGCAAGTCAAACTATTCTTCATGACCATAATTTGATTAACAGAAGTAGATCTGCACTACATGGAGGTTCCTCCTTGTGAGTACCTTCTTCCAATGGAATCATAGGTCAGATCTAAAATTTTTTTGAAAACGCTTTTCAAACCTTAAAGTGCTTTGTAAATGTAAGCAATTATTATAGTTTGAAACTCCCCTTTCTTTGGAATTCATTAATGATTTTTAATATTTCCATAACCTAATTTTGTTTTGTTTCTAAAACTGATAAATATTAATTACAATGATTGTTTTCACCACCAAATTATATTTCATAATTATTTAACTAGATAGAGGCTCACATACCCAAACATGACTATAGCGTTTAGATTGTGCCTGAGAAGTCCACTCTTGGCAAGGAAGCAACCATTTATTAAGCTCTCAGTACAGGGGTGGGGAACATGTGGCCTTGAGGACACATGAGGCCCTCTAGGTCCTCTTTGAACCCAAGCTTCACAGAAAAGCATTGGATTCAGTCAAGGGGCTGCCCTTGAGGACCTGTCTTATTATATATCATGCTAAGCACTAGGGATACAAATATAAGCAAAAAGAAATACGCTCTAGGATACAAATCCTTGAGAGTCAACATAGATAAATGGGTGAATCATGTCTGTAAGATACCTTGTTTTGAATATAGGCTGAGAAACATTGTAGCAATGTGATGTGTGGGTAAGTTGCTGAGGCTTTAATTGCTTCAGTTCCTTCATCTTTGAAATGGGGATAGTATTATTCATGACATCTACTTCACAGGGTTAGCGTATGGAAAAATGCTTTGGAAATCTCAAGGGTCTATTTACATGAGAAATTGTTTTCTATTTCAATCTTGTCCTTCGCCAGTCTGTTTTCTGTTGCATATTCATTTTCCTTGGTGGAGAGCGGAGAAGGTGGTTTAGAGATGTGGGAGAAAGGTGCTGTGTTAGCTGCTCGCTCTCCGTTTATTCATTTCGACTGGAAAGAAATAGAATACCATTAGCAGCTTTTATTTTGATGGTAGGTACGTTATGCCTGAAAACAAGGTTGAAGATTGCAAAATTTCCAGATCACCAAGGGGACCTAGTGTGAGTGGCTGAACAGGGGCTTGAGAAATTGCTAGCAAGTAGCTAAATGAAGTGAGCTCAGATCCATTCTGAATGTTATCCACATGTTTGGGAGAAGGGGCCATCTGTACTGTTGGATCTTAGCTTCTAAACTGAACTTTAAAATTACTTTATATATTTCTTTAAGGGTCAACAGAAGAGGGTCTGTGAAACTAGTGTCTGCTGTAAGAAATTAGCAGTTGGGCCTGAGTTGTATCTACTCTTGTATTTGTGTGTTTGTCTTTCGTTGCCGAAGACCATGCCATCAGAGAAATAATGACATGACTGGCACTTGACTTTGTTTTGAGTAAGGGAGGGCTGTGCAAGTCACCAGCCTCACTTCTCCTCCAGAGCCATCTGAATCCAGTGACCAGATATTCATCAGGATGACTGGGGATGACCCAGGATGAGGTAATTGGGGTTAAGTGACTTGCCCAAGGTCACATAGCTAGTGAGTGTCAAGTGTCTGAGGTGAGATTTGAACTCAGGTTCTCCTGATTCCTGCACTGGTATTCTATCCACTGCACCACCTAGCTGCCTCATTGTTTCAGACATGTCTATCTTTTTGATTGCTTTTGTTTGCTTATATTCTTGTAGAGCTATAGCTTGAGGATAACTGTGAATTTTACCCTTCTTGGTTTGAGAAAATACACTGCATTTCTGTATCTGTACAATTTGCATTTTTCAAGATACTGTTTGTACATTTTAGATGAAAAGCTCTAGGTGGAAGTCTTCCTACAAGTTGACCACTTATCATTTTGTTAATTGTTGTTAAAGTAGGAACTTAAGGATGAAACCTCTTATATCTGGGGATGAAAGTAGCCACAGATCCCATTTAGTCTGCTTACCTTGTTTTCTAGATAAGAAAACTGAGGCTGAAAGAGGGTAAATGATTGTCCAAGGTCACATGGACAGTGAGCATAAAAAATAGCATTTGAATACAGGTTCCCCAATTCTTGCCATCTACCCTACTGCCCTCTGGACCCTGGCCATTTCTTTTTGACTAACTATAAAGAAGGAGGGTTTGTCCTCCACCTTTCTTCTGTACCTGCGGACCATGAAATTTTTCTATCCACCCTGCATCCAAACCCTTCTGTATGTCCTATCTCCCCTAGGTAAGGCACAAGCCTTCAGATCAGGGACCACATTAATTTCTCATTTTGTGTCCTCAGTGCTAAACTCAATGAATGGCATATAATAAATGCTGAAGAAATGTTTTTTAATAGAACATAGAGGCATAGATGCCTGGGTCCTTGTTTCACAGATGCTCATCTTTTTGTTTGCTTGAAATTAGCTAAGGATTCTCTTATGTCACTCTTAGATTTCTCTGCTTTCTCTGAATATTTAATCACCTATAAGCAAACACTTAAATACAGTAGAGGAATTCCTGTTTATGTGGTTTGTTAAAACAGATATTTATAAGGAGTGGCTTTAATCACACCTTTGCATCTTTCTTATGCCTTAGTGCGATGGTCCACACTCTACATTACTTTGTGTATGCTCTGATGGGTCTGTCATTTCATTGGTGTGGGTACTCCCTCACATGGTACAAATTAGAACTCATACATGCTTTCTTACCCTATGCAACTCTTATTTTTTCTTTCTTTGTTTGTTTTTTCAAAGCAATCAGGGTTAAGTGACTTGCCCAGGATCACACAGCTCGTGTCAAATGTCTGAGGATGGTTTTGAACTCTGGTCCTCCTGACTTCAGGGTTGATGTTCTATCCCCTGCGCCACCTAACTGTCCCCCATGTGCAGGTCTTGTTAGCAATAATTAGAAGATCACTAAATAAACTTCTCACTTGCATATTTGATGGGATTTTATAGGATTTTAACATGAATGCTAGGCGCTTGGATGAAGTTTAAGTTGCATTTAAGGCCTCATTTTCCTCTCCTGGATAAAATGATTTTTCTTGGCAGGGAAAGGCATATTCAAAAAGGAAACTCACCTCCCAAAAAGAGGAGGGTCTTGCATTTCCCACACTGTCCAGATAACTGTGAATATAAAGGTGTGATGTTCTATGGAATATGACTTGTGGAGGCATGCCTATTCCCTCTTCATATCTTAATCGAGTATGCTTAATACATATGTAGATTATGCCCATAAATTGCTATAGATATCATTTGTGAAAATATACTTGGTCTTTTTTCATTTATTTTTTAAGGATGTCCTTAACACATTTATATATTATTCTCATAAAATTTTGGAGTAATGGAGAAGTAGACATATTGGTCACTGGTTCGTGAAATTTTGTGGATTACCGTTTTCAGTATCAATGATTATTCATGATATTTTACTGAGTGTTTGAAATATTTATCTCTTGCAAATACTTTGAGAATTAATCCCTCCAAGCCTTGAAAACTGCCCTGCCCCCAACCCAGATATCTTTTACATAGACTTTACCTGCCCTTTCCACTTTTGCTTTCCTTAGGGCCATTTTGTTTATTCCTCAGCGTACTGGAGACTGACATATTAGAATGCAAATGTGGTGGTTTTACCATAATTGATGGAGAAAACTATGATAGAGAAATCTTTTTATGTTATTTTCAGTTTTAGTTTTCCTCCTTCCAGGTTCATTCTCATGGAATAGTGACTCTTCTGGCTCTTTTTGCCTGAGAACTAGGTGTGTTTACATTTTACCTTTTTTCTAGAATTCCTCAGGACCTTTAGGGAGCTTGGGAGAATCTCTCATCTCTGCTATTATCTTAAACCCCCACTGATTTGTTCTCCCAGTCTTGAAGATCCAAGTACCCTAGTTCTATTTAATGACTTAACAGTCAAAATAGATTTTACTAAGAAATATTTACTTCAAAGGTATAGCAAAACCACATACATACGTTTTCCCTGAATATGTAGAGATCATGACTTCACTATACCATCTTGATCTCTTCAAGTCATAAATATGTATTGAGCACCTACTATGTGGCAGGCACTGTGTTAAGTCCTGGTGATACGAAGAGAAGCAAAAAGCAGTTCCTGCCATCAAGGAGCTTATAGTCTAATGGGAAAGATAACATGCAAACACATATACCAACAAGCTATAGACAGAATAAGCAAAATAATTAACAGAGGGAAGGAACTAGAATCAGGAAGAATTGGAAAAAGCTTCCTGTAGAAGATGGAATTTTGATTTGCATTGAAAAGAAGTAATGGGAGCTAGTCGGTGAAGAGGAAATGGTGTAAGAATTTGCATGGTGTAAGAATTCTTGGCATGGTGAACAGAGAACATGTTCAGAGCTGAAGGATGGAGTATCTTGTTTGTAGAATAACGAAGAAGCCGGTGTCACTGGATAGAATATTCCTTTAAGTAGAATAAGGTATAAGCAGCCTAGAGAGGTATGCAGCTGAGTTAGAAAGGACTTTGAAGTCCAAACAGAGGATTTTGTATTTGATCCTGGAAGTGATAGGGAGCTGTTGGAGTTTATCCAATGGGAATGGGGAAGTGGGTCGCAGAGGGGACCTGCACTTCAGGAAAATTGCTTTGGTGGCTGAATGGAGGATTGATTGGAGTGGGGAGAGACTTGAAGCAGGCAGACTGACCAGCAGACATTCCTCTGGTCTAGGTGTCATGTGGGTCTATACCAGAGTGGTATCTGTGTCAGAGAAGAGAAGGCAGAGATTTCCAGAGATGTGACAAAAGTGAAGTCAACAGTCCTTGGCCATAGATTGGATATGGTAGGTAAGAGAAAGTAAAGAACCCAACTTGACACCTAAGCTGTGAGCCTACAATACTGGGGAGATGGTGATTGCCTCTTGAGAGGAGATTTAGGTTTATAGGATAAAGCATCAAATTTTAAAGCCCCCATCCAACTTTCCCTAACCCCCTCCCTCCCTCTTCCACCACCCAGGCTGCTTAAGGCCTCCCTAGTGGGCTGCTGGTAACATCCAGCCTGGTCCCTGTGGTTCAAGATCCTGGCTCTCTGATTCCACACCCTGCATGAAGAACTGAAAGGACAAATTAAACAAAATATTAAACCCAATATCACATTTCAGGACCACAAGGCCTAAGGAGGGAAGAGAGTGGTCTTTCCTTGTTCAGTTTGCATCATGGTTCCCCTATTATGAGAGAATGAGTCCTTCAGCCCTTGACACTACAGGGAGTGAGAGTGACTGGGCCTCAGGGATGTAGATTTGAATATTAGGGCCATTCAATGGTAAGTCTGTTCTTACTCATGTGGTAGGCTAAGGAAGACTGTCCAGGTCCATGCTGATCTTCCCAGAAGCAGCTCCTTTATATCCTTCATGTGAATACCCATATCTGAAGTGATCTGAGCATGCACCAAATCCCAGTTACACTTAAAATCTTCAAGGATAATCTAACTTAACTGTCTCTGACAGCTTTTTTGTCAACTTGATTTTTGTTTCCTCTATAAATTCTTGTTGCTTCAGGAGACAATGCTTCCTGTAATACTGCACTATCTTCCTCCATGAGATTTTTCACACATGAAATTAGAATTTAGAATATAAATTGCCCTTATTGCCCTTAACTGCAATCTTGTACTTGACGTGGAAATCAAGTTTTTAGGGGCTGAGGCAGATTCTGGTCTCATTTTACTTCCTCATCATGGTAACTTATTTATAATAGTTAACTTCCTTGGAAAATGATAATAGTGTATATCTTTTTTTATCCATTTCCCATTTTCCATTCTTAGTAGCTTAAGTAAGTCTAGTTGAAACTGTTTTAATTGCACATCCCATCTTCTCATTTTTGTTCTTTTAATTTGTTATTGATTTTGATCTTTGTGATAACAATTCGATTGTCTATGTTAAGCTAACTCAAAATGACTCCTCCATCAGTAACCCATTATTTCCTCTCTGTTGATATTTTCAATTTTATTTATCTTTTTGTGATGCTCTTAGATGTTCTTTATATCCAGAGTTTCGTTTCTTTAAACAAAGTATGCATAATATTTAGGTGTAAGGCTTCTATGTCATTTACAAATTTTGGTATCTCTCGTTTTGTTGCCCTGAGCCACTTTTCACAATTGTTTTTGCATCATTTCTTAAGTCTTATCTTGCTTTGAAGTCACTGAGTAAAACATACACAGACACACACAACTTGGAGATTTGTGTTGAGTTATTCATTGGATACCTCTACCTGCTCATCCTTTGCACCTGATGTGATCTTCATGGCTCCCTTTATATAAACAGTCATTTTATCATGAGCTCTGCAGAATGAAATGAGCAAGTGTGCCATGAAATTATATTTCTTTCTACCTGTGGATATGTAACAGAACTAACTCTGCTAATATAGTTGCAAATTAATTCAGTATTCTTCTTTCAATGAGATGAGAATGTCAAAATGGAGTTGATTCCAGACCTCCAGTAAGGTGTGCAGTCTTTTGTCACTAGATAAACATCTCATGTTTATGGTCCAAAATGTTTATTGTTAATAGCCTCTGTACCCACCTTTTACCAACACTGTGAAACTCCAAAGGATTTGTATTTCTCTTTGTTTCATGGATTGCTATGGCCAAGGCATTCATTGCATTATGTCTAATCTGGTGCTCCTGAATCTCTCAGCACTTAGCTAGACTGGTCTTCAGAGGGCAATAACAGTGTGCCACCAGGATTGCACCTGAAACCATTCCAACATGGAAGTACATTCTATTGCCTGTTCTTTAGCTATCATGGCATTCAAGAATTGAGCAGCAACTCTATGCCACAATTAAACCATGAAACAATACATTTATAAAGGGTTCTGTAAATAGTAGAGACCTAATAAATGGATAAGAAATAGTAAATCAATGTGTTTAATCTCTAAATTCTTTTGCTTGTCACTTTATAACACTGTATAGTAGCTAGCACTTGATATATTAAAAGCTCTTTCCCTTGATTGGTTTTTCATCTAAAGCTGTACATTAGAATCAGCATTCTTGGAGGCACTAGGTGTTATGGAGAAATTAAGAATGCTACTGAACTCATATATAGTCCTCTTTGTTGGGTACCAAGAAGCTTCTGCTGGAGCTGTTAAATAAAGGAGCAAGGATATAAATCAGACCCTTTTCATGGCCCATTAAGTTCACTAGTAAAATAGATGAAACATGATACTGTGCATTGCCAAATGAATAAGATTTACTTATTTATAGTAACGTTTAACATACCCAGCATATGAACAAATGTAGAACACCAGCTCTCCCTTCCTCCACCCCTCTCCCATCAAGGCATACTTGCTCATATCCTACCTTCAAGTTCATATTGTGAAGGTCAAATTACACTTGCAAAATAGAACTTGGAATCTGGAAGGGAGTAATGAGATTTCAATATAGAGGCAGTAGGTTGAGAAATGGTTTTACAGGAAAGATGATTTGGGTTGTAGAGATCTATTAGTGATTAAGAGATTCATAAGATGTAGAATGTTAGTCTTAGAAAAAAACCTTTGTAGGATCATCTTAGTCCAAGCCCATCCAATCTGAGGAGAGAACCAAGGCTCAAAGTTACATGTCTAAGTTTATGTAGCTAATGAATGACAGAGGCAGAACTTCCGACTAGTATTCTAGTCATCCTTCACTCTATAATGCTGATATTGCAGTAGATGGAATAATTTACACTTTCAATATCATTTTAAAAACACAAATGAATTTAGATTTTTGATATCATAAATAAAATAAGACTAACCCTACAACAGAGAAAGAAATCCTAGAGTACAGAAATCATAGAATTAGAATTGGAAGGGACCTCAGAGGCCATTTAACTAATTTGGTAACACATTCCCTTCAAAATGCCTTTACTTGAAATCCTTTAGTGAGGAGGAACCCATTATAACCCTACAGCCCTGTCTACATTTGGAGAGGACATTTTTCAATAATTGATTTTATTTCTTTGCAAATGGTTTTCAGTCATATGTTCATTGATTAATCTTGGCCTTGGCATACTACTTTGGGGAATGCTTTTATCTTGTGTCCTATAAGAACAACCAGGATAGTGACGGGGAAAATTAGCCTATGTTATATAAAGATTGGCTGACATGAGAAGTAGAAGACTAGACATGATAATGTATTGTTCGATTATTTCAATCATGTCTGACTCTTCTTCCCCTCATTTGGGGTTTTCTCTTTGGCAAAGACACTGGAGTGTTTTGACATTTCCTTTCTCCAGCTCATTTTATAAGTGAGTAACTGAGGCAGGAAAGGTTTAGCGAAGTGTCCAGGGTCATACAGCTAGTAAGTGTCTGAGGCTAGATTTAAACCCAGGAAGATGACTTCCTGACTCCAGGCCCAGCCCTCCATCCACTGTGCCCCCTAGTTGCCACATGGTATATGTGTTACACATTTGAAGGTGTATCATGTAGTAGAGGATTTATTCTTGTTCTTCTTGACCACAGAAAGGAGAATTTTGAGCAATGATAGACTAGAGAATTATTAGCAATGAAGATAGAGAGGCAGATTTTGCCTTGTTATAAGGCAATCATCAGAGCTGTACCAAAATGGAATGGGATGCCTTGGGAGACAGCAACTTCTTTCTCCATCATTGAGGATTCTCAAGTACAAGTAGGTGTCTACTTGTTAGGGATGCCATAAAGGGGATGCCTGCTTGTGGATCTAGGTATGATGAAGATAGTGTGTTATGATGGTAAGAACGAGGTGTTTGTAGCCATTGGACTTGGGTCCTCATTCCAATTCTCCTACTTATGACCAGTATGATATTGAACAAGCTATGGATCTCTTTGGTCATCATTTTCCTCATCTGCAAAATAAAGTTCTACTAAATGACCTCTGACCAACCTTCTAACTCTAAATCTTATGACCTCTGCAGTTCTTTCTAATTCAAAGGCTAATTACATTTAATAATAATTATGCCACTCGGCTTATGTGACTATTAAAAATTTGAACATAGAATAGATTCATTGCGATTCATTTGTTTTAAGGCAGTCTGAACATGGATAGATACCTAGTCTGGTCATGGATACCAGTTTGTCACACAAGACACAGCATATCTTATCTCTATACCATGCACAGACTCTCTTTCATTTCTCAAATGAACTGCACCCTTGGCTCTGCCTCTTAGAATCCCTACCTAATGTCTTTCACAGGTCAACTTAAATGCCAACTCCTATATTAGATCTTTCCTGATAACCCCATAACCAGCATCTCCGTGATGACGAAATTGTCTTGTATTTATTCTTTATTTTTGTGTACTTGTATTGGTGCCTGTTGTCTCCCCAGATAACAGAGTTTCCTTTGAGGCAGAGAGTATTTCATTTTTGTCTTGTTTCTCTGCACCTAGCACAATGCTGAGCCCCATAACAGGTGCTTTGATTGGGTAATTGATTGTTAGTAGAAGAGTTTTTGCCCCAAATCTGTCACTAACCAATTTTTGATCTTGGACAAGTAACTTCCCTTCTCTGGATCTCAGCTGCTTATTCTATAAAATAAGGCATGAAATTAGATCAGAGGGTCTTAGCTATTTTTGTGTGTCTGAAACCCTTTGACAGTCTGATGAAGTCTGTCTCAGAATAGTGCTTATAAATGTATAAAACATAGATGATTACAAAGAAAACCAGTTATACTGAGATACATTTATCAAACTATTTTCAAAAATTCATGGACTTCACCTAAATCCATCCAAAAATCTGTTTGGGGTCTGTACACCTCAGGTTAGTAACCTCTGCCTTAGATGATTTCTAAATTCCCTTTTACCTTGAAAGTCTTGTAGCTGTCTTACTTATTCAGACAAGGAGGCCTTGGGCGAATCATTCTAATTTCTTTGTTTGGCCTGGGTCTGATATAGTTTCAGTTATGTCAGAGGTGGTTTAAAAGAAAGAAAAAAACGTTTCCTTCAGTTTTCAGACACTTCAATTTTCCCTCCCTCACACATTCGTGCATAGTGCACACTCTCCAAATGAGCCCCTTTGTGAGTCTGACTCATAAAACAGGAGTCTCTCTGTGGGATTTGTATCTTCGCCTTCCATGAGCCTCCTCACCTCCCTTGTTGGAGAGAGCCTTCTCCCCTGGGCCAGGGTAGAGTTGGGAAAATATCAAGGAGCTGTAATGGGCTGTCTCATCTGAATAAGCAGCCAGGTAATAGAAAATTGGCCTTTTGCTTTGAGCAGGAAATAAATGAATCCATTGAGTTCTTTTGGATGGAAATTTGTTACAAAAATGCTTTCATACTGAACAGGCTACAGGCTGTAGGGAGAGGGGGTGGAGAAGAGAGGGTGACTTTGGGAGAGGTGTTTCTATTTGATTTATTCATCTTTTCCTTTTTTAATGGTAACACCTCCATTAGGTCTTTTTTTCCATGAGCAAATGAATTATCATTTTCCTTTCATGGGGTTTTCAAAAGGATTAAGAAAAAACTCCTTATCCAGCATTATTAATTCTTAAATCCAGGTGTCTTGAAACAGTTCATAATGAGAGACAGTGTGATATGATAATCACAGTCATAACTCTTTTTACCTTATGCATAAATTGAGGTAATACAGAATAGGTGATGGAGTTCTGGGGTTGGATTCAGGAAAATTTGCCCTTAATTCCCTTGGCACCATGACCATGGGCAAGTCACTTAAGCTCTCTGGAACTCACTTTGCTCATCTATAAAGTCTCTCAATCTTTCTAAATCTAAATCTCTAAATCTAAGTCTTTTAATCTCATTAGTGGCAGATGCAATATTTGAACACACAGGTCTTCAGACTCTAAGACAGTTGCTCTTTTCTGCACCCTATAAACCGCTGATTGTGACTCCACTAATTCTCTGGACTTTTCCCACAGGAAAGGGCAAGAGAAGGATAGAGAAACCCAGGGCTTTGCAATTATTCCATGGTTGTATGGGCTCAACAATATCTCCAGCTCTAATGCAGGCTACGGTTCACACTTTCAGGAAATTTTGGCCAGATGTGAAGAGATCAAGTGAACACTTTTCTAAGATATCAGTAGAACTTCTTTACATGTATCTTTGGTAAATGTTTAAATTATTTAAACTTTCCTTATCAAATGAGAAAAAACTGGTTGGTGACCTACAGTGTTATATAAAGTCATTACAATCCTTTTGGTAACATGGGCTCATCAATAGACTAAGTCTGAAAAATGTGCCTCTGTGTTGGAAATGATAGAAAGTGAAAAACAGTGGAGTTATCTAAAGCAGCAAACCATGACCTTGGGGTTCCCCTTATATTCCCTCCCATGTTGTTCTGCTTCTTCTTCCTCCTTTTTGGGAAAATATTTATTCAGCTAGCTGTCACCATGTAAGGAAGTCAATGAGAATTTGCTGAAAGATTTTAGCAAATGATCCCTTTAATCTCATTTTGGGAGGCAGCAGAAATATCTAGTACTGAGAATTCTATGTCACCTACGAACACTGAGGGCTGAACCAAGTCATCATGATGTCATATGGGATGCAATTGATTAAGGAAGTATCATAGCAAAATGGAAAGAGAATTAGATGTGGAGGCAGTGGACCTGGGTTCAATCTTAACTCTGGTAAATACATTTTTTCGAAGCTTTTTAAGTGTGTTTTGCTTTAACATTATATTTACAGATTACCATCACTTTGTGAAAGTTCTTTTGTAACAAAGTAAAAGAATTAGGCAAAATTAATAATACAGTTATCTCATCAGAAAGTAATGCAGCATTATACATCTGTAGTACTCCCAGCCTGCTCCCCCACCTTCCTAAAGGGTGCATGGGATAGAGGGCTATCCATGGAGTCAGGAGTCCATATATTTCCTTTGATTTTCCCAGCCATGTGACCCTTCTTCCTAGAGTGGTTATGAGGCAAAATGAGACAGTGTAAAGTTCTTTGTAAACCTTAGAGTACCATATAAATGCTGGCTGTTATTATGGTTATTTATAAAAATCGAATAAAGATATATTTCCTCTCCCTTTCATTCCACCAGTAAAAAAGAGTAAAAAAAAGAGCAAAAAAAATAGTAAATTCCTTGTAAAAATATGTATGATCAAAAGAAATTCCCTCATTGGCAATACAAAAATATGTATCACCTCTCTGTCGGAAGGTGGATTGAATGTTCCATCTGTCCTCTAGAACCTTGAATGGTTGTTGTATTGATCATAGTTCTCATAACTTTCAAAATTGTTTGACTTCACAGTGCTGTCACTCAATTGTTCTCCTGGTTCTACTTTTTTCATTCTTCACCAGTTTATAAAAGTCTCCAAAACTGTCTCTTTTTTGTAATGCTAAGTTATAGTATGTATCGTTCTTCTGATTCTATTTATTCTTTACCAGTCCATGTATTTTTCTGCATTTCTTTGGAATCACTTTTTCCCCTTATTTCTTACAGTATAATAATACTCCATCACATTCATACATAACGATTTATTTGGCAATTCCACAATTGATGGACATCTCTTTATTATTCATTAGCTGGTTTTTGTTGTTGTTTTATTGATTTTTTCCAATACAAAAAGGGGTGCTATATATATTTTTACATCTAAAGGATTTTTCCTGTTTCTCTGATCTTTGACCTATAGAACTAGCAATGATAAAGTTGCATCAAAAAGGATATATGTTTTGTTTAGTAACTATGTTTGCTTTCCAGAATGGTTTTACCCATTCATAAGTCTACCAGTAAGTGTGTCAGGGTGATAGTTTTCCCAAAGTCCTTCCAGCATTTGTCATTTTCTTTTTCTGCCATCTTTGTCACTCTGATGGGTTTGAGATAGAATCTCTGAATTGCTTTCATTTCCATTTCTCTGACTGGTAGTGATTTGGACCATTAAAAAAATTATATATATATATATATATATATATATATACACACACATATGTGCATGTGTACATACACATACACATATACATTTACATATATACACATACGCATATACATATACATGTATACACACACACACACACATATATATATATATATATATATAATCCAGAATGTATGTGTACATACATTCTGGATTTTTTTCCCTTGAGATTTCCTGTTTACTTCCTTAGACCAGTTATCAATTGAAAGATGGCTTTTTTGATAAATTTGAATCAGTTCCTTACTGTTTGTATGATCTTGGGAACTTATGTCTCTATGCCTCAGTTCATCATCTGTAAAATAATTCAGTTGGATCAGATATTCTCTAAGTTTCTTTTTAGATCTAAATCTACTGTATGATCTGATGACTTGGAGAATGGAAGTAGGGCAAAAGTGCCACAGAATGGTGTGCTCTGGACATCACTGGACAGAGAGAAGTCAATAAGACACAGATACCAGAAACAGAACAGTTCTGGACACATTACAGGCAGTTAGATACTGAATCAACTTTCCTGAAGCTCTGAATAAGTCAGAGCAAAGCAGTAAAGATGAAGAATAAGACAGGTGGTCAGAGGACCAGGCAGAAAATATCCTGCAACCATTAGAACCACAGCACTTCAGGGCTATGGTAGATGGTGGACAACTGAACTACTAGATACAGACAAAAAGGAAAAAAACCTCAACTGGAAGCAGTAATTCTCCCAGCCTTGGCTGTCTTTAATCTCCTCCTGCCCCAATGACAGCCAATCCCATAAAGTACCCACTGAGATCAGCTGACATATCATGAGTTCAGTGTGAACAGGGTTCTTATGCAGGGACATTTCCCTGACTCAGATGTTCCCAGGGCATAAACTACACCCTCTGAGAATTAGGCACCATTAATTGGAGATAACATACAAGGAGGCATGGTGCTATGAGTTATTTGAACAAGGAAACATTTATTCAATGAATCAAATGATTTACATATGTGACGGCCAGCAACTGGCTTGACAGAATTTTTTTTACACTCAACTGACTTAAAAAAAAACTACAACAAAACACTGACTCAACCAGCTGTATGGCATTGTGAGAACACCAGTCTTCATTAGCACATGGAAGCAGCTTTCAGACATGACTAAGGAACCTGCAAGAAGCCTTCTCACTAACTATTGATGATGGTGGAAAAGGTGCACTGGTATGAAGAAAGTCTATTTATTAAAAATGACTGAAAACAGTTGTTGGAGAATTAAGGATTCCCATAGGTAGTGGATGAGTGCTTTATAATGGTGCCACATAGCAAACGATCTCATTTCTCAGGTTCTTGGATCCCAATCATCATTTTCAAACTTCCAGAAACATATTGCTGCAGATTCCTACAGCTTATTATTTTATTCCTTTAACTTTGGACCTAAAACCTGCTGGTTCTGGCTTTCAAGTAAAGGGAGAAAGGCCAGATGTCAGAACTAGGGCACCAGCTAGACAGATGGCTTTGGATCACAAGAATTCTGAGTGGAGCTTTAGGTACTACGTTGTCGTACCCTTCATAGTAACACTGATAATGCCGATTTGATTATGAGTCTGAGAAAAAGGTGGAGATGGATGGGGGTACATGTGTGAGAGCAGGAGAAGTAAAAGGTTACCAGTCATACCTAATAGTCAAGTTAGGGGTTATTGGAGCCCTGAGACCATCTGGTTATAAAGGCTGGAATAGGAATTGCTTGAGGTACTCAATTATCTACTGCGTCATTTGTGATAATTTTTGATACATGTACCTCCATTATCTCCATCTTGACCTGTATGTTTTGGTCATCATTATACTATTAGGAAGATGACCCAGAGTTCCATGTAACGATATTTCTTTTCATTTGGGGCACAGGATGAAATTAACTCTACCACTTTTTTATTGTGCATCATCCTTTCAATCTTCTTGTTTCATTTGTGAGGCTGTGAATGTGAAAGAGTTTCCTTTACTATCATATATCCACACAGTTGATGGACAAATATTGACTGTTCAGAGTGGCACACTTCCATATCTCAAGAAATGAGACCTTGTAATTATGTTTTTCTCTACTGGGAAAGGTGAAAAAAAGATTTAAAATATTCCACATCCCAAATCTTCTCCTCATCAAATAATTCATGACTAAGAGGCAAACTTTCTGGTGATGAGCTACTTCTTACTAAAATAGACTACTCCTTGAGCAGTGAACCTAGTTTGTTATAATGAGCATAGATTTGCAAAGTCTTTTCAGCCTAGATAGGATCAGCCAGATCTCAGACACCATTGTCAAAGTCACATATGGCTAACCTCCAAATTACCTCCTTGCCAAACTGAGATCTTAGACTTTCATAGAGATGGACTAGATCGACGAGTCAGTTAAAGTGCATTTGTTAAGGGTATGCTCCTTGTCAGGCATTGTTTTAAGTACTAGGAATACAGTGACAAAAATGAAATAGTCCCTGCCGTCAGGGAGTTTCCATTCCATTAAGGGAGATACTATGGAAAGAGATAAGTAGATATGAAGTATACATGGAATAAATACAAGGTTATTTTGTGGCAAGAGACAGTAACAGCTAGGGTTGGTGGCATTAGGAAAGGCTTCACACAAAAGGAAGGAGTTTTGAAGGAGATTTGGATGAAGAACGAATGTGTTACAGACTTGGAGCTAACCTGTGCACAGAGGTCCGTAATAGTCCTGGTGTTCACTGATATTTTAAAGTACTTTAAGGTTTTCCAAGCACTTTTTCTACAACAATTTTATCAGGTAGAGCACTTAGGATTAGTCCTATTTCGTGGAGGAGGAAACCAAGCTTTAGC
>CM053772.1:245537020-245571471 GCA_028658325.1 Potorous gilbertii | reverse complement strand
CCTTTTTCCCAGGACTTTTTGTTACGGTTGGCTGAAGGAACTCTGTATTGGATCTAAGCTATGTGGAATTCTTATTTGCCCATGGATTTGTAAAATATTGAATGACATTCAGATTTATACTATGCTTTGAACATCTTAAAGTATTAGTTGTGTTCAACAAGTATTTCACATCAATGTCAAAGTCTTCTTAAAACTTCTTTGGAATGAAAGGCTTTCATAACCTTCTATCATTTTAGCCAGTGTTCTCTATTATATGCTGACTCATTTCATTAGTGATGAGCCATTGCCATCTGATATCTTCTCAGCGGTCCATGAGAAATTGGTGACACTTTAATGGCCAACCTTGCAGTGAGACGGTCACTCAAAATGAGAAAGAAACAAATATTCAGCCTTAAAGGTATGTTAAGTTTCTTTGAATGGAATTTCTCCCCTTCACACGTTTTGTTCTAGACAAAGTGACCTGTTAGCAGTTTCTAGTAGGGTGCATTATTTATCGTATCTCTGTCTTTTCACACAGGCTTTCCCTCATGTCTGTATTTGTTTCTCCCTTCATCTTCGCTCAGAATCCCTGGCATCCCTCAGAACATAACTCCTACATAAGCTGTTTCCTGATCCCCCCAACTGTTAGTGATCATTTGCTTTTGAAGTTACTTGAATTTATGCTTTGATTTTACTTATGTAGGTGGATATTGTTCTTTCTCAGTACAGTCTAAGTTCTGTGAGGACAGCGGCTGTTTGTTTTATTTTTTTTCTTTGTTTCCCTAGAACATAATATAATACTTGTATAGAGTAGGTGCTTCGTAAATGTTTGTTGAAATGAACCTATTCATATTTACTAAAATTATTGCAGAATCATAGTATGTTGGAACTGAATGGAAGCTCAGAGTTCACTTATCCTAACCTCTTTAATCTTGTCAGTGAAGAAGGTTCAGATACAAGAGTGCTTTGATAAGGATCATAGCGAATTCTTCTAAGAGTAGATGGATTTATCTACATGTTGAAAAGTTGATTTGATCAGCTCAGGCTGGTAAAAAATAATCAAACACTTATCTTTTTGCTGATGAGTTTAAATGAAGTTTTTTAGTTGACTGGTTTGAGTGATGAACTTTTCTCGTTAATTATTTTAAATAATATTAAAATGCCTATATAGGAGTAAATAATTCATTCTGTTTTTGTTTGATAAGCTCTGATAGCATGCTTGAACCTCTGTTCGTATTGGGGGATAAGACATATACTATCATATTAAAACTATGTTAAATTAAACCCTAAGTTGAGGACACATGATCAGATCATGTTTACTTGAGCCTATGTAATAACAAGTTTTGTGATGTGAGTGTGGCAGTGTGATAGATCAACCAGAAAAGACAATACAATTCTGGGTTATACTAAGAAAACCACAGTGTGAAAAATGAGAAAAGAAATAATCCCACTGCTTTCTGTCCTAGTCAGACCACATTTAATTCTACATGTCACATATGAGGTGGAACCTCACCAGACCAGTTGTATGTCCAGAGGGGGATGACTTCTCAAGTTGATGATAAAATTGAAGAGTATGCCACATGAGACTCAGATGAAGCCATGGGAGGTGAGATGACAGTTGGCTTCAAGTATCTAAAGAGATTTCTTGTGGAAAAAGGGATGAGACTTGTTCTGTCTGGCCCTGGAGGGGAGAATTAGGAGTAACTTGTAGAATGCTTTGGAGAAATTCTTTATTCATTTCTTTCTGATTGCCTCCCCATGGATTTTTCCCTTAGCTCTGTATTCCCTCCTAAGGCCTTCGGCATTATTTTGAGAGTACTTTTTCTCAGCACATAGCTTCCTCTTCCCCTTGGCTGAGAAAACCAGGCATCCATAGAGTTGTCCCGCCTCTTGTAATTCACCTGGCAAGACAGCTGTACATTTTCATCCATCCTCTTTTTCCCCCTTCCAGGCTCCTGGAAAATAAGGTAGACCATCCCATTTCTAGGCTCTCCCTCTATTTGTGATCTTCCTTTCTTTTTCTGGCACTTGCTCCATTCTCTTTCTTTCTTGTTACTGAATCACTGACTTTAAGAATTTAAAGAGACCTCAGTCATCATTTAGTCCAACTTATATGTGACAGGAATCCCCTTGCAACGTATCTGAGAGATGATCATCCAGCCTCTGCTTGAAGGAAGACCCCTAAGGAGGGCAAACTCAACCCTTCCCTAGGTAGCCATTACAATTTGGACAGCTTCCATTATTGAAGTTTTTCCTGACATGAAGCTTAACCAACATCAACACTTTTCATACCACACAGAACAAATCTAATACTTCTTGCCCAAGATAACAATGATAAAGTTTTATTTTAAATAGTTTACTTTATTTAATAAATAAATAATAAATTTAATTAATTATTTATTTTATTTTAGAAAAATAAAACAAATAATAAAATTTACCTATCACATACCCACTTTGAGGTTTTTTTTTCTTTTCTAAGCTAAAAATGTCTAGTTCTTTCAAACTTAATCCATGTGACATGGATTCAAGGTTCTTCATCGTCATGATTAACATCCTTTTCGGGATACTTTCCACTTAGTTTTCAATCCATCTGTATTTAATAGTTTCTTTCCTACTATGTACAAACATATTGAGATTTCTCCTACTCTGAAAAAAGCTTGAGCTTGACCTCCCCTTGATTGGTCATCCTTTACCTCTCTCCCTTTCACTTCTAAATTCCTAGAATGAGTGATCTCCGTGTCCTACGTCCAATCCTATCATCCACTCATTCACTCATCAATTTGCAGTCTGGCTTTTGATCTGATTACTAGTGAAGCTGCTTCCTCAAAATCCAATAATGTGCCCTTCATTTCTTCATCCAATGTCTTTTTTTTTCAGTTGTTTTCCTTCCTGACTTCTCTGCATGTTTTGACATTGTGAATCGCCTCCAGCATGTGCTCTCCTCCTTTGTCTTCTGTGATACTGGTATCTCCCTATTCTCCTACTTTCTGACCACTCAATCTAAGCCTCCTTTGTTTGTTCATTGAACTTACTCTGCCTCCTGGAGTCTCCAAGGCTCTACTATGGGTCCACTTTTATTCTCTATTTTCTCTTCATGAATGATCTCATCCTACCCCATGGGATCAGTTTTTATATCTATGATTATTCCTCCCAGAAATCCTTCCAGCCACTTTTATTTATTCTGTCAAAAACTGAACTCCTAACCATAAACCCATATGCCTTTTCCAATTTTCCCTGTTTATTTTGAGAGGACTGTCATTATTCTAGTTACCTAGGTTCATAACCTTGGAGTCCTTTTTATACTTCCCATACCTTCACATCTAGTCATATGCCAGGTCTATCAAGTCTGCTTTCACAACATTTCTTGTATCCCTTTCCTTCCATAGTCACAAAGCCACCGTCCACGTATAGACCCTTACCTTGTATGGACCATCAAAATGTCTTCTTAATTATTCTCTTTGCCTTCAGGTTTTCCCATCTTAAATATACCCTTCACACACCTGACCAAGCCATCTTCTTTATCTTCCCAAAACTTCCAAACAGTTTTCTAAATTGCAAAAAAAAAATGTGCTTGTTTGCATTGACAGCAAAAAGTTCCCTGCTGGAAATTTTCTTTTCCAGTAACATCAGAGATCTGGTCCAAAAGAAAAGAAATAAAAAGGTCATACTATTTCACTTCCTTCACTGAAATAAATTAATAAACAAATGAATGAATTAATGAAATGATGGTTCATTTACTCCTTTGGGATAAAATAAAATTTCCTTATCATGGTATTCAAAGCTATCTCTAATCTATTTCTAATTTGTCTTTCTATCCTTATTTAACATTATTCTCCATCATGCGCTCCACCTGCTAGCTAAAATTGATCTAATAGCTGTCTCCCAAACTTGCCTAACCTTATTCATTGATGCAGGGTATCCCTATCCTTTGAATCTATCCCCTCTTCATTTCTGTCTTTCTGAATCTTTTTTCTTTCTTTTTTCCAGATAAGCTTGCCTCAGCCCACATAGATTTCTCTGAATTTCTCTGCTAACACCTTACTTTGTCTAGATTTTTGCTTTGGTCTCATCCATACTTCCTTTCATTGTTCTTATTAGAATATGTTTCATTTCCCTTTAGCTCCTTGAGCTCAGGGACCATGTCATTTTTGTCTTTGGATTATTGCAGTGTGCTTTGCACATGGCATGGGCTTAAGAAATATTTGTTGAATTGATTCAAATCTTTGAAATTGCAAAGGGGAAGTTTTTCAGGAGAATATCAGGAGAATTGTTTTTCTTTTTTACCAAGGAGAGCTATGCCAAAGCCTCTGAAAATGCTCTTTCACTAGAGATGCTCAGGCAGAGGCAGAACAGTGATGTGGGTATCACTGAGAGATCCATCTAATATGTACCATACACAGTACGGTACAAGTCTCTCCTAGATGTCTGCTGCGGTCCTTTCCAATTCAAAGATTCTTTCATCCAATGATTACAGTGTTAACTTGAGCTTAGATTAGTTTTGATACATGGTTTGGTTGATCCTAGCAAGAATATGGGTAAGATTAATCCCATTTTATTGGAAAAAACCAAATTTATTATTATAAATTTTATATTCACTTAACTGTGTGAATGATGTTTTCCTTTAGTAGGATGTAAGCTCTTTGAGGGCAGCGGTCTTCCTTTTTTAAAACTAGCACAGTGACTGGCAGATAGTATGGGATAAATAATTGTTTGCTGAATTGAATTGAGTAGAAAACCTTCAGGCTTGCAAAACATTTTATACAACATGACCTCCTCAGATCCTTACAATAATCCTGTGAAGTAGACATAATCAATGTTAATGTCCAAATATTGTAGAAGAAAAATTGAGGTTAAAGGAGATTAAATGACTTGTTCAAGGTTGTACAGATACTAAGCATTTGAACCCAGGCCTTCCCAGCCCTATGTCCAGAGCTTGTTCCATTTCTGCCTAGTAGCGACTTGTCACATTCTCCTGAGGTCCCACAGTGTACAGATGTTGCCGAGCTCTGGATATGGGGCCATGTTGCCCTAAATAACTCATAAATATAGTGTTAATACTTTTTACTCACTGCTTAGGAGAGGGCTGGTGTCATCATTACCAATTTTAATTCCTTTAGTCATTAAAAACAAACATCTCTCTAGGTCCTAGCATTTTTATCAGATAAGCAGGGATGGAGCTAAGACTCCTTCCTCCTCTCTTGTATACATGTTAACTGCTGGAGTCAGGATTGAGATATACTGCCATCATGGCAGTATATACTTTAGCAACTATAGTCTTATTTTCTGCTCCCTTTAGGGAGTTCTTGTATGGAATTTTATACTCTTCCTCCCCACCCCCTGCCCAAATCATTTTCATATACATCATTTGTGACTTTCTAATAAGTGCAGGATTATTGTCTCCATTTACAAATGAAATAATGAAAAGTCAAGTGACTTGTCCAAGGTCTCCTAGGGAATTGGAAACAAAGCCAAGAATTGTACTCAAGATACTCAACTTCATCTCCAGTTGAACTTTCTGGGATGCCATATCGATTTCTAGATAGTGCTATCGTGCCTCAATAAACATTTTCTCTTGGTGTAAAGCTCCATTTCCCAGAATCTCCAAGGGAGCCAGAGCTTAGAACAATTGAAAGGAGGTCCATTCCTGGAGTTTTAGAAACAGAATGACCTTGGATTGGGACCATCCCATGAAGCAACATGGAGAGTTCACCATATTCAGAGTCAGAACACTTGTGTATAAATCTTAGCTATAACATTTCCCTGCTATGTGACTCTGAGAGAATCACTTATGCTGTTTTGTTTTTCAGTTCAGTCATTTTTCCGTCATACCCAGCTCTTTGTCACCCCATTTGGAGTTTTCTCAGCAGAGATACTGAATTGATTTGCCATTACTTTCTCCACTTCATTTTACAGATGAGGAAACTGAGGCAAACAGGGTTAAGTGGTTTTCCCAGAGTCACACAACTAGTAACTATCTTGAGACTGGATTTTAACTCAAGAAGATGAGTGTTCTTGATTATAGGCCCAGCAATCTATCCACTGTACCACCTAGCTAATGAATGTTGCTGGGTGACTTCAGACAAATCAGCTAACCTTTCTGAGATTCATTTCCCTCATGAATGAAATTAGAGGGTTAGACTAGATGATATCTGAAGTCTCTTGTAGGTCTAAATTAAATGAGAATTTCCAATCAACAAATATTTATTAAGCACCTACTATGTGTCAGGCAATAAAAGGACAAGAGTGAAAACAATGCCTTCCCTCATACTGATTAGACTTTTAGTCAAGATGTGCAGGGGGAAACAAAATGTACATATATCAGCGTATGCCATATAGTCAAAAGAGATACAATATTTTTCGGGGAGGAACTAGCTGCTGGGGATATCAGAAAAGGCCTCAGATAGAAGGTGGTTTATGATGAGTCATTAAGAAAACTAGAGATTCTTAGGAACTGAGGTGAGGGGGCAGAGAATGTTAGGCTTGGAGGATGGCCATTGGGAAGGTGTGAACCAAGGAGAGGGTGCGTTGGGTGTGAAGATTGGCAAGATCATCTTGCCTGGACTCTAGTATTTGGAAAGGAAGGAATAATGCTTGATGAGGATGGAAAAACTTGTTGGGGACTGGTTGTAAATCAATCTATCAAGACGCATTTATTAAGTGATTACTATATACCAGACCCTGTGCTAGGTGCTGAGATACTAATATAAAGAATGAAACATTCCCAACTCTGCAGGAACTTACATGACTTTAAATGTCAAGTGGAAAACTAAATTTGCTCCTGGAGGCAATAGGGGGAGGAGGATGAATTTGTAGAGTAGGGAAGGGGCATGGTTAGAACAGTGAGAGAACTGAGGAGGGGCAATATGTACCCTAGATAGAATAGGGTAGGGGGTAGAGGTGTGTATGGGGGGTGGGAATGCAGCATCTCTGGGCAATGGGAAGGCCTTCTCTTCTGAACAGAAGCCTCTACTTTCACTATCATTTTTACCTCTGGGAGTGTTTGGTTGTAAAAGATCTTGGGAAGTTGCCTCAGGAAAGGTGGTACTGTAGTTTTTCATTTGTTTATTTGTTTTGTCAATCACGTCTTTACCACTGCAATCACTGCTACAGAGACTTTGAAGAAGTATTTTTTTCATCAAGGAAAAGATGCAATTCATTTCAAATTGGTAAACATTCATTAGCTGCCTATTATGTGTAAGTTGCTTTGTTAGATTATAAAGGCAAAACATTAAAAAAAAGCAAAACAAAACCAGTCCCTCTTCTTAAGGAGTTTACATTTACACAGAGTGGATATAGCATATAAAGAAATAGATATTTGCAAAATGTATGGGTATATATACATATATACGCATACATGCACATGAATATGCCAACACATATATACATGTATGTCATGTAATATAGGCACATACATGTATATACATATGTAAATGCATATATAGACGTGTGTATATACATATACATCTAGTACACATACATCCACATCTCTCCCTCTCTCCTTCCCTCTCTGGCCTTTCTTTGCATCCTCAGCATTTAGCATCGTACCTGGCCCATAGAAAGTGTTTAATAAATACTTGTTAACTGACTTGCCTGAGAAAGCACTAGCATCCTGGAGGATTGGGAAGGTTTCTTCTGGCCTAGAATGTGGCACCTAAGCTAAGCCTTGAAGAAAGCTAAAAATTCCAAGGGGAGGAGAGTAGTAGGTGCTTTCCAAGCACAGGAGCTGCTTGCCTAGAGGCATAGAGGTGGATTTGGAATGTTGGGTCCCAGTTACGTCCAAGAGGCTTGTATGGATGGATCTTAGGAGGTATAAGAGTGAGTAATGTGAAGTCTGGAAAGGTTGGCTAGAGCCCAATTATAAAAGTCTATGATAGACAATGATTAAAAAACTGGCATGCTCATCTAGCCAACACTAGTACTCCATTCATATGGGGGGTGTTAATTATTTGCATGAAATGGCATGAATTCATGCAAATGCCCTTTGCATGGGCAGTGATCTCTCTGAACCTGTGGGGACCATGCTGCCTTCAATACTGGATACCCTTGAACTTTAGTGCCTACTTCTGAAATGATGGCTCCTTAATGTCTATGGTTTTCCCATCCTGCAGGTGCCTCATTATGCACATTACCACCAGCATCAGAGGAAGTTAAGTTGGCAGGAGGAAATTAAACTCAATGTCTTATTTTCCATCCTACCAAAAGTGTTGTGCTTGCGGAAAGAAATTTGCCATCCCAAGGTGACAGGTTTTGTGCAGAAAGGATCCAATGATCGCCTCCCTGTCTTTGTTCCTTCAAATCCTATTTAGATCCTGGCAAAGAATGCTGAACATATTTTTATTTAATTTGATAGTACTTGTATGAAGACAAAGAAATTTACATACAAGGTCATTAATTCAGAGTTACTAGCTGCTGAATATGTAAGAAATAATAGTTCCTGGGGCATCTTCAGGCATAGGGAGGCTTCATCTCCAGAGCCTTGGTGCAATGAGTAGGGCCAGCTTGGAAGACAAATTTGATTTAAATGCATTCTCAATTATTACAGGCTTTAGAAATAGAATGAGATCAGCTGGTTTCTGTTGGGAGATAGAAAGTAGGCAGAGATTACAGATGGTACCAGTGGTAGCTTTAGGGTTCGTTACAATCAAAACAGATTTTTTTTCCCTTGGGGGCAAAGGTGTATTTGCACTTCCATAGCGAAGCTGCAGGGCAAAGTAAAATGGACTCTGATCTGAGATTCCGGAGATCCAAGTTCAGGGACCACTCTTACCACTCTATAACCCTGACCACTTTACTTCATCTACCTTAGAAGGTTAGAATGGATGATCTTCTAGGTCCCACCTTTTTAAATCTATGAACTATATCTAGTCTATTGCTTTTAAAGTTAATGGAATGAATCTCTAATGTGGGATTTCAGATACGTCAGCCAGTTTTTATTGTTTTCTCGGAGAGGTCTTTCTTAGCATCCCATAAATCACATCATGGAGGAAGATGATTTCTTATAACCTTATATCCTGACTCTGTGCCTAACTCCTTTCATAGTGCCCCTCTCCTCCTCGCCCCCAAAAAGCATGCAGCTTAAATACCCCGGGCCAAGTGCCCCATCCTTATTCAAGTCAACAAACCTTGCTAAGTGCCTACTATGTGTCAACTATTGTAGCTACTTCAATTTGAGAGGTAGTAGGCCACAGTAGAAAGAATACTTGCTCTGGAATCAAAGGACCTGGGTTCTAACTCTGCCTCTATGACCCAGAGCACATTACTTAACTTTCCTGGGCTTTGTTTTTATAACCTGTGAAATGAAAACATTGGCCTAGATTGCCTAGATGGTGGATATTAAGAGATGTCAAATATGAGGCCCATATAAACCCTCCTGAATGCAGGGAACCAGATTAAAATGTAATTAAAAATATTTAATAAAATAAATAAATAAATACATTAAAAAATAAATACAATAAAACATAAACAATGTTAATATGTGGTTTTCTAAGTCAGTATATGTGCAGGGCTCCTTATCTATGACTTGGTGGATTCATTTCTATTTGAGTTTCATAATACTGGTGCATGTAGTAATTTGAATATTTCTCCCTCATTAAACTGGGAGCTCATGAAGGACAGAGATCATGTTGTGGCCTTTCTTGGTATCCCCCTGTAATCGTAGCATGAGGCTATCATGTATCTGTACCTCAACAATGTTTTTTTGTGATTTTTTCATCTATATGTTTGTGCTCTCAGTGTCTAGTCCACAGCCATCACTTAATAAGCCTATAGAGAACTTCCTGTACACCAAGCCATTGCTTTACCAGGAGCCCTAGGTAGTAGCTTCATTTTGCAGATGAGGGAACAGAGCTAGCTGTTAGCATTGCTCGGATTCATTAAATGCTGAGTGTATTCTGCTTCTTCATTCAGTTCTATAAGGAGAATGGGGTCACATGAATGGTTTTTTAATACAGATGAAACCCTCCAGGCTTATCCCAAGCAAGATAAGGAATTCCCCATTCACCAGCCTTCTTGGGACTTTGAGTTAACCTTTCTTTGTGGCTTCTACCATAAGCCAGTGCAATAAGGATTACTAGGAAAAATATTTAAAAAGTAAAATGTGTTTTTATAATAGCATCTTTAATCATAACTGTAGTGAACGTTTTTTGCAATTTGATGCATCCAGGATATATGGGAATTTTCCTCTTCAAGAATGACAATAACAGAGATGAGGATGATGTTTTCAGTATTATTTAGTCATGTCTGACTCTGTGATCCCATGGACCATACGGTCTATGGAGTGCTTTGTCATTTTCTTCTCCTATGGATCAAGGCAAATGGAGATTAAGTGACTTGCCAAGGGTCACACAGCTAATAAATGTCAGGCTGGATTTGAACTCAGTCTTCCTGATTCCAGGCCCAGTGTTCTGTCCAATGAGCTGCCAGCTGCCTGATAATACTAGTGATGAGAGTTATCGTTAATATTTGTGATTATACGCACTTGCTATGTGTCAGGCACTGCACTGAGCACTTTACAATTACTATCTCATTTACTCCTCACAACAAACTTGGGAGGCAGGTGCTGTTATCCTCCTTTTACAGATGAGGAAACTGGGGCAAATAAAGGTTAAGTGACTTAGCCAAGGACTCATAGCTAATACGTGTCCAAGACTGGATTAGCACTCAGATCTTCCTGACTCCAGGCCCAGAGCTTTATTTGCTGTGATGTCTAGCTACCACTCATGTCTTCTCAAACAATACAGTTCTTGCTATTGTCCTTCCAAAAATCTTCCATGGTGGAGGCCTTCTGGACAGAAGAGTGATATTTTGGCCATGTGTATCTTATTCCTCACATAGTTGCTCCACCTTCTTAATGGATGTCTTTTGTACCGTGTATGCAAATCACTGTTTATAATGGGCTGCTGTCTACATGTGCTCTAGTCTAGCCATTGCCCTTTGGGACATGTGATTTTGATCCTTCTGAGAACATACTCAGTAGATTCTGAAGGTGGGGAGAGGGGAAGATACATGATCATATTAAACAAGGTCTGTAGTTGTCATCTCCTTGGCTATAAAAAAGAAGAATTATCAAGCTATCCTTCAGAAGTCAATAACTGGGGGGAGGAGGGAAAGCTAGGAAAATGGCCTTTGTTTATTTGTGGCAGAATGAGTCAAGGGCTATTGAGAGATGGGAGATCAGTGATATGGCTGAGATCAGAGAGAGTGAACAGTTGCACTGACCTGACAATAGAAAGAATGTGATTAGACAGTAACCTGACTGTAGCGGTTGAGGGTTTCAGTAAAAGTGATTTGTCAGTGTTTCTAGGCATGGATCCCTTCCAGGGTTGAATTTGTCCCTAGTATGTACTCAAATGTCTTAGAATTCTGGTAGAGTCAGGTTTAGGGCAGCATTCCCCTTAGTAGGTATCCCCAGCTTGTGCAGCTGGGCAGGAAAATTGAGAACATGCAGGGTTGTGTGGCCTCCCTCTAGGGTAGTTCCAAATCTAAGACACTGTACAAAAAAGAAGTAAGAAGAGGAGGGAGAAAAGGGGAAAGAAGGAGGGAGAGAAAGAGGGAGAGAGAATGATGAGGCAGAAGGAGCATGGAGAGGGGTAAGAGGAGGAGGAGGAATATCTGAATAGAACAGTTCTGAGGCCCTATAGTCTTTGCCTAGGAAAAGAGAGTGAGAGCGCAATCAGAGCATAAGTCTGAAACAATGGTATTCTATGATCTGAAGCCATGCAGAGTGCCCAGGAGAACACTGGTGTTTACAAATACAGACTATTTTAACAGTAGCAGTTTGGGATAGTTGACAACACTGGGCAGTGTCCCAACACGGTGGAGTGAGTACCGTACTTAGAGCCACACTGGGCTGCCCAATACGGTGGAGTGAGCACCATACTTAGAGCCACACTGGGCAGTGTCCCAATACGGTGGAGTGAGCACATGTATAACTGTAGATATGTGTCATGTATATAAATATGTATATAATATATGTGTGCAGACATGCAACACGTGTATATGTGTGCAAGCATGCACTTACATATATTGTATATATATACATATATACATGTATGCATATATACACATATACCTCACTGTCTATATAGATTATATATAGTATATATGCACATATATGTATGTCTTTGTACATTTATACACAAATATATCTATAAACATACATCCATCTCTGCATCCCTGTTTCTATCTCTATCTCTTGGCTGATTCAGCGGGTTGCCATTCAACTCCATGTTATGGTCTGGGCAGCATGCGTTCATTTACTTGTTTATTTTCATTATTGTTGTTTCTGCTATTGTTTTCTGTGTGAATTACTAAACCGATGCTTTTTAATTAACAATTGATCTCATTCAGGGATCCTCTTAGTGTTCTGGGGCTGGATACAATCAACACTATTGCTTTCGAAATTAAACACATCTGGGGACTTGGAGATTTCTGAGGAAGACCTATTCCATTTGGATTCTGCATAGGACATGCTCTATGACAATGACATATGCTTTGACAAGCATACATTTAAGTTTTATGCGTTATTTAATTTAATATCTATAATCAGAAAATTATTGAGCAAATATCCCACATGGATGCCTCTTTGCAGGAATCTTGCTTGATTTTAACATATGTGTTATAGATACCTTGTTGGAGAAGAGGCTTATTCTCTACTGAGTTAAATGCATCACCTATACAATCAACAAACAAGCAATAAATAAGGCAGAATCTTGCATTCCCTACCATTTTCAATCAACCTTGTGATGATGATGTTGTGGCTGATTGTAGATAACTATTTGTAATTCAGTTAGGATTCATTGAACATGTACTAGATAAAAGGTACCATACTAGATATATTGGTAGTACAAAGAGAAAAAACAACAGATTATTTGTACTTTTTCTCTCTCCTGTAGTATATGCTTGCAACCTGCATTCTTATGTCTATCTCTATTTTAGAGAGATGAGAAAATAGGCATATGGGTTGATAGTGAATTTTTTCTATCATTTTGTGTGTGGAAGATAATATTGTCTGTCGTTTTTTACTTTAAAAAAATCTTTTTTGAATTAGCTAAAAATCTCTCACTGCCCTCTTTAGAGATTGTTGCTTCATCAGAGATTTCCTCTGTATCTTAAGTATAGCCTCTGCTTTTTATTTTACCTTCCTTCCTTGATAGCTATTTTTGCATTCTTCTATCATGCTTGCAATGCTGAGATCTTAGAGTCCAAAGGTGATAGCTACACTTTTATCTCTGAAGAGAAAAGATTGCTATAGAAATTATGGCAGATCTGTTCTCCCTAACTTGTATTTGTTATTTTTTCAGTATCATATCCTTTCATTTCCCATAATAAACTGTGTGAACATCAGAGGCTTCCTTTCTTCTGCCATCTATTATGGTAAATAATCTCTGAATTGCCACTTTCTAAAGTAGTTTCTTATACAGGTTTAGTGTCCACCCTTGAATCTAAGACTTATATGATTTATGAGCCTTTGGTGAGAAGTTCCAAAAGAATACTTATTCAAATTGTGATCAGTACAATTTGTGTGTGAAAGGTCATATCATCTCTTTGTTTTCTTAGATTCTTCATATTTTATATTGCTATCAGGAATATTTTTATGGTTTTTGTCTCAAGTTAATAAACCCATTCCAATAGCTGTATTTTGTCCCATCAGCAATAATCTATTAGGTATTAACTCACATTGTAAGGCTGATTAAGTCCCTAGGATCATAGGTTTAGATCTATAAGATAAATCTTGCATATATATATATATATATATATATATATAATATATATATGCATGTGTGTGTGTGTAGACACACACACAGAGGGTAACCTTTGAGCTCTTTTGAAGGAATGCAGGGAAGTTAGGAGTCAGTATGAGGAGGAATATCCATTAAAGTCTTTTCCATAGCTAGTTTTTTTTTTTCAGAAAAGGTAATGATATGATACTCAAGAGTCTTATATCCTCAAGGCTTAATTCTTTCAAAGACTAAGGCTGGAAAAGTTGGTCTCTTAAATAGAAAACTCATCTCACAAGGAGTCAGGGATTCCTTAACCTTGATATATGTTTCTTCCCAACTGAATCAACACTATGCTCTTGCTTAATATCCTTTCCATACTATAGGTAAGCATGCCTCCCTTTCACAATGTTAGGTAGACTATAATTGTATCATTTTGTTTTAATCCAGAGTTTAAGCTATCAGGTGTACTGGTATCAGGCATTTCCCAGAATACTGGAAGTTCTGAGAGGTGGAGCTCAGTAGGGAGAACATTCAAGGCACAGGAGAAATCCCTTTGCAAAGGTACAAATCAGGAGATGTAATGTGGTGAATGGGTAACAGTGTGCAGCCTTAGTCCTTGTATTAATAGAATAGGGTATTAATAGAATAAATTGATATAACATGTGTAAAATGTTCTGTAAACTGGAGAGCTTATATCAGTATAAGGTGGCATTATTTTCATTAAACAGCTTTAATACTTTAAAGGGCTATTACACACGGTAACCATGGGCTATGACTGGGGTCAAATCTTTTCAGTGGGAGATCTGCTATGCTGGCTAAGGTCACATGCTATCACTCTCTACTTGGAACCAACAGTGATGAAAGACTTTTGACTGGTGTCCATTGGTGTGGCTAGGAGATCAGTGTTTAATGATCATATCTTTATTTATTGTCCTGTCTCTAAAACAGAAATCATTGCATGGCAGGCACCGCTATTTCCTATAGCTAGTTCCTAATTTAATTGTTAATAAAAAAAATATGTGATTTATCCCTTCTTATTCCACATATCTTTGAAAGCAGAGATGTCACAATAAAACAAATGTGATACACATATTTAAGGACATGTATTTGTGTAAAAACATATTTAGATACAGGTTGATATATAGACTTCTAGGGGCAGCTAGATGGTGCAGTGGCTAGAGTACTGGCCCTGAAGTCAGGAGGACCTGAGACTCTTGTTAGCTGTGTGACTCTGGACAAGTCACTAAACCTCTGTTTGCCTCAGTTTCCTCATCTGAAAATGATCTGGAGAAGAAAATGACAAACCACTCCAGTATCTTTGCCAAGAAACCCCCAAATGAGGTCATGAATAGTCAGATACAACTGAAGTGACTCAACAACATATGCTTCTTACCTAGTATACAAATATATTCAACTTGTATAATTAAAAAAATTAAAGCCTAATGGACTTTTGTTTTTTCTGTGTGCATAATTTCAGAAAGTTACTCATCATGGACAGTTGAGATATCAAAGTTTTCTTCATTTTCTTTTACTAACGGCTGTTGAGCTTGGGCTTTTCATATTGAGGGATACATCTAGAGCTAGAATTTGGGAATTGGTGTCCATTGCCAAAGAAAGGAAATTTATTACACTGTTGGTGTGAAAATTTCATACCCTAGATGTAAAAGAGTCAGTGTGGTATAATAGATAGAGAGTTGGATCAGAAGGTCGGAAGACTTGGGTTCAAGTTCTGCCCTTGACACATACTACTTATATACCCCTGGCCAAGTCACTTAAGTTCTCAGCACCCCAGCCTAGACGAACTCTCTAAGGCTATATGTTACAGTAGCATTGGTAGGAGTTTCTTTACTAAGAAACTCTACCCAGTTTTTTTTTACCTAATGCTTTGTTGTCACATGTCTACTCCCTGTTCTAACTATGAGATATCACTTAACTGTTTAGCTGAACTGTGGAGCCTTCAGATCCCTATCTCCCTGGGCTACCTTTTCCACTACTTAACTTGGTTGTGAATATTCCTACCAATGTTTCCTTATTGAGTTAATGGAATCTTTATTTGAAGATGGAGAGGCTGAGTGAGTTAATCTAGTCCAACCCTCTCATTTTACACTTGAGGAACCTGACCTTCAGAGAACTGAAGTGACTTGTGTATTGTCTCCCAAATTATGTCAGAGTGAGTATTGAACCCAGGTCTTATGACTCTAAATTCATGTTCATTCCATTATACCATGCTGCTTCTCTAATCTTGTGAATTATAACGAAACAAACCGAGGCATAACTGATCAATTCTGAATCAGGAACAGATTGCAAAAAAGAGCAGTTAATATTCCTCAAATGAGTATAATAAATTTGATATGAAGTTGAGCTGTTTCCCTATATCATCTCATTTTTGTGATCAGACTGTATTTGAGTGAGTACGAAAGCTACTGGTAATAAAACACAGGCTCTCTAAAAACCTGTATTCAGAGCCTGATTCAATATCATCCGTTCAGCACTGAGTATGCACCTACTGTGTGCAAAGTAATGTGTCAGGTGCAGGGCAGTCAAAGACAGAACAGAAAAGCAAACAGAACTGAAATGGGGAAGTTGAGCAGATGTATTGGCAGAGAACAGGAAATTTTGGAAATGAATGAGGAAAAATTGAGCAACCAAACTGAGAGATCCCAAGTTAAATTACATCTGCCCCAAAGTGAAAAGACATAATAACTTCTCTGTCCATGCTTACAGTGGATGGCTTGTTCCCATTTTCTAAATCTGCCTTTGTATTTACAAGTGAATTAGTTTAAATTTCATATCACAGGGGCCAAGCCCTAGAACAGCTGTACTAAAATTATTCATTGTCCCCTGGAGTGAGTTCAGTTATTTTAGTATAGTATCATGCTGAGATTTATATGGAAAAGAATTTTAATTTCTAATAAGGTAACCATATGCTTTAGAGTGTATTGGAATACACTGTCATCAATAATTTTCAGTTCTGACAAATTCAGCCTTGCAACTATCAGTTTTTATTTGAACAATTTATGGAATGAATGGATTATAACCATTTCCTTCTTCTTTCAAATCTGATCCAACCATGGAAAGGCTTTTATGATGGGAGGGATTTTCTCTCTCTCCTTATTCCATCTTTGTATAATGGTCTTTTGCTTTAGTTTCCTGTTCCACCAAAGGAGGCTAATTATAAGCAGACTTAATGTTATTTTTTCTGCCAATTACTGCAAAGAAAATTGATTGTTGGAGGAATAGTCTGAACGAATTGTCCAGAGGAATTAACTTGACTCATCTTTTTTTCAGTAACTGTGAATAACTAAGAACTAGGGGGGGGTGAGGAATGCTCAGTGAGTCATGTCCCCTTGCCGTGCCTCTGAGAAGATACCTGCTTTTTGTTCTTGCCTCAGTTGACATCTTTTTCTAATGACAAAAAACACTAAGAATTTCTATGACAATAGCAGTGTGGTACAGGAAAGGAGAACTGAAGATAAAATCAGCTATTTTCTAATCCATGGGATCTTGAGCAAATTGACATCTCCTTGCCTCAGTTTCCTCATTTTTAAAATGATAGAATTTTGACCAGATGATCTCTAGGACCCCTTTCCTCTCTATTGTCTCCTTTTGAAGGGACATATCTGCAGTACTTTCTGGTTATAAAGTCTTACACATATATTTTCTCATTTTGTCATCACAACTGTCCTGTGCAAGTTGGTGATGCAGTTATTGAGATGGCATGGGACTGGACCGATCATTTCTCTGCCATAGACAGCACTTGGGTAAAGAAACTCCATTTTCCAGTTCAGAGTGACATCTACTCTGTAACTCATAGTCATAGAGAGTTACCTGGGGCACTCAGAGATTAGATGATATGCACTAGATTATACTTGCAGTGTCAGTCAGAGACATGACCTTAATCCACAATTTCCTGACACCATAGTCAGCTATCACCATGTTGCTTTTATCTTTATTTTATAGATAAGAAACCCAAGATACAGAGGTCATGTGATCTACTCAGGATCTCAGAATTGGTGTGTGACAGAGTGGGAAATATGAACTCAAGTCTTCTTATTCCAAATATGATGTTCCTTTAAAAATTTTAGACATGCCTTTGGATTTTATCCCCTTTTTCCTACCTCTTAATCGTATCCCCTTTTGTAATAAAGAAAGAGAAAAGCAAGCAAAGTCAAATGACTTAGGGACTATTTCTGACAGCGTGGTACTCCCTTCCACATCTATAATCTCCAAGTGGATTGCGTCATCAGTTCTCTGGATTTAATTGTTGTCATTATAATTTTGGAGTGTGGTTTCCATTATTGTCATTTCCAACACAGCCATATCTCTCAATCTGTTTATTTTACTCTCTGATGGCTCTCATAAGTCTTCCATGTTTCTTTGAATTCCTCATTTCTCATTTGTTGTGACCCAGAATCTTATATATATATATATATATATATATATATATATATATATATATTACATTATATGCTATGCCTTACTATACTTGCTAACAATTCAGGGAACATCAATAGATTAGTCAACCAAAATGGTATCTGTTGAGTAGGTATGGTGTACTTTGTAATAGTCAATATTATCTCTATTAAAATCCTCTTTTGTTGTCTCGTCATGGTATAGAGATAACTCTGAGTTTGAGAAGGTCACTCCAGTGAAGTATAAACTCTTCCTTCTGTAAAATTGATTTATAGATGAGGAAACTGAAGAAGAGATTCAATGACTTGCTCTGAGTCACACAACCACTAAATATCTGTGAATTTGAGTTCAGGTCTTCTGACTCTTTCTAGTAGAGAATCAGAATCAGTGGGCCTAAAATATGGACTGTCTGTCATATAAAGCACAATCTAGTAAAGTTGGGACAAGATTTTCACTACGCTGACTAGAGGTTAGTGAATTTATTGGCTAAAGAAACTCATGAAGGTCACCTACTAAAGCGTAGAGAGACCATGATATTCCCTAAAAGAGAGAGAACTCACGTGATGAAATAAGGTCCTGGACCTTTGGAATACGTGTGTTCTATGCATAGCTTAGTGTGATGGCATTCAAGAGAAGCATGCAACATTGGATCATAGGATCTTAGTCTTAAAGCCAGGGAGGGGTGCGAAATATGTACTTATTAAATGCTTGTGATGTGCCAAGTACTGTGCTAAGCACTTTACAGATGTTTTCTCACTTGATCCTCATAACAACTTTGTGGGGCAGGTGCTGTTACTATCAGCATTTTATGACTGAGGAAACTGAGGCACGTAAAGGTCAAGTGATTTTCCCAAGGTCACACACCTAGTAAGTGTTGAAGGTTGAATTTGAACTTGGGTCTTCTTGATTCCAGTCCCAGCACTATATCCACTACACCACTTGACTGCCTCTAGGGATTAGGAAAGGGCATTAGATATCATTTTGCTCAACTATCTTATTTTATAGCTGAACTGAGGTCCAAAGAAGTCATCCCTTCCCTGAAATTGTACCAGCAATAAGTGGAAAAGACAGCATTTAAATTCTGTGCATTGTTTCTAAATCTAGGGTATTCTCTTCTTTAGTTGATTATCAGCACTATTGATTTCGTAGTACATCTCAAATTCCATGCCTTTTTAAAAACTATTTTCCCTCCAGTGTGGAAATAAAAGATTTGAAAAATACTAAGAGGGTAGGACTCCTCTACCAGTGACCGCTTGAATTTATGACCTTCAGAGAGGCCAGAGGGATACAGAGATGTGTCTTGAGGTGAACAAGTTACTGGAGGTGGCTAGCAATGAGAATTAGCAGGTGTTTTTTCTTGACACCTCTTTAAGTTATCTAGTTATGAGGGTCCACCAGAGGGAGCAGTCCTAGGGAGACATACAACCTGTCATGATCTGAATGTATATGGTGTTTTTCTTTTATTCCAACTTAAACTGTGTTGGGCTTAAGCTACAACTCATCTCCCTCAATCATACTTCCCAGCCACATAAGAAATGTCTGGTATGGCAGAATTCTAGAACCACAGGTGTTCTCTGCCTCTGAATTTATAGTCTAATTGAAGGGACAAGGCTGCCCACATCTGCAACAATTAGAGAGCAAAAACACCAGTTTACAATTAAGTGTTAAGTAAGGGTGATAAAGACCAGTATAGGAGAAATTCAGACCTGGGAAAAATCACTTCATTGGACCAGTTAATGTTGATTCCGTGAAAGAGATGGAATTTCAACTGGGTTGTGAAGATTTGGACAGGTGAGTGGGTAAGACCTCACTGGCTGAATGGGTCAGCAATGGGTTCATTAGGATAATATATCTAATCTGTTAATGCTTAGGGGACAAACACTAATAGTCTTCAAAATGGTTCATCTCTGACTTTCCCATGGTCACATAACATTAGATTTTGATAAGAAGGATTTAAATCCAAGTCTTCCTAAAGGCTTGCCTTCTACTTAATGGATGGGATCATGCTGTCTTTTGCTGGATTTCTTTTTTTCTCTTCCATACTTATTTATTCTATCATTTATTCTATTTAATTTAGATTTAATCTATCTATTTAATCTATAAAATAGATTTAATCTGTCTATTAATTCTATCATTTTTGAGGAAAGAAAAACAAACTAGGACAGTTGAATCTTTTCCCCATGTAATTTCATTTGTGATTTCTTGAAATATAGCTTCAGAGGTATGGGGTTTGATAAAGTCTGTTTGGGATTCAATGGACTTGACCATGTCTTAAACCCAGATCACTATGATTCTCACTGATTGGCCAATAACAAGTCCTAGCCCAAGCCTCACTTGGTCATTGTTTGGATTTTCATGGCTTAGAGTGGGTGTAAATAGTAATTATTATTTAGGCCAGAAACCCTCATGGTCTTCCTCATCTAGATCATAGATCACAGAATGGGTGTTGCCTCAGACAAATTGAGATGCCTTAATTTAAAAAGCCCAATGTCTCCGAATACATACAGAGCCATCTTCAGTCATCCTAATCTATGTCTTGCCACTGGACCTAGATGGCTCTTGAGGAGAGAGTGAGACTGGTGACTTGGCACAGCCCTGCCTCACTTAAATCCAATTCACCTGCAAGTTAAGACATCACTTTCCTGATACTATTGGTCCTCTTTGAGAAGAAAGAAAAAACACAGTCTAACCTCACTTTATATACAAGAAAACTGAGACCTAGAGGGGTAAAGTCATTTGTCCAACATCACAAATTTGGTGACACAGAAGACTGCCTGGATTACAGACTGTACAATGTCATTTTACATACCTCACTACCATATTTCCTTAAACACAATTGTCATTTAATGAATGAATGTTGGATTGAATGACAGGAACATTCTATCTACCCAAGTCAAGCCATGTAAGAACTCATAGTGAATGTCTTGGACTAGGAATTTGAAATGATCCCAGAGGCTCCTAAACTCAACTTTTACCTGAATAAGAAGCCCTTCTTCATTTGTAACCCACACTTTGAAGATCTACATTGAAGTGGAATCTAATATCATAAATATTGTTCTATAAAGATCTTTAGAGATCAATGAGTCCAAACTCCTCATTTCATAAGGAAGAAACTAAGGCCCAGAGAGAGGAATTTACTTGTTGAAAGTCAACAGAATCAGCATCTGTATTTGAACCCAGACCCTTTGATTCCAAATTTACTGTTCGGTAGATAGAGTGCTCCACTTGGAGTCAGAAGAACTAGTTCCATTCCTGCCTCAGGTATTTTCCTGACCCTGAGCAAGTCACTTATTCTCCTTTAGCCTTAGTTTCATCATTTATAAAATAGGCATAATAACAGCATCCCCTGATGAAATGACATGTTATTTTTTGTTATTATTAACTGTTGAAGTGTTTCCTGATGTCACTTCGGAACTTGCCCCTCCGCAGCTTGTGCCCATCTATCCTATTTCTGTCCCCTGAGGCTAAGCTCAGGTCCAATTCATCTTCCATATGACCACCCTTCAAATACCTGAAGATAGCTCTTAAGTCAGTGCTGAACCTTCTCTTTTCAAGGCTCAATGTTCTGAGTTTCCCAGCAGAAGCAAGTCCTGCTCTGACTTTTCATTCCATTTTTCATCATTATCATCCCTTCAGAGAAGCTGGAAGAGGTAGCCGCTGATGCTTAGTATTCCAGAGGATTCCCAGACTGGACTCCAGGTTACAAAGCTTCCTTCCCAGCAATGCCTAGTACAAAAGCAGCTGGATCCTAGCCAATCTAATTCAATCTAATCCATTCTAATGCCACCCAATGCGATTCAATCCAACAAGAATGTTTTAAATGCCTCCTATTTATAAGGCACTATGCCAGGGGCTGAGGAGACAGGACAAAGACAAACGAGGAAACAGGGTCTTCCCTGAAGGACTTCACCTGCTACTAGTAGGGGGCGGAGAGGACAAAACATGGAAAAAACCAAGTACATTCATGATCATTTGAGGGAGCCTTAGTGTGGATATTTCAAGTAGACTCTAATCAGTTACATCAGTTTCTTTCCTCCTTGGTGTAGATGGAAAATGCACTGGGAAAATTGTGGTAAAATAACTATAGAATCGGAAGATGTGAGTTCACATTTTATCTCTGATGATTATTTCCTATGTGACTTTAGTAAATCTCTTTGCTTCCGTTGGTCTCAGTTTCCTCATCTGTAAAACAAGAAGTTTAGACTAGAAGGCCTTTGAGGTCATTTCTAGCCCTAGTTCTATAATCCCACAATCCTTCCAAAAGAACCTTGTTCTCTTTATGTCTCTCCAAGTGGTTTTTAGTAATTTATTTAAGGTTCACCTTGTTTCTTCCATTTCACAAGAGCTGCTTTTGGATTTAGGTGTGCTCATTTTAGGAAATTCTTATGCTTCAGAGTATTTCTCCTGTGCACATGGTCTATCTTTTTTTTTAAACAATGATTTATTTTCTGGTTAAGTGGCTCATATTTTGTCCTTCAACATCTTCCTGTACTTCCTGTGCCATTATTACCAAAATTAATCTTCTTTCTCTAGGTGTGTGCCCAATGAAATACATCATGCAGGCTATTGAACAGGAACAGCAACTAATTTAGCAGCTTTGGTTGGGTCAATAATGTTGACCAGTGGGAAGGAATCAGCGCTGTGCCACTCTCCCCCCACCCCCCACTGGTCAACATTATTAACTCTGCAATCTAATGAGCATGCTGGAAAATTGGTGCCTGTATATGCTTCAATATAAAGGGAAATTGGATTAAACATGATCTATGTAATGCCAGAGATGATGAAAATTGCATGTGTTCTCTGGTGGCCATTGCTACTTTTCTGAGATTCTGTGGCCTTTCCTTGCAATTTGCATTCCTCAAATTGAAATAAATTTTCAGCAGGAGTCAGCCCAAGGGTGATATTCAGGGTTTCTTAAACGTTTTTTCCACTCATGACCTCTTTTTGCATTTTGGCAACGGTTTATTGGCACTGCATGGCCTGAGGGCTTGCACAGTGCCAAGTGCACATGTTTTGTGTTCAGAATCAAAGCTGCAGTGAAGTTGCTTGATGCCACAGAGGCAAGGCCAGAAACACCTGAGAATCATGATGTGTTTGATTTTTAATTAATTTTTTGTTGTTGCACATTCAAAAACACACTTGGTTCTCGACCCACAGTTTAAGAAGCGCTGAATATTGATAGTTGAGGATCATCAACTTCCTTGGTCAAATTCCTTAACCTCTCTGATCTTCCATTTCCTCCTGTATAAAATAGGGGGGGTAGTCCCTGAGCTCAAGATCTATGATTCTAAGAGTCTAACCTTAGGTAAGTAAGTCACTTAGTCTTCTCATGTGTAAAATGAGGAGATTGAAACAGATGGTCTCTAAGTTCCTTTCCAGCTGTAGATCAATGAGACTAGGATCCTATAACCCATCTTAGTAGAGGATATAAATTGAAAGTTTGATGGCATATCATTTAGCTTAGAATTACCAAAGACTCATATGACTATAGACACTGGGGAGGGAATTTGGCAATCATATAATTATGTGATCATAAATAGTGAGTTATAAAGATTTTTAGAGATCAATGAGTCCAACCTCCTCATTTTGTAAGGAAGAAAATAAGGCCCAGAGAGGGGAATTTACTTGTTGAAAGTCATCGGTATCTGAGTCTGTATTTGAATCCAGACACTTTGATTCCAAAGCCAATGGTTCTCCCTCTTCATTTCATTTCTTCTTACTTCTCATTCTTAAGTATAGCTTTGATGGTTATTTGGAAAAGGTGAAGTGATATGCCCAAAGTGTTCCCATACTACTCTTATGCCCTGGTGAGCACTCATTGCATTCTTCCCTGTGACTGATTATTGCTACTTGCGGTCCTGAAAAGTTTCCATAACACGGATGCTAAACCTCAGCACCCTAGTTCTATCCTTTGACAGGTAATAGCTGCATATGCCTAGGTGGTGTTTCTGGCTCTTTAATGAAGTATACAAGTTGGAGACCATTAAGATACTTAATTCTGTTTTGCCATTTTATCTTTAGTTCTAGAGGTCGAGGTGAAGATGAAGATCAGATTTAGGAGGAGTGAAATACTGAATGAGTTAGAAGGATTGGCCATGGTGGTCAGATAAGTGAATGTCAGAGGTCAGAATCTCGGAAGTGGACATTTTGGTGTTTGTTTGGCTTCATTAGAATGTTGGCATGAGGGAGTCATTACCAGCAGTGTTTTCCAGGTGCAGTTTCCTTAACTGATTGCTCATTTGAATGTATTCCAACATGAGACTTCATGTTTGAATGGATGAGCCCTATCTGGTTCTTAATTCCCAAGAAAAGATTTACTTATGTTCCATAGACTGTACTCACTGAAGTGAGAAAATGGTTGAATCTTTTTTTAGGAAAGATTTCTGCAACGAATTCTGGAATAAAAAAGGTTATCAGGTTTTTCTTCAAGTAAATAGAATATATTGTTAATTTGGAAAACCTTGTTATTTTTAGTACATTATAGTTAACTGAAGCATGACTGTAGTTGAGAAAATATTAAATAATTTTAGATTTTGCACTTTCATGCTGGGCTGTTGGAAAATGTGTATTGAAGCCCTTATATTTCCTCTCACTTGGAGAGTCTCCTGCTTGCTGAAAGCATGTTCTTTGATTAGATAGATGAGCACTGCATTGGGAAAGGTGGGAAAGAGGTATTTGGAAACTGTTTCTTAGTGTAGCAAGAAGAATGGAGATTTAAGAGCCCTGAATGAGGTCTGACAATTCATTATTCATCTTTTGTGGTGGACCTATCGCCAGTCATCCTGATCTATATCTGGCCGCTGGACCCAGATGACTCTGAAGGAGAAAGTGAGGTTGGTAACCTTGCATAGCCCTCCCTCACTTAATTCTGATTCACTTGCAAGACATGGCATCATCTTCCTGATGTCATGGTGTTCTTGGAGGACAAAGAACAAACTAAAATCTTTTTCAGTATACTCATGGTCACACAGCTATGGAGAGGTACACAGAGCTAGCTAGATGGTGCAATGGATAGAGTGCTGAACCTTGAGTTAGAAAGACCTGAGATCAAATTTGAAAATTTGAGATGAAACATTTAGTAGCATTATCCTAGACAGATCACTTAACTGCTGTCTGCCTCAGTTTCTCCATCTGTGAAATGGAGATAACAATTGCATCTACCTCCTAGGGTTGCCATGAGGATCCAATGAGATAACATTTTAAAAGGGCTTTACAGAACTTTAAAGCATTCCATACATTCTAGTTAGTAATTGTGGTAAAGAAAGGAGGAGGAGGAGAAACAAGAAAGAGAAGGAAAAGGAGGGGGAGAAAGAGAGGGCAAAGGGGATTATTCTACAGCTTCTGTTGATTGTAGTAATGGTACTAGTAAATTTCTGAGGTGGGATTTGAGCCCAGGAGTCTCCTGACCCCACATCCCATATAATTTTCCTTCTCCTGCATGCATCTGTAACACACAGATTTTGGAAAATAAGGGCTCTTACCAATAGAATGTCACTCTGGTTCTGTTGCCCAACACACATTTTTAGGGATTGTTTTAATAATGCATCTGATATGCTGCTTTCTGTTGATGTGGAAGTTATTACTGTAAAAATATTCAATTTTTTCCTATTTATATAATGTGAGTGAAGACATTGAAATGATTTTATGAGTTTTATCAAAGCGCAGTCCAGATACATCTTGTCATATATGAACAAAAGATCTCTAGGACTGATGCTTCCACTTGAAAGAATACTAATAATGTTTCGGTGACTCTCAACTTATTTTCTTATTACTTTTTTTCTTCCCTTAAAACTTTTTTAAGACCCCACGTCAATTTTTATTCAGCTTCTGACACAATGCTGTGCCTATTTTCCATTAGACTATTTCTAAAATTGATGAACAAAACATATTAGCACTGGAGAATTCATTTTCTCATCTAAAAATAAGCTTGTTGTGGGAATCATGAGACCAGCAATGCTCTGAATAGAATGAGCGGGAGGAGACATTAAATGTTTTTAAAGTGTTCTTCTGACATTTCAAAGACATTTTAAATCTATCTTTTAAGAAGTCTTGCTACTATAGGCAAGTCACTTGGCCTCTCTGATCTCAGATTTCTTATCTATAAGCTCAAGGAGATGGAATATATAATCTCTCAGCTCCTTTCCAACACTAAAATTAATGAGAATAGGAAAATATGCGAATTTGACATGTTTGGATGTACTTTAGGATGTTCATCTTACCAGATAGAAAAATGTATGAACTCATCTTGCTTTTGATTATAACAGATAAAATAGAGCAAGGTTGTTTTCCTAATTGGAATTATAAAATTTTGATAATTGAAATGATCCTCCACATTGATAGACAGGGTGGAGTAATGGATACAAAGCCAGCTTTGGAGTCAAGAAGTCCTGTGAACAAGAACTTACATCTTAGATATACTGGTTATGGATCCATGGTCAAGTTCCAAATGCCCTCTCAATGTTCTACTCAACTCTCTAAGACTAGTAAATTACATCTAAACTAAGGTGCCAAGCTGTGTGGTAGAGTTTTTATACTAGGAGCAATACGAGTTCCCCCACACACATTAAATGACAGGTTGTATAATCTCTCTGCTCCATCAAAAAAGAGACAAATGAAATGATGATGATGATGATAGCAGCTAAAATTTGTATGGTGCTTACTACGTACCAAACCCTGTGCTAAACACTTTGCAATTATTGTATCATTTGATCTGCCCAACAACTCCAGGAGGTAGATGCTGTTATTATTTTCATTTTACAGATGAAGAAACTGAGGCAAACAGAGGTCAAGTGATTTTCATAGAGTTACGCAGACTAGTACGTGTATGAAGTCAGAACTGAACTCAGGTCTTTGTGACTCCAGGTCTAGGTCTAGCTCTTAGTCCGCTGCACCTCCTAGGTTCCAGAAGAATAAAGACTTCTTGAGTAATCTTAATTTTTTGAACAAATAAGAGTAGAACAATATGTCACTTATCAATCAACAAGTATTTATTAAGGTCTTTCCATGTGATGAAAGTCAGTTAGGAAAATTACAACCCAAATATTGTATCAACCGGTGTGTGGATGTGTGGATCTATATATACATACCCATATATGCATACACATGCATATATAAAAGGCCATGTATATCTTACATATGGAAATATTATACACATACATATATACATAAAATTTATGTGTAGATAAAATATACACACATATATATATATTATAATTGTTTCACATCTGTGATTTTATTGATATAGGAAATTCCTCATATGGAAAATTCCTTTCTTAATGCAGATCAGCAAATGATCTATAACTTTATAGTCTTAGAATATTGTCTGAGGAGGCGTTGAGAGTTTAAGTGACTTGTCCATAGGTACAGAGTCAATATGTGCTAGAGACTAGATGTGAACCTAATTCCCCCTGGTTCTAAACCCTCCAGGTAGTGAGTAGGCAGGGGTATTCATTCTATTTAGAAATTCTTTAGATGAAATATCATTGACTCAAGTAAAGGTAATATATTGAATATGTAGTCAAATGTGTTGTGTTTTATAATTTATAAAAACCAGAACCCTTATCTTAATTTTTAATCTGGAGAAGATGGCCATTGTTTGTTAACCTTTTTGGTGACCCTTGACCTCTTTGGCAATTTGAAGAAACCTATGGAACTTTAATCAGAGTGATACTTTTAAATCACAAAATAAGATACATAAGATTACAAAGAAAATCAATTATATTTAATGACAATTATCAAAATATTTTTAAAAGAGAAATCCATGGATCCTAAGTGAAGGGCTCCTTCCTATGGATAATCTCAAATAAATGAGTTATTTTCTATTTGCTGACATTTCTTTTATATAAAGTAGCATTAACCACTGGAAAAGGTATAGAGGATGGGTAGTTGTTTCTGGGTTTGACTGGCAGCCTCGTGAAGGGTAGCCTTGTGTCTGCAGCTGAAAATGAAGGATTGTTAGGAATTCCACCAGAGACATTAAAATTGTACTTGACGCTCGAAACTCTCTACCTCTAAACTAAATTCCAGTGTCATTTTGTTTGCAGTTCTTTCTTATGTCCTCAATTCAATATTCATGAATACAGGAAAAGAAAAGAATTAGAAATGCAATGATGTTTCTTGAAAAATTTCACTTTTGAACTGATGATCATAGTTGTCATCTATGTGAAAAAAGAAATTTTCCTGTGTAAGAAAATGATTTTTGACCAAGAAAAGTGAGCTTTCATTGTCTGATGTGTGTGTGAGCCTGTGTGTGTGTGTGTGTGTGTGTGTGTGTAGGACACTGATTCTTCTGTAATCTTAAAAAAGTTAGATTGGAGTCATAGATTCTTCACTTTTACTTTATATAATGGCCTCAATGTGTCCTTCACTTTTTGGCTTTCAAAACTGTCATTAAGTGGAGGCAGTATTGTATAGTGGTTAGATTGATAGGCTTGGAATCAAGAGAAAGCCTGGGTTCAAGTCTAGCCTCTTGGCAAACTTAACCTGTATATCCCTCAAGATATTCACCAGGACTTATCTCCTAATTCTTAGACAGGTGAGAGTCTGAATTTGTGGAGGATGCTCCCAAAGTGGTGCAGTAATTGGTCCTTCCTGTGTTTATAAGACTATTACATTGTAAGGTCTTACTATTTAGAGCTGTAAGATAGAGCTTGAAGATCATGGAATTTAACCTTCTCATTTTCGAGGTAGGAAAAACTGAGGCCCAGGAAAGTTAAATGCTTAGCCCAAGGTCAGCCAAGTCACGATCAGCAGAGGCAGATTTTGAGGACAATGTCTCTGATTCCCATTCCTGTGCACTCCGTAAATCATGTTGTAGTGTTAATTTTTTATTTTGCTGGGTTTTTTCCTTTTGGTCTGGGCTCATGATTTTATTGGTCTTGGGGAATATTCATGGTGGATACGCCTTTCCTTAAAGCTTCTGGGATACATAGAGAGCCAGTCTTGGAATCAGGAACAACCTGGTTCAAATCTTGTCTCTGACACATAATGCTTTTGTAATATGGCAAGTCTGTTAATATCCCAAGGTACTCTCTAACACTCAAAGTTAGACAATTTTGCAGTTTTGATCAATGGAATTTTAGGAAATGTGATTAATATTCTATTTCTAAGCTGCCATTATATAAAAAAGAATAATCTATTTATTGGAGAAAACTTTGGATAAGAAGTATACTTTCAATGGAGAAGGCTTTTGTAGAAATAATTTTTGGATTCATTAATATATTGACTATAATGTGTTTGTGAATGTTTCAAAGAAGCTGGTAAAACTTGCAAAAATGTGCAAAGTCTAACTATTCTGAAATATGTCTTCCTCTTCCCCAAAATTCAATAGTAACATTCTTCAAGAAAATACATTTATACTGGCTGGATTGACTATGTGCCACATATGGTACAAATCTAACCTGTCTTATTCCTGAAGTATACTTGGTTATACTCCATGATATTGACCTACCATATTGGTTACATTAATTTGTCTCGGGTTCTTGCAATTTTTATTTCATTTTGTTTATTTTATATTTCACATATTTTCCATCTAATGATGATTTTGTAATAAAGATACACTATTTTCATAGGAAGAAGTAAAGTTTTGGAAGCTTGATTTTATAGAAATTCTTTTATTCATTACAGTGACTAACTACATTACTTTATTTTTATCCACTGTTTTTGGTCCTATCCCAATTCTTATTTTAAATAGTATTAATCAAAAATAGTGACACAAACAACTGGTGTCGATATAACTTTTAATGAGGTCCAACCATCTTACTTGTAATATTACATGACAACCTTAAAACAACCTTGCAAGGTAGCCCAGACCAAGTCTTAATCACCTCTTTCCTAGACATTTGTGGTAGCATCCTAATGACTTCTCTATCCAAACCATTATAGCTTCCAAATAGATCTTCCTAAAGCTCAGGCTTGACCAAGTCATTCCTTGACTCATGAGCCTTCAATGGGTCCCCATTATAGCTAAGATAAAATGCAAATTCATTAGTATGGCATTACAAGTTCTTCAAAGTCCAGCTCCAACCTTTCTTTCTAGAAGGATTTCGTAGTCCTCCCATCACATGCTCCATGTTCTAGCAGAATTGGTCAAAGTGCTATTCTGTGTATGTATTATTCTATATCACTTTTTGCACAGATTGTTGCAGTGTTTACCCTTCTCATCTCTGCCTCTTAAAATCTTTGGATCCTTTGAAAGTTCAGTTCTAAAGCTATTTCCTATATGAGGAAGCCTTTCTTGACCTCGCACCCCCATACTTCCCAGTAGTTAGTCCATTCCCTGTTTGTACCTGTCTCATTTCATCATTTTGCATTTACTTGCCTGTGAGCTTTGTATTTGCCCCTATATAAGTTCCATGAAGGAAGAGATTATTTCATTTTGGTCTTTGGATCCCCAGCATAGTGCCTGGCACAAAGTACTTAATGAATGTTTGCTGTGTTGAATTAACATTCCATTTTACAGCTGAAAAAATTGAGGCTTAGAAAGATTCGATAATTATCCCAAAGTTTTGCCACTAATAAGTTGCAAAATTAAACTCAATTTCTCACTTCGTATGAAGCAATCTCCTTACTCCATTATACTCATATATCTGACTTACATTGACAGAAATAGAAAATGTATTAAGTGGAATCTACCAAATTGCCAATAACTGAAACTAAGCCTAAATTTTTGCACAGGTAGTCACTACAATCCTTGGAGATGGCCCCATATATTCTAGCCTTCTGCTAGAATCTGACTGGTCTGGAACACAGATCTAGTGTTTCAGAAGGGAGGGAAATCTGAAGCTGGAGGGGTATGGAGTCCAGCTGTGTGTTTGGTTCCCCTTCTAGTCAAGGTTGGTGTTCTATTTTCCAACACCCAATTAAGGTATAGGTCAACTCAAGAGTTCACCTGTTAATCATGTGATCTGGATGGTCTTTTGTTCTTGATGGAATGATCATCATTGTCATAAACAATTTTTTTGCTTTCTTAGTTATAAAATTTATTTTGGTTCAACTTTGAAGCAAAACGGTGAATTAATTTTTAACAATTTTGTTAGGCAATTTATTTTATTATATTAGGCAGTGTAGATTACAGAATAAAACTTTTGGTAGTAGTTTATAAAACCATCTCATTTGATACTATGTTGTGGTTGCTATTTAATGTCATAGGCATAGGGAAGAGATCTGTGATTTTATTGATATAAAGAACTCATGAATGAGGGAATGAACTCTTCCAATATATATTTGTACTTTTTTCTGCAATAGATAATCTTGGAAAGTTGCTGAGAGTATTTGAAAGTTATATATATATATATATATATATATATATATATATATATATATGTATATGTGTGTGTGTGTGTGTGTGTGTGTGTTCATCCTTCGTTGCCTAAGAAGACTATGTCATCAGAGAAATAATGACATGACTTGCCCTTGACTTTGTTATGAGTGAGGGAGGGCTGTGCAGGTCACCAGCCTCACTTCTCCTCCACAGCCATCTGAATCCAGTGACCAGATAGTCAGCAGGATGACTGGAGATGACCCAGGATGAGGCAATTGTGGTTAAGTGACTTGCCGAAGGTCACACAGCTAGTGAGTGTCAAGCGTCTGAGGTGAGATTTGAACTCAGATCCTCCTGACTCCTGCACTGGTGCTCTATCCACTACACCACCTAGCAGCCATCCATTATATGTCAAAGGTGATACTTGAACATGTCTTCCTAACCACGGCCAGTTCTCTGTCCACTACACCATACTTACCTCTCAATATCATTTTAGGGTAGGGAGAAAGGAGGGAAGAAAGAAAAGAAAAAAAAAAGAAATTTACATGATAATTTTGTATATTTGAAAGGACTAGCAAGTTGTGCACAATAGATTTGCAGTTTCATGTGCAATCATCTTTTTATTGTGCTGTTATGCAAATGCTAGTTTTATTCTATAAGTTGGGAATAAAATGAATTTTTAAAAAATAAAGGAAGATGACAGTGTTCAGATTTCCAATTTCCTTATTGGATTTCATAAACAACATTTTTTTTCACTAAAAAGAATGACCTGAAAAATACCTTTGAGAACATCCTGTCATTGTTGCTTTCCTGATTTCAATGTCTAATCTCATGACCAGTACTATTCTTTATCTTCAATTAAAAACAAAGTGATGATCCAACCAATTCTTATGGCTTCCTATCTGTAAATGAGAGTTTTTTAATTGAAAAATATTTTCAAAATTTTGGTAGCACATTCTTTTATTTGGAAATGCCAATGCAAATAATGTTTTTTTTTCATTTTTTAACTTGCTATATATCCTTATCCAATACCAGTACACTAAACCCTTTGTATCATTTCTTAATAGACCATTAGAATTTAAAAAAAACCCATAAATAAACAAATATTCATCATTCTGGCTTGCTTTTAAAATGGCATCTTTTTCCTGGGTAAGGGCATGTTCCATTAGATGATACTTATTCTGATCATTAGTGTTAGACTATGATGGAAGATCATTTAAGCTTAGTGGAATATTAGGATTTTCATCATTTATTGAGTTACCTGCAGCTTGATGGCTATTGGTTAAGTCACTATTTTTGATCATTTTCCAGGCACTTAGAGGAGGTTGGAACTGTATATTTTAGAAGGGGCACTTCCATACCATTCATTAGTTCTAGAAATCTGAATTCAACAAATGGACTCATTTTCAAGAATGGTTTCCTCCAGTATAAGTAACTATTTCTGTAATCATTTAATGCCTCTTCCTCTTTCACTTTGTTTCCCTCTCTCCTGAATTTGGTTCTAGATGGTCATTTTATGCTATTCAAAATCCTTGGTAAATATCTTATGTTTTAAAAATACATATGTACATACATACATATATATATATATATATATATATATATATATATATATATGCCTAATGGTGGGAAATCATTTCTTTATCTTCTTTTACTTTATAAATAATTCATACTGTGACAATTTCACATAGATATAAATCACCCTAGTTGGATTATTACTCTTCCAGGATGGGGATGGACAGTCAGTGGCACTAAAATGTCAGTTTACTATTTAAAGAGGTGCTTACCTTCCGAGTTATTCGATATCTATTCAGGGCCAGCTCTTAAAGAAAAGGAAAAGAAATGCAGTACTTGGTAGGCCAAAATTATGAATAAGTCTCTTCTTTAATAAAAATCATAAACTGGATTCACTGACAGAGAAGTGAACTGTATTGTCTATACTTTCTAAAAATCATAGAATTTTATTGTTGAAAGGGACTTTAGGGGTGTGTCTGAAGCAGAGATCTTCACTGTGTCATTTTCATTAAGTGGCTTTTCAGTTTCCAGGTTTATTAAATTCAACATCCATTAATTTAGTGTCTACTATGAAAAAGGGAGAATTTTAGATGTGGATAGTGGACAATTTCCCAAGTCAAGTGTTTGTTTTTCGACAGCTCTAATTGATAAGAAGTTTTCCTAAAAGAACCTAAAAATTGTTTGCTTGCAACTTTCATTCCTTGTGAATTTCTCATGCTGAGCAAAATATGTTCTGCGCTTTGGAACTGAACAAAACATTTTCTCTACATGGTGGCTACATGGATCTCATATTTTAGAAGATAGTGGTCATCTCTTCTTTTTTTCAGGTGAAATATCCATAAATCCTTTAAGCAATCTCTCTTGAGAACTGTGTTATTGATTGCATGGCTTGGGGAACACAGGTACAGGACTGCTGAGCATGGTATACCCTCATCAGAGAAGATTCTGTGCTCTATGAGCAAAACAAGATGGAAATAGCTCAAAAGAAACATGAAATATACTAATTTAGACAATCCACCCCAAATATTCAGATGCACTATTTGTATCTGACTTGTGGTAGAGCATTCCGAGCTCATATTGGTCTAATCAGCTGATCGAACACACTGTAACTTGACTCTAGCATAGTGATGCCATTCTGGTCCTCTGAGACTGAAGGACAACTACCAACCAAAGCAAACTTGTTGGCAAAGTTTCTTACATTTTCATCATCATGGCTAGATATGCTCTGACTTGTTAATGCTCTTTCTAAAATGTAATTCAGAAATGAATGAATACTCTTTATGTTGCCTGGCCAGAACAGAATATGGTGGTCTTTTGCCCTGAACACTATTTCTTTTAATTCAGGGTCCCACTCACTTTTTTGATTGCCACATCACATTGTTGACACATGTTGTGCTGGCAGTCAGTAAGATCTTCAGTTCCATTTCCTCCACCTGTCTAACTTAATTTTCAAAATCCTTTTTGAGCTCCTCCATGGCCTGAGCCCATGGGGTATCTATTTCAGATATTTGGGATACAGAGGCTTTGACTCCTATGTCTTTACCTGATGGTAAGCAGATCTC
>CM053772.1:245496784-245536520 GCA_028658325.1 Potorous gilbertii | reverse complement strand
CTGGGTTCCATGGGTTGTGCTCTACTCTGTGCTCTATGCAATAAATCTTTCTTGTTGGTTTTCCAGGGTACCTTGGAAACCTCTTTTACTCTGTTATTTTCTAGCTTCTGCTGCTCTAGAATTTGTTTAGAGTAATTTTTTACAGGTATTTTATGGGCTGTGGGGGAAGAGCTAGAGTAGGTGCATCTTTCTACTCTGCATCTTGGCTCTGCCCCCTCATTATTTTTTTAATTAAAAAAATTAAAAGAATTATCCTTCCAGAAGACTGACATTGCGGAATAGGTAGCTATACCCTGACTATTTGGGAAGGAAGACTATTAAGAAGTAATTAATTCTCTCTTTTTGATTTTTTAAATGTAAGACAATTAGTAGATAATGGATCTGGCACATTCAAAATTTTGTTACCTGAATATCTTGCTGGTATTGTTATGGAATGGTTGACTATTGCTGGTGAGTAATAAAATAAGTCACACATAGCAAAGACTAAGTCTACAGTGTTGGATCTCAACTATAGTAATTCAACAATCATTCTCCATCTTTGGCACTCTAAGGGCATTCTTCAGTGTTTTAATTTTCACTTTTCTCCTGAAGATGAGATGAGGAATAGGCCTCCCTTTCTTTGAACTAATTTCTCTCTCATAGCAGAGATAATTGGTGAGATTTTCAGCCACCTCTCCCCACCTGAAAAATAGCACATCTGGCTGCTGAAGCCTTGTGTGAAAGGAATTCATTCTCTAATTGACTCACAGAAATATTTAGGGATAGGAGATGAAGTTGAAGAAGGATCTCTTATGGAGGATCTCCTCCATAAGGGAGATCCAACTCTTCCTTCTCTCTCCCCCAACATTTTATAAAAGTGGTTAAGGGGGAGAAATAATTTTGGCTTTGAGTTCTTACTTGTCTTACTTTCATATTTGGAAAAAATCATATTTGACTCCACTGGGATGACAAAAAAATCCCTGCTAGGTAAGAAGAAGATGGATGCTGCCCAACCAGAGGTCAGAGGGTACTAGATGTGCAGCTGGAAGATCTGGACTTCAATACTAGGTCTGCCAAATACTAACCTTGTAAATTCAGGCATATCTCTTAACAGTAGCAGTCTATCTATAAGATAAAGGAGAGTAAAACTCATGCAAACTACCTTGCAGGCTGCTTGGGACAATTAAATAAAATAATTTAGATGAAAACACTTTATAACCACCAAGCACTATGTGAATATTTAAAAATCATTTTATCGATGTATTTGGTTTTTGCAAATTGCCTAAATTTCCTATGCCATGCCTCTCCCTCAGAGAACGATAACTTATAACAAAGAACTTTTTTGCACTATGAATATGAACGTAATTCCATTCAACAAACATTTATTCACTTCTCTGGCCTCAGTTTCCCCACCAAATAAGGGATTAAACTTGGTGACTTCTAAGGGTTTCTTTCAAGTCTAAATACTAAGAGCCTACTGCAATATTAAAGTCGCTGCATGCAAAGCATTATTCTGGATGCTAGTGAACTACACAATTTAGATAACAAAGCCCCTCACTTAATAAAGCATCTAAATAAATGTCTCTCATTCCTGGTAAGTGTCTAGGTAAGGTGCAAACAAAGTGCTTTTTGAAGCCTGAATGAGACAGAAGGTTGTTATAACTAGAAGCATTGGAAAACGATTCCTCCGGCAGTAGGAGGTATCTGAGTTGGGCATTAAAATCAATCAGCCAATAAACACTTATTAAGCATCTACTACTGGCCAGGATCTAGGCTAAATGTAGGGGATACAGTTGTGAAAAGAAAGACAGTTCCTACCTTCAAGGAACTTGCAAAGACAACATGCAAAGCTGAAAAAGTAGGGAAGGGGGGAGGTACCCAGAAGGGGTCTAATGGAGAAGTCCAAGTGAGTGGCTGGGAAATTGAGATGTTGGCCTGGATGCCTTCCTTGAGTGGTGGTTCTTGGAGAAGCTCTCCTCTGTACCTTCCAATCAGAGGGACCCTAGGAATAGAGGATATTGATGAGTGGGGAGTATCAGGGCTGATGTGATCTTGCAAGATGAGGCAGGTCATCAGTAATGGTGCAGAAATTTAGAGGGGTGCAGTGTGATGGAAAAGAACACAGTATGTCAGAGGGAAGGATGGGGGACCATGTGAGTAATGGCATGGATGGAGGAAAGTGTGGAAAACTTTGGAAGAATCCATTGTGGCTGGAGCTTAGATATGTAGTATTTATCTTACCTCTGAGTTAAATTCAACTACTATCTTCTGCATAGACTTTCCTTACCTTTCTCCCATCATCCTTCATGGCAGTCATATGTCACTCTACTTTCTCTCCTTAGATTGCCTTGCATTTACTTAGGGGTTTAATTTAAGTCTTCCGTATAATCAATCCAGGGCTCTCCAGGGTAGGCAGGGTTGTTTGGTTTGCATCTTGGTATCTGCAGTGCTCACAAGGAGTAAGTGCTTACAGAATTAAATTGAACTACACGGAATTGAAAAAAAGAAAGAAATGAGGAGTTGTTCAAATTGAGAAAGGATGCAGTTGTTGGAGATTTGCTGAGTTTGGGGCTCAGGTTGTAGATAACAGATTTGAAAATCAGTTTGACAGTGGTGATAGTTGAAATTGTTGAGTAAATAAATAACTGAATCAGCAAACACTTGAGTGCCTGCTCTGTGCCAGGCTCTGGACTAAAGGACGGCGAAACAATGATATTGCCTAAAAAGTGAACAAGGAACTAGGGAAGAAGACACAAAAAGGAAAGCTTATGAACTTTGAAATCTAGAAACATATGGCATCCTAAAGCCAAGGAAGTGAGTCTCATAAAAATGAAGGAGCCAACCATGTAAGATGTTGCTGAGAGCTCAAGAACTCTATTCATGCAACTCTTAACTGCAAAGTTCATTTGCTTTTTTTATACAATTCTCATTCTTCTTGAGCTCTCTATAATTGGAAAAAGACATTTCAGGAGAGTGATCAGGAAAGAAGTCAGTGCATGGAGTGGAGTGTGAGAAAGGGCTGATATCAAGGATAGACAGCTTTTTTGACCTCATTTTAAAATTTTTGTTTTTTAATTAATGTATTTGTTTTCAGTTTTCAACATTTACTTCCATAAGCCTTAAATTTTTCCCCCCACTCCCTCTCCAAGATGGCATGCAATCTTATATGGGTGATAGACAATTTTTTTTCAAGTTTTTACAAGAAAGAGAAGAGGAGACAAATTCAATGAATTAGTGAGTTGGGTCAAGAGGAGATGTTTTTTCAAGAGTTTAGGAGACCTGGATACTTTTGTAGGTAGAAGTGAAGCAGCTGACGGGGAGAAGAAATTAAAGAAATTGAGAGAAGTGAGGATGATTGCTAAGGTAAGATTCTGGAGAAAGCAAGAAGGGATGAGATCAAGGGTCTAGAGAGAGATACTGCCTTAGTTAGGCCTTGAGATACCTGTTCTCTGAGCCAGGAGAGGAAGAGAGTGGGAGAATTTTCAAGGAATTGAAAAAGGTAATAGAAGCAGCTGTCATCAAGCTGCCTCAGTCTTGGTGAAGTGTGTTAAGTATTTTTCGTTGAGGAAAATGTTCCAAGTAGTCATTATGCAGCATGAGATAGAGGGTCAGTAAAAGTTAAGTGGAAAGACTGCCAAGTATAGAGAGCCAGCTGAGGCAAGCTATAAGAATTCCAAAAGACCAGGATGGGAGTTGACTCACTGAATAGCCCTGATGCCAGGGATACAGAAGGAGCAGAAAGGGATGTTGGTGCCTCTTCCTCAGGTGTGGTTTCAATGCCCTGTGGCCCAATGTAGAATATTCCTCTGCCTCCATTCCATCTATTATGTTCCCATCAGAGAAAACACTTAGCTCACTGGACGGTATATTAGCATTCTAAGGAGACTCATCAGCTTCTCCTTTGGTTCTTCCTCAGTTGCTTATGAGTTATTAATATCAAGCACTTAGGGTTGTTTCTAGTGGAGATCAAAGTAACCAGAAAATGACCAAAAGGAAGACAAGGAAAAAAAATGAAACCTGGGTAATCTTTCAAGAACTGAAGACATTGCAGATCCCACTTGTGCTTTCCAATGTATCTTTCTATTTGCCAGTACTTTTCACTAAAGAACTCCAGCCAAGTAGCACCTATTTCCCCCCCACAAAATCTAACAAGCACAGTTTAAATGTATCTGAGCTGGGTGGTATGCTTACTTTCCTCCTTTGGGTTATGACTGTCTTTACAGTAACCCTGATATTTCCACTGACAGGATCTATGAGAGAGTGATAGACCCTCCAGAAACCAGCCTTCCCCCAGGAAGCAACTTATGGCTTGGGCAACGCAACCAAAAGCATGGCTTGCTGAAAGTAAGTACAGATTTTTTTGTTTTGAAAAAATATGTGTGTGTGTCTGTACTCATAATGTATTTTAATTTTTTTAAAAAAATGTTTCACTAGTGTCTTTAGCAAGCTTTCTCACTTCTTTCTTACTATGTAACGAAGGAAAACAACCAATACTGTGGTACCAACAGTGACCAGGGCTGACAGTGTTTGCTACATTCCACTCTTGTGAGCCTTGGCCAAGATGTGGGATATATTTTTTGTTACTTGTCATCTGAAGTCATTATGAGGTCTTCAGTGACTCATATGGTTCCTTTGAGAGAACTTTGCATTTACATTGTTGCACTCATCATGCATCCTTTTCATCTGTTCCTGCTTATTTCATGTTGCAATGAGGAGGGTGCAATCTGCACCAGTGGAAAGAATACCCCACATTAATAAGATTAGAGCAACATTGGAGTAATAAGAGAAGGCTACAGCTGGTGCTATTCTGCAATAATTGTGGTTAACATTTGTAGATCACTTAAAATTTTGTAAAGTTCTTTACATAGATTACATAATATGATCCTTGCAACAATTCTTTGAGGTAGATACTGCAGACATTATTATACCTACTTTACAGATGAATAAATTGAGGCCTATAAAGGTAGGTGAATTGTCTATGATAACTATAGATTACATAGATAACCACAGATGTCAGTAGTGGATTTGAACTTAAGTCTTTCTCACTTCAAGTTGTTCAGCGTTCTGTCCATTACCTATTCCCTCTAAAAATGGAACAGGAAATGTCCCCTTGGAATCTGGGCTAGTAACAAGCATCACAGATGGAAAATTTGGATAGGGCACATAGTAGGCAATTAATAAATTAAGTAATTTACTCAGCTATTACTTTTTTAATTAAATTCATTTTTTTATTTTAAATCATTAAATATCTGCCCTTTCCCTATCCCCTTCTATGAATGAAAGAAAAACAAACCCATTATTACAAGCATTCATAGCCAAGCATCATGAATTTCTATGTTTATCACATCTAACAGAAAAAAAAATTATATATAACTTGCAAAATAATATAAATTAGTATATAAAATATATATAAATAAAAGCTATATTTATTTAAACTTAAAAATGTATATGGGTTTGTGTGTTTTATTTTACAGTCTGAGTCTTTCCCCTCTTTTCACACCTCGGCAGGTGTGTAACATCATTAGTCTTTTGAAATTGTCGTTGGTCTTTATGATAATCAGTCATTAAGTCTTTCAAAGTTGTCTTTACAATATTGTTGTCATTGTGTAACTTCACTCTGCATCAGTTCATTTGATATTTTTCGTGATTTTTGGAAACCACTCACTCCATTTATGACAGCAAAATTATCCATTCATGGCTTAAAATTTTTTTTATGACTCCTGTATTTGTACCTCCAGGTTTCTCTACAGCTCTGGGAATCTATCAGGAGTTCTTCAAAGTCCTCTATTTGATTAAAGAGCTATTTCCCCCAGCGGAATTATCAATAAATTTTTCTTGATCAATAATTCTTGACTATAGTCCTATGTCATTTGCTTTCTGGGATGTTATATTTCAAAATTTCCATTATTTTATGGTGTTGTCTGCTAACTCTTCTATTATTCTGTGGGAATTTTTTAGTACTTGAATCCTTTCTTTCTACTTGCACTTTTTTTATTTGATCTGGTTGCGACTTGAGCTATAATATTTCTAAAAGTTTTCATTTTGGAGTTCTTTTCAAGAGATGAACAGTGGATTCTTTCTCTTTCTACTTTTGCCTTTGGTTCTGATAGATCTTGACAGTTTTCTCTTAACATATCTTGAAATATAATTTCCAAGTTCTATTTTATCATAACTTTCCAATAGTCCAGTAATTCTTAATTTCTTTCTATTTTTTCTACTTTTCAGGTCAATTATTTTTACTTTGATAGCTCACATTTTCTAGATTTTTGACAACTTTTCTAGTCTTTATTGTTGCCATATACAGTAATTTCTTCTATTTGGTCCATTATAGTTTGGGGGGATCTTGTTGTTGGGGTGAGATTTTGTATCTCTTATAAAAGCTGTTAATTCCCTTTCCAGTTCTTTTTTTCCATAGCTTTAATTTCTTTCCCATTTTCCTACTATCATTTGCACTCCATTTATTAAAAAAAAATTTAAAACTTAAAAAACCCTGTTGCATCATTTATTCTAGGAGTTCTAGTTTAATTTGTGCCCAAGTTATGTTTTTCTTTAAGGCTTGGCTGTGGATATTTTGGAGTCATTCTCTCTTAGGGTTGTGTTTTGAGTGTTCCTTCCACTATTTTGGAGGTAGGATTCTTTTTTCTTTTGCTTGTCCATTTTTCCAGCCTACTTTTTAACTTCAGAGTTATCATTAGGATGTCTCCATGTTTTTTTGAAGCAAGGGTCTGGGCTGGTCCTGTTGCATTCTTTGGGTATTATGTTCTACTATTTCAGACTCTCAGGGACAGCCCAGGCTGGGATCCTCCAAACTTTCCTTATTTCCAAATGTCCTTTCCAAATGATCCAGGGCAAAATCTGATTGATGCCCCCCTGAGCTTTTCAGATTCCTGATTTGGGTTTGTTCTGACCAATAGACAGCCCCTTTCAGCCAGTGGACAAGCTCTACTGGTTCAGAATGACAATATTGTCATAGGCTTGCTTTTGGTCTGAGGTTCCTGACTTGGTTATTTTTCTAAAACTTCCTGACTATGCTAGAAGCTGAAATTGAGACTCTTTTGTGCTCCTCACATCTGAACCACAATGCTGCTGCTTGCCTCCACAGTTCCTCCTTGCATAGTATACAGTTGAGTTTTACCCAATCTTCTCATGTTAGAATGCTGTCCCTGGGTGTTGGTCCTTTCCTCATTGTACCTTGGATCTGTGATCTGGTACTACATAGTAGGTGGCAAAGTTACCAGTTGCCACTCTATATAATAGCCACATCCTAGTCTGGGACCTAGTCTTCCCTTTGAATACAGTCTGGGAGCATTGGGATACTCCATGCTGATTCCAACTCAGACTTCATCCCCAGGGTCCACAGACCTCTCTGTTTCCCTGTGCTGACTTGGCATGAAAAAGTGATTCAGGATCTAGTCTGGCGTGCTTTCTAGATCTCTTTGGAGTTTTGAGGGAGAGCTCATTACATTTCATCCTTCCACTTCAGCCTGGTGATTTTACTCCTCTTCTTTCCATCAGTATTTCTTTACTGAATTCACAGAGACATGTATAGCACTATAGCTAGATGCTGATAATGAAGCAGAAACAGAGAGGGGTTTTCCCTTCTGGGAGCTTGCAAGTAATTTAGCCAGAAGAGACAAAACATGCACACTTGAAACAGTTAAGGAACGAAGTTGCTTCCAGCTCTAAGAGTCCCTGATTTCTTATGAATACAAAGCAGTGTTATGATTAAGTAGAGGACTGAGTGATGCAGACATTATGTACAATATAAATTTCAAGAAGAGGAGATCACTGTGGGTTACAGTGGATGAGGAAGTCCTTGTAAAGGAGGCAGGATTGACTAGGAAACCATGACCTCCTCCTGCCTTTATCTTTTCAAAAAACCTGGTGGTTTTAAATGGGAGTAGCTTGTTTTATTTGCCTATAGGAAGAATGGGAGAATGACATTTTGAAGAACGTGGCCCATCAGCCAGCCATCTCTTCTCTCTTTTTGTTTCCTCAAGTTGGGTTTCTGAAATAGTTTCTCCACAAATGTGATCTTCAGCTGCCCAATTTAAGTCTTGTTTCTATTTTTCTTTTTTGGCTTTCTGGTCACAACTTAATTGTAATATGGGTCATTTTCTGTAATGCTGGATGAACAATGGGATCTTTTCATAAGGAAGCAAAATAAATCAGAGCCATGCTACTGGAAGTGACAGCTTTTGCTTAAACATCATAAGCATATCTTGATTGTGCAGTGGAAAAAATGTTTTTTGGAATTAGGGGATGTACATTCAAATCCTAGCTTTGCTCCGTATTACCTGTGTGACTTTGGGTAAATAGCGTAATCTCTCTATATCTTGTTTCCTCAATTCTAACATATAAGGGTTGGGATAGCACATCAGTAAGATCCCTTCTAGCTTTAATTCTAAGATCTTATGATCTACCCTCCACTCCTTTCTTCTTTCTGTTTCCCTGCCTCATCCTTTTTTCTTTCTCTCTCCCTGCAGGATGGTTGGTTTTTTTTTTTTGTTTTTTGCTGCGTTTTATCAATTCCTCAATCATCTTGATGCTGTAGAGATTTGGTCCATCCTACCTTACTACCCTCCTTAATTCCCCCCCAAGAAGCAGCCTGTTTTCTCTAAATGAGAGTCGGAATATCCTTCTAGTTGTAATGTCTGTAACATTGTAGATGCTTTTAAAGTCCGAGGAACCACAGCACTTGATTTTATTGCTTTGGATCTAAAAGTGCATTTGGTATGTTTTTAGATTAAGATAACATTGTTCTATATTTTAAATATTAATAAGACACTTCATAGACAAAATTAAAGCAAAACACCGGACACATTCAATGAAGTTTCAGCTTCCTGGTGCATTCTTATGGATAATATAAAAAAAAAATGCTACTCATGGAAGAGCAGGGGATATGATCACTAGCTTAGTGCCATCCAGAATAGCTCCCAATATTAAGTAATTCTTATCTAGGACAACCAAAGACGATCTGGGGATTTCTTCCAATCAAAACTGCATTCATCTGAAGAAACAGCTGTGGTGATAGTGATAGGCTTATCTGCATTTTGAGATTGCCATAGTTTTTCCATTATCAAGATAGTTGACTACCCACTGAATTTCCCTTTGATGCATTCAGTGTCTAAGCTGATCATGCAGTTACGATTTTAGAGGAGTGAAAAGGGAAAGGCAAAAGGCGACTATGGACTGCAGTGAGCCAGTGAAACCCTCTGAAGCCATGTGGTTTGGTAGGGCAATTGTGACAAGGCCGTAACTGTCGATAACTGAAGAGAGTTGCTGTCCAAAAATCTTTTACATTATGGATAAGACGTTTGTTTTTAAAGAGAGATGAACAAAGAGTTAGTGCCAACCTCTGGTAAACAGGAGTTCAAAAGCTGTCTCTTACCTGGACTTCACTGTCGCCTCTAACAGCTGAGCTGTCACTGAGAAGTGAAATTGATGGCATTATTTTCTGCTACAGCTGTTGTTTTTTACCTCAGCTGCTTCCTGTAATTCTGCAGATGGTAAGCATATGTTTATGGCCACATCGGAAAAGAAGCTCGATTGGATTCACCCATCTTTAATGCTTTTATGCAGAAATCCAGTCAGAGAACTCTGGGATCTTATACATTTGGAAATTAATATTTCTGTGCATTAACACTTTGGAAACAGCGGGGTGGCTAATGATATGTTAATGAGTTGCCAGTTTTTATTGATCATAATGAAAATAGACAAGTGCCTTTCTTGGCTTTTATGTATGCCAGAATATTTTATTAACTGTCTTCAGGGCAGAGATACATAATTGGTTGCATTTTTTAGATCCTACTTGTGGATTTCACAACTCTTTCTTTTTGTTACTCAATGCAGAAGCCCGGGTCTTTGCCAGTTTATAAACAGAACACATCTTCATCCATATATTTACATGCCCAGCAGGGTATCCCCTCCCCTTTTCCCTTTCAAGGCAGTTTGTTTCAGTGTTTTAGCACCAAAAAAAAGTGAACCATTTTCTTCAATGTAAACAGAGATCTGCAGGGAAATAAGAGCGTTAAAAAAGAATTAGCATTTGTTTGGTATGAAAGCTGTGCTTGCATTTCTATCTGGAGGTTCTACGTATTACTATGAGCTCTTGCCTAATCATGGTTATTTCATACCTAGGAGCATCTTAATAACATAATTTGATAATCTTTATGCATGTGTGTTTACGTGTGCTTGAGGTGTGCATGCATCTTCCCCTTCTACCTGCAAAATGGGAAATTTTCTGGGAATTGTGGGAACAAAACACATGAGCTTTTTGAACATTAAAAGCTCATCATGGGCCACTTACCTATATTCCAAGTCGATTTCTCAATGCACCATTACCCAAAAGAAGATTGCAGTGAGGAACCACAGGTGAATTGAATAAAGAAGAGATAGCAACCTGTTTCCTCTTGTTGGCATAGTGCCATCCTATTAACAACCAAACCTCAGTAATTTAGACACCCCTCATTAAGGATTGGTAGCATTTCAGGATGCCAGGCTGGGCTGAAGTCAAATATTGCACCACAGCTGAAGGATAAAAAAGGCTTACGGAGCAAACTGGTAGAATAGACAAGATTGCAAAGATGGCCTTAGCCTATCATTTAAGCATATGTATATACACATGCATACAAATGCATCTAGAAGACTATTTTTCAGATACTTTAATAAGTGTGTGGGTTTTTTTTTTAACATTCTTTTGTTTGTAAGCAATTGAGGTTTTCATTATAGTTGCTTTCCATCTAGTCATTAAAGCGAGTTTGAACTGCTATTTGGCAAAACCTTATAAGTTCATGCTAGTTTTATTGGGGGACCAGGTACAGGTTCTGCTTCCCTTGAAGGTGGGATGAGTCAAAATGTGTTTCCTCCTTGAAGAGGATAATAGCATATGACTACTTTTTTGACATATACCATTCTTGTGGGACTTTTCATTAATTCTATTGTGTCCCATATTTCACTGGATTTACACAGAGGACTGGCAAGATTTTTAATATTTTCTTCTAATGACTTGATATTTCCTGGTGGTCAGATGTTCTTTGAAAATAATATTAATAATATAAATATTGATATCTAGCATTTATGTAGAGCTTTAAGTTTTGCAAAGTGCTTTACAAATATTACTTCATTTTTATCCTCATATCAACTCTAGGAGGTCGATGCTATTATCTTTGCACAAATCAGGAAACAGTCAGACAGAGTATAAGACTGGATTTGAACTCAGGTTATCTTGATTTCAGGTCCATCACTCCATCCACTGCACCACCTTGGTGCCCACATTGGTCAAAGGGATTTACAGAAGCCATATTACCTTCAATTTAGAGCGGGATGGAATGAAAGAAAGGTTATTTTGTCCAACTCCTTCATTTCATAGATGAGGAAATTAAGACCCAGTGACATGGGCACAAGGGGGTTGGTATGGTGATAAACTGAGATAACATAAGGTTCTAAATAAGAGCTTGGAAACAGGCCAGATTTGGTAATGTGCTGGGTAGCCAGGTGATATATTAAGCCTGTGGTTAAGAAGACATCTTTCTGAGTTCAAATCTAGCCTCGAAGTAGTTGTGTGACTGGAGCTGGAGAAGAAAATGGCAAACTACTCAAGAATGTCTGCCAAGAAAACCCCAAATGGGGTCACTCAAAGTTGAATTGAAGAGCTGACCACAAAAAGAATAATTTAATTGTTTGGTATTTATATTCTTATAGGCTTTAAAGCTGGAACATGCCTTAGCAGTCATTTAGTCCAATTCCTCATCACAGATATTTATAATAACAGCATGTTTTTTATAGGACTTTATGGTTTATAAAACATTTTAGTTAGATCACCTCAATTGATTTTTGTAACAACCCTGTGAGGTATGTACACCGCCCCCCCATTTTATTTATCAACCTCATTTCATGTATATAAATCAAAGCTCAAAAAGCTTGAACTTTCCCCCCAGATATTCCAGATAGTAGTTAGGAGCCCTAGTATTCAAATCTAGTTGTTCTGATTCCAAATACAGTGCTGCATTGTTCCAGGTTATGAATGAAGTTAAAAGAAGGGAAAACAAGATTAATTCTTTCTTTCTTTTTTTTAAATCAGTTATCCTATGAAACAAATTGGAGTGCTTCAGATATATCCTAATCTATAGAAATCCCAAATTTCCCAAATGGAGGGAGCTGGTGAGAGCCACTCCCTTCTTACTTTAAGGTTAATATTAAGCATTTAAGAAAACCTAATTCCCACTGACAAGACAAACTGTACCTCCTCTTTTTTTGTTTGTGAGTATATTTATGAACAGTTCATTTGTAAAAACAAGATGAGATCCCCAGAATAGGGCTTGGTGAAAGACACTGGACAGTCAGTATCTTTTTATCTCCATATGCATTCCATCAGTATAATACAAATGGGCCATCATTTGCAATGAAGTCACTGGTGTCATTGAAAACCAATAAATACTAATGTCCTTCTAGCTGCCCTCAGTTTCTGAGAACAAAGCAGGTCTCTTTAGGACTCCTATGTGTAGTAATGGGGCTCTATGATATTTTTATCAACTGTGTAAAGAATGGATGTACCCCATCTCAAGACAAGACGCCCCATTTCAAGATGAATTGTTTTTTCCAGTTGATCCTTGATTTCCCTACCTCCAACCAGATAAGAGGCAGTCTCAGAATTTGACACCTACTGGTTGTGTGCCACTGGGCAGATCACTTAAGATCTCAGTGCCACATAGAATTCTCTAATGCCATAATGTACAAATCGGCTTTGTTAGAATGGGGAGTTTCCTATTCCAATGACAGGACAGATGACAGGATCTGTCCACCATGAAAAGCACAGCCAAGAAGCCCTGTGATATTCTGTTCCTTGATGATGTTCTTTCACTCTTCCCCTCCCCCTACTGAGATATCGTGCTTGAAGGACAGTTGAGGCTTACTATGTTATAAAGCTTGGAATTGTGGAAACTCCAGTTCAGTTGACTTTTCTGTAGACTCATGGGGTTTTAATAGTTAAAAGGATCAAAGAATGATTAATCTTGAGCTGGAAGTGACCTTAGATGTCATTTATTTCAACCTTCTTATTTTCAAATGTGGAAATTGTAGTTCAGGGAAGTTGTGGTTTGCCCAACGTCGTACTGGTAGGAAGTGACAAAGGTAGGATGGAGCCAGTGTACTTACATGCCACCTTCTTGGGGAGCTTTAAAATCATTTGGTCCTTCAGTGAGATTCAGAGAATGGAAGTGAGTGAGGGCTTAGTCACTGGAGAAAAGAAGGAAGCAAACATTCCTTAAGTCCCCAGTATCTATAAGGTGCTGTGCTAAATGCTTTACAAGTAAAGGCATCTAGATGGTACAGTGGATAAAGCATTGAACTTGAGTTCAAATCCAGCCTCAGACACTGTGTAACCCTGGGCAAGTCAATTAACTTCTATATGTAATTTGCTTGGCTATAAAATCCCTATAATGGTAGTACCTATCTCCCAAAGCTGTTCTGAGAATAAAATGAAATGTTTGTAAAGTGCCTCGAAGACCTTAAAAACTATATAAATTCTAGGTGTTTATATTCATCATCATCACCAAGATTGCCTTTGATCTCTTAACCCAATGTTTTCATTTTTGTTTTTAAAACAATAATTTCATTCTAATATCCTGAAGAGGGCATTTGTCTTTTGAAAGGGTTAGTTTGCTTGGGGGCAGAGGAGGAGCAGTTATTCTTCTCAGAATGCTCTAGATTGAGGCCAGTTGATTGTCCCTTCCTAATGGCCAACCATCAATAATAGTTAATATTGAGAAGCACTGTGGAGGGCGTCTTGCAATAGTTCTGTTGTTTCATCTTCTCCTATTCATGAACACTATCATCCTTGAAAAAGACGTTGAAACAGTTATAGATTCAACGAACAAGGTTCTGGGATTTTGTTATTTCTATTAATAATTCCAATTAATATTTTAACCTAAAATAATGAGCAGGAAGCAGCCTTTGCTGATTACCTTCTGCTGTTTTAGGAGATGAGCCCATAAATGTTAAATGTTACTCCTTCGGAAGGACTTGCAGTACTATCTTGGGTCTATATTTTATTTATAGATTAAGCTCAATATTCTTAAGCACTTTCCATGTCTTCCATCTGTTCTGTAATATCTCTTCCGTCAAATTTGAAAAAAAAATCACATATTTCAACTTGGAAAAAAAGAAACCCAACAGCCAAATCAATATTTTCATTGCAAAATGGCAATCCTGATGAATTTTACCTCAAATTAAAATCGTCCTTCCATATCAAGTTGTGGAGGCAGGGCCTCTCACTTATAGCAAGATGTTGAACAAATCTCAGAATTCACTGACAAATCCAAGTTGCCTTTCTTGATGAACGGAGGAACAAAGAAATTGCTATGGAATTTTCTCCATGTATAATTTTATTTCCTGGAATCAAAATGAACGCATTACACTCAGACTTGTCTATCATCCTTTCTTCCTAACATTTAAATAAGCAACCTCCTTTCTTCCAACCACATCTCAATGTCAGCTAATGTTCAGAGACGATGAGGGATTTTGCACTGATTTCTTTTTCATCAGGGTTACTTTAGAAAAATTTACCAATGGAGTACTGGTACCAAGAAGTCCATTTGTGCTAACTAGTGATAGTTGGAAGTGATCTCCCTAAGCCAAGCAGGCATATATGTATTTCAAGAAAGAAAGTAGCTTGGAAAGTAGGCTTTGGAACCTAATCCTAGGGGATAAGTCCAATCCAACTCTTCAATGAATAAATTATGGTTTTCTAAAAAATGGTGATTTTTTTTTTCAGCCACTATACGCCCTTAGTAGAATCTGTGACTGACTCTGGAACAGTGGAACACAATCTTAATTCTACTCAAAGGACCTGGGTTTGAATCCTAGTTGTGTGAGTTTTGATCTGTGTGACTTTGGACAAATTATTTATTTTCTCTGGGCTTCAGTCTCATCTTCAAAATCTGCAGCATAGCCTCCAGGGTGCTCTTCCAGCTTGGAATATATGATCCTATAAGACATGTTTTAATTCTTTGACTGCAATATATATTACCAGTTCTCTCTTCTGTTTTAAAGGGTGTCATTCAAGATGTGAAAGTCATCTTTATGCCAAATGGATACATAACACAATGTCCTAACCTGAATCGCAGTAAGTAACAGCTTGTGACTTGAGAATGTGCAGATTCCAGTGATCTATTAATGACTTAGGTTCTATAATCATGGTGTTTTTAGACCAACAACTGAAACCTGGCTATATTGACTATTAAAAACCATAGAAATAATGTTTTTAGAGTACAGTATTTACTTTAGATGTTTTGTTTAGTTTTAATGCCTGGCATAGGGGTGGGGAACCTGTGACCTTGAGAACATATATGGTCCTCTAAGTCTTCAAGTGGGACCCTTTGACTCTTAATAAAAAGATTTGTTCTGTAAAACTTGGACTCCATCAAAAGGCTGCACCCAAGAACCTAGAAGGCCACAAGTGGCCTGGAGGCTGGAGATTCCCCACCCCTATCTATCAATAGCACTCAAACATGTCAAACTACTTGATGATCTCCCATGGCTCTCTATCACCTCTGGGATAAAATACAGAACCCTATTGTACCATAAAAGGTCATCCATCATCTGTTTACCATTTACCTTTCCAGTCTTGTTTCATATTTCTTCCCTTCATGATCTCTCTATTCAAATCAAACTGATCTTTGAGAAATTTGCTCTACATGACATTCCATCTTATCTTGTTGCCTTTGCATAAATAGTCCCATTATGAATTGCATAGGGATGCCAGAAGGTTATCTGGTACACATTCCCTAGTTTCCTTCAGTACACAGCTCTGGGGTTCTGTCCAATACCTTCCAGACACTCCCCCTTCCCTGCCCCCAAAGAGCTCTCTCTACCTTTTTGGTACATATTATATTCCCATAGTAGCTTGTAATCTCAAGGGAAAGGAGAAATGGATTTTTCCTTTAGTTTCTCAGCATCAAACACAATGCCTGGCTTGTAGTATAGGTGCTTAACATATATTTTTTGAGTCACATTGGATCCATTTGCCTTCTGTTTGGATAATGCCCTGTTTCTAGTTCCCCTATTCTTGTGTGTCAACAAAAAGTTCCATATTTAAAATCCCTTTAGATTCCACTCCAGTTCTAATTTCTGTCTCTCTGCTTTTGTCTCTGTGGGTCTCTGAGTCTATTTTTCTTTTTCTATCTTTCTTTTCCTCTTTCTCTCTCACATACACATGCATGTCACTAGAAAACCAAGTAAATGCTGTTTTTCTGTTTCTTCTTACCATATATTGGCTCTGCATTGACATATATGTCTCTATTTTCTTTATTGAGCATGTCCAACCTGCAGTGATTTCTTAAGCCTGGTGCAAGGGATAATGGATTTGCAAGAGCTTTTGGCCAAAATGACTGCCAAAGTAGGTACCTGAATTTTACTTGTGATATGTCATTCCATTTCTCATTTTTATTTGGAATTCAAATGGATATGCTATAATGGAAACAGTTATCCTTGGCTTGTGCTATGTGTTACTATAAAAATGGTTTATTCTTACTTACAATAGGAGTAGTGGTAGGAAACATAACCATTCACTTCTCTTATGCTACTGGGTTTTCTCAGGATGTTTATTCAAAGAATGTTTGGGGGCAATATATATTATGTTTAGTTCTATACTCAGAGGGAGCAAGATATATTTTTCAAGTATGTGTTATAAACACCTATGGAAAGGTATTTTATCACTACTATGGATGTCATTAATAACAGGGCAGTCCATGGATAAAATGGTGAAAGGGGTAGATTTTGTCTTCATGTGACCCTGACCCTATCTGTACCCTTTCTTTCCTTTTAGCATTCCCTTTTCTTATTTTGGCCTCCCTTTCTTCAGGAAGTTGTCTGACAACCTCTCTCCTTTGGATATATTCTCATATTCAGAAAAAGTTTCCCAGTACACCTAATTTAGCCCAAATCATCATTCTTTGCAGAGGTGGAGGGGAATAAACTATTGTATGCAGAGCATTCCATATACAATCAAACTCAGTTGATAAGTTTTGCTGACTTGGTTGGCTGAAATGCATCTCTCCATCCCAGCCCTAAGATCTTTCTTCTTTGTTGAGAATGGAGGTAGGGGAAGAAGAAGGTATATAGGTATAAATGAAGGGAATATAAAAAAGACAAATAAAAATTATATTTTAAATATATTACCCTTTCTGGAAATATATGAAATTTTGGAGAGATTAATAATTACCATGCAGGAATGAGTGGAGCCAGCATGGTGTGATACAAAGAATGCTAAATTTATAGTCACAGGACCTGAACTTGAGTTCTGACCTTGTCATTTAGTTTCTGTATGACACTCCTTGGGACAGTAACAACCTCTTGTTGCCTCAGTTTCCTCATTTATATAAAATGGGGTTGAATTATATGATTAGCAGATACTTTCCACCTCTAGAGCGATGAGTCTATGATCTCATGATTTTTTATATTATTTCAAGTGTCAGGAGTAAACAAGAATGGAACGTGTTTTCTAGCACATGGATCTTGCTCTGTGGTACTTCTCAAATCTTTGCATACAAATATAGGTAAGAGCTGTGCTTACTGACAGTTTTGGTAGATATCGTATGATATGGTAAAATGATCAGAGATTGAGAACACAAAGGAATTGTAGAAGCCTTTTATTCCATTTCATAGATAAGGAATTTCATTTTTTTTATTAAATAAGGTATTGAAGTCCCAAAGAGGTTGAAGGACTTGTATGAGGTCATACAAGTAGGAAGTTACAAAGGTATGATTTGAATCCTGGTTCTTTCGCTCTGTCAAGTATTCTTTCCACTGCACAATACTATCTCCAGTTGTGTATGTGTTTATGTGTGGATGTGTCATATATGTAGGTAGGGTGGTTATATCAGAAGGTAATAATGCAATAGTTCACAGTTTGAAGCTATTTTCAGGTTATTAAAGCACCATTTTATCCAATGGTTCACTTATCATTTATTCACTCCCTTATTCATTTGTTTACTTATTTATTTATTTCAATATTTTATTAATGCTTTTTCAAACATTGCTATCATTTCCTTAAACACTCCTCCGATAGAACTCTCTCTTGAAACGAAGACGTATAGTTAAGTAAAACAACATGACACATTCACCATGTCTGGCAGAATGTATTTCATTTTGTACCTATAGTTTATTATATCTGTTCTGAGTAGAGAGAAGCATGTTTCATCTTTAGTCCTTTGTAGACAAGATGGGTCATTGCATTGATTTAGGTTTTGTTGGATTTAATGATTTTTCCTTCTATGTAACTCTGTGTAACTTCTTTGTAACATCTTTTTGGTTTAGATTATTTTCCTATGTATTATTTCTGTTGCTTTGATTAGGGGAGATGGGGGAGGGATTTACTAAACCTATGAAGTCACACATCTTACCTTCCCTCACCTCCCTCTAAATAATTAATTTGTATATGTATATTTACAAGCTTCTCTAGATTCTTCCTATTCATCATTTCCCTCTGTGCAATCACATTCCATTTTGTTCTTATAACACATTTTGTTCAGCCATTCCTCCATGGAGTATGTTGCCTTTGTTCCAAGTTTCTTTTGACCACAGGAAGAACTTCCATAAATAACTTGATATATAGTATCACACTATCACAATGAGTATCATAAAATCTCACATAATTGGGAGGCTGAAGATATTCATATTGTGAAATTAATTAAAGGCCAAGAACAAACTCTTTTTTGTGGCTCCTTTTGTTGAAAATTTTCTTCAAACTGAGTTAGTCTACTCTTCTGTCTTAGGAAGCAACAGATGGGATTCATAAATGAATCTGTGGACCTTTTCTTCACATTTTCTTCACGTCAAGACATCAAGTGTGCAAAGTATTTTACATATATAATTTCATGAGCCTTCCAACAACTCTGTGAGATCACTTCTTGAGCTATTTAGCCCCACTTTACAGGTGAATAAACTGAGATTCAGAGAGGTGAAGTGATTTGCTCATGTTCATTTGCATAGCTAAGTCCTTGGGAAAAAAGTGAATAGATTTGTGAAGGCAGTTTTTGAGGGAGTTATGGATAGGAGACTAGACTCTCGGGTTCATTATGGACCTTTATGAGCCTGTGGTTCACCTAGTTCATGTCATGGACCCCTTTGGAAATCTGCTAAAGCCTAAGGACCCTTTCTCAGAAGAATATTTTCAGATGCCTAAAATAAAATACAAATGATCACAAAGAAACAGATTATAGTGAAATACCACTGTCAAAATATTTTTAAAAATCATGGTCCCCAAGTTAAGAACTTCTCTTTTATTCTCAGTGCCTGAGATAGACTCATGGCATTGACCTTGAACAATGGATGCTGGCACACAATTTGCCTGGTGCTTAGTGGAGTGGGGGTGGTGTCCTTAAACAGACTAAGGGTCTCCCTATATGATACCAAACAATTAACCATAGAGTTCTTTTTCTCTTCCTATTTTAGGTCTGCTATTTTTATTTTTATGGATGTAGAATTCAAGTAGTAGAGTCATGTGGAAACAGGCATTTATTACATTTAGCATGTTCCTAGCACTGTTAAGATAATCCATGAATTGTGGACCTCAGCTAAGGACAACAGCTGGAAGAGAACTGAGTTGGGTCTAACAGATAAGAGTTCTGAGAAAGTGAGGATTTTATAAAGGTGAAATGGATGTCATTAGTGCCATCCTACCTCAGGCTCTGGCTAATTTCCTGCCATGGAATTGGGTGGGTTAATATTGTGAAGGTCAATATCAATTTTAGGCTTTTGCCTAGGTTGAAGAAACCATTTCCCTGAGTAGATTTATCTTATTCTTAAAACCACACTGCATTTTGTAATGTATGCTGGTATGTTAGCTGTTTTGGCAGGTACTTTCTAGAAAGACAGAATATTTCAACACACACATACATGCAAACACACACACACACACACACACACACACACACACACACACACACCCCTAGGAAAAGGCACATGAACTGGCCCTGGTCACCTGAGAGTTTAAGTAATAGCTTTTTTGCTGATATTACCTGTGCAAATGTGAAAAAGAACAATTATTTGGCTTCCTGATGTGTTGCCTACATAGCTTCCTATTACCTATTGTGTGGAGTAGCTTGGTCTCTATGCTGTTAATTATGTTTGAGTTCACTACCACATTTTGGGAACAAGAAACATGCCACTCATGTTCAGATGATTAGGAGTTCCTGTTCCCCCAGTTAGGGAATGCCCTTTTATTCTTTCTTCTTTTATATTGGTAAGAATAGCACTTTTTCTCATTTTAACAATGCTCTGGATGCCATGTTGTGCTTAATGAGAGCATTGCTCTATAAGTAGGACATGTTTCTTGTAATTGTGGGGCATTCATAAGCTGACTATGAGAGAACCAGCTTTTCGAAGCCCCTTGCCCTTTGTTATATTTCTGACTCTATCAGCTCAGACCTGCTACTGTGACTACAGATAAATAAGTATTTGTTCCTTAAGTATGTATTTTTGTGTCAGCAATGGCCTTGGAGAATGTGGATTGAGCATACATGGGCTCCTCAAGGCCAATCATGAGAACTCATGCATTGAAAAGGAATGGGGCAGAAAATGAGTTGAAAAGAAGGTAAAAAGAGATAGAGAGAGAGGATGGCAAGGAAGTGAGAGAAGTCCTTGTATTTTTCATCCCTTTGTCAAACACATGTCTCCCAGTAACTTTCTGAGCAAAAGAGACACATGTGTAAACTCAGTCAGTGGCAGCTTTTTGGATGACAAGAAAAGAGAAAGGAAATGAGACAGTTCTCTTGAGTCATCTCTTTCCACAGATGGAAGCTTGATGAGCCATGCAGAGCACTAGTACCTCTTGGCCTCTGTAATAGAGGAGTCACTGCAATGGGGGATATGAAATAAGCCCAACCCTAAATAAAGATCCTAGGTGGTGGAGGAGGAGGGAACAGCATGCTGCAATGACAAGTATATGTAGATGAATGTTCTCCCTTCACATCATTAAGCTCTCCATGCCAGAGGATTTGGGAGTGTCCTTGGGGGAAGGTTGGTCTTAATGGGCCAGCATGGGAGCAAATGTAGTTTCGAATGAAAGACATTCTTTTAGAAGGGTTAAGATGCGCTTGCCAAATTTAGAAAAGGTGGGTAGGCATAGTGGAGATTAAACCAAAGATAACTCAAACATTTGCCCACTTGATCTGACTATTTTTATTGCTGAGTCATGCAGTAGGGTAGAGGCTGAAGTAGGAGCCTGTCATTAAAGCCTTGGTCTAGAACAGGGTCCATGGACCCTAGAAAGTCTATGGATAGATTTCAGAGAATCTATGAATTTAACCGAAAAATATTTTGGTACCTATATTCTGCCATGATTAATTTCTTTTGTAATTTTATCTTTTTATGCATTTTAAAATGTTTTTCTGAGAATGGATTGGTCTTACCAGACGCAAAAAGGGTAAAGAATTCAAGTTCTTAGGCACCAAGTCCTGCCTCTGACACTGACTAGCTAAGTGACCCTAGGCAAGTAACCTTTCTGGGCTTCTTTCAAATGTAAAAGAGGACTACTGATTGACAGGGTTATGGGGAAAGTGATTTGCAAATTTAAAACCCCTGTAGAACTGAGAGCTATGGTAAGGTCCTAAAAGAGGGCAACCAGTAAGCCATGTGAGAATTAGTAGAAGGAATTTGGGTTGGTTAACTTAGAGAAGGGAAGATTTGGATGTTCCTTCTGGCTTTTTCTGAGTATTTAAATATAGTCATGTGCAAGAGGGGTCCTATTTGGTGCCCTAGAAGGCACCGGGATCATTAGTTGGAAATTCCACCAAGAGCAATTTAGGTCTGATAGAAAGAAACCCTTCTTAACAATTAGAGCTCTCTGAAAGTGTAATGGGGTGACTTTGGTTGCTAGACTTTAGCAGAAGTTTTCCAACCAAGCCTAGATGAGCAATTGTTGAATGTGTTCCAATGCCAATTTATTTTGTAGTGTGGGTTGGATCAGGAGTCCACTGAAGTTTCCGCCCACTCTGAAGTTTTGTACAATGAGTATTGTTCTTGGGCATGGATAATCTAGGAACCAAGTGTCCAAGCTGATGAAGGGTTTTTCAGCTGCCTTAGGAGATCAGCGTATAATCCAGAGCTCTGATATCTTGAGGTGGATCCAGTGCTTTTTCAGGAAGAGGGAAAAGGAAGAAATGTTGCTCACTTCCAAATTTTGCTTCCCTTATGTCTCTTACCCCAGCTATTGTTGATAAATGGGACCCCTCCAAGTATTCTCTGGAGCTGCAGTCCTGAGTCTGTCATGATGAGAATTCACCTTCTTTCGGAGGACTTCACCTTGACTTCAGCCTCATCCCAGCATCCCCTTCATTTTAGATGCTTTATTCTCACTCTCATAACACCATTTCTAAGCCTGGTACTCAGGGAAAAAAAGAACTTGGAGCGTGGGAATTTCTTGATTACATTTTTTTTTTACATCTTTGACAAATCTATTTATGCAAATCAAGCAGCACTTGGAGTGGCGTTTCAGCTTGTAACACATTTAATTTTGAGGCTTTCATTGTTTCACAGAGCTCAATAGTGATTTTTCAATTAAGCTTAAAGGTTTAACACAATAGAAGATTTCTCTTCCCTTTCCTACAGCAGATGCCAAGTAAATAGCATTTCAAAGAGGAGGGGGTGGACCCACCATCACAACTCTTTGCTCAGATCCATCCATTGACCTCTCACTGTGAAAAAAGGCTTCACTGCTGTCTGTCTTTGAATGTGTATAGTTAGGGATGAATTATTTAGTAGACGGCTGCATAGATAAAAGTATGAACAAAGAGACTGCAGTCTTGTAGATGTAGATTTGGTTCTATATCTATTTTGAATTTCTGTCCATTCTTTGGAGCCAAGGGAGAGGGTGTAAAAATAGCTTTTAAAAATGAATTTGCATAAATTCAGTGTGATGATGGTGGAGGCAGACCTTATAATTTTTCCTTGACTTACATCTGCATTCCTCTTATTTCTGTTACGAGATTTAACCAAAAAAATAATTTTTTTTTAGAAAATGAAAGGCAAGATTACAAATTAAGTATTTTGAAAAATTGGCTTTAATTTAATTCCATTATCTCTTGTCTCACTGTTATTATAGGGATGGAAATTAAATAATAGTAGAAAAGGTTCAATTAAAAGCAAAATCAAAATGTTGAAAGGAAAGAAAGTGGGCCTTTGAAATACGTGACTTTTGCTTTTTGTTTTATTTAACTGGTACATTGTGAGTGTGGTGTTGGATGCTTCTGAATGTTGCCTGCATTACAGATTCCCTCAGGTACAGTCTTAGAGTAGCCTAAATTTCTGTTCATTCTGGGAGAGATGCATTTTCAACCTCTCATATGGTTTCGTTTTCAAAATAGTGAAATTTTCAAGTGCTAGTGAGACAGATACTAGAGACAGTCTAAGTAGTAACTGAAATATATATGTATATACATGTATATTTCCACTGAAAAGTGATGTCCCAATCTAGGACATCAGGCTGTTTTAGAGAGGGATACAAATCTATTCTGATTTCCTTCATTACTCAAGAAAGAAAATAGGCCCATCATTATTTTCTGTGAAGCTTATGGAAGATAGGATTATTCATCTTTTCCTTTTTTTTTTTTATTTTTTTTTCCCCCTAAGGCTTGACATCACCAGAGGAAATTTATATTTGGCAGTTAGAATCATAGATTTATGTAGGGGTATAGGCCAATTATTATTTCTTATTATTAAGACTGGGAAAGGAAACACAGTTTATGAGGATGTTTATCTTTTCCTTCTCTTCTAATTTTTCTGAACGCTGAGTTTACTGAGTCTGAGGTTTGAAATGTTGGGAGAAAGAGATAAAAGCTTCCAACATACTGAGGGTTAAACCAATGGGAAGATACAAGAATCCCAAGAGAAGGGAAGGCATAGATGGCTTGCAATCTATTTGTAGAAAACAGCAAACTAAAATCATCACAGATTCATTGGCACATTTGAGTACTTGGGGATAGAATATTTGGAGGAAGTTGTAATTGGCAAATAGGAACTTGGACATTAAGTTTTGGGGAGTCTGTTAAACCATTAGCTTGACATACCAGTGATGTTAATGACATTCAGGGCAAGTTCTGCTCCAAAGTTTCATTGTGGGGACATTAGGTTCTCCTGCCATTGAAACACAAGGCGGGCCAGCTTACAGCATGACATGGAGACGGTTGTAGCTGTTGTCGGAGGAGCTGTCCAGCAAAGTTTAAGACACTTTTCACCAGTTTAGCTGCTGTGGGTGAAATTCCTTGGCCATCTTAACACTCTAGAACCACCCTAAAAGGTGCCAGTAAGTTGTGATCTGCCTCTGGAATGGCAGATTTCACACCAATAAAATCATAAGCCCTTGGAGTAGTGAATCATTTGATATATACATATACATTATCTATCTACTGATCTATCTACCTATTTATCTATGCATCGCTATTGAACCTATGATTTACAGAATTCTGAGGGAGGAAACTCCCTCTATCAATGCAGATTAGGTCTTGCTTTAAAGAGTTGTATAGGATACTGAAAATTTAAGTGACTTACCCAGGGTCACACAGTATTTATGTGTAAGAGACGGTTCTTGAATCCAGCTCCTATTGTCTCTGAAGTTGTTCCTCTATCTATTCCACCAGTGCAATAAAACTCAAATTTTTTTGAGGTCACTAACTACATATATAGCCTGAAGGCTATGTATTGATAGAATCCAAAAGCCACATATTAACATTATCTATGTTCTATTGTATTTTTATTAATTTTGCTAAATATCTCCCAATTATATTTTACTCTGTTTCTGGGTGCTCTAAAGACTGTCACAGACCACAATGTGACCAACAAGGTTTGACATTTTTGTTCTACATCATGCCATCTCTCAAACTGTTATAGACATCCGACTAAATTCACTTCCTTTGTTAGTTTGTTAAGATGGGTTGGCATATCTGAGCCAAGGGAGCCAATCTGTTTTAAAAGTTCATGGTTCCAACATTTATTGAGCACACAGGGCTAAATTCAGTTACATGGGACCCACTTGACACAGAACTCTGATGTTTTCCTGGATGGGGTTTCATCACTGCTTGCCCAGTGCCTTTCCATTTTATACTTCCCTTTCTTACCTTGCTGTGGCCAAATCTCCCGCTTCAAAGATCTGGCCTCTTTGCTCACCCTCATCCTGACACGAAATGATTACTGATTGTGGTGCTAGCTGGTCTTGGAGGCAATGGAAACTTTAACTTATGGAAGCTTAGTAGGTCAGACATATTGCAAGGTGTTATAAGAGGTTTAATATTTTAGATAAAGTCAACTTGTTTTGTTTTTGGAAGGGGTAACAGATTTACCCAGGTTCCTGTTTTCTTCCTATTGTTCACTTTTTTTGGGTTATTTCACTACTTGTTGGAATCCATGCTAAGAGCAGGCAGTGGAAAGGGTTGTTTGCGAAAATAAAAATCAGTAAAACTTTTTTAATAATCCATTTTGATTGATATCTTTTGGTTCCATATCACTTTCAAGCAAGTGTAAATCAGAAAAACTCATATAAACATATTTTTAAAAAGTTTCACATTATATCCAGTGTTCCACATTCATTGTCCCCTACCTCTGCAAAAATAAACAAACAAAAAACCCACCAAAAACAAAAACAAAAACAGCCAGATAAAACTATCTTATCTTTCATTGGGTCCTAGCTTGGTCAATATAATTTGGAAGTATCCAATTTTAACTGCAGTAAAATATTGTTAATGTTTCCTTATAGAGGTTATCATCTCATAGAGGTTTTGTTGGGTGTGTGTGTGTGTGTGTGTGTGAAATCAATGAAAGTGTGGTTTTTAAAATAACATTTAGATTTTGTTTATTTATGAAGTCATTGTACTCATCAGGATAAATATTTGATGGAACGATCTGGGTTAGAACTTCAGATAAGGGAAATCTCTTGGGAATCAACACCATCATGGCAGAAGTTCTATAGGCGGACATTTGATTTGGGATATTTTAACCTGATCAAAGATAAGAGTGCTTTCATAGAGTACTTTAAGTGAAGTTGGTAAGGAAAATAAAGGAAGACATGAGAATCAAGAAGGCCAAGGGAAATGATTTCATGATTTCATGATTCTTGAATAAAAATATTTTTCTTTCAAACCATAGCAGATGCAATTTTGGAACTAAAGGAGGTAGGACTGTAATGATGAAAAGATAGTCATTACCCACTACCCCAAGGATGCATTTTTTATCTTGATAAAATGGTTGTATTGAAGCAGGATGTAGAAATGGTTCCCTGGTGAATTGTTTAAAGAAATTTCCTCTTCTCGATCAGTGTTTCATCCCTCTCCTTCCCTCCTTTTGGAAAATATAGCATATTCTTGGGAACATAAGTTTGGAAATTCTTAAGCTTGGCTTATAGGTATGGGAAATAGGACTCTTGGGTTTTTCATCCTTTCCTTACTGATTTCTGCCTAGATTCCCATCTGCTGGAGCAAAAGCTGATTTTATCTTTTTAAAAACCATGTCCATTTGATTAATACAGGAAGGATGATGGTGGGGAGAAGAAGTCAAGGGAATATGCATTTTTAAAGGACCTACTATGTGCCAGGCATGGTGCTCAGAGCTTTTTACAACTCTTATCTTACTGGAATGGGGAGGTAAATGTAGAAGACAGAAGATGAATAGAAGTACACCAGGGTTCATGATTATATTGCCTGTAAACATTTTAATGAGTACTCAAGAATCTATTCATTATGAGTGCTTCAATGTGTAGTGTGAGCTGAAAGTACACAAATTTATGAACACCCATGAGGTCGCTGAGATAGTTTAATGTCTCATTTGGTGCTCCTTACACCATGGAAGGCAATATGGCTTCAATTTAGACTGATTTCACCTTGTGTATTGAAAACTAGATTCTGTTAGGGAATGGTGAGTGGTTTGAGTTTTCTTCTTCCTCTTTCTCTCCTTCCCTCCTCCTTCCCATTTTTGTCTTGGCTATGTGAAAAATCTTGCAAGTGAATCCTAGAAATTACAACTAGCAACTTTGGTTTACAGCTGAATTATGCAGAAACGAGGCTCAGTCAGTTGGAAAACTGCCATTGCGAGAAGACCTGTCAAGTAAACGGACTGATCTATCGAGACCAAGAGTCCTGGGTAGGGGATGATCACTGCAGGAACTGCACATGTAAAGTAAGGCTCTTTGAAAAAAGCACATTTAAGGGGCAGAGAACTAATTATGGTATAATCTTGCTTCTTGGAGACATATGATAACTGAGAATTATCATCTTTTTTTTGTGTTCACCCACTGGCAATTTTGAATGATTGTTAAGAAATGCTGGAAACTTGCCATTTAAAAAAATATGAATCTTCAGAACATAAAATTGACTTTCCCTTGACAGCAGTCTCTCACTTATTCTAATTGTATCCTTGAGAAGCTTATTGTTTAGGGATGGGAGGTAGGGAAATTTATCTTTTGGGCTCAGACTGAGAGACTGGTTTCATTCATCATGAAATTGGGGGAGCAAAAAAAAGTGCCTTGGACTTGGAGCCAAGATCACCTGGGTTTGAATGTATAACAGACACACAGTAGTTGTGTGACCCAGGACAAAACATTTAACCTGAGTCACAGTGTGACTGAGTCATAAAATGACAGCAATCATACCATTGACTTTCCAGAGTGGCTGTGTGGATCAAATAAGAATAAATGGAAAACATTTTGCAAACTTCAAAGTGCTATGGAAATGTTATTATAATTTCCCCATATAAGGTGCTAAATGTGACTTTAATTTGCTTCCTAAAATGTGTCCTTATCTTCCATAGTGACAGCTATGACTTCTGTAGTCAGGACTTAAGAACTGGAAGGAGTTTTAGTATGTAAATCTTGTCCCACTGAAATTATTTGATAAATATCTATAGAATGTCATTGTTTGTCCAGGAAAATACAAAACTGATTGTTAGTGCCTTGACAATGATTGACAGAGTCTGCAAAGGGTGCTATTTATGTTCTTGTAAAATGGGCTTTTGTTTTCTATCTAATTTATTTGTCCTGAGTGGGCATGTGGGATAAAATCAATGATGTATATCAGGAAAGTAACAGAGGTGGCTTGAGTTCATTCAGGTTACAGAAGAAGTTCTCTTTTTGATCCAGGAATAAATTTAAAACTTCTAACACTGCTTTTATTTCTCTGAAGTTTCTGGGATGAGGATTTGGGTCTTTAAAAGGAAACTCCTAAGGCCCCTTTTCCATTCCCTCATTCTATCCCCATTCCTTTTCTCTTGCCTTGTTGTATGAATTTTTGTTTTATGTCTGTCTCACCTCAGTCCCGATAACTCCTCATCCACCCTCTGCCCAATAGAATACATCCTTAGAACCAAGATACTCATTTAAGAAAGCTTAATTATGTCTCAAATAATGCAATCCTGTGAAAGGTTTACTTTGTTCAAACTTGCACTGCACATTTCCATTGGACTGAAATGAGTTATCATTTTTTCATAATTGTAACTGAACCATGTGAATTTAAATGCATGCAGCCATTTCATGTGATTCACTACTCTCATTAATCACAACCTAGCTATAAATCAGGGAATTGGTCCCTGTGAAAATGTATATCTGATTCTGCATCTAAGTCTGCCACTTCTCCGCTGAAAGGTAAGAGTCATGCCTTAAAGTCAGTTCTCTGATGTGGTCATGTCAGAATTCTATTGCCTTTCAATGTTGTTTTCCTTTATACTAGGTATGCCAGAAGTCTTAGAGCCATTTAACACTTCGATAATGTAAAACTGCCCTAAGACTTTTAGAATGTCCTGTACTATTATGGTCACTGTATGACTTCAGACCAGTCTTCTGTATTTTGAATCTTCCTTCTCTGTTCTTCCTCAGAGTGGAGCAGTCGAATGTAGGAGGATGTCCTGTCCCCCTCTCAACTGTTCTCCTGACTCACTCCCCGTTCACATCGGAGGCCAGTGTTGTAAAGCATGTCGCCGTGAGTACAGGCTTGGATGATGTATATACATGTTTCCATGAAGGGATAGTTAGTATTTCTTTCCCACCCATCCCCTCCGTGTTGAATAAGTACAGGTAAAATGGATCAAAAGCAGTTTAAATAAAAATTAACATATGATGATGATGTAAATTAATTTGCTAGTAGGGGAAAATAGAATTGTAGTTCTCTGGGGTCATTTTTAGAAGACAAATAGCATGGCATACCTAGGATTTTAAGTCTAGCAAATGAACCAAACTATTAACGTTTTTTTGTCTACATGGGAAGAAATGTGTAGCGTAGCCAGTCTCTCTGTCGCTCTCCTGTGGCATTCCATCTCCTGTATCCCTAACTTTGCAGGCACTGGCCCTAGTGCTCAGAGCATCCACCCTCCTCACTCCTACATCTTTGGAACACCTGTTTTCCTTCAAACTTATGTCATCTGTCACCTCCTTTTCTGATTTTTCCAGATACTCGTACCTTCTTCACCACAAAATTATTTTGTTTTGACTTTCCACATATTTTGCTTTTATTTCCACGTGAGTATCTTGTCTCTCTATAGAATGTCAGCTCCTTGAGGACAGAAATATTATCATTTTGCTTTTGGTGTCTCGAGCACTTAGCACAATGTAGATATTTAATAAATGTGATTCATTGTGGACACCACAGCTGCATAAAACCCATCACCAGATGTTGAATTTGTGTTTAATAGAATGGTATAGTAGAAATAGTATTATATTTGCAATTAGGAAAGACATGTTCAAATCCCAACTCTGACACATAGCAGTTAAGTGGTCACAGGCAAGTCATTTAACACATCAGTACCTCAGTTTCCTTACTCACAAAATGGCAATAATTGTACCTGTAATATCTTACCTCCAGGATTGCTATGAAGATCAAGTGAGATAATATTTGTGTAAAATGCCAAGTTACTATTTTCGCACTGGAAATATAAGCATTAGATTATATTTTCATAATACCTCTTGTATATACCCTTTCTCCTTTCTAATACTGTCACTATCTGGGTGCAGGTCACCTTCATCTGGACTCTTGCAATAGCCTGTGGGTGGGTCTCTGTTTCAGTTCTCTGCCCGCCCTCTCCCCGAGACCATCCTCTGCTTAGCTATCAAATTGTTCTTAAAGTAAAGATCTGACCATGTCATCCTCTCAAAACCAGTGTATGTCAGAGGTAGGACTTGAACCCAGATTTTCCTGGCTCTGGGACCAACTCTTTATTGACTAGGCTATGCTACTTCTCTCAAAATTATGGAGAGTTATAGTTAACAAGTGACCATGCAGTCTCTTCTTGATGGCTTGCACTGAGAAAGGACCCACTATCTATCCCAATGGTCCATGCTATTTTTGGACAATTCTATTAGGAAAAGATTTTTACATCAAGTTCAAATTTGCTTCTTTGCAATTTTTACTCATTCCAGTGATTTTGCCTTCTAGCACCAGACTGAAATCTAATCCCTTTTCCATGTGACAGCTTTGCAAATAGTTTAAGGCAGTTATTATGTCTCCCTAAGGAGTCTCTTGTTTAGTTCTGTTTTAGAATGTTCAGTTCAAGGTGCTAGTAGGACATTCAAGTGTAGAACCAATCTAGGCAGCTGAAAATAAAGAACTGTGACTCAATAAGTACAAATAATGCTGGAGATTGAGCTGCGGTTTACAGGAATGAATGAATGAATGAATGATGAAAAAGCATTTATTAAGCTCCTGTTATCTCCAAAGCACTATGCTAAGTACTGGGAATTGTTGTTGTCCTGCACTCTCAAAGAGGATTAAAATGATATCACCTTGATAAAGTCAAGTTTCAGTGTCTGACTGTGGCTGATCAGACTGATACAATCTTGGAATGCTCTACCACAGATTGGGCACAGATGTGAACATTTGGGGTGTATACTCTAAATCTGCACATCTCACATTTCCTTTGAGCTGTTTCAATTCTGCTTTGCTCATACAACACATTACCTTCTCAATGTGGGCACACCATGTTGTACTGTCCTGTGCCAGTGTCTCCTATGTCACACAATCAATTCCAAAGTTCTTGAGAGAGACCTTGAGAGTATTCTTGTATCACCTGACCACCATGTAATCACTTGCCCCATGCAAGTTCTCCATAAAACAGTCTTTTAGGCAAATGTACATTTTGCATTCGAACAATGAGGCCAGCCCATCTGAGTTGTACTCTCTGAAGCAGTGTTTGAATGCTTGGCAGTTTTGTTCAAGTAAGGACCTCAGTGTCTGGTACTTTATCTAGCTAGGGGATCTTCAGAATCTTCCCAAGATGGTTCAAATCGAAGCAATTTAGTTTCCTGATATGAAGCTGGTAGACTGTTCATGTTTCACAAGCATATAACAGTGAGGTCAGCACAATGGCTCTGTAAATCTTCAGTTTGATAGTCAGTCTAATACCTCTTCTCTCTAATACTTTCCTTTGGAGCCTCCCAAACACTGAGCTAGCTCTGGCAATGCTTGGGTCAACTTCGTAATCAATAGGTACATCCCTGGAAAGCACTGGGAATACCCATAGAAAAAGGTGCTAGTCTGTTCCCTTAAAGAGCTTGTCCTCTATCCTGTTAGAAAATGGGATAAAATCAGGAGATAAGGCATATAGGATTTTCAGCTCCATTTTAGATCAAAAAGTCCCATAGTCTTCAGAGCACAATGGCAAAGCAAGTGATAATATATCTTCTTTAGTGGCATTTACACTAATAATACCATGTCAATCTCTGTTCCTGAGCCATTTGACAGTATCAAGGACTTTGGTGGTAAAAATTTTCTTTGCTAAACCTTTAGAAGCTGTGGCTGTAGAGGACGTTGCCAGGTGCCAGGCTACATGGGTCAGTTCCCAGGAAAATGGCTACAGGCATAGACTAGAGGAAGGGCCAGTGTTCTAGGAGGGCCCAGCTATGTCTTGAGCTCTTGGGTTTATGTCAGTAGTTGGAGGTGACATGATCTCAGGCCCCTTCTCCCCAGAGCTTTCTTCCCTGGCTTATAGTTTATTTATATAATGGCTTTAAGGTTTACAAAGTGCTTTCTTGGTCACAAACCTGCAATCTGCTAGTCATCTTCATAAAGGAGTAGAACTTCAGGGAGGGAATAAACTTGCTGCAGGAGAAAGTGTAGAAAGGGAAGAGAGCAGGTCAAGTACAGAGACTTGGAGAAATGGAAAGCTGAGCCCTTCATCGACCATTTCTTTTTTCAAGGAGTATACAAGATGTTGATTTTTGACATTTCAAACCTGTGAGCACTGAAGGATGATTTAAGGGCAGGTCTGAAGTCAGAGAGCTTTGTGTAGACAAGAGTGTCTTGAAGTCTAATAAATCTCATTTTTTTCCTTGAAACAAACATTAGCACTATGGATTCTAGATCCAAATATTAAAGCCAAGTCTTCAGATTTAAGAAGATCCATCTGCAGATTTCTCTTCTAGGTTGTTACAAACCCAAACCAAATGCAACTCCACCCAATGACTTTGGCCTATACTTCATGGAAATATGACATTTTCTGATTCAAATGTCACTGGTACAATGCTGAAGATTTCAAGAATCCACTTAAATTTGAACTCTTTTCTCCCCAAACTCAACTAAAGGCACCTGCTTTGCCTTTAGGATTATTTTTTCAGAGAGAAAAAAAATGAGATTTTTGTAGTAGACCAAGAATTAGAATAGATAGGACCAATGTTTGGCAGCAGCAATTGTGTTGAAGGAGAAAGACTGAGGATTGAGAAATTGGAGGCACATTGGTGATCCTGAAAAAAGTAACTCAAAATCATTTTGTAGTTTGGTACCACACTTATAAACTCAGCCAGTTGCAGTCTTAAAGGAGCTAGACATGCCTTAAATAAAACCTGTCTTTAGGCAACCCTGTTGTATGAAGAATGAGGTAGGCTGTCCAAGGGGTACTTGATTCTGAAGCAATTTGGATGATTTGAGTGTATGTGTCCCTATGCTCATGGGCATATGTAGTTTGAGTAAATGCAAGGATGGTATCCTTATCATTTGAAATGTGTCCCAGAAGTGATCAATTTCAAAGAGGAAGAGAGGAAACAAACTAGACACATGTCTTGAGACATTACATATCCAACTCAGCATGTGGTGATGGAGAACAGGGAGATACTATTCTTTGGTCCCCAGCCCAAGCAAAGAAGCATCTGGCAAGTTTGACAGCAATGCACTTAGCAGGATGAGCCACCTGGATGAGTCGGCACCAGCTGCAGTTGGAAGCATTGGAGGTTTTTTCACAAAAATCTCAGGGACTTGATGTAGGGTCTATAAATGAAGAGTGAAATGGAAAACTTCATCTTTTGGCAAAGATGTCATGAATGTGTAATTCAGGTACAAAGGGAAGGGAGAGAGAGAGAGACAGACAGAGAGAGAGAGAGACAAAGAGAGATAGAGAGAGACAGAAAGAGACAGAGAGAGACAGACAGAGAGACAGAGACAGAGAGAGAGACAGAGAGAGACAGAAAGAGACAGAGAGAGAGACAGAGAGAGACAGAGACAGAGAGAGACAGACAGGGAGACAGAGAGAGAGAGAGAGAGAGAGAGAGAGAGAGAGAGAGAGAGAACAAGCACATACACAAGTATGTGTCTGGTCTAGCATCTGGGTGATGGCATCCATTTCCTATTTTACATTGTGTGTAGGCACAACCTGAAGGCTTTCAATATGTACCATAAGACAGTGCCCCTTTCTTACTTAGTATGCGGTATATTTGTTCCTTAGAGGACAGCAGTGGAACTGTAGGCATCCTTTGTGGTCAGTAGACAGAGACAAATCCACAGAATCCTTTTCTGCTGTTGCTACAGAGGGAAAATTTAGTATGGTCATTTTTTTGAGTAGGGGGCAAACATCATATATCTTGGGTATTTTTGGTACTACTTTAAGATGGGTCATCCAGGTGAATAACAATTAGGTTTCAGGGATATTTGAATTTAGTAATAGGAGTTCCACCTAGCTTTTTATTTGAACCTACATTTAAGGTTCAAATGTTCCCCAATTTCTTAAGCTTTTAAGCTCTCTTTTCCCAAGGTGAGTTTTTGAATTCATCATTTTCCATTAGTTGACTCATAGTTCATTGTTCTACACTGGTTGACTTTTCTGAACTTGAAGGACAAAGTGCTACTTAGATGACTGTCTTTTTTTATTTTAAAGAATGGACAGTGCCACATTTCCCAAAAAATATCTCTTGGTGGGTAGGTTTGTAGATTTAGCACTGTAAGTGACTGAAGTAATGCAAGGTAACTCCCTCAATTTATGGGTTATTACTATTAAATAGTCAATGCCACTACTATATTTGAATCCCAAAGAGATCAAAGAAAAAGGAAAAGGTCCTATATGTACAAAAATATTTACAGCAATATTTTTAGTGGTGGTGAAGAATTGGAAATTAAGAGAATAAATAAATTCAAAAATGACTGAACAAATTGTGGTATATGATAGTGATGGAATACTATTCTGTTATAAAAATGATAAAGGAGATGGTTTCAGAAAAATCTGGGAAGACGTAAACTGAGGTAAAGTGAAGTGATCAGAATCAGAACACAATATATAGCAATAACAATATTGTAATGTTGATCAACAGTGAAAGACTTAGTTACTCTGATGAATACAGTAGCCCAAGATAATTCCAAAGGACTTGTGATGACCATTGCTATCCACTTTTGGACAGAGAACTGCTAGACTCTGTGTTTAGAGTAAAACAGATTTTTAAAATTTTATTTTTCTTGCTTTTTGCAATATGGATAATATGGAAATATGTTTTGCATGACTTCACATGTATGATGAGTATCGTACTGCCTGCCTCTCAATGGGTGGGGTGAAGGTGAGAGGAAGAAAGAGAATTTGGAACCCTAAATTTTAAAAAAGAACGATGAAAATAAATAAAACTTAAAAATAACAATAACTAGCATCTAAATAACACTCTTAAGGTTTACAATGCATTTAATGTATAATGTTTCATTTAATTCTCACTATAACCCTGTGAGGGTGATGGTATGATTTTCTCTCTTTTGTGGACAAAGAAGGGAGACTGAGAGAGATTAAATGATTTGCCCAGGGTACACAGCTAAGAAAGGGTCTGAGAAAGGATTTGAACATGGGTCTTCCTTACTTGGAATCCAGCATTCTATCTCCTGTGCCACCTAGGTCCCAGATCGCATAGGTTGTGAATAGCCAAGCTGAGAATCAAACCTATATCTTCTGGTTTCAAATTCACTACATATTCCACTATGCTACCCTGTTTTAAAGTACAGCACAAGGGTTGAAGGAGAAAGAGAAGGGAATAAACAATGATATAGTGACTACCATGGACTAGGCCCTTAAAAAATATCTTATTTGATCCTTTCAAGCACTCTGAAAGATGGATGCTGTTATTATGCCCATTTTATAGATGAGGAAACTGAGACAAGCAACTCGTGTCTTCCCCCACAGAGCTAGTGCATGTCTGAGATCAAATTTGAACTCAGGTCTTTCTGATTCCCAACCCAGTTCACTATCCAAAGCACCAGCATCTGCCTCAAAAAAGTATCCTTTGGTTTAGATGCCTTTCTAGCCTAGTCTAATCTACTTCAGTCCAACTGGCATTTGTTAAGCAACTATTGTCCCTAATACGCTGTGTTAAGTACTAGGACTCCAAAATGAAAATGACTACAAGGAGCTCGTATCCTCCTGAGTGAATGTAGCATATCAGTCTATAAATATGTATGTGATAATTTGGGGTGTGGAGGAAATGATCACAAGAGGAACAGGTAAGGCTTCCCATAGGTGGTAGCACATGAATCAAGCCATGAAGGAAGTCAAAGATTCTAAGATGCAGAGTTAAAGAGGGAGTTCATGGAGGATACATAACCTGTGTACCAAGGAAGATAATTTCTGTATTTTGGTAATTGAACTTTATGTTTTAAACCATCTTCATTCATTCTCTAGTTTCATTTGTGAGTTAGAACACTGAAGCAATTCTAGAGAGATATATATATACATACATATATGTATATATACATATACATACATGTACACATATACACACATATATACATACATATATGTATATACATATATATGTATATATAAGTGGGATTCACAGAAACCACAACCAAAATTAAAGTGTTAATAAAGATAAGAATCATAGTGAGCGACTTTCCCAAACTGTCACTCTCTTCCTGTGTTTAATAGTGAGTGAAAGAATCTATCTTTGTTTATTAAGATCTTGGCATCCTGACTTATTTGTTTATCTTGTTACAGCAAAGTGTATCTACGGTGGGAAAGTTCTTGCAGAGGGCCACCGGATTTTAACCAAGAGCTGTCGAGAATGTCGAGTAAGTTGGGGTTTTAACTTTTCTATGTTGACATGACCAGTTTCTTAAATGGATATATATCATGTATATGTCGGCAATATGTATATATACATATACATACAGTATGCATATATGTATGTGTATACATGTACACACATGTATATATACACACATATAAATACCACAGCATAGCAGGCAAGTATGGAGAGGGCTATTTATAGGTTCAAAGATTAGATATGAAGGGACCTCAGAAGTCGTTTGGGCAGGTACAACCACCAATATGACATGATTCCTTCCATCATGGTACTCAGAGTAGTGGGAAACAATACATTCTTATATGCCCAGGAGAGACATATGATGCTGAAATAATTATAAGTAAATAAAACGTAAATCCATGGTGACAGATGGTACAGTGGAAAGAATATTGTTTCTTGAGTTAGAGGTTCTGGGTTCCAATCCTTCTTTTAACAGTTAGTACCTATGCATCCTTGGGGAAGTCATGACACCCTTCTGGGACTCAGTTTTCCCATATTTAAAATGAAAGAGTTGAATTCAATTACCTCTAAGATTCTATGTGTAAGGATAGAATAGGATTGAGCTTGAGAAACTTAGGAATGATTATTTGTAATAGGATGGAGTTCCAATTATGGGAGGAATATGTTGCCTTCTTAGTTTTGAAACATTATGAAGTTGCTGCTAGATGGTGGCCAGAAAGATGGATATAGGAGGATAGGAAGAAGAATGCAATGGTGATTGTCTCGGTTCCCAAGTAGATAATTCATAAAACTCATCTCCAGGAGAAGATGAGAATAGAATCTTAGATTTCAGTGAAATGGAAAGTCAGGGCAAGTATCTTAACCTTTCTACACCTTAGTTTCATTTGTAAGGGTTAAGGGGTTGGAATAAATGACCTCTAAGTGCTCTTCATGTGGCTGTGAGGTTCTGTGAAGACCTGGACCCAGGCAAAGTAATGTCAAAGCTAGCCTACCAAAGCCCTGGCTGGTTCCATAGGCAGAGTTCAGAGCTCTGCCAGGGAGGAGACAGTGGCCTATTGAAACATCATGGCAAGTAAACATCTTGGAAGTGTGTTCCTGATTTCATCATGGCTAACTACAATTTTGCAGAAGGTTGACTAGCCCTATAATGAGTAAGTATGACGATAATTTGGATCTGGCAAGCTGCCTTAGCCTTTTGAAGAGAGCCCATAGGTAAACCTGAAATTGAGGGAATTATTAAGCAAATTTTTACAGAATATCTTCTGTGTGTATATGGAAGCAAACTGATACTTCAATTGACATAGTCCTTTCTTTGGGGATTATGTGTCAATGACAAAGAAACTGTACCTAGGTATTGTGGAGTGATCAATCACCGATCATTTCTGAATACCTTATCAGCTATCTTGTGGCCTATTCAGTCTCATTTATTTAGGCTAGATTTGGTAGAAGGCTATAGAGGAGCCATGGGATAGAAGTTTAATGGATATTACCAGGTGGGAGAGAGGTAGTTCAATGTAGGTGGAGTCAAAGATCTTCAAATCTACTAAACAAAGCAGTGAGTTCTATTTTCGTAGTCCGAGGAACATTTTAGTGGAATAATAACACCAGTTAAGATAGAAACAAATCTGTGTTTAAAAATTCCATGGAGGATGTCTGAGGCAATTTGAAAAATCAAAACAAATCATTCCTCATAGATAGTCATACTCAATTTTAAGCAATTATTGGTCTCCTTTGACATTTCTGTAAGTAAAGCAATTTGAGAATGGAAAATCTGAATTGTATGAGTTATTAGAAATTGAGGTTGAAATACAGTAATTAAGAGTGTTTGTATTTGTATTTCATAGAGGTCCTTTCTCTAAGCAGGGGATAATGGAAGAGTTTCATTTCTCCACTAACACAGAGACCTGAAGGCCATGGGAAAACAAATCACAATCAAGAAGATTAAAATATGTGAATCATCCCCTTTTGTGTTTTAAATGTTTCCGAAAAATAAGTGAGAAGAGATGATGAAGTTTATAATTTAAGTGGACCCCCTTTGTGGGGTGGCAGTGATTTAACTCCTGTCACGGGCTTTGCACATTCCCACAAATGCAATTTTTATTATTTACCACATTATTTATTAATTATGATTTCATTCATTAAATGTATTAAAGGTCGATTAGAGCTCCCAGGATCATTTCACCAGCAGATCGTCAAATCAGCTTATTTTGAGAAACAGCAATAAAACCTAAGCCTTTCTGGATTTTGCATGTTGTTTTGTGAAAGATTTCCTTAGCAGGACTTGGGATGGAAATCTCTGGGGTCTAGAAGAAAGTAATTCTTGAGTTCATTTTTTTTGTACCCACTGATAGACAGATGGTTTTAAATATATAGAAACTTGCAGGACACATGGCCATATTGAAATAGCCTATGGTCATAATATCATTTGGTGTATCTGAATTCTTGACTCCTTAACTTAACTGGCATAATTCAGGTTGAATAAGGATGGTGTTTCTGACCTTTTGGACCATAGTGTAGCAACATATATTTTGGTGGAACCTCTGGATCACTAAGCAAGTAACCTATGTAATGCATTCCTTTCAGTAATACACTTGCCATGTTTAATGTTAATGTAAGGTTAATGGTCGTGGTGGTAGGGAAGAGTTAAAGATCATCCCCACCCATTAATAGTCCTCAATACCATTTGTTAATTTCTATTAAGGCACTAGGTTAGAAGCTCCTGTCTTCCAGCTCTGAAAAATATGTGTGTGTATACACATGTATATACACACATGTATAAATACACATATATGCATATATGTATGTGTGTATATATACATGTATATACGTACATACATACATACATGTATACACACACTTTAAAGTGAGGTTTTACTTTGGGGCTTACTCATTGGAAGTGTTTGACCAGATGAAACTCTGGGTAGCCATTAAGCAGCCCCTAGGCTTTGAAAATCCAGATGTTGGTGCTTCTCTCCCTGGTAACTATGTATTATTTGTGGTCAGACAGTTGGAAGCCCTGTCTGTTGGTCTTTATTTCTCTGTTTGTACTTTCTCTAAAGTTCAGGGTTCTGGCTTTTTCCCCTGAACTAAGCAAATTGATATAAGTGCTTGATTAAAGTAGATTGTGGACCCTTCAAAAGTTGCTTTCCTTTTAGAAAAGCAAATCTAAGAATCTGTACAGGAGGCCCTCCTGTATATGTTGGAGTCCTTGATGTGACAAATGTACCTCTGGAGACCATCTCCTCCTTCCTTGCATTCCTAAGCACTGAAGGGATTACTTGGGAGAGGTAACAAGTCAATGATGGGCAATATACTATAGTGGCTAGAGAACTAGATTTTGGTATCAGGAAAAAGTGGGTTCAAATTCAGCCTCAAGAACTTACTAACTGCGACCCTAGGCAAGTTATTTGACTTCTGTTTGCCTCATTTTCCTCATCTGTAAAATGATGACAGTAAGAACATGTACCTCATAGAGTTTGATTTTATATAGCAATATCTACATACATATTT
>CM053772.1:245483184-245496684 GCA_028658325.1 Potorous gilbertii | reverse complement strand
GAAAATATTAGCACCTATCTCATGAGGATATGATGATGACCCAATAGGACAGGTCAAAGGAATGCTTGAAAATTTTACATCATTGTGTGCTCATTCAAAACTGCTTCAAACAGGGTGAAGGTCTAGTTCAGAGCTGGCATGAGAGACTGGAGTGACCAAATATTGATCACCAGGATGTGCTCAAGGGTCCGAATAATGAAATCTCAGTGGAAAGAGACCAGAAAGACTATCCAATCTAGGGATTTCTTAACCTCTTTTGTATCATGGACAATCTTTGGCAATCTAATGAAATCTATGGACTATTTCTCAGAATAGCATTTTAAAATGAAGAATAAAATACATAGAATTTTTAGAGGAAATTAATTATATTGAAATACATTTATCAGAATATTAAGTACAAAAAGTTTGTGGACCTCAGGTTAGGAAAACCTATATCTGTCCTTTAGCAAGTATTCTTTTCACAACATACTCAACTGATAACTGTCTATTACTGGTTGATAGACACTGTCTATCAGTTGTTATCCAGTCTTGCCTTGATAACCTTTGATGGAAGGGAAAGTATTTTCTCCCCAGGCAGCCCATTCCACTTTAGGATGACTTGACCTGTTAATCTGAGTTGTCCTTATATAAAGACTAAGCTTACCTCTTTACAACTTATGCTTATTGGTGTGAAGCACAAATGGAACTGTTTGGGGCAAAACAAAACAACTCTCTTTCCTCTTTTACTCAATAACCTTTCGTGTATTTTAACATAGCTGTCATATTTCCCTTAAATCTCCTGCAACCTAAACATTCCTGGTTTTTTTTTCCCCCAATGGATCATCATATGGCATGATCTCAAGGCCCTTGAAGGTAAATCTGAGACCAAATGCTTTGGCAGGAAGCCTGAAGTATAGAAGGGGCAACATGCCAGGAAGATCAGAGGAGTGTGTCCAGTAAGGAAAACCAGAGCCAAAGTCAGAGATTCACATTCCAGGGAAGAGGTCATAGGGGTGGGAAAGGCAAGAAATGAAGACCAAACTCTGTGACTCAGCAAAAAAGTTTATATAGTACTGCTTGACCACTTAGCCTAGATTGCTTTTATAATCTAATTTTTGTAATTTAATTTTGCTTTTCTTTCATGAGATGTAAAAGTTTGGATTCTTAATCTGGGGTCCTTGAAATTATTGTTCATTCTATCTATCTATCATCTACCTATCTGTTTTTCTGTCTGTCTGTCTTTTTTTCTCTTTCTTTCTTTTTAATCTATCTTTCTATCATCTAACTTCTTTCTCTCTCTGTCTAATCATCTCTCAATCTCTATGTACTTCTATTTCCCTCTCTTGATTAAAAGTATTTCTATCTAGAGGTAGATAGATGAATTAGTGTATTTGAATATAATTGGTTTACTTTGTAATTTTTTTTATATTTTGTTTTATGCATCTACAAACATGATTCTAGGTATGGATCCTTAGCCTTTGCCAAACTGTGGTCTTTGATGCAATAAAACAGTCAAGAACACCTGCTTTAAAGGAGTCACTGACGTAACTTTTTCAATAACCACTTGATTGTATCTACTCATTGCGTCATGGTGTATCACTGAAGTGATCCCAGGGATGATTTAGATACAACAACTTTTGGGTAGCTAATAATTATATTGAAATACAGTTATCAGAATATTAAGTACAAAAAGTTTGTGAACCTCAGGTTAGGAAAGCCTGGGTAAACAGCCTCATTAAGGATGGAAATGTTAGGTCGAGGGGGAGAAAGGAACACAAGACCTGGCTCACCTATGATGTATGATAGCTGTATAATTATATATGAGTCAATCCCTTTAATTTTAGTTTTCCATTCTGCAAAATGAGCATCGTGATGATGATTTTTTTTTTTGTTAGAAGGCAGATCTATCACTTGATCGAGGAAGGGAACTCCTCACGTAAATTCTCTCCAATAATACAGATCTTCAACCTTTCTACAACATGATTTTAGAGAATTGCTTGGGACGTTGAACAGTTAACAGAATTTCCCATGATTAAACAGTTAGTATACCAAGTAGTAAGCTCTAATTTAGCAAGGTCTTCCTGGATCCAAGCCTGATCCTCTCTCCACTGTATCATCATGTCTTTTGTGTGTCTGTGAAGCTCACCTAGGAATAATATAAGCACTTTGCAAGATTTATAGCACCATCTATATGTGTGTATATACATATATATACACACACATATCTGTATAAATTTGTGTATATATGAATACCCACACACATACACACACACATATACCCACACACATGTAGATATCTATGTCAGTTGTTATTAAACTGAGATCACTAGTGAAGGACAAATTAAAGGAAAAGAGATTTGTATTTTGAAATGTTGGAATAATGTAATAAAAAATTAACTCCTTGGCAGCAGGAACGGAGCAGATAGTCTTGGCTATGGTAGACTTTAAGACATGGAGAGATTGAAGTAAGAATGGTCAAGGCATAGCTATCATGTCTAGCACTCTTTTCTTTCTCAGTGGCTATACATCCTGACAAATTACTGCTGTATCCCAGCAAACTTGTAAAAAGTCTCACATCTACTGGTGAATTGTATGTTTTGACCTTGAGGTCAATACTTGGCAAGAAGCAGAGAGAAACACATGTCTCAACCAGTTCAGACAAGTATTCGCCTTTCCTTGACCTTACTGTGAAATTTCTGTCTCCCAACCTTGCCTGCCCCACTGGATGTGTTCTGAGCAGAAGCCAATGGGTAATCAGATTGAATTGGATGATATTATGATTGGCTGTTTGCCTGTAATTTTCACCGTTTGATTTCTTACTCACTGTTATATAGTTACCATCTTGAGAGCTAACAAGATATATATTTTTTTGTCTTCCTTGACTCCTGAAGTAATTTATTTCAAAACGCTCAGGGGAATCATAGATTTCAAAATTAGGAGGGACCCTTACAATCATTTGGTCCAACCACTAATTTTACAGATGAGGAAACTGATGCCCAGGGAGGCTAAGTGGCTCACTCACCATCACATACATCTTTCATAAATATCAGAGCTGAGATTCTAGCCTAGGTCTCCTGATTCTAAAAGTAATTCTTATTCTATTTAATTCTATGCCTCCTATTTCCTTTTCTTATAAGAATTTAATTAAGTACGTTTTTAAGAGGGTGGAGAGTGCTGTTTTAGTAATCCAGAATGCATTTTCTTCTGGCCTAGAGGCAGCTATGGTATAGTGGACATGCCCTCAGAGTTCACAAGACCTGGGTTTAAATGCTAACTCTGACTTGTACTGACTGTGTGACCCAGGGCAAGTCGCCTAATTTCTCATTGTCTCAAGCATTTTGCTAATTTCAGAGAATTATGTGCTGACCTGCATTGGTGGAGGGAGTTTCCTTACCTGGGAGGTCATTCCATTAATGAAATCATAGGTCCATCCCCTGTCCCTCATGGATAAGGTTATATACAGCTTGTATGAATTATAGATAACGGAGAGAAAATAGTAGCATAGATTATCCAAAAGGATGCCTAGTCTGAGAGTAAATCATATTTGACTTTGAAATATGGTTTTGCATTTACATTTGTTTCATGTGTATGGACAGGCTTGCTGCATGAGCAGCTGTAGCCTATTATAAATTAGGTATTGGGCAGCAACACTATTAGAGGGATGTATACCCAGAAAAAAGTATAGGCTGATCACTTAGTAAGCGCAACAGCTGATTGATGAACAGCCTACACACTCCATTGGTATCCATGTAATGCCAGGAGAATTAATGATAAAACAATAGCAGTTAGCATTTATTGAGTACTTAAATAATAATAATTTAACATATGGAGATTTTAACATTGGCAAAGCACTTTTTGTATATTGTATCATTGGATCTTTCCAATTCACCCTGCGGGATAGGGGCTATTTTTAACTCCCATTCTTCAGATGAGGAAACTGAACCTGACAAATGATGTACCCTGCTTCCCCTAGCCAGTATGTGAGATGCAATATGTGAACTTAGAACTTTCTAGCTTCAAGGCTAGCTCTCTATCCATAGCATCAAATTGCCTTGCACATAGTAGGCACTTAATAAAAGTTTGCTAAGTGGAATGTGGAATGAAATCAGATTATTGACTGTCAAAATATCACTAAGCACCCTGGGCAGACCAGGAGGTACTCAGACCCTCAAGAAAAAGCTGATGTGGGATATATGCCCATTAAGAAGCAAAATTGATGCTAGGTTGGGAGAATTTGCTAGGATGAGATCAGAGAGAATTGTCACAGGTTCTCATTATCCATCGTTGTTGACAATAAGTATTAGGTGGATGCTTTTGCCGATGATTCATTATATCAAATTTTTTTTGTCTCCTCATTCTGTTTGCCTTCCAGGGTGGAGTTTTAGTCAAAGTGACAGAAGTGTGTCCTCCTTTGAACTGCTCAGCTGAAGATCACATTCTTCCAGAGAACCAATGCTGTAGTGTCTGCAGAGGTGAGCCAAGATTTAGAGGGCATTGGCAAAAGAGGATTGATGATTGGGAAGAAGGAGCCTTTAATGGTTTTCTAGAATGAGTAGGGTAGAGGAGGTAGAGTTTCTTCTAATAGGTGGATTGAATGATTGCTAAGCTGAGAGTCAAGAGACCAGGAATCTAAATGCATTACTGCTGCTGGTCAGCTGTTATAGCTGTGGACAAGGTACTTTGTATGCCTCCGCCTCAGTTTCCCTGGATGTAATTGGGGATGGTAATTTCTATTGACCATACAGGGACTAACTAGAACCCATGTGCCTTAAAACTTGTCTGAATTTATAAATGAATGAATTCAGAAGTTTCAGATATGCAAACATCTTTTCTTCACAACATCTCAGTAAGTCAGGTTACTAGAGAATAACCTAATGGACAAAATACTTAACTTGGAGTCAAGAAGATACAGGTTTGAACACTGGGTCAGACACTTGGCTTCCTCTTTTACTCTAGTGTTTTTTTTTAATTGGCTTCCAATGGAACATGCAGCATCACAATGTTGGCTCTATTTCTTTCCTTAGGTTGTGAGTTAGGATCTAGGAAGCTATACAGGTACATTCTCCATGATCCCAGGCAGAGGGGCCTTGTATGGTCATTCTATCATGGGGAGGGGGGTGTTCCCTCCTAACCGCTTCCTCTTCAGATGTCTGATAAAGGAAGAGTCTTCATCTGTGCTCTCCTGGGGGCAGCTCCCCCCAAGTTGGCCCCAGTTGTGCTGTGTTGTCTATTCAAGCTTTCCTTGCGTCCAATTCCACTCCCAGGTCAACCTCCCTGAACTTCACTTTCATCATCTGTAAATTGGATTGATATTCATTCCCACCTGGCTGGGTGGTTAGGAAGATTGAATGAGATAAAGAATGTACAGTAATTTATAAGGCAGCTAGAGTGGATAGAGTGCTAGTCCTGGAGTCAGGAAGACCAAATCCAGTCTCCAACACATATTAGCTGTGTTACCCTGGGCAATTCACTTAACCTCTGTTTGCCTCAGTTATTCAATTGTAAAATATGGACAATAACAACACTTACCTCACAGGGCTGTTGTAAAGATTAAAAGGTAGAAATTCTCAAGTACTTAGCAGAGTGCCTAGTAAGCAGTACGTAAATGCTAGCTATTTCATCCTTATTGTGATCCTTTCAGCACTATATAAATATTTATTACCATAGCCATCTATGACATTTAAACTATCTTGCATGAGAGAGGTAGCAGACTATAATGGTTAGAATGATAGAATGAACTGGATTCAAATCCCACCTCTGACTGTGTACTGGGTATGTGACCCTGAGCAAGTCCCTCACCCTATCAAGGCTCTGTAGTCAACTGTCTTTGTCTGTAGGTTATGGAGAAGGTACGGATTTGCATTGGTAGAGGGAGTTTCTTCCACTGCACCCCCATTCCCATGTCCATCCCCAAACTCATCCCTTTCCCTTTATTCCCATCTCCATCCTCATGCCCATTCTCTTCCCTGTCCTTATACCCAAGCCAATCTCTACCCCACCTTCGTCTCCATCCTCCTTCCCATCCCTATTCTTGTGTTGTTTGGTTGTTTCAATCATGCCTAACTCTTCATGATTACATTTGGGGTTTGTTTGCCATTTTCTTCTCGAGCTCATTTTACAGATGAGGAAATTGAGGTAAACAGGGTTAAGTGACTTGCCCAGGGTCACACAGCTAGTAAGTGTCTGAGGCTAGATTTGAACTCAGGAAGACAAGTCTTCATGACTGCAGACCTGACCCTCTATCCACTGTAGCTTTGCCCTGTACCTATAGCCATCCTTATCCCTATATCCATCCCCATCATTTTCCCTATCCCTGTTCCCATGTTTTCCCCTGTCCTCACCCCTTTTCCCATCACTATTCTTATCTCTCTCCCCACCCATTACATTCCCATCTCATCCTTATCCCCATCCTTGTCTCTATTCTTATCCTATCCCCAACCTAGTCTCCATACCGATCACTATCTCTCCTCATCACCACCGTAGGAACTGAGATTCAGAGAGGTTATGTAACTTCCCACTATTATGCAACTACTAAATATCAGAGCTGAAACTTGAACCTGGCTTTCTCATGACCTAAAACACATCATTCTTTCCCACAGGTCACCTCCTCTTTATTGATAACCAAAGGGAGAAATTTTGGAAAATAAATAGCTCAGTGCAATACTGTGTATTAATGTTACTATTGTCATTGTTTCAATGGGAATAGACCTGTGATTCCATCAGGATAGGGAATTCCCAGGGAGTTTATTCCTTCTACCAATACAAATTGATTCTTCTTCAACTTACAGTTTTTGAGTTCCCTGAGACAGTGGGAGCTTAAGGTGCTTGACCATGTACTTGACTTCCTGACTCTTTCTATTCCTACCTCTCCTCCTCACCCTAAGTGAGTACCCAAATAGATCTTGGCCTAAAGAGGCAAAGGTCTCCCATTGGATCCTGGGCCATCTCCAATCATCCTGATGAATATCTGGTCACTGGATTCAGACAGTTTCAGAGGAGAAGGGAGGCTGGTGACCTGCACAGCCCTCCCTCACTCAAAACAAAGTCAAGTGCAAGTCATGTCACCATTTCTCTGATGGTATGATCTTCTTTGGGAATGAAGGATGAACACAACAACAACCCCTCTTCTTTTCGACAATTACCATTGTTAGAATTTTGAATACTTTTTACCTTTTGCAAGGAAGAAAATACTGAAATGTCATTTTCTTGGGCAAGGGAAGTATTTGGTTTTCATAAGACATTTGTGTCTGGTTTACCTACACATCTTATTTCCAGAATGAAAAGACCCTGGTGATATTACTTCTCAGTTTGGACATGGACATGGACATGGAAGAATAAAGAATCACGTCTTTTACCTTTTCTTCTATTCTCTATACCCATAGCTCCATCTTGTATATATTGTCCTTAGATCAAACTGAATATTTTTCTCAGCATAGCATAAGTGGACAATGATTGGTGAAAATTTTTTTGGGGGGAAATGTAGCCTCCTGAGAACCATTTTGTTCTCTATGGAACCAAATAAATAGAGTATCAAAATAATGCCTGGGTCTTTTTTTGAATTCATCTCTCAAAATGCAATCCCATGTACCATAAAGATTCTTCACACTTCCAAAGATCCAGTGAATTTTGTTAGTAGTTAGCCATTTTTAATAACCAGTGGGGTTGTTAGGTGAAACTCATAATTTAATGCAAAATCCATCACTTGACTTTGTTGAGGTGCCAAGTAGGGATGAATTTTTGTAAGCCTTCTCCAATTTATGGTTTTATTAGAGTGAATTCATTGATTGGGACACTGAGATGCAAGAGGATTTTCATTATTCTGACCTTTTTCAATAGACTGGGTCTCATCTTTTCTGCTAGAGCTTTGTTTTTTGCATTAACATTCTTCATACCTTTCACTGACCCTGACTCTTATATCTCCACCTTCCAAGGCTTAGGGACTAAACTAATAATTTCTGGCTCTATTTTGGGTAAGGAAGACTCTTGATTTTAGTGAAACATTTTCTTCCAGAAGGATAGAGTTGGAGAGTTAGAAGGATCCTCAGCAACTATCTACCAGGACCTCTTAACCTTGGGTCCATGAACTTTTTTTTAAAAAATCATATTTTCATAACTATATATCTTATGCACTTTATCTTATGCATTTAAAAATTGGTTCTGAGTAGCCCATAGGTATCACCAGATTACTAAATGGATCCATTTAACACATTGCTTTACACATGATAAGTACATAGTAAATGTGTTTTTCATCCATCCATCCATCCAAAATTGTAGATGTTTCTCTGATCTTCCCCTCCCTGTCTGATTTTTTTTTTTTTATTAAAGGGGCCATCCCTTGAATAACTTCTTAAAGAAGTCTAGTCACTGAATGGGTGTTATCTCACTCAAAGTGAGAACCTGAAAAGACCTTAGCCTAAAAGAGTCTGGGTCTCCCATTGCATCCTGAGCCATCTCTAGTTTTCCTGATGAATATCTGACCACTGGAACCAGACAGCTCTGGAGGAGAAAGTGAGGCTAGTGACTTTGCACAGCCTTCCCTCAAACGAATCAAAGTCAATTGCAAGTCATGTCATCATTCCCCTGATATCATTATCCTCTTCCGGAACAAAGGACAAATACAACAATATTCATTCACCAATCTATCCATTCATCCATTCAGGATACCACTCATTGTTGGGAAGTTCTCCTTGATATCAAACCTAAATTTACTTTTAAGTTTTTTTGTAACTTTAACACATTGCTCTGCTTCTGGTCTCAGGGGCCAAGTCTAAAACCTCTTCCACATGATAGAGTTTAAAATATTTGAAGAGAGTCATTTTTTTTCCTTCTAAGTCTCCTCTTCTCTGTGATAAACAACCCCAATTCCTTCAACCATTTCTCAGCCATATATGTGTTTGATTTTTCACCATCATGGTTGCCCATGTTTAGCAAGGATACAAGTTCTTCCCTAAGCTTGGCACCTAGAGACAATTCCAATCTTCAGACACAGTCTGAACAGCACAGAGTATAGCAGTGATATCATCCCTTTATTCCTAGAAGCTATATCTCTCCTAATTTAACTTCATATTCATATGCAAACCTTAACCTCCATTAATTATTGTTCAGCCATTCCCCAATGGATGGGCAGCCCTTCAATTTTCAGTTCTTGGCCACCACAAGAAGAGCTGCTATAAACATTTTTGTACAAGTGGGTCCTTTTCCTATTTTTATGAACTCTTTGAGATACAACTCTAGAAGCAGTATTGCTGGGTCAAAAGGTATCCACATTTTTGTAGCCCTTTGAGCATAGTTCCAAATTGCTTTCCAGAAAGGCTAGATTAACTTAGAGCTCTACCAACAATGAATTTGTGTTCCAACTCTCCCACATGTTCTCCTACATTTATTATTTTCCTGTTTTGTCATGTTAGCCAATCTGATAGGTGTCATATGGTACCTCAGAACTGTTTTGATTTGCATCTCTCTAATCAATAGTGATTTAGAGCATTTTTTCATGACTATAGATAGCTTTAATTTCTTCCTCTGAAAACTGCCTGTTTATGTGCTTTCACTATTTATCAAATGTAAATTTGACTCAGTTCTCTATATATTTTAGAAATGAGGCTTTTATTGCAGATACTAATTTTAAAAATTCTTTTCCAGTTTTCTACTCTTCCCTCATAATCTTGGTTGCACTGACTTTGTTTGTGGAAAGACTTTTCAATTTAATGTAATCAAAATTAGCCATTTTGCATTTCATAATGTTCTCTATCTCGTTTAGTCATCAACTCCTTCATTCTCCATAAATCTGACAAAGTATTCCTTGCTCCTCTAGTCTGTTTATGGTATCAACCTTTAAACCTAGATCATCTACCCATTTGGACTTTATTCTGGTATATGGTGACAGGTATTTATCTATGCCCAGTTTCCACCACACGATTTTCCAGTTTTCTTAGCAATTTTTGTCAAATAGTGACTTCTTATCCTAGAAACCAGGGTCCTTGGGTTTATCAAACACTGCTGTGTCTTGTGTACCTAACCTATTCCACTGATCTACCCATCTATTTCTTAGCCAGTACCAAGTGGTTTTGATGATTGCTGCTTTATAATACAATTGAAGCTCTGGTAGGGCTAGGCCACCTTTCCTAGCATTTCTTTTCATCAATTCCCTTAATATTCTGGACCTTTTGCTCTTCTGCATGAATTTTGATATTATTTTTTCTAGCACTAGAAAATAATTTTATGATAGTTTGATTGGTATGACACTGAATAAATAAATTAATTTAGGTAGAATTGTCATTTTTTATTTTAGCTCAACCTACCCATAAGCAACTGATATCTTTTTCCAATTATTTAAATCTGACTTTATTTGTGTGAAAAGTGTTTTGTAATTGTGTTCATATAGTCCTTGGTTTTGTTTTGCCAGGTAGATTCCCAAATATTTCATAGTGTCTATGGTAACTTTAAATGAAATTTCTTTTCTATCTGTTGCTATTAGGTTTTGCTAGTAATATATCTAAATGCAGATAATTTATGTGGGTTTATTTTGTATCCTGCAATTTTGATGAAGTTGTTTATTATTTCAAGTAGTTTTTTATTTAATCCTCTAGGATTCTCTAAGTATATCATCATATCATCTGCAAAGAGTGATAACTTGGTTTCTTTTTGGCCTGTTCTAATTCCTTCTATTTCCTTTTTTTCATATTGCTAAAGCTAACATTTCTAGTACCATATTGAATAACAGTGGTGATAATGGACACCCTTGTTTCACCCCTGATCTTATTGGAAATGCATCTAGCTTATCCCCATTACATATAATGCTTGCTAATGATTTTAGGGAGATACTACCTATTATTTTAAGGACGGCTCCAGTGTTTTCAGGGTGTTGTATTTTGTGAAAAGCTTTTTCTGCATCTATTGAGATAATCGTATGGTTTCTGTTAGTTTTGTTGATGATATGATCAATTATACTGAAAGTTTCCTAATACTGAACCAGCCCTGCATTCCTGGTATAAATCCTACTTGATCAAAATAACCCTAAATTGCTGTAATCTTTTTGATAATATCTCATTTAAAATTTTTGTGTCTGTATTCATTAAGGAAATTGGTCTATTTTTCTTTTTCTGTTTTGTCTCTTCTAAGTTTAGGTATCAGCACCATATTTGTATCATAAAAAAATTTGGTAGGACTACTTCTTCACCAGTTTTCCCAAATACTCTATATAGTATTGGAATTTCTCTCTTCTCATTAAAAACAGTTTAAAATATTTATTTCTGCAAACATTTATTATCTCTTGTTCCCAACACCCCTTCTGCCCATTAAACAACAATATGAATAAACTTTATAATAAATTCTAACAGCCCAGCAAAACAAATTCCCATGTTGACCATGTCTGGAAATGTATATCTTTTTCTGGGCCTTATTTCCATCACCTCCATGGTAGGAGATGAATGGATTAGAACAAATCATGAAGGCACATCCTAAGGTATGGAGTGGCTATTATTTATATTGTGAGAGGGAAGTGATATGTGGCAAAGTGGAAAAAATATTAACCCTAGTGTTAGAGAGACTTGCTTAAATCTTACCTGTTCCTCTGACTACTGGCATGCTGTTGGTTAAGTCAATTAATTTTTATGTGCTATCATTTCCTTTATAATTGAGGAGGTTGGAGTACATGAACTTTGAATCCCTTTCAGGTCTTTATCTCTGATCCTATGACTGCTGAAATCATGGCCTTTTTTTTAGACACTTGATGGTAAACTTTGGGAATGGGACTCTTTTAATAGACAGACTACTATGTTGGAGAAAATAAAATCTTATTTAAAAGGGGAAATGCATAAACTTTATATAAAAACAAACCACTGACTGAGTCCAAGAGACAGGAGAAAATAGTGATAGAATCCTGAGCTTTGAGGCAATTTGCTTCAAATCTCACCTCTGACAGATCTCTTTGACCATGTGTGCCACAGGATACTCATTAGAATTTATCTACCAAATCATAAATGGATTGAAATTTCCCTTGGGGAAGGGAGTACCTATCGAGAGTTCTCTTAGTTCACCAGATTTGATACTATGTTCATGGTACCATGTTAGAGTGGCCATTACTGAATTTTGTCTACTGGCAGTGTGAGGGTCTTGGATTTTGTGGTGGTAAGAGGAAAAGAAGAGAAGCTTATATTATTAACTCTGAAGGTTCAATTTCAACTAGGGTTTAAATCTATTCCAAAAGCTGGGGAGTTCTCTCCCTCTGCTCATTCCTACCTATCCCATCTCAGGTGAGAAACTGTAAACTATTTTTAGGGGAACTGAGAGATCTGTAGAGGGTAGGATGATTTTCTGTGGGGAGTTTCATTTCAATAGATCAGCTTATATGTGGTTCAAAGAGGGCAGGGTCTAGAACGCCTGTGACAAATTCCATCCCCCAACCCAATGAAATCAAGGAAGCTAGCTCTGGTCTCCATCTAACTGGCAGTGGAGGCTGCTAGTAGTGTTTCCTTTTTCTTCTGTCTGCAGTCTCTTTAAGTAGTGAATCAGATATCCCAGGCCTAGGACAAACAATTTGTTTTCCTCTAGGGATTACTTTGCAAGTGAGACCATTCAAATGTTAAGGGAATATTTTTGTCAGAGAGTAAGCACTGCATTTTCTTGGTCATGAAAACCTAGAGTTCATTTCAGGATTATAGCATGAGATAGTAGAAAGAACTCTGGAGCTCTGGAATCAGAGGTCTTAGGTTCAAATCCCACCTTTAATCCTTATCACCTGAGAGACTTTGAGAGCTTCATTTAGCCTCTCTGGACTTCAAAGTTCTTATCTGAAAAAAAGAGAAGTGGTTCTAGATGACCTCTGTCCCTTCCAACTCTGGTTTGACTCCAATAAAATTAAAAATAATTGACATGATTCCACATAAAATGTTTGTTTTAAACTCTTCTCTCCATGAATGTTACTTTACATTTCTTCATCACCCTTTATTTCTTTGGGGAAACATTTGCCACAGCATACAATTTTACCTGTCTATGTTGGTGTTTTTTATTTTTAAATGTTTATTTGCCCACTCCCTCCTGTCTTTGGTGACTACTCCCCTGAGGGAGTAGAATGGACAATTACTATTTTGATTAGTATTAGGGAACCTGGTGGACCCCAGCACATCCAAATTATTCAGCATGCTTCTCTTCCTACTCTTTGTAAAACAAAGTAATGGAAAGGTGAGAAACACTCAATTTCTATGTAAAGCACTTTTTCTCCAGCATACTGTATGGCCCCATCATGTATTGAATGGATTTGAAATGTCTGCTGCCTGGCTTCACCCAGGGTAGCCTCTGCCTGATGAGCTGAAATGTGCGTTTCATTGAAGAGAACGGTGGAGTAATACAAATGCATGACTTCTGTCATCCTGATGTTATTGATTACAGGAAAAAGAGAGACTTTAGGTATCTCCAATATCTGCTCAGGAAGGCCCTCTATTAGCATATTTATCATCTTTCTCTATTTCAGTGTGAAAGTCAAGGCTGTTTCTGAGGAAAAATGAAACAAAACAAACCATGTCA
>CM053772.1:245470832-245482684 GCA_028658325.1 Potorous gilbertii | reverse complement strand
TATATTTCCTTTCCTAAAGGGCCTTGCAGGTGCATCATAGACCCTCCTTGCAAGTCTATGTAGAGCTCTGACTCTGGGGCCAGTTCTGGGGAGTCACATGGGCCTCTCTCCAACAGCCACTTTCCAAGTGTAAATGTGGTTCCACTGCCTCCTCTTGGAAGAGTTGTTTCTCTCTGAGGGATAAGCAGATGTAACGCCTTTGTTCTGCCCTGACAGAAGCAAGGGGGAAGTAAGCTGTCATCCTAGGATGCTTATCCAGGAGAAGACAGAGAGCATCTTGCACCTTCTCAAATCTGAGGGCCCCTACTGACTTCTAGGAACTCATATGGGGACAGAATTACATCATAAAAGTATTTTCAGGGACTATGAACTTCTAGGGAAGAAGCTAAAGATTGAAAGTGCATGGACAGAATTTTCATCAATTACTGCTTGAAGGAAAAGCTCTCAGAAGAGAGGCAGATATGAAAAGTGAGCAGATGATGATTAAGAAGTGGTGTCTGATAATGGAATTTAGCTTTCTATACCACAGCTTAAAATATGGAATGCTCTTAGTCAGGTAAAGAGTGTACCTAATGAGAGACTATTAAAAAAAGAAAACCTGTGCTCAGAGTCATACAACTTTTAGCAAGACAGCTTTAATCTGAAAATGAAGGCATTTTTTGATCCCAGAGGTCAAAACTAATTGATGGAGGTTACAGAAAGGCAGGTTTCAGTTTGATAGAAAGAAAAATGTTCTAATAATTATACCTGTCCAAGAGCAGAATGAACTTCCTCGGAAGGTATAGGTTTTGACGCCACTTTAATTATTCAAATAGAATCGAGATCTGAGATACCATGGTGGGGATTTCTGTTTAGGCACAGGTTATACTGGGCCTGAAGTCTCTTAAGATTCTGTGAAATAATTCAATTCAACAAACATTTAATAAACCCCTACTATGAACAGGCTCCATGCTAACTGATGAATGATCATAGCAACAATAAACAACTTTTCCTGTCAATCAGGGCCAATCTCTTTGGAACCGCCACCTTTCTCGGCACCTCAAAATGGAACAAACTGATGTGAAGGGTTATGGGCTACATTCAAATGACTGGGTGTTTAGTTCAGTGCTCCTATACTTCTCATTAGCTTTCTGGATGAAGTATGTGATGATCCAGCTATCTTTGCAATGACCCATAAATTCTAGTCTCCAACAATTTCAGTTTCTATTTTCCCCAATTTGCATTCTGAGCTCCTATGCACAAATTTTTTTAAGTCTGAGTGATTACTGGTGTTCATGCTTCTTCACTTTCTCTTTAGTTGAGTAATTTTTTCTCAGTTTTATTAATTTTCAATTGCAATTAATTGATCATCTTTTCCCATCCCACCTAGCAGTGACATAATGCAAAGCTCAGCTACTTGTTCTGTGTGTTTAATGTCAGCACAGATACTGGTCAAGGTTTTGTCAATGTCTTTCTACTCCACTACCCTCATAATTCTGAAAGAACTCCAAAACAAATCCATCAAATACATTATAAATTTTGTTCTTCTGTACCTTAACAATCATATGAGGGCATGGATTACAGTAAAGGTAGAGTGGCCAAAGCAGGCTCAGCACTGTCAATTCAGAAAGTAGAAAGGGTGTGTTTGACAGCAGAGGTCAAGGAAAGTAGATGATCAGGGCTGGGGAGGTCAGCTAAGATAGAGAAGAAGAGGAGGAGTCAGACAGTACCTTCTAGTGCCCAGAAGAGTAGAGGACAAAAAAATGTGGCTCTTGCTAACAGGATGAGCAAATGTTCTTACAGCAAAGTTTTATTCACTGTTTTTATACTCATCTACGAATATGAACAACCCTGAGTCCAAATTGTACATTGTAGTCAGAAGCAGATTATGGATCAATGGTTCAATCCCACTCCTTTTTGAAGCAGGGGCAACAAGGTTAGAATTACTCCATAATGAACAAAATAACTTTCATCCTTGCTAGATATTTTCCCAGTGCAGACTAGCAACACATCAAATTTCTAGTAGAGCTTGTGCCTGCTGATTTTTCAGACAGAAATAACTTGCTGCCTCTTAATAATGGAACCCAATGGAGTATAGAATTTGGAATGACTTAGGTCTATGTCAAACTCTAATGGGCTTTTGTTAACGAAAATAGTAGAGAGGCAATATGGTAGAGTGTAAAAAGTGCTAGACTTCAAGTTGGAAGAGAACTGGGTTCAGATGTTTGTTCTGACATCAGCTATATTCCAGCATGTCACTTAATTTCTTTGAGCTTAATTTTCTCATTTGTAATATGAGGATGTCTGTGGTACCTGTCTCACCTAGCTGTTGTGAAAAACGAGATATGTGCAATCTGCATTGCACCCTTAAAACAATATAAAAACTAAATGAAAAAGCACATTACAATAGGGTCATAGAATCATAGATATAAAACTAGAAAGGACCTTAGAGGTCTAGTCTATCCTTCCTTGTTTTTCAGATGAGTAAACTGAGGCCTAGAGAGTTGAAGTGACTTGCCCATGGTCACATAGCGAATAAATAGCAGGAGCACATTTGAACCCAGGATCTTTCACTTCTGAGTCAGTGATCTCTCCACTGTGCCACAAAGCCTCCCTTCTCAAATACAACTCCATAGTGAGTTGCCTATGTGCATTCAAAGAATATGTTCATCAGTGGATGTTTGACATTAGATACACAAAAAATTATTTCTCCATCATCTCTGGTGGGATTATTTTTACCCCAAATCATGATAATTCATCAGCTAGGCTTCTGCTCCATGCTTGCATGCACACATAGCCTACCAGATTTCTTGCCAATAACAAAATGATGCTGGCCATATGCAAATTCAGCACAAGCCCAGGATACAATTTCTCTTGTGTGACACACACAAGTCAGAGCCAGATAAAGAATAAGGACCCTTAGACCACAGCACAGGAATCATAGTACCGCTATTCCCTCTTCCTCCTTAACCCTCCCCTCCCTTTTCAGTAACAGACTCAGTTCCTAAGTCTGAGGGTGAAAAAATGATGCTGCTGCCCAGACTTCCCTCTACTGTGTGTCTCTCCATCCATTGTTGCATTTAACTACTAGTAAGTTCACTGACATCCTGGAATCACAAAACTAACTTTTTTAAAGATGCAAAGATCACATATATATGGCACTTTCAAGCTTACAAAATACCTTACATATATTCTCCCATTTGACCCTTTACAACAATCCTGTGAGATAGGTACTATTATTAACCCCCTTTTATAGCTGAGAAAACTGAGACTGAATGAAGTTAAATGACTCACCCAGAGTCAATAGATATTTGAGGCAAGATTTAAACTCAGGTCTTCCTGGGAAATTCAGCCTGCTTAGAAAAGACTAATGGGGACCCTGATCACTATTTCAAATATTAGAAGGGCTATCATATAGAAGAGAGGTTCAAGACTTGTTCTGTTTGGCCTTGAAGGGTGGTCCTAGGTCTGAGAGGTCAGTTTCAAGGATGTACATGTCTGATCCAATCTAGAACTTCCTCAATAAACTCCAGTGGTTCCTTATTATCACTAGGATCAAGTGAAAATTCCTATTTGACTTTTACGGCTTTTCACAACCTGTCTGCACTCATACCTTATATGACCCCTCCCCAGCTTTCCACACTCTGAACTATGCATTTTCATTGTTCCTCTCACATAATACTACAACTCCCACCTCCATTCCTTGGCACAGGTTATTCTATGTATAAAATGCCCATCTCCTCACCTCTGCCTCTTAAAATCCCTAGTGTTCTTCAAAGCTCAGGGTACATATCACCTCCTATATAAGGCCTCTCCTAAACCTCTCAATTTTTAGAGTTTCACTCACACACAAACACACCCCTCAAATTACCTTGTTTCACACAGAAATGGGTATAGAGCATGTACATGCTAGGTGACATGATGGCCTGGAGTCAGAAAGACCCAAGTTCAAATTTGGGCTCAGACTTACTGGCTGTGTGACTCTGGGCAAGTCACTTAACCCTGTGTGCCTCAGTTTCCTCATCTATAAAATGAGCTGGAGAAGGAAAGACAAATCACTCCAAAACTTTTGCCAAGAAAACCCCAAATGGTCTCACAAAGAGTCAGACATGACTAAGACATTACTGAACAATATATTACTTATGTAGATATATATAAACATATTTATTCATTGATATCCATCTATGTCTTTCTTCTCCACTATACACATATCTCAGTAAAAACTCAAAATAATGCTTCAAATACTAATGCACACGCTAGTAGTTATATTTAGACCATATTGGTCATGCTAGAGGAGAGCGTGGGCTTGTTATATACACCCATATGTATGTATGTGCAAATGCATGTATATGTGTACATATATGGGTATATGTGTATGCATACATACATGTATATATAAGCAGTGTGTACAGGTACACATATGTATCTAATATACTTCTCTAGATGTATACGTGGTCACCCTTCACTTGCACATAACCTTGAGAGAAGGAACCACTTCATTTTGTTTATGCCTGGTATCTAACATTTTACCTATCACATCACAGAATCCTAATAAATACTGATAGATCAATAGCAATAACCTATGATTGCAATCTACAACCTTAATAATAGTAATCTGAATAATTCCCATGGATCAAATTTAGCAGAATTCATTCCATATTACTGAAGGTTTTCAAGAAGAGGCTGGACATCCACATGTTAGGATACTATAGAAGGTCTCATGCCTCAAGTCAGGGATGACTGCCCAGAAGTCGTCTGGTCAGTTGACTTCACAGGTCCCTTCCAGCTATAAAAATCTATAATTCCACAAAAACCTCCTCCGAGAGTCTTAAGGGGTTATCATCTTACTATAGCAAACATCAAATTTTATATTGGAACTGTGTCAACACCCAATAGATAATGCTAGAGATTAGAGCAATGCATCTATTTCCACATTCTAGGAAATGGCCAAATAGTTCATTTGAAGTCTGCCACTCATGATTTAAGATTATGCCTGCTACCATTATGTACTCTCCATGAGGTACATGCATAGAATACAAATGAACTGAATATAACACTCTACACTAAGACAGAATATAATATTATTCCTGCCCTACTGAAGTCATGAACATGCCTATCAACATTTCCAATTGCATGAAAAGCCCGGAGAGCTCATAAATCAAAGAATACTCTGACTTGTTCTCTACGGCTTCAGAAGGCCCGACCATTAGTACTTGCAGGTGGGAGGTAGACTCTGTCTTAACATTAAAATTTTTCTAATGAATAAAATTGTCTGAAAGTACAACACATTAACTCATGAGACAGTGAGTTTCCCTGCACTGAAATGGTTGTAGAAGAAGGTAGATGGCCATCTTTTCAAGGACACTGTCAAAAGGATTCCTCCTGGAGTGAGAGGTTGAACAATGTGACCTGGCAAAGACCTTCCAATTCAATTCAACCCCACATACATTTTAGTCAACATCTACTTTGTACAAAGCCTTATGTGGGCAATAGGAATGCAAAAGCAAGATCTTAAAGGGTCTAATTTCCAGGCTAAAGAGTTTAGACTTTGCCCTTCAAGTAAAGGGGGCCCATTAGGGAGAGGAGTCATGCTAACAATTCAGTACTTTAGGAATAATTTAGTGAATGCATACAGGATGAGCTAAAGAGGCAATTCCAGAAGAAGGAAGACAAAATAGGGGATTATTTTAATAGTCATGATTTGAATAAAAGCTTAAACAGATATTAAGAAAAAGGAATCTCAAATCTGACTGCACCATAGGCAGGCTGGGAAAAAAGGCAAGCATCTGCCACATGGTACTGTAATACCAAGGTCTCATTTTTCATCTGATTACAGATTTAAGAAAATCAAATTATGCAGTATGGGAAAAGGTGGGGCTTCTGGATCGTAGAGAATAGCCTGCTACACTCTATTGTCTCTAGGATAAAACAAACACCTCTATTTTGCATTTAAAGACCTTCATGGTTTGTCTCAAATCTATTTTTGTGGGCTTATTAGACATTACTCCTTTTCACACATTCTCTGTTTCAGCCACACTGGTGGATCTTCTCTCCCCAGTATACAACACTCACAGGTTCATAAATCATATATTTAGAGATGGAATGGAACAGAGAAGTCATTTCATTCAAACTTATTTTACAGATGAGGAAACTGAGACCCAGAGAGATGAAGAAACTTGGCCCAGGTAACACAGCTAAGTGACAGAGCCTAGATTTAGAATCCACATCCTCTTCCTCCACAGGTCAGGCAATTCCTACTCTATCTCCAATCCTGATGCTTTTGAGGTACCACCTCCTACATGAAGCCTGTCTTGGTTCCCTCAGTTGCTTGTGTCCTCTTCACAAATCTATTTGTATTTTCTTGGTGTATATTTTATGTTCGCTTCTCTGTGTAAATGTTATTTTTCTCCTCCCTCCCCCAATTGATTGCAAGCTCCTTGATGTCAGAAATTTCTTTATTTCTGTCTTTTCATTCCCTACACAGAGTGCAGTGCTTGGCATTTAGTAAAGGGTTATTGGATAGATGAAAAGTTACGCTGACTAACTTCTCTTTTTGTTAGCATTCACTTGGCTCAGTTCAAGAGTTTTCAACTTTTCATGACTGCATTTGGGACTTTCTTGGCAAAGATACTGGGATGACTTGACATTTCCTTCTCCACCTCATTTTACAGATGAGGAAACTGAAGCAAACAAGGTAAAGTGACTTGCCCAGCATCACATAGCTAACAAGTGTCTGAAGCTGGATTTGAACTCAGGTCCTCCTGACTCCAGGCCTAATTCTTTATCTACCATGCCCCCTCACTCCCTTCATATTTACCTAATGCTGGACCACTCATATTATGAACTTGTATATCCAGGACTTCTAGGAGGGCCACCAGTCCATGATTCTGATCCTAACTGAAGACTTTTTCAATTCCAGGAGTTTGATAAAACTCTAGACTTCCAAGTGTTTATGATATGTTGATGAATATTTAATCTACATGACTGATTCACTTACATAGCTCATCTAGGGACTTCTACTGTTTTTGCATAAATTGATGGAATTCTTTCTCATCTTATTCCTTGCATCTTCTCTACCAGAAACAAGGTGACACCCAAAATTCTCAACTCCATTTGGGAATAAGAATTACTCTTTGTTTTGTTAGGCAAGCTAGTATAGTAGAAAGTATACTGTAGTAGGAGCATAACATCACAGATTATGAGCTTAAAGAGACCTTTGACAGCATATAGTTCAAGACCTCTTGCATTTTACAAGTGATAAAACTTAGACCCCAAAAAAACAAAGTAACTTCCCCACGATTCCCAAATAGTAAGCGACTGAGGCAGCATTTGAAGTCAGGTCCTCTGACTCCAATCCTATATATTTTTCACTCTATGATGATATCTCAGTAGAGAGTAGAGGATTCAAGGGGGAACCTGAGTTCTACTTCTAGCACTATTATGGATGTGATCTTGGTAAAGTTGCTTCATTCCTCTGTAAATCACCTTTACTGGAATACAGGAAATAAAATTCATACATTTCAGAATTGTTAGGAAGAGCAAATGAGATAATGGGTCTAGAGTCAAGAAGACCTGAGCCGAAAGCTAGTCTCAGACATTTATTAGCTGTGTGATCCTGGACAAGTCACTTTCCTTATCTGTCAAATGAGTTGGAGAAAAAATTGTCCAGCCACTCCAGCATCTTTGCTAAGAAAACCCCCAATGGGGTCATGAAGATTTGAATGTGACTCTTACAACTGAACAATAACAAATGTCATCTTACTTTGCTGAATACAATGGATGACTAAGGATATAGGAAAAATACTGGGTAGTAAAGAGCCATCAGACAATTTTGCCCATTGTTCAGTCTTGTGATTGTTGAGGGAGGAGGAATGCTTTCAAAATTTTATTATCTTGAATTTCTGTAGTTCCTTCTTTATGGTGAATGGAATCTCCAACCCAAGAATGCAATGAATTTGAAAAACAAGCAATGATATAAATGCTCTTGGTAAGTTCATGCTAATCAGAGCTATTACACAGTTCATTTCCTGGGGCTATTTATTTCCAGAGGAAATGGAATTTACATCCAGTTACACAGGTAAACGACAAGGTGGCTTGTTAATGGACCTAACTCCACGGCCTAGAAGTTAAAGTTCATGCTTGTGAAATGAGTTGTCAGAAAAGTGATACTAAAAGTCTAATAGAACCTAATGAGCCCAGATCCTATATGCCATGCCTGAGGAGGGCTGGGATCCTTTAAAGAGAACAAAAATCATTTCCACTGTAATTACGAAGGCAAAACTTATGTGGGGGTACAGAAGACTTATGTAAAAGGCTAGCTGTATTTGACTGCTGGATGAGAGAAGCACTGATGAAAACTTAGAAGAAAGAGAGAAGAGTGCCAAAAGAAGGTAAGGAATGGAAGGGGCTCAATGCGATCTTTTGTTTTTCCTTTCCAAGTCTATTTTCTCTCTATACCCTGCCTCTCCCCTCAAAAAAAAGGAATCAGTACAACAGGTGCAGCTAGGAATCTGTTTTCTTGACTTCAATCTCGACTGCTGCTATTATTTACAACATAAGTTTAATTAAAGTCACTGGGAAGAAAAATGAATTTGTTTACAGGAGTATAAAGTCAGTTCTTTCCGATGACAACTTCGGTACCAGTGATCTTACTAGAAAACAAACATGAGATTTAGAATCTTTTCCCAATTAAAAAGTTTGTGAGCCTCATGCATTTTTTATTCCCCATGCTCTGCTCCAACTCGGGAAGCAGATAAGGAAAGAGATATCACATTTTTCAAACAGGGCTCCCTCATTTCTGCTGTGCTAGTTCAAGTCTTGTTTTCTTTCATTGTTTTCCTTTTAAAAAATAATAACCATTCAGATCCATCAAATCTGTAGTCTGAAGTTTAAACCATAAAGTATGCAGAACTGAATTTTTTTTTCAACAAGAAATCATTCACTTTTCTTGTATTTTTTTTTCCATTTTCATTCATCCCAAAGAGCAACATTAGTGAGACAGACACAGAAAACTCAAACTCCAACATATGCAGAGACACCTGGCTGAAATCAAGATGAACTAGCAACTCAACTTCCCCCTTTTTTCTTTTCATATGTTTTATATATATATATATATATATATATATATATATATAGCCATTGGCATAATTAAAATGATTTCTTAGCAATTTTTTGCTGGTTTCAAGCAGCCAAAAAGAAAAACAAAGCCCAGACAAGAGGAACATTTTGCTTCAATTTCTGTGTATGCTTTCCGATTTGTGTCCTTGACTTTAAAAGGCTCAAAGTGCAAATAGTTGGGAAGAAGTAACAGACCAATTTATTATTCCCAACTTCAGCTAATCCTTTCACCTCCTATCTCTCTTCAGCCAAGGCTGTGACTAGCCAGGCCTCATTTAAAATCAGGAAGCAGAAGAAAAAGACAAGACTTCTGAAAGAAAAGGGTCGGGGAAAGGAAGGGAGAGGAGAGGAGAAGGGGGGGGGAAGGAAGGAAGGAAAGAAGGAAGGAAGGAAGGAAGGAAGGAAGGGAGGGAGGGATGGAGGGAGGGAGGGAAGGAGGAAGGAAGGAAACTCTAATGAGCCTGGCATGTACCAGCCACAGGGTACATAGCATGGATGGAAGAGAAAGTGGGATCAATGAGGAGACATTCATGTCTCAATGTCTAAAGCTGTCACAGCAGTTAAGTAAATACACTTTATTGTGCCCAAGAATCTGTAGCTTGAGGTGCTTTACAATGGCACAAAGATCTTTAGATTCATTCTCTTCTCCCACTTTTTAAATCTCTTCAATTGTGGCAGCATCAAAGAATTTTTTTTCTTCATTATGCACAGGACATGATGCATTTTTCAAGAGTATGGATACCAATCATTTGTTTCCTCTGGTATAGTGTTCTATGCACTAAGTCATTAAGCCTCAACCAAATGACCCAATAGCCAAAGACTGCTTCTATGAGACCAGTAGCCCAATCCTAGATGTCTAACACAGGTTAAGCACCTGGGTTTAAAAAAAAAAAGCCTATGTCCATGCAACACTGCAATCCTTCCCGCAAAAAAGCCTAATGGAGAATACTCACAATTTATTTTTGCTTTTGAATGTACTTTTCCTGGGGAATCAAGTCCATATCAGCTAACATGGACAGTCTTGCCCCAAAGCTTTCGAGATAACCCTCATTTATTTGACCAGGCTTTGGGAAGGGATTTAAGGCACCAGAAACTAGCAGGCAGTAGCTTAATTCAGTATGTGCATGATATTCTTATTTGTAGCCCCACCCAGGAGGCTTCTTTGACTGCTGCCACAGAAGCCCTTCATTTCTTAGGCATCCAAGGCTATAGGTCTCTTGGAACAAAGTTCAGATAGCATGCCAGTCTATAAGGTATCTGGGCCATGAACTCATGCCCACCTCTCTCTCCTTAACCTCTGAGAGAAGGACAATCCTATCTATCCCTGGTCCAAACTATCCCTGGTCCAACCACTAAGAAACAAGTTCGAGTGTTTTTAGGCATGACCAGATTTTGTAGACTCTAGATTCCTAATTTTGGTTTTATTGCTAAATTTCTTTATGACCTTACTCAGGGCACTGACTCAGAGACTCTGAAAACGAATTTGACCACCACCCCATCACTAGACCTACCCAATCTGGGAAAATCTTTCACTCTGTATGTTGATGAAAGGAGAGGACAGGCTTTGGGAATCTTAACCCATTCCTTAGGATCTGACCCCAGGCCAGTTGATGTTTTTATTTACTCAAAATATGCTTTCCTTGTTCTACATGTCCATGGAGCAATCTGGAAAGAAAGGGGATACCTGACAGCAAAAAACTCCCCTATCAAACATGCCCTTCTATGTTTTGGCCTTGCCATAGTCATCTTTAATTCTCTCCAGAGAAATTATCCTTTATGCCAGGAAAATTGTCTTTTCCTTATACTCCATTTGTACCTGTTTGGTGTGTTTGCCTAACCTCCTTGCCAGGTTTGTCTTTTCCAGAGTACAAGCCATCAACTTCTAGATGGTATCCGAACTTGTTTCTTAGTGGTTGGACCAGGGATAGTTTGGACCAGGGATAGATGGGATTGTCCTTCTCTCAGAGGTTAAGGAGAGAGAGGTGGGCATGAGTTCATGGCCCAGATACCTTATGGACTGGCATGCTATCTGGATTTTGTTCCAAGAGACCTATAGCCTTGGACGCCTAAGAAATGAAGGGCTTCTGTGGCAGCAGTCAAAGAAGCCTCCTGGGTGGGGCTACAAATAAGAATATCATGCACATACTGAATTAAGCTACTGCCTCCATCTGAATCCAAGGTCTCCACTCCAGCCCACTGAACCTGGCCCCGCCCAGGTTCTAAGTCCTTGAACAGGACCTTTCAAGGCAGAGACAGCTCTGCACCCCTTGCCAGCAGGAAGAAGTTTCAGAAGCTGATACCTTTGCCCTTTACCCCAAAAGAATTTGGGTTCAATCTGTTTGAGGGGGGAATGATGGGGTTCAGACTCTGGGAACCTCCTTGAGCTCCCCTTGAATCTTCCCACTTAATCTAGCCTTTCTTACTCAAATTTAATCTTGCCATTTGTTCCAGCAATCTCAGGAAGCCTGTGGGCTTTTCATGATCATTTCAGGACTCTGTTACACTCCCCACCCTTAATCACATCAAAACCCCATTTCCCCAGGCTGTCATCAAGATCTGTATCCATTCCCATACTGCCCCTATCAAGATCTCTGGATTTCCCCACCTGCTTCCCACCCAAACCCTCCATTGTCTGATATCTCCCGATAGCCTCCAGCTGTTTCCAGCCTTTGACCCTCCTTGGACTTCTCCTCAAGACCCTTCCTAAACCCCTCCTCCCATCACCCTGGACTACCAGACCACCACCCCCCTACCTC
>CM053772.1:245436476-245463551 GCA_028658325.1 Potorous gilbertii | reverse complement strand
ATATATATATATAAAATCACCTTTCTGTTCTTTGTATAAGGAAATGTTTATGCTTAGTGGTATTTATTGAATTTATGATGCTAAGAAAGAAATTTTAAAAATATTTCCAAATAGACCAATTCACCCAGTAAGAAAATATCATCTCAAAAATCCTTTTTGAGCTCTTCCATGGCCTGAGACCACTGAATATTTATTTTGGAAATACAAATCCTATAATTCAACTGGAGTGCTCAGGAAGTAAATGTGGCACAGTGGAAAGAACAGTGGTTTGCAGTCAAAGGATCTAGGTTCTGATTTAGCTCTGCCATTTCTTACCTGGGTAACTTTAGGCAAGCCACTTCACCTTGACAAAATCCAGCATCTTCATTTTACAGATGAGAAAACAGAAACCCAGAAAAACCCAAGTTGACAGAAGTAGTAATCAAAGCCAAGATTTGAACCCAGATTCCCTGACTCAAGTCAAAAATATTTCCACACTACCTCACTGGTAGGGGTGAGAGGGAGGAAGGAAAAGAAAAGATAGAGTAGGGTGAAGCATGATCATATAATTAAATAAGACTTCTGCTCCTAATCGATCTTACCTATTTAATGTCATACCATTCGGATATTAAAGATTCAGACTTCATAGTCCCTGGATAAATAAAGCAAGGCAAAGATCAGTCAATGTACTCTGTCTGTTGATTGCTCCCAGGCCATAAATACTCCAAACAAACTCAGTTCATCTGAAACATAAACAACTGAAGAGTAGATGATTCCTTCTAAAGAACTCCAGTCTATAGAGTCTCATTTCCAGTAGATTCACAGGAAGGACAACAGTATTTAAATAGTCGGAGATAGTCTACCAAAGGCTTTCTCTCAGAATTCAGAGAATTCAACTGTATCAAACCTATATCCATCCATCAGAGAAAGAGAAACCACTTTGCCATGCTTTAGTTCATAGAATGCAAAGTGTGAATATGTAGTCTCCAAATCTCTGTCTGATTCAATGTTACTAATCTAGCAGAAAGTCAACGGAGACAGCTTTTAAAATTCTCTGGGCACCTTCCATTCAGTTTAAATGATTTGCTGCATTAATATTAATGAAGTTGTGACTTTTGACCTAAAAAGTAAAGGTTAATGGCTACACTGGCTGGCTTTTCTCCCCCTATGTCTCACATACTATGCAATCTGAAATCTAATATGCATATATACAAGTAGGAACAATTTGACCAAAGGTAGCCCTGATCTTTCATATCTTCAACTAAGGTCAAAAGTCATCTGAACAGTGTCTAGTCTCTTAATAGAGATTAAAATTTTATTTAATTATTGTGTTACTTAAAACTCTACCAGTTTCCTTGAAGTGAGATTTTTTTTTTACATAATACATAAAATGTCCATTGTTATATTCTACACACTGACATCATTCCCTCCTGAGTTTCTTGACTGATACACCCTCACACTAAGGAAAGAGTTAGGCAAGTTTTGAGAGTAGATTCAACTTTTAATTATCCACATGTGGATTGTCCAAGGTAAAATTTAATCCCCAAATGACCTTTCCCTACTCTGAATGACACCTCCTACCTTGTTCCTTCTTTTAGTTTGTATGCTGAGAATGTAAACTAAATTAATTACACTAGTGATATGAATAATTATGAAGAGAAATTTGCTACCAAAAAAAAAAAAATGAAAGCACTTGACTGAGCCACTGTTTTCTATCTTGGAGGTCAGTATTCTCTATCAGTCTAGAGATTGTATCCAACAAAATGATGGTCAGATCCCATGGGTTACAGAAACTTTTATCTTTCCCTTTCCAGAGGATCTAGGGGTGAATGAAAGGATGTTCCAGGTATCTCTCAAACTGGATAAGTCTTGTTCCTCTCCTCTGCCCCTCAGATTCCTCACTTCCTTAAAAACTCCCTTCAAATCCCACCTTCTATAAGAGGCCTTTCTGAGTCTCTCCAATCACTTAGTGCTCTCTCAGCTTACCTTCCAATATACTTTATGGGTATCTTACATACACCTCTTTGTGTATTTAAATGCAAAAATGCAAGTTCTTTGAGGGTAAGAATGGTTTTCATTTTTTCTTTTTATCCCCCTTAACCCAGTGCCTTACTAATGAATACTTGTGAATTGAATGAAAAATGTATTAGGGAGCTAAAATCATTTTTTTCTCATCAGAAGGAGAATGCCTTAGAGGGAAGGGCCCTATTTACCTTTCTCTATATCCACAGCACTTGGAACTTAGCCTAGTATACAGTATTTACTCCCTGCCTAGCTTTCCTGGAGAAAGTTTCTTCTTGGAACCATAATTTCTTGTTTCATGTTATACTTGGATCTAATTTTATCCATAATTCCAGAACAAAATTGAAACCCAACTAGATAGTTGTACATTTCAACTGACTGCTCAATTAGATTTAATCTATCTTAATTAAGCAAACAAATCTTCATATTAAAACACATTTGAATCATGACCAACATTGAATTTGCATTGCCATTAAAATATTTCAGCAAAACAAATCCATCTTTGTTATTCTCTCATTGCATTCAGTGGGTAGAGATTATTTTTAATCCATCAAATCAACATTATGGATTAGTATGAATAACCAAGTATTACCAAGTATTCACTTCATTACATGAAACAGCCTATTTCAATTCCTACCTTCAGGTAAATTCTCAATAGCCATTATCTCCATGTTCTCCATTCTATTTTATCCATCCTTTTAAGATTTTCAAGAGAAGTGAGTTGGTTTAATCACCTAGGGGAGTTTTCACATATTGCTGTGTCAATAGCTCATTCTCTGAATCAAGAAGTCAAAATCTCCCAAATGGGCTGCCTCTGGTCATAGTATACACATCAGGAGAAAGGAAGAAATTCCTGCTTTTCAATAAAAGGAACTTCATTTACTAGGTGAAGTCTTCATCTATTAAGTCATCTTTGGCAAAGACTGCAAAAAGATGGTTGAATAGTTGTTTACCTTCCATGACATAAATGATGATAGTTATATTTAAGTCTGGATTTTCAGTCCATTTAAACTCATTGACGATCATCTTTGATCAGTCAACCACTATTTGGGACTGAAATTCAACATTACTAGAGAATAAACACAATGGGAATCATTTATTTTAAACTTCCACCCTGAGGAAGAATACTTTCCCTCTACCCTAGCAGCTATTGCAGTTAAATTTCTTGACCCAATTCTTTGCAACAATTACAGGGAAGCATCCCTGGTGTCTCAATGTATTCTGCACTCACTTCTGTTCTTTCCATACTGTAGTTCTCAATGAAGAGTCCAATAGAGCCAGTCAGGAAATTCATTGGGAGACTCAATAAAAGGTGGCAACAATGAACTAAATTTAACAGAACATGATGTCACAAGTACAAGATGGGGGTGGCAAAGTGAGCAGTTTTTCTGAAGAAAGATCTGGGGAATAAGTCCCAGAGTTTCTTGCCTGGGACTCCAGCCAGCTATAGCCTGGTCAGGAAAAATCTATATTCTGAAACCCTTTTGGCTACCTACCATAGTTGTTTTTGCTTCTGCTGTTGCTGTTTTATGACACAGTCCATAGTATGAGACCCTGGGGCTCTGACTGTCATGGAACAGGAACATAAGAGCTAAAATTGTTCATTTTAAAGGGATAGACATTGGTTTTTAAAATACCTCAGATCAAAGTATGAGAGAAGTAGAGTCTACCTGGACAGGTGAATGCTGTGGAGTTGATGGTTTAGGTTTTTTTAGCCCACAAGAAAAGATTGCTCAGTATTTAGGAGGAGGGTGAAGATTTGACTAAAAGGAGCTTTTTGAAAAGCCTGTGCTAAAAAAGCAGAAAAGTTTATCATAAACATTTAATTATTGATTTAAACAAAAATAAGGTAAATTGAGTTTCCATTTCTTAAGTTTTCTTTGATAAATAAAACTAATGATCTTTATGCCTGGGTATTCAATAAATGTTTGCCATATAAATAGATATGCAATATACCAAAATATAAAATTACATATATATGTATGTATGTATATATATATATATATACATATATATATATGCACAACATAACAAAATTTGCTGCACATGTCTCAGATTCTTAAGGTCCATTTCTGGGTTTCTTAATGGGGGGCAAAAGGGGAATTCTTAGGTCCACTCAAGAGGCAATAACTCACAACTCACTAGTGACAAAAGTAGAGAAAGCTTCAAATGACAATGAATGATTTGATGTCTGGCTGACTGGAGGTCTCTTGTGGAGTGTTGCAAAGCCCTGTCCACAGCCCATGTCTCTTCAGTATTTTTCTCAGCGATTTGGATTAAGGCAGATGGCATGCATCTCAAATTGGTGACTGATATAAAGCCAGGAAAGATCGCTAATATATTGGATGGCTGAATCAGGATCCACAAAGATCTCATCATCCTGGCAAAATAGGTCATATGCAATAAGATAAAATTTAATAGCAGTAGATTTAAAGTTCTATACTTAGACTCAAAAAGCAGAAGTCATCTTTAGAAGCATGAAATATACCTGGCTAGAAAAAAAATATCATGTTTAAAAAAAGACGTAGATGTTTCCATAACCTACAAGCTCAATATGTGTTATCAGTGTGATACAAGAACTAAAAGTAGCTAATGATATCTTAGGATTCATTAAAAGAAATATTGAGTATAAACAGATCTAGTGGGAAATGATCCCACTGTCATCTGCAGACCAAATCTGCAATAGTATCCTTTCCTGAGCACTACATTTTGGGCATAACACTGATAGACTGAAATATGTCTATAGAGTATCAGACTTATAGCCATGCCAAATGTGAATCAGCTAAAAAAAAATCGGTGGTATCTAGTGAAGAAATGTCTTAGAAGGGATGCAATTGTTGTCTTCTAATATTTGAAGGGTTATCATGTAAAGGAGTGAACAGACTTATTGTGCATTCTATCAGAGCATAGTGAATATGTTGATATTAGAAATAAATTTCACTTCATCACAAATAAATACTTTCTAATGAGAGCCATCCACAAATTAAGTGGGTTGCCTTGAAAGGTAGTGTATTCGTGTCTATAAGGGTTTCCAAGAAAAGGTTGGATGGCCCCTTCTTGGTGATGCTACAGAGGGAATTCATATTTCAGTTCCAGATGGGCCACTCTAAATGATCTCAGAGATCTCTTCCAACTGTATATTTCTATGACTATCAAAAATGACCTAATAAAGTCATAGGGTAATAAGATCATCGATTTAAAAGAAGAGAATATTGAGGCCATCAAATCCATCTGCCTCATTTTACAAAAGGACAAAACTAAGGCTTAGAAAGGTTAAATGACCTGCCCACAGTCACATATCTAGTATAAGAGATAGGATTTGAAGTCCTCTTTTTTACTCCTAGTCCGACCTCCTCTGTGCTTGGCTGTCCTTCAAAAGAAGGATAGTTTTCTTTTGAAACTTTTTGAACAAAGGCAGTAATAAGAGCTGCATGGACTTTCCCCCTTAACATTTTTATTGAGGAGTCTTACTAAAAATAAAGACAGTATGAAGTTGATTTTTTTTTGGAGGGGGAAAGGTAAGGCAATTGGCATTAAGTGACCTGCCCAAGGTCACACAGCTAGTAAGTGTTAAGTGGCTGAGGGTGGATTTGAACTCAGGTCCTCCTGACTCTGGGGTCACTAATCTATTCACTGTATCACCTAGCTGCCCCTCTGAAGTTCATTTTATGATGATTCTAAGATCTCTGTCGATCTCTTTTCAAAATGCATTAGTGCAAAGGTTTATTGAATGAGAAATATTATTAATTTCTGATAATCACAATGACTATTATGCCTCTAGAACTCAAAATACAGAAATCTACCTGAATCAAAACCACATCCCAACAGAGACAAATATTTACCTCGTCTTACCCGTGTGAGAAGCTGATAAATTGAGTTATTTGCCCAAGACCATGCAGCAAAAAGCCAGAAAGAGAACCAAGGTATTCTAATTATGATTCTAAAAATGATTTTTTTTTGCCCACCAGGCCACCCTGCTCTTTTGCTACTGCATCAGTGATAACCCCAAATCTTTAGTAACTTTAGCTCAGAAACTATTCAAATGGACTGACCTTTTTACTTTTCAAGACATTGCCCAGCTTTAGCAAGACAGGTAGATAAATAGATAGATGATGGAGAGATAGAGAGATACATGATATGTAGATAGACGGATGGATAGATGGGTAGATGAATAGATGGACAGGTTGTTACAAAGTCTCAGTGTGGTTTTAAGCTATTAAAACTTAAGTATATAGTTTGTACTTTCTATGCTAGATGTTTTTCTTCATAATATTTTCTCTCACTCAGAGAAAGCCCTTCCTGCTTCTCTACATTTACCAATCCAATTCCTACCCACCCTACACAGTCCAGTCCAAGAAGTTTTCCCAGATTATGTTCACCCATAGTGATCTCACCTTCCTCTGAACTCACATCATTTATTGTCTATAGTACATGTTGTAATCATCCTTGAGATTATATTTAGATAGTTTTTTATATGTGTCATTCTTTACATTTCCATCTAAGTATTTATAGCTTGTGCCCCCAAACAGAGTGTAAGTTCCTTTAGAGCAGGGATGATTTCTTCTCTGCTACAGGATCCTAGATGGGGATTTGGAAGGGATCTCAGAGGTCATCTAGTTCAATTTTTTTACTTTACAGATGAGAAAAATGAAACCCAGAATTTACGAACTTGCCCAAGGTCACAGTCATATACCATAGATGGGGAGTTAGAAAAGACCTCAAAGGCCATCTAACTTTAGAGATGAGGAAATGAAATCCTAAGAAGGTTAAGTGACTGATCTAAGATCATACAGGCAGTAATTATCAGGGGGATGGGTATTTGAATTCGTGTCCTCTTCCCACTGTCTCCTGGTCTTTGGATTAGATGATTTTAGGGTACTTTCCAATTCTAAGTCGGTGATTATATTTGCCACCCACATCACTTAGCATGGTGGCCAACACATATTAATTTATTGATTTTAAGAAAGCCTGATAATGAAAAAAAGTCTTATGCTATTCTACAATTAGCACTTTGAACTCCATAACAAAGGAAACTAACAAAACTGATTATCTATGACCCTGGTGGAAAGGAAGCTATGATTTTTTCATATATAGAGTACATAGATGAAAAAATAGCAGTCACTCACAACCCCTGGAGAGATGTTTTTGCAAAATTAATCTCCTATTGTATCAACCCCAAGAGAATTTACCAAGGTGAGGTTAGTACCAAACAGGAGCTTGATCAACTTGCCAATTCCATAATCCTTTATGACCATCCAATTCATAGTCAATTGGTAGCCTTTCAGCACAAAGAGAAAGGACAGATCACTTTCTTACCTGTGCTCCAGCTCTCGGATAGAAAGAATCACTCCTGAAGTTGATGGTCTCTGCTGCACAGTTGCCAGGAATGTGAATTCACTTTTATTCCGAAAAAGCTGAATTAGCTTCTCAGTCACATGTGGGGCTGCATGGATCTCTCTTTCTATATCTAAGAGTTTAATTGAAGAAAAAGGAGGTAGGAGAGAAGAAAGAGTAGAAGAGGGAAAAAGAAAGGGAAGAAAAAGAGGAAAAAAGAAGAAAAACACCCTGAGTAAAACTACAGAGACCAAAAGATACAGATTACATTTTTCATTTTTCTCCCCTGTCGATATTTTTCATTTTCAAGAGTCATCCACCATGCCATACAGCAGCATTCATTCAATACAAAACCTGGAAATACCATCTCTGTCAATGTGCCCACTTGTCACTTTGACAAGTTCACAATTGGCCAGTCACTGATTTTTCTGACAGGAATTTTGACGGGACACTGAGCAATCGGGTCCTGCCTCAAGCAGATTAAGTTGCTGTAAATAACGTGAGAGGCTGGCAGATAAACGGGGTCCTAAATTCCTAAGGACTTCGGAAATAACAGCACCCAATGCCACATAGCAAGTTCCAATTCAATTTTACCACTGGCTTAGTTACTTTCCCTATAATACACAGTTGAAGTAACCCATCTGTACATGAAATAGGACTACCATCACTACTGCTAATACAGTTTGTGTTGGCCTTTGCTTTAAAAAAAATAAATACAAGCCATGTCTATAAACCATAGTTGTGCTTAGAATATATGGATCTTCATTGTATATATGGAGTCTCACTGTCCATTTGCAGCTTTCTAAGATGATAAGTTATAGAAAAGTTGCCCATCTGCATTGGTAGGAGGTATTGCCTCATCAAGAATCCCCTACATATTTGGGTGGTGGAGGCATATAACATACAAAATGTGGCTTTCCTCATGAAATATTTATTTAATTCCATATTTGTTCAGCAAGGTTAGGGGTCTTTCAACTCAGACAATCTTCCTGTTAGCCAGAGGCTTATCCATCTTCACTAACCCCATGATGAAGACCATCATTCACTATACACTCAGAATTACTTCCAGTCATGATAAAACCTGTAATTATCATATTTTCTGCTAAAGCTGTTGATATCAGAATTGATCAGAAATGAATAAGTCAATACACATTTAGTCAGTAGCTACTATATGCCAGATACTGCATTAAGTGCTAGGGATAAAAAGAGAGGCAAATAACAGTTGCCACTCTCAAGGACCACATAGTCTAATGGGGGAGACACACAAAAATTCAAGTGGAGCAATGTTACAGAAAACTAGATGATGGGAAATCAATGACTATCACACAAACTACCATGCCATAGACTCCTCCCATGCCATTGCCCTTTTCTCTGAGCTATATAGTAAGGGCCTGGTTTTTCATTTCAGAACTACATGACATGCTGTTTAAAACAGTCTTTAAATAGCTTGCTGCTCATCATTGGCTCAAGCCAAAGCATGTCATTGTGTGTGAGCTCTGAAGAAAATTGTTCCAAAAGAACCTTACTAACAGCAACAAATCAAGACTTTACTTATATCTCTTGTGAAACCATTGCTACTGGGAAAACACTTTGCAATAGAATACAAATTCCTTGTTAGCAGGGACTTTTTTTCATTTTTGTCTTTATATCTCTACTGCCTAGCCCAGTGCCTGGCACACAGTGGGCATTGTAGAGTGGAAGAAAACCAATGGATTTAATGTCAGAGGATTTCAAATCCCAATTCTGTCTTGTTATTTGCCCATTTTCAAAGAGAGTCAATGTCTTTACTTGAGGGTAAATTGGATTAAAGTGAGACATCAGCCTCAGTTTCTCCTCTAGAGTTAAGGGAGTCAAAGGCAGGACAAAAGTCAAGATGACTGATGATGACCCAGGATGTAGTAGATGACCTTGGTGAATTTCATGCTTGACCGAGCTCTAAGTGCTCCACAGTGTCTGCTTCAGCTGATAAACAAATTGTCCTCACCTGCCCATTCTCCCAGGGAAATCACTGCCACTATCTGTGTGCCCTCAAGCAAGTCATTGCATTTTCTCTCAGCCTCAATTTCCTCATTTGTAAAATGAACTTGATGACCTCTAAGGTCCCTTGCAGCTCTGAATCCATGATATTATAATCAATAAGCATTTCTTAAGTGCGAATGATGTACTGGGCACCATCTTAAGCACTAGAGATACAATGAAATCTCTATCTAATAAAGACAAAGTAGGTATAGACATGATTCCTATGGTGTATATAGAAAGAAACCTTGGAGAAGAAGGCACTAACTAAGAGACTAAGAAAGAACTTCTATGGAAAGTGAGATTTTATCTGAGTCTTAAGGGAAGTCACAGGCTTTCCAGGCACAGGGTTTAAAGACACAGAGTTGAGAGATGAGATATTATGTACGTAAAAGAGCAAGTAGATGAGTCTGGCTAAACTATAGAACAAAAGGAGCAAAATGATATATAAAAAGACAGAAAAGATAGGAAGGGGTCAGGTTGCAAAGAGCTTTGAATGACAAAAAAAAATGAGCTGTAGTTGATCTCAGAGGTAATAAGGAAGCCCCTGGAACTTATTCAGAGAATGAAAATGACTTACACTGAGTGAAGGTCAGACATGCACTTTGGGAAAGTCATTTTGGCATCAAGATAGAAGATGGATTGAATGGAGAAGGATTTCAGGTAAGGAGACCAACTGGGAAACTATTGCAATAATCCAAGCAAGAGGGTCCATGAACAAAAGTGGTAGTTCTTAGTAGAGATAGGGGATGTATCAGAGATGCTTTGGATTCATGAATGCTCCTAGAATAAATGAACATAGGAAATAGACAATCCAATCAGCACACAGATTTGAGAGCCCTCTAAGAGTACCCATATTTAAGACTCCAATAAGAAACCAGAGAATGTTCAAGGAAACTCAGAAAACAATTGACCATCTTAAATTTTAAAGACGTTACATTATTTTCATCATCACATTATCTGGGAAGAGAAGATGCAATTTTGAAAGCACTTTTACTACAAACATGCTCATCATTATTTTATCTTTGAGAACTGAAGGCTAAATAGACCATTTCTCCAATGGTATAGGACAAGGAAACCAGATTTTTCTTATTTTCTTTCAGTTAGAGTGCCTCTTTTGGGGTTGATGAGGAAAGGAGAAAGAAATATGTTCCCTAGAGTCCATGTTTCCTACCAACCCCACTAGAATGCACTTCAAAAGAGCATCATTTTGTCAAATCTGCCCAAAGCAGGATCAAGGCAGGGCAGCAATATGGCAAGACAAAAGTAGGACTGAAGGCAGAGGAGGTCCAAGGAGTCAAGGTACAGACTGTGAGATGGGAAAGCACAAACGAAAAACTTGAACTGAGTTGGTACTAAGGTTTCTGTGGGGCACCTAAAGACAAATGGGATTCAGAGCCAGGAAATTCATACTAGATGAAGAAGTAAAAATGGAGGGTGTACCTGGTTGTTGATCATTTGGATGGTTCAATCCAAATGCCCAAATATTTAGTCTCTTTATTTGGTTTCCTGTGTTCTTAGACTATCCTCAACACAAATAATCAAGAATTTGCCTCAAAAAGGTCAACTCTTACCTACAGTAGGCAGGTTCTGAGATGAGAGAAAAAAGCATAAGTTCAAAAGTCAGATTGGAATGGCAACTCAGTGCCTAAAGATTCCCTAGATTCTAGGGGCTAAGACATTTGAAATGACCAAGCATCACAGAAGGGAACCCAGCTCAGAGATCCTATACTATTTTGCAGATAGCAAATGGTTAAGAGCACCAAAGACTTGATTATTTCTATTACTCCACCCGATTGCCTAGAGTTTGATTATTTTCATGGCAGTTTCTTGCATTCTTTGCCCCTGTGTAGTGTTAATTTATTAGTATAGACAGCTATGAGATCCACTATACCTCCTGATCCAACTAACCATAAAGGCTTATTAAAAAAGCTAACTGGATTATCTCTCAGTCTCCACAAGATTTAAGTTTTATTATACTTCACACCCATCAGACAGTCGAAATTGATAAAAAAAAGAAAAATAGCAAATGTTGGAGGGGCTTTAGGAAAATAGGTACATTAATGCATGATTAGTGGAGTTATGAATGGGTCCAACTATTATGGAAAGTACATTGGAACTATATATAAAAATCTATCAAACTGTGAATAATTGTTTATCCAGCAACACCACTACTAGGTCTATTATTCATCAAAGAGATCAAAGAAAGAGAAAAAGAGAGAGATATTTATATATGTGCATATATGCATATGTGTATAGAAACACAGAGAAGCTCTCTTTGCAGTGACAAAGAATTAAAAACTGATAGGGTAGCCATCAGTTGAGGGATGGTTGAACAAGTTATGGTATATGAATGTAGTAGAATACTATTTTTGTATAAGAAAATATAAAATAGGTGTTTCTGGAGAAATATGGGAAAACTTGTATGAACGGATACAAAGTGACATGGTCAAAACAAAGAGAATCATTTGGACTTTTAAAGTCTTAGGAACTTCAAGCAACACAATGACCAACCATGATTTCAAAAGACTCATGATGAAATAGACTACCCATCTCCTGATAGAGAGGGGATGGATTCAGAGTACACACTGAAAGGTCTTTTCTGAACACGGCCAATCTGGGAATTGTTTTTGCTTACCTGTAAATGGCTGTAACAGCAGATTTAGTTTTTATTAATTTCTCAGTGTGGGGGGAAGGGGATAAGGGAGGTGGATTGAAGAAAAAAGCAATTTAAAAAATTCCGTAGTATTGTGTCCCTCCTTGTCTCAAAAAAACATCAATGACTCTCAATGGCTTCTGGATAAAGTCCAAAATCCTTAGTCTAGCATTAAGGGTCCTCAGCAGCCAAGTCTATAATTACCATCTCCATCAACTAGTGTTCTTTACAGAAATTTTCTGCTGACATCAAACGAGGTTACCTTTTATCCTCTAATCGTACCAGGAGAATCAGCATTTTAATGAATCGGCAAGTACTTAGTAGGTACCTACTATTTGTCACTAGTGATATAAAGACAAAAATAATAAATAGTCTCATCCCTTGAGGATGAGGGCAACTCACTTAATCCTGTTTGACTCAGTTTCCTCATTTGTAAAATGAACTGGAGAAGGAAATGGCCAACCACATCAGTAACTTTGCCAAGAAATCCCCAAATGGGGTCACAAAGAGTCAGACACAACAAAAACATGACTGAACAACAACTATATATGTATGAAGATAGTACAAGATAATTTTGTGAGGAGGTCATTGGAATCAGGAAAATTGTCAAGTAGAAGAGTGAATTTGAGATTTGAAGAAGCTGATGACCCTAAATGAGGAGAAAGTGCATTCCAGGCATGAAGGAGGGGAGGTAGGCAGCCTGAAAAGTCAGTGACACAAGCAATGGAATGGAATTGTGTAAAAAGGGAGCAGTAGGGATCTGTTTGACTAGAACAGAGACTTAAGGGAAGTTGACAGGTAATATAAAGTGAAGGCCAGGTCGTGAAGGACTTTAAATTTTGAATAGAGGAGCTGTGTTTGATTCTAAAGGCAAAAGGAGGTCATTGGGGCTTACTGAGAAAGATAGTGATTTACCAGAGCCGTGCTTTAGGAATAGCACTTTGGCAGCCACTTGAAGGATGGATGAAAGAGAGTAGTGACCTCCCTGCATGTTTAACTATGCCCTTCTTCCCTCTCATTTCCCAAAATACTATCCATTCTCCAAGGATTAGTTCAGGTCTTGACTCATCAATGAGGATTTTCTTAAACACCCTAGTCAATAGGAAGAATTCTTTCTACGAATATCCATAACATTCATCACAAATACCCCTCATTTGGGGCTTTAAAAAGTTTGCTTCCTTTGTTTATTTTTTTATATACAAATTGTCATCCCAACTAGATGGTGAGTGATTTGAAAGAGGGAGCCATTTTTCTGGGAAAAAATAATTGTCTTCAAATATCAAATAGATTTTAACTTAGGAAAGTTAGTACATTTGGTCTTCCCAGTTATACAGGGAAATCTAGGAGCAACTCTCCCTTTCTCCAAATTTCTCTGTTTCCAAAGAAAAAGCATCATTATCTTTGCTACCATTTTCTCTTCACTCACAATGATGTCACCTTAGTTCAGGCCCTAAAATACAGATCTGACCTTGTCACATCTTCTGAAGAAATTTCAGTGGTTCCTTATTGCTTCCAGGCTAAAATACAAAATCCTAAGTTTAGCATTCCAAGTCTTCCATATACCCCTTATTCCCAGCCAATGGGTCTACTCCTCAAATCTGACATTTCATCTCGCATTGCTAGATCTTTGCATGGGCTCTCCTCCATTCCCGGAATGCTTTTCTTCCTCAATTGTGATACTTAGTATCCTGAATTTTCATCAGGACTGAGTTCATGGGCCACCTCATAGAGATAGCTCACCCCCACAGCTGTTAGTTATCTTCTCTCCTCTCTATTTATCAGTTCATAGGTTGTTTCCTCTAGTAGAATATAAGCTCCTTGAGGACAGGGACTGCTTTTCTTCTTTGTTTTGTATCTTCAGCATCTAGCACAATTCCTTGTACATAGTGGGTGCTACATGTATGTTTGTTGAGTTGAAATGAATTGAGGTTGTGCAGAGGTGGATTATTCAGGCATAGTATAAAGGAAAATACCCTAGCAGTTAGAGCCATCCAAAAGCAGAGTGGGCAGACTTGATAGGTAATGAATTCCCCATCTCAGTGAGGCAGAGGTTGGCAAAGAGGAATGGACATTTATTAAGCACCTACTATGTGCTAGGCACCAATAAGCTCTTTAAAAATGATCTTGCTATCCTCACAACAACCAGGAGATGTGCTATTGTAAAACCTGTTTTCCTCAGTTTCCTCAACTGTAAATGAATTCTCAACTGAGAATAAATGACTTAGCCATGGCCCCGCCACTAGTAAATGTCTGAAGCTGGATTTGAATGTTTTCCTGACTTCAGGTCCAGTATATTATTCATTGTGACTTCTAAAGGTCCGTTCATCTCAGTATTTGTGATCCTTCCTCATCTTTGTTCTACCCTGAGGGGCCCTCACACACACACACAGATACACATATATACACACATACATATACGTGTGTGTATATACATGTATGTATATGTATTTTATATATGTGTATATATATGTATTTATATAGAGATATACATAGTACAGGGCTTTGTATATGGTAAGTGTTGATTAACAAACTGAGTGACTTCCACTAGACCCATCAAGGGACATGTCCCTTTTGACTCTTTTGCAGGTGAAGAAACTAGAGTAACCCGCTCAGCTGGAAACCATCAGGAAAACTCAGTTTAGCTCGAACTTTTTCATTCTGACAATCTTCCAGGCCACATTTCTTCTCTCAAAGCAGTTATTTGATCTTGTTTTACATAACTACAAATGCTAACAGTGAGGAAATTGCCCGGTGCTTTTTCCCCCCAAAAAAACAAGAATAAATGTTCACACTTCTGAAATGTCAGCTGCTGCTAAGCTGGAACTAATGAAGCTGGGTTCTTCTTCACCTCATCCCCTGCCCATCCCACCCTATGCTCTCCTACTCACAGACTTTCCTAGAAGGCAAGAGAACATTTCTGAAAGATCAGCCCTTCTTTTTTACTATCAGTGAATAGATGAGTGGCATGTCAGAATGAAGAACTCCCCTACCCCTCTTCAACCAGTGGGAAATGCCAGAAATGTCCATTTTAATATAGTGAAAGGTAATATGTGTTTCCAGTTTCAGTAAAAAGCCTTTTGAAAAATGTTTAACATGATCCCCATCAGTTAGTAGCATGCATGCAAGAGTGCTAAAAGTTTCCATTTCCTCTAGTGAAGAGGTGTGAGGGATAGGGGTGTGGGAAGGAGGAGGAATAGGATCCAGTCCTCTCACTAGCCAGAGCCACAACCTAAGCACCATCTTCTGCCTCTTTTGGCCCTCCTCCCTATCCACTGATAGGACCTGGCCCTCCATCCTCAACTGCCTGGTCTTTAACTAGTATCTATTCATTTGTGTTTACTTACTTTCTACAACTATATATGTACTTCTCTTTCCACGTTAAAACGTCAACTCCTCCTAAGCTACAATTGTTTCACTCTTTGTATTTGTATCTCCAGCATGTAGCACAGTGCCAAGCTCGTAGCAAGTACTTTAAAATGACTGACTGACTAGTAGTGATCACGAACAAGTCACTTTCTCCCTCAGCTTTGACTTCTAATGAGGACATTGGACTAAATGACTTCTGAGGTCTGTTTAACATTTGAGTGGAATTGATTAGAATTATAGAATGAGCCCCAAATTCTCTTACTCTAAGATCAATCCCATGAGGAACATAAACAAAAAATTCATTCATTAGCTCAGACCAGCTGCTTGTCACCAGCTTTAATACCATCTGCTGGATTTCCTGGCATTGTTGGTGGGGGATAAGGGATGGGTGGAAAGGGTAATCAGGGAAGTCCTCTGATCAACACTTGAAAAACTTGGAAGAAGAGAAGCATTTGTTTGAAACTCTTAGGAGCATTTTCTGTGGAAGGTCTCAACGTGTTCATCATTGCTTGTTGAGAGCTCACTTAAAACAGGCAGGACTGTCCAGTGAAAAGAACAATGACTCCAGGAGTCAGTTTAAATACCATTTTTGGTCCTTCCTACCTTGGTGACCTTGGGCAGTTCATTGAATTTTCTTGGAGCCCAGTTTACTCTTCTGTAGAATGAAGAGACTGAAAAGATTGTCTGGAACTATATGGCCTTCGGGGTTCCTTCTAACTCTAGTTTCTGATCCCATGCCTCCTCTACTAGGGTGGCAGTCCACCATTAGTGAAAAGAAGGGGGAAAATCCCTTCACATTGCATTCTCTAAATATTGGTCATTTATTCTTGATCCATTAAGGTCATTTTCATCTTTAAAAAAGGTCTATGATTTCATTGATCAAATACTACAGCCACCTATGCAGACCAGAGCCCCTCCATGGCTCAGGAAAGAATTTTATGAGTTGCTGTGTCCAAAAACATTCATCACACTGACTGTGAGATCTTAGATACCCTCCTGTAGCTCAGTTTCTACATCAGTGGGCCTGGATAGGTCAGTCATAGAGCATCACAATTTTAATCTGAGGGTCTAGGGTTCAAGACCCTGTCCAGACAAACCACTCTTTTTTATTCCGTCATCCCTCACTCAAATTCAAGTCAACTGGAAGTCACATCATCATTCCCTGATGTCACTGTCCTCTTGGAGAACAAAGAATAAACACAACAACCTTTTACATCTGTAAAATAAAGGGATTAGACTAGATCAGGAGTGGGAAAACTGCAACTTTGAGGCCACCTGTGACCTTCTAGGTCCTTAGGCATGGCCTTTCAACTGAGTTCAACTTTGACAGAAGAAATCCTTTTATTAAGGGAATTTGTTCTGTGAAGTTCGGATTCAGTCAAAAAGCCCCACTTAAGGACCTAGAGAGTCACATGTGGCCTTGAGGCTGCAGGTTCCTCACCCCTGGGCTAGATAGTCCTAAGGTCCCTCCCACCTCTGGTTCTTTGATGTCTATGATCTTCTGGTCACGAGTTGCTCTGAACTTAGCTGTATTGGTCCATGAAGGATGGTTAAGCAGTCTACCCCCAGACTTGTAATAAAAACCTTTCCAACTGGGTTAAGACCTAACAGAGCTTGTGCTCCCTTCTGCTAGTTCAGTCTCTGAGAGCTTAGAGTCATCACCACTTGTACATACACAGACACACATACACACACATATACACACACACATGCACAAATGCACATGAAAAGTCATTGTGAATGTTCTCATTTTGCAGACCAATTAGAACTTGGCAGGAATGGCTGTTTTTTTCTCTGTCTTCAGATCAACATCTCATTTGTCATTTTAACAGAGATTACAAAAACATACCAAGCCAACAATTAGGCAATAGCACCAAAAGCAAATAAAAAGAAATGAAGGAAAAAAATATGAAGGGTTAGGTTCTCTCTGTCATCCTCTCTGTTTCACAGATATACACTGAGCCTTTTTCTCTCCTTTTCCTGATCTGTAATGTGGGTGGAGCATGGTGGCAATGGAGCATATGACCACATCCATATGTCTACACATGCATGCATGCTCACACTAACATGTGTGCATTCTCATAGCTAGCTCTCAACTTCCAGCAGAGAGAACATCTGCCCAGGCAGATAGATGGAGGAGAAAAATCTCAGCTCCCAAGGCTGATTAAAGGACATTGCATTTAGGACAAAAGAAAGCAATAAACATAGATCCTTGCCCACTCCCAGTAGAGAAGATATCTCCAAGGGTGAAAGTAGCAAGCAGAAGTCCTGTTTACTCCCTCCTCTCTGCCCCATGGCAGCCAATCTCAACCCAAACTGCCTGAAGGAGCAGGCTACATTAACTGTAATTACATGCTGTTTACATTTAGAACCTCAGGGAATGTAGAAAACTCTAAATATAGCCTACACAGTTTCTGTTTGCCCAAATACCAGTTGAGCTAATGGTAAGAAAGATTTCCCTCAAAAAGGGAAAATAACATATTGCTAATTTGGAATGGCAGTCAGTACTTAATTTCCAAGTTCAAAGGAAATTGCCAATACAGAACTGACAACTGCTAGAAAGCAAGTCATGCAAAGGACCCCATATTTTAAATTGCTTGAAGCAGCTGTCACTCTTTCAGGTCACTGGAGTCTTGGTCACTTAAGCAGCTAGAGACTTGGTACAGTGAAAAGAATGCTGGATTTGGAGCCAGAAGCTCTGGGTTAGAATCTTGTCATCAAACACATTACCCATGCAATCCTCAGTCTTAACCTCTTGATCTTGAGTTGAAGACTATCCAGAGTAAAGTAATCAGCATGGTGAAGGGCCTTGACTCCATGTCATACAGAATAATCAGCTAAAGAAATTGATGATGTTTAGGCTGGAGAAGAGAGAACTCAGAGAGCACAAAATACCTCTCTTAGTTAAAGCACTGTCACATGGAAGAGGGATTAGACTTGTATTGTTTGGTCCCTTGCTATAGAACCAGGAGCAACAGGTGGAAATTGCCAAGAGGAATGAAAGTCTTGGCTTGATATCAGGGAAATCTTGCTAATGATGAGAGCTGCACAAAAGCAGAATGAGCCACCTTGGAAAGTAGCAAGTGCATCTAATACAAGTACTGAAAGTAGAAACCACTTGTTGGGTATGGGGTAGAGATGATTCTTGTTCTGAGACAGACTGGACTACATGGCCTCTGGTTCTGGGATCTTCTCTGGACCTCATGGTTTTCTTATCTCTAAAACAAGGGGATTGGACTCAAGATGCCTCAGATATCTACTCTTTATCTATGATTGAATGGGAAGAAATATTATGCCCATATAATGAGAGGCCAGGACTCACTGGAAAAGACTTTGATGTGGGAAAAGATTGAAGGCAAAAGGAAAAGAGGATGTCAGAGGATGAAGTAGATTGTGTGTCATGGAAGAAATGACCATGCACATGGACATACTCCAAAAGATGATAGAAGATAGAAGGGCCTGCTGTTCTAGGGTCCATGGGATCACAAGGAGTCGGACATGACTGAACAATAATCCCAGAGAAGGAAAATTCTGAGAAAATGAACAGCTTGTGGTAGCCAAGCTAGCTTCCTTGTTATCCCACTAAATGAGATTCCATCCCCCAACTCTTTAAACAACTTGTTCCCCATGCCTAGAAACCTTCCCTCTTAAACACTATCTCTTATAATCTTAACTTCCTTCAAAGCTAAATTTGAGTGCTCGTTCATAGTGGAAACTCTTCAAATGATCTTGTGTTTATGTATCTATTTGCATGTTCTCTCCTCTAGGAGAAGGTAAAGACATTGAGTATAGGAGCTATTTTTTAAAAGTTTTATCTGTATATCTCCAGTACCATGTTTTATACAGAGATACCAAATGAATGCTTGCTTATTTGAATTCAGAATCCTGCACCATAAGTAACAGATTTCTACCGCAATAAGTAACTCTACTAAGAGCCATCAATTAGAATTTTCTTCTATGTTTCCTCTGCCTTCAGCCACAAGCCTCCTCTGTGACCTTGGACTCGCACTTCCTGTCTGGGCATCAGTCTCCTCATTTGTAAGATGAATGAGTGGAATGAGATAATTCCCAAGGTTTCTTCCAACTCAAATTTAATGACTCCAACTTTTCGGAGAAAGAGGAGAATCAAAAAAAGGAAAGAAATTGACTACGGGGAATTTTTTTTAATCTTCTAACTTGTAGAGGATGAATTGAAGTCAGAACAGATTCTTTGCAGTCTCTTACACCTACCACAGCTACAATCCAGAACACTGCAAAAGGAAATAACCCTTCAGAATGGCCCGAAGGCCCATCACAATCGTGAGACAATGAAGAGATTTAGTACAAACACAGGAAAAAGTCCTCATGTTTTTTATGAAGACTTGAGAAGACTGAAACAAAGACTGAAAATGAAAAGGGTAAGAAAGAGTCAACACAGTGTACAGTTAACCACAATATCCCCCTTCTGGAATCAGAATTCAGAAACGGAGAGATCTTAGAGACTATTGCATCCAAACTGTATCAGTACAAGAATGGCCTCTCTATCATACCCAACAAGACTTCAGCCAGCCTTAATTGAAGCCTTCTAGCGATAAGGACACACTGCCTTCTGAGACAGCTGGTCCCATTTTGGGAACAGCTCTCCTTGAGGGGAAATTGTTCCTTCCATTAAAACCTGTTTCTCTGTAACTCCTGCCCATTGCTACTAGTTCTGTCCTCTTAGGCCAAGCAGAAAATTAATCTTCCATAGAAAGACAAAAATGACACATTTATTAAGTGCATACTATATGCCAGGCACTGTACTAATTTTTAGAAATACCAATACAATCAGAAAAAAATAACTTCAAGGAGGTCACATGCTAATGTGCAAGACAGCACACAGCTGTCTAGGGCAGGGCAAGTTATCAAGGTAGAAAAAGACAGAGTTTAAGGAAAGGGAGAAAAAGTGAGTATAGACAGCCAGTTGTCATTCAGCTACTTCCAACTCTTCTTGAACCCATTTGGGTTTCTTGGCAAAGATCCTTAAGTAGTTTGCCATTTCCTTCTCCAGTTCATTTTACAGATGAGGAAACTGAGCCAAACTACCCAGAGTCACAAAGCTAGAAAGTGTCTGAAGGCAGATTCAAGCTCATGAAAATGAGTCTTACTGGCTTCAGGCCTGGCACTCTACTAAGCATTTCCTGAAATGGTTGTCCAAGGTAGGAATTAGCCAGTGAGGAAGAGGGGGCTACAAGGATAGAGGCTTCTAGGTAGAGAACATTCATGACACATAGGTAGAAAAATTCAGAGAATCAGAAGTAGAGCCAGGCCATCTTTCAGATCCTTGAAGATGCCTATCACCTGAATGCCTCACCATTACTTCTGCTCTAAGCCCAATATCTCTATTTTTTCATCCCAAAGATTCCAGTTGTCAAAGATCTGACTGCGCAATTATTACATACTACTGCTTTAATTGACAAAGGCAAAACTAAGGGTAGTGGTGAGGACCTGTGGCTAGGAAAAGGTAGCACAACCATGCTTTCTGTAGTCATCTTGTGTTCTGCTTCTATTTTAATCAGTCATTGCCATTGCCACTTATTGTCAGCAATGCTGGAGTCTAGATACCATTGGGTCAAAGCTTTACATCCTACAGTAGAACTCAGTTTCTTCTAGCCACGCACTCAGCAGGAATCTTCCTAGAGAGCCACATAAAATAATTAGTATGCATTACACTTCACGACCCTTAACCCTAGCCCCACATTATAGCTTTCAAAGCACTTTCAGATAGCTTAGCTGATTCTATCCTCAAAAGAGGAAACAGAAACCATGACATAAGTGACTTGGAATCAATAGCCCTAAATGTGAATCCACCCATACGCATTGACATCTGCCTTTGGCACCTGGTGAGATTATCTTATGTTATGGTGGACACAGTGCTGAACTTGGAGTCAGGTAGACCTAAGTTTAAATCCAGTCCCAGACAATTACTAACTGGATGACACTGACCAAGTAACTTTTCTCAGCCTCAGTTTTGACATTTCTAGAATGGGGTCATATTAAGGACCTACCTCACTGAGTTTTTGCAGAGATGAAATTATTTATATACTTTCACATGTGTATGTATATATGCATATCTATATGTATAATATGCATATATATCACTTTGAAAACTTTGAGTTGCTACATAAATGCAAGTCTTTTTAACTTCTGTCATGGATGGGCACAGCACGGAGGGCATATGCAGGCTTCCAGTAAGAAGCAGATGCTGGGTTGCTTTGGCAAGGCTGAGTAATAAGTGAAAATAGCCTTGGACTTGTGTTGAGGACAGACCTGGGCTCAAAGCTCTATTCCTCTACTTACAAGTTACATAAATGTAGGCAAGACAAGTAATATTTTTGAGTTTTGCAACCTTTGAGGCACTATACAAATGTGTGACTATTTTTTAAAAACCCAACTTCGTGGGATAGATTGAGCAAGCATAAGTACCCCAATTTTGCCCAGTGAAGATGCTAGGTGACTTCCCCAAGGTTATATAACTAGCAAGTAGCAATGAGAAAGCTAAAAGGGTAGCAACAACAATAGCTAATGTGTACAGTTGTAAATTGATGCAAAGGAAGGTTGACTGACTTGTGCAGGGAAACACAGTAAATGTCTGAAGCTGGATTTGAACTCAGGATTTCCAGATACCAAGTCCCACACTTTATCCACTTTACCACTCAGGGATTTAAAGATAAAGACTAAATGCCATTTGACCTCTCTCAAGCAAGCAACACTGATCTCTTGCCAGCTGTCAGCCCATACCAACTAGCCACTGTCCATGGAAGAAGTAATACATGAGGATAGAGGCATGGGATCTATACGCTACAGTTGTGAGGTCACAATCCTAGAAACTGAACCACTTTTTCCTGCATTAAACTCCAGCTCCCTCTTCAGTTGTATTCTTGATCTCTATTGCTTCTTCCATTCACACATGGGATCTGGCCCTTACTACCCATTTTCCTTATGACAGAGTCCTTAACCCTATGTTCCTATGAGCTATAGCTTACATTTCTGATAACTTCTGTCTGACCCCGAAGCCAATTGTACAGCCTTGGGTTTTTGCTACTTGCTGGTACCTCCCAATTTGTACTGTACTTGGTTTTGCAATGAAATCTGTGATTTCATTTCAGCACATTCATCCTCTTAAATTAGATCTGGCTTAATCCAACAGTCAAAAGATATTGTCTTCCTCAAGCTGACCGAAGTTGGCCATAGAGAGAATACAATCTAAGAGCATATAAGGGGGCAAGGGAATATGCTTTCTTTAACACACAGATTCAATAATGCACAGACTTGTAACACTTTGGCTACCAGAACACCAGAAAGTTAAATTCAAATACAGGTAACCCGAACTAATTTATGTTAATTGGTTTTGCGCAATGAGGGGTGACTCACAAAGCAATGTCTCACAAATTTTGGCTTGATTTGAGAAGGAATGTAAGATTTTCCAGAGTGGGTGAGATTTCTGGTTCACAGGATTTATCCTACCTAAAAAAATAATCCAGTGTCCTACCTAAAAATAGAGGAAACTTTCATTCATTCAGACTTCACTAAAGGCTAAAGGGGTCATTCATTTCACCAGGGATTAAAAGAGAGTTTATTTTTATAATAAAGGACAGGTCTGCTAATGAATTCTAACTGAAGATTGAAGTGTGTGTGTGTGAGTGTGTGTGTGTATTTTTCTTGGGCTTGTGTTTATGTGTTTTCTTTTACACTGTGGTTAATATGGAAACATGTTTTGCGTGACTTTGCATGTACTAGCAATAGCACATTGCATGTCTTCTCAAGGGTAGGAGAGAGGGAATTCAGAACTCAAAATTTTAATAAGTGAATGTTAAAACTTTTTACATATAATTGTAAGCTATTTAATCAAATAAATTTTTAAAATTAATTAAAAATGATAAATAGGTTTACTAAGCAAATTTAGAATGTAGACAAGATAGGACAAGGATGTTTAACCTACTTCAGACAACAAAATGATGCCAAGGACATCAACTGGGTTGATTTTTTAATATAAAAATGCATATTGTGAATTTTAAATTTCTTATCCAGTCTTCCACGAAGTCCTACCCTAATAACTGCTGGTGGCATGGAAGTAATGCTGGGTTCTTGAAGGCTACAATAACAGAGATTGAGCTCCAGTGAGTTGTCTCACTGGAAAGGTTTTATCTGAGGTTGACTTTCAAGGGCCAACCCAAGTAAGAAAGGGAAGGTTCAAATCAATGGGCTGACTACTTGGTGACAAATTCTTTGACCATAGCAATGCATTAAAAAAAATGAAAAATATCAAATAATCCTCAGTCCTGTGTGGCCCTTTTCTGCTTTTAGAATAATGGAGGCAGAATGGCAGAAAAGAGATCAAAGGAGACTAATATCCACAGTTTTTGGACTGTATAAACCTTAATTTGACAATAGGTGCTCTAAAGTAATCAGCAATGAGAAATGGGAAATGGACATTAGAAATGATATAGACAAGAATCATGATGATTGTATATGTAAGTTTAACCACTCTAAACCTATTGTCATAATAGGGAAACCCAAAGAGCCCAGAAAGTTCCCTAATCAACAAACTCATGTCTTGGGAAGCAACATGATATAGCAATTTGAAGTCAGAACAATCTGAGTTCAAAACCTACCTCAGGCATTGCATAATGGCTATGACCATAACGACATCACTTAGCCTTTCTTCTCAAAAAGAGAGACAATAATCACCCCAGTTTCTTTAATTTAAGGATTAAATGAGACAATCTTCGTAAAGTGCTTTGCAAACCTTAAATATTAGCTATTATTACTCATCATGCAGAGACTCAGCATTTGGAGGTGACACTAACTTAGTCGTCACCGTGTAACACAGAGGACCTTAGAAAATTACTGGAAGACTCAAGAGGAACTAGATAAGTCTTCGGATTCCAAAGTCTAGCAGTCTATTTCACACCTCAGTCACACAAATTCATTCCCCGACAAGATAGCGACCTGAATTCTCAAATACCATGCTACAGTTTGGGTATTCATCAGGGTAGGGGAGTTTCCAGGATATGCCCACCACCGCCTACTGTTGAAGACCTGCTCATCAAGATAAATGATTGTCAGGGCATATGTTGGAACTCACTAAATGTTCCCCACTCTTCTATTATAGGAATAAACCTTAAGGATCCTGTGGCACCCGGTATTAATCAAGCTTTTCATAATTACTCAGCAACTCAATCAAGAAAGAATCCAGAGCCTCCATAATTTTGCTAATTAAATAGGCACCAGCAGGTTGCTGAAGTCTTTTCTTAAAATAATTTAAAGCAAGAAGGGAAAATAAGAGATTATCCATCATCTTTTCACAGATTTAACAAATCTTAAGTGCTAATTTTCTTTTGGGAAGAATCTGTCACTTCTTTTCTTTCCTTTTCTCATCCCATGGTATCAGTACTTCAAGTTACTAGGAATATATATATATATATATATATATATATATATATATATATATAATATATATATGTATGTATATATTATATATACATATACACATACACATATATTCATATGTATATATGTGTGACAGTATATATTGAACCTTCCTTTAACATGTAATCTCCTTCAGGGAGTATGTGTATTGTGTACACATGTATATACACATATATTCATGTGTGTATATGTACACATACTATGTATGTGTATTTGCCCACATACATGTAATATTTGTCTTTTCTAATTCAACATCTTGCCCACTGTTTGGCATATAATAGGTGCTTAATAAATTCTCTCCACTGAATGATTTTATTTTCATATCAGCCCCTGAAAGCTCTTTCCATAAAACATGTTAGTAGTGACCTAAATGACCATGAAGGACAAGTGTCAATCTGGATTTAAGCCCTATTGAATTCTCAATCAAGAGGAGAAACCACAGATGAAGGATGACATTTGTCTATGGAGCATTTGTTTTATCTTTTGGTTTTGTAGTTGTTTTTAAAGACTGAAGTACTAAACACACAAAAAAGACATAAGTAACAGCCTAGGAAGAGTTATGCATTGTTACTTTTACTCCACACAACAGCACATTGTCAGAGTTATTTCCAAAAAGGAAAAAAAATATGATCTCCAACATTTCCAAGGTGGTTTATTTATTATTTATGTATTTTAAATTTTTAATAATAATATTTTTTAAAATTTTTAAACAATTTTAATAACAATTTTATGTTATATATAATTATAATAAATTAAATAATAATTGCATCATTTTTAAAATCATAATTAACTATAATTAACATAATTAATTATATATGTGTTAAAGCCTTTAAGTTGTGTGTTTAGAAGTTCTGTTGGGAAAGGGTAGAGAGAGATACTTGTGTAGACTGACTTTCTAAGGTTAACCCCAAAGCCAGCTCTCCTTAATCATTCAGGAATAAGAATGGACAGAGGAGGGTAGATGTGAGAAGATGGTGATACTATAAAATGAACACTGAGGTTTGGCATCAGGAGCCCTGCGTGCTAATCTAGACTCTGCCAATTAACACCCATGTAGCATTGGAGCATTCATTAGTTTCTTTAGGTTTCCTCATCTATAAGATGACAGACTGGACTAAATGATCTCTAAGGTCCTTGTCAGCTCGAAAGAGACAGTCCTTTTACCTCATTAACTTCATGACAACTTCAGTAAAACTCAGTCTGCCCTGATTAAGGACAAGAGATCTAATCCACTGCCACAAAAAATTAGGGATGATAAGGCTGCTGGATTTTTTTAACCCTGTATAGTAAATCCCAAGCCTAGACGGGAAAGAACAGATGCATTTTTGTAAGGCAGCTGATTTCTTAGGCATCTAGATAAGGCAAGAGTATGATACATTGTAGAAAGTCTATATTTGGTATGAGTAGATCTGGGTTCAGATCCTGGCTTTATAATTTACAGCCTCTGTGACTTTGAGCAGGTCATTTTATCTCTCTGGGCCTCAGTTCCCTCTATCCATATTATTGATGGTTTATTTTAGTCTGCAATGCCCAGGTATAAAATGGCCAGAGATCACCCAGCTGTCTCTCACTACCATAGTCTGGTGGTCCACTCTCCATCTTAGTTATTGACAGGGTAAGCAGTCCCAGACTTTCAGGTACCTATATACCCAGAGATCACAAGACCATAGACTTAGAGCCAATAGAGACCTTAGAGGTCTTTTAATTCTCTAATGAAACTGATAGATCCAGAAATGTCAGAGACTTGACAAGCAAGAATAAGAAGTAACAGGTTCCTTTGGATCAAATCCTGTGCTCATTCCTTTGTACTGTTTGGTTGTCCTACTTCCCCATCTCCATCTAATAGAGTCTTTCACATACCATTTGGTCACTTTCACATTCGAATCAAGAAGAAAAAGAACCAGAAAGTACCTAATGGTTAATATCTAATGATGGATTTTTGGGGTGGGTCCTCAAGGGTGGCCTTTTGATTCAATCTAAACTTCACAGAACAAATTCCCTTAACATAAGGATCACATTCAATAAAATGACTGCACTTGAGGACCTAAAGGACTACATGTGGCCTTGTGGTCACAGGTTCCCATCTCTGCTTTAGGTCATTTCTCCCTACCCTACCCATAATCTTTTCATGTTACAAAACTGGATAGACACACCAAACATGACAGCCTCAGAGTGGTATCTGAGCAGTGGCACACAGCTGCAAACAGACCTCGGACTGGGCTCCCTGCAGACCAAAGAACTTCTCTTTCCAT
>CM053772.1:245400797-245435976 GCA_028658325.1 Potorous gilbertii | reverse complement strand
GTGGGGGGGATGATGGAAGGGAGGGTAATGGGAGGAGGGAGCAATTTGAAGTCAACACTCTTGGGGAGGGACAGGATCAAAAGAGAGAATAGCAAAAATGGGGGGCAATAGGATGGAAGGAAATATAGTTAGTCTTACACAACACGACTATTATGGAAGTCACTTGCAAAACTACACAGATGTGGCCTATATTGAATTGCCTGCCTTCCCAAAGGGAATGGGTGGGGAGGGAGGGATGGGGAGAAATTGGAACTCAAAGTTTTAGGAACAACTGTCGAGTATTGTTCTTGCTACTAGGAAATAAGAAATACACGTAATGGGGAATAGAAAGTTATCTGGCCCTACAGGACAAAAGAGAAGATGGGGTAAGGGAAGGGAGGGATGAAAGAAGAAAGGGCAGATTGATGATATTTAGATTAGATATTTAGGGTAATTGGAATGCTCAGTGAATTGGGGAGAGGAGAGGGGACAAATGGGGAGAAAATTTTGGAACCCAAAATCTTGTGAAAATGAATGTAAAAAGTTAAGTAAATAAATTTATAAAAAAAAAAGAAAGAAAGAATTCACCTATCATTTCCTGAAATAAATCCCAAAATGAAAACTCCTGGGAATATAATAGTCAAATTTTGGATTTCCCAGGTCAAAAAGAAAATACTCAGAAGCAGAAAGAAAGAAACCGTTTAAATATCATGGGTCCTCAGTCACATAAGATTTAGTAGTTTCCATGCTAAAGAGTGCAAGGGCTTGGAATACAATATTCCAAGAAGCAAAGGATCTACGATTACAACCAAAAACAACCTACCCAGCAAACCTGAGTATAAGCCTTCAGGTAAAAAAAAAATGGAAACCTAGTAAAATTGAGGATTTCAGGCATTTTTGATGAAAAGATCAGAGCTAAATAGAAAATCTGACACTCAAACACAAGACTCGAGAGAAGCATGAAAAGATAAACATAAAAGAGAAATCATACAGAACTTAATAAGGGTTAAACTATATGGGAAGATAATGCATGTAACTCCTAAGAATCTTATTATGGTTAGGGCCGTAAGAAGAAGTCTGCATTGACAGAAGGCATGGGTAAAATTATATTGAAATGATCTGGAAAAAAATGGAGAAAGGGATGCACTGAGAGAAGGAGGAAGGGGGAAGAAAGAAGGAAAGAAATTATCTCACATGAGAAAGGCATACAAGTAAAAGCTTTCAGTGTGTAGGAGAAAATGGGAGCAGTGACAGTGCTCAACCACACTTGAGCCTCACTCTCATTGGAATTGGTTCAAAGAGTGAAGAATATATATACACACACTCACTTGGGGATAAAAATCTATCTCACCCAGAGGTTAATAGGGGAGAGGGGCATAATAGAAGGGGGTAAAAGAAAGGGCAGATAAAAGGAGGCAGAGTTTAGAAGCAAAACAGATTTTTGAGGAGGGATAAGTTATAAAAGGAGAAAGATATGTATAAACAGAAGAAAATAGAATGGAGGGAAAAATAGTAATAATAACTGTAAACGTTAATGGGATGAACTCACCCATAAAGTGGAACAAATAGAATGGATTAGAAACCGGAATCCAACAATATGTTGTTTACAAGAGAAACACAGAGATAAAATAAAGGGCTAAAGCAGATTCTATTATGCTTCAGCTGAGGTTAAAAGGAGAGGGATTGCAATTATGATCTCAAGCAAAGCAAAAGTAAAAACTGACCTAATTAAAAGATAAGGAGGGAAACTACATTTTGCTAAAAGGTATATAAATAATGAAGTAATATCAGTGCTCAACATATATGTACCAAATGGTACAATATCCATTTGGAACATCCAGAATAAATAAAATGAATGCAACCGAACTTAGAAGGAAAGCAGGAAAGGTTGGGGGGGCGGAGCACAGAAAGAATGAATTACAGCAAGTTTCTCTGATAGAGAACACATTTCTCAGATATATAGAGAACTGAGTCAATTTTATAAAAAATAACAGTCATTCTCCAATTGATAAATAGTCAAAGGATATGAACAGGTAATTTAAAAAAAAAAAAGAAATCAAAGGGGAGGAGCCCAGATGGCAGAGTAGAAAGAAGTGCATATGCTTAGCTCTTACCCCACAGCCCATAAAATACCTGTAAAGAAGAACTCTCAACAAATTCTAGAACAGCAGAAGCCACAAAACAAAGGAGTAGAAGAGATTTCTGTCCCAGAGAGTCCTGAAAGACTGACTGGAAAGGTCTGTCATGCACCAAATGTGGAGCAGAGCCCAGCCCTGCTTTGGCCACACAGCACTGAGAGGAAAAGATCCAAGCAGGCTTCAGGGATGGAATCTCTAGTGGCAGCACAGGTTCCTCAACCCACAGGTGCCAAAGGTCAGTGAGAGGGTCTTTTTGGCTGGGAAGGGAACAAGGTGTCCCCATAACTCAGGTCTCCTCAGGAGGCAACAGTAGAGTCAGCAACAGATAGGGCTCCCAAAGTAGGCAGTAGATTGCATCCATTGTTGAAGGTCTCAATGTAAAGCCCCTGAGGGAACTGAACTCTGTGTGGCAGCCCTGCCCCCACCTGAGCAGCTGATCTTAATCTCACACTGAATAGCAGCCCTGCCCCCACCAAAGCTCCTGAGGCTTAGGAGCAGCTGATTTGAATCTCAGCCCCCAAAGTGCTAGTTTGGCAGAACTGGAGGTGAGGTGGTTGTAGAGAGGAAACTCAGAAGTCAAGTAACTGGCTGGGAAAATGTCCCAAAAGGGAAAAAAATAAGACCATAGAAGGTTACTTTCTTGGGGAACAGGTGTCTCCCCCCATCCATTCAGAGGAGGAAGAACAAGGCACACTCTCAGAGGAAATCAAGGCTTCTGCCTCCAAAGGGAACTTAAATTGGGCTCAGACAATAGAAGACCTTAAAAAAAAATGCTGAGGAAAATAACACCTTCAAAAAGAGGCTAACTCCACTGAAAAAAGAGGTCCAAAAAGTCAATGAGGAGAAGGAGGTTTTAAAAAGCAGAATTAGCCAAATAAAGGAGAAGATTCAAAAGCTCACTGAACAAAATAATTTGTTGAATTGAGTTCAGGGAAACAAATGACTTTGAGTTAAACCAAGCAGTTAGGAAACAAAATCAACATTTGAAAAAAAAAGAAGATAATTTGAAATATATCATTGAAAAGCAATTGACCTGGAAAATAGATCCAGGAGAAATCATTTAAAAATTATAGGACTACCTGAAACCCATGATCAAAAAGAGAACCTAGACATTATCTTCCATGAAATTATCAAGGAAAACTACCCTGATGTTCTAGAATCAGAGGGCAAAATAAGTATTGAAAGAATTCACTAATCATCTCTTGAAAAAGACTCAGAGAAACTCTTTGGAATATTGTGGCCAAATTTTAGAGTTCCCAGATCAAGGAGAAAATACTGCAAGCATCTAGAAAGAAACAAATTGAGTACTGTGTAAATACAATCAGGATAACACAGGATCTGGCAGCTTCAACATTAAGGGATTGAAGGGCTTGGAATGAGATATTTCAGAAGTCAAAGGAACTGGGATTGAAAGCAAGAATCACCTACCCAGCAAATCTGAGTATAATACTTCAAGGGGAAAAAAATGGTCATTCAATGATATATACAACTTTCAATCATTCTTGTTGAGGAAAGGATCAGATCTGTATAGAATAATTTGACTTCCCAAGACAAGAACCAAAAGAAGCATGTAATGGTAAACAAGAAAGAAAAATCATAAAAGACTCTCTAAAACTGAACTGTTTACATTACTAAATGGAAAGAAAATATTTTTAACTCTTGAATCTTTTCTCAGTATTTGGATAGATGGAGAGATTGTACATACATACACACACACATATACATAGACAAATAGAGAGTACAGGGTGTGTTATATCAGAAGAGATGATATCCACACAATAAAATAAAATAAAAAATTAAAGTGTGAAGGAGGAAAATTCTGGGAAGAGAAAGGGAAAAATGGAATAGGGCAGGCTATAACTCACAAAAGAGACAAGAAAAATCTTATTCAACAGAGGAGATAAGAGAGAAGGGGAGGGGGGGAATAAAGCTACTCTCTCTACATGTTGCTGAAGGAAGGAATAACATGCTCACTAAATTGGATATGAAAATTTATATCACACCACGGGAAAGAAGAAGAAGAGGTGACAAGTGGGGTGAGGGGATTGTTAGAAGGGAGGGCAAATGGGAGAAGAAAGTCACTAGAAATAAATACTTTCGAAAAAGGACAAAGTCAACTGTAGGGGAAAAATAAGGGAGAATAGAATAGGACAGAGGGCAATATAATTAGTACTACACAACATGATTATTATGGAAGTCTTTTGCAAAAGAACACATATTTAGTCTGTATTGAATTGCTTCCCTTCTCAGTAGGGCTGGGGAGGTGGAGAGGGAGAGAAGTTGGAATTCAAAGTATTAGAAACGAATGTTGAGAATTTTTATTGTATATAATCGAGAAATAAAAAGCACCGGGAATGGGGTATAGAAATTTATCTTACTCTACAAGAAAAGAGAGAGGATGGGGATAAGGGAAGGGTGGAGTGTGATGGAAGGGAGAGTACACTCAGGGAAGGAGTAATCAGAATGCAAGGTGTTAGGAAGCAGGGGGAAGGGAGTGATAGGGAGAAAAATTGGACATGTTACAAAGTGAGGTAAAAGCAATTAGTATTAAAACAATTGACTGAATTAATTACTGAGAATAAATCAATGACATCTTTAGTTTGGGGAAAAGAATTTCAGTCTAAATTTCCTAGAGAAAGGTAACTTCGGGTAAAATTTGGCATTGATGGAAAAGTTACGGTTTTAATGCCAAATTTGATTTTATGATTGCTATTTAATCAGGCACTAGAACATGTATAGAAAGGCATGTAAGCCACTTAAGACTTGCCTCAAAAGATATTCCTTAGCCAAAGTGAAATTATAATCCTATTTGAAACCTGGTTATTGGAACTTGCCATTTTTTAGATGCTATGGGACTATTAAGTGACTGTTCTCCTGAGTCTAACTCCAGGTGTGGATAGCAAGAAAGGCATCTGAGCCTCCAACCCATGATGTCAGTAAGCTGGTGAAATGCTGGCATGAACTGCAAAAGGTGATCTCATGGGAAGGGTGGGAGAATAGCTGCTCAGCCTGGGCTGAGTGGGATTCTCCTGACTCAATTTCCCCACTGATACCTGGCAGACCTTAAGCCTAACTGAATGCAAGTGGACAATCTAATCCTGCCTGGAACTGACATGAAGTTGGGGAGATAATGTATCCCTTCAATGCCCCACTCTTGGTGGCAATTTCCTATAGTCAAAAGGTTTGTAAGCTTAATACCAGATCTATTCAACTATAGATTATTGGTAGGGAAACATCCAAGTTTAAGTCTAAAATTAAGCTATTAGACATAGGACTTTAGACCAACAACAATAAGTTAGGGTCTTTTAATTCTGAGCAATACTGTGGAGACAATTCGGTCAAGAGCTTGTGAAGTTATCCACATAAATATTATTTGTGTCTCAGTTGGTTAATGTTTAAAAAATAATTTTTTTGTGGTCCATATTGTAAATGCTTTAAAAAGAAGTATCACCTGACAAAAAGTTTGAATTGTTTTATCTATTATAAACTGTCTTAAAAAATGAAAAATAAAAAATTTAAAAAAAAGAAATCAAAGCTCTCAAGAGTCATATCAAAATGTTCTAAATTACCATTGATTAAAATAATGTGAAGTGAAACAATTCAGAGATACCACCTCACCTATATCAGATTGATCAACATGACAGAAAAGGAAAATTGCAGATATTCAAGGGGACGCGCTATTGGTGGAGTGTGAATTATTCCAAGTATTCTTGAGAACAGTTTAAAACATACCCAAAAGCCTGTCTATTCTCTTTAAACTAGTAGTTTGTCTACTGGGTCTATATCCAAAAGAGATCAAAGAAAAAGAAAAGATCCATATGTACAAAAATATTTATATTCAATTCAGTTTGTGATTGCAAATAATTAAAAATAGAGGGGATGCCCAATGATTGGGAATGGCTGAACAAGCTGTGGCATTGTCATGGAATACTACTGTGCTATGGGAAATGATGGATCAGGAGGGGGCAGAGCCAAGATGGTAGAAGTAGAGACATGCTAGAGCCATTCCCTTAAGCCCAGCCAAATATCTGCAAAAAATGATTCTAGACCTAGAACTCTCCACCATGCCACCTAAGTAGCAGAACTAGGATTCTAACCCAAGTTCTCTGATTGCAAATTAAGCCATCTGTGCACTGCCCCATACCACTTCTCACTTCCTAGGATATGTATTATCCTCCTTACAACGGCTGTACTCTAAATTCTCTTGGTCCCCACTCACATATGTCCTACCCCTCTGTGCTGGCTCATACTTCTCTCCCCCCTTCCTTGTACTTACTTTCTCAAAAAGTTTACAGGTAAGGAACAAGACAAGGTGAATACATTCAGATATGACAGGAATAAACACTTAGAGCTCACAGAATGAAGAGCTTCCATGGAGTGCATCCATCATTTGGCAAGAGGGAGAATTGGGAACACTGAGATGTTATGGGGTTGAAATATGGGCCTTTGAGCTAATCACCTGATAAATGAGGGAAACCTGGTCTCTCCAGGTGTAAAATGGGAGGTAAGATTTCATGAGTGATGACCATATTTCCTTTTTTTAAGTGAATTCCCCCTACTCCATTCCTTTGACTTTTGTTTTAATTAGATACATGATTTCATAGGTATTAGGAATGTTTGGTAAGGAAATTTCCTCTGTAACATAGATTAGCACCTGCTCCACAATTGTATGGCCTTAAAAAGTTATAGCATTGAGAGCTGAAGTGATTTGGCTTCACATTTAAAGTAGAATGAGATCAGTTCACCAGGGTGAAGTGTACTTTAATGTTGTTGCTTCTTGGCATAATCTAAGTCATATTTTGTTTTGCTTTTCATTCTACCCAAAAAAGTTCTAAAGACCACCAAACTTACACACACACACACACACACACACACACACACACACACACCCTAGGTGTCAATAAGAGGGGGAAGTAGGGGAAATAATCTACTGTTTTCTTTATAATACATCAAACACAGAGTGATGATATGTGAGTAACAGATATGCAAAGATGTTTTTGAGCTTTTCCAGCTATATGTAACTGCTGCTGAGACTCCCTTTTGGATTATGGTTTCATTCAATAGATACATGTAGTCTTTTAAGAGGGATTCTGATCGAACAGAGAACCAGAGACCCAAACAACCGTAAACAGACTAAGAACAGTGAGTCACGGTGTGAAACTTTTTAAATGAATTATTTCATAGATTGAATTTCTCCCCAAAAATGTCACAGTAATAATTGTTTTATCTTTTTACACCATAATTATGATTTGGAGCCTTGCTTTTCTTATTTCATCCAGGCACACCACAACTCATGAATAAAATATGACAAGTTTGATAGCATCCATTGCAGTGGGTTCATCCGTAGCAGCAGACGTGCTCAGGATACAAAAAGCTGTAGGGCTGGATCAGTCTTTGTTTCTCCATAGGGCTTTTATTTAAATAGAACTGACACATGTGCTTTCCAACTCTCTTCTCCCCATCCCCCATCAGGACCACACTAAACACCTTCTGCCTTTTTTGGCAGACTGACTTTTTTTTAAATGAAGATATTTCCAAATTATCAGAAAAACGAAGAAAAGAAAGGGCCAAGTAGCCTATCTGAAAGCTAAAATAGAGATCCACTAAGACATTCAAAGACAGGGCTATGGGCACAGAACAACAGGTTAATGTGTAGCTAAGAGTGTATTTTACATCCTAATACGAAGAGGTGCTCATTCACACTCGGTGACTGGTATTAATGAGACTGGAAAGGTCTATTTCTGGAAACTTCCTTACCCCAGAAGTCGTCCTGACCTTTTGAAATTTAAGCTAAACACCATCATCAGCAGTAACTCTTTCTAAGAAAAGTCCATGAGAAGGAAAGAAGAGTAACGGGCCTCCACAAAGCCATTGGAATTTATCAAGCAAACCGATAGGTGCCTGTCTCCAGGATTCATTTTATTTTTTTATTTGTTTAGTGTTTTATTTTTTCCCGATCATATGTAAAAACAATTTTAACATTTGCTCTTACAACTTTGATTTCAAATTCTCTCCCTTTCTCCCTCTCCACCCTTCTCATTGAGAAGGCAAGCAATTCAATAAAAGTTATACATGTGTAGTCATGCAAAACATATTTCCATATTAGTCATGTGAAAAAAGTAGACAAAAAACTCAAGAAAAATAGAGAAAGTAAAAAAAGTCATGCTTCAGTTGTATTCAGACACCATCAGTTCTTTGTCTGGGAATGGATAGCATTTTTCAGCATAAGTCCTTCAGAACTGTCTTGGATCACTGTATTGCTGAGAACAGCTAAGTCATTCACAGCTGATCATCTTACAATATTGCTGTTAACTTTGTACGTCGTACATGTCACTTTGCATCAGTTTCTGTTAAGTCTTTAGGATTCATTTTAAAAGCAAATCTATGAAGCATCTTGCTCTTTCTCCAACACTAACCCAGCTGGTGAGTGGGTTTCCTTCACCCAACTAAATACAGATGTTGTTTTCCCCAGAGTTTGAATTCCAAAACATGTGTGAAAATAAGTGGCAACAGGACAGAAAAAGCAATTCACTTTTGCTATTTCAGGGACAGAGAATTTGACTGAAAAGTTTAAAAGTCCTGAATTTGATCTAGGGTGGAGAACACTGCTGGTCTGAGAAATCCGTCAAATTATTCTGATGACTGGTTTCATTACAGGAACATGACTGGCAAGTCTAAGAGTTTACATGAGATGGAGACATCCAAAGATGTCTCTAACATTCTTCATGAAAAAGATGCCTAATCGCTTATCAGAGGCTGGAATGCCGAAGCCTGAACATATGCCACTGTTTGCTATTGCTGACTGTACAGATGTGCAGCTCTCCATTGTGAGCAATATGCAAAGCTGCTTGTGAATTTTCCCCATTGCTTGCCCCAATCCAAGCTTTCACAAAACTCCAGAATATCAGATGACTCTCCCATATCCTCCAGCCCACCAGTCTAAGAAGGAGAGTGACCAAAGTCATCATTTCTGATGCAGAGTGCTTTGTCAACTCGTCCTACCTTGTGTCATGTTAGATTAAACAGCCACATGCCACGAACCAATACAACATGAAACGACGCCACCAAATGGTAGTTATGTTACGAAAGTGCAACTAAAAAGTCCTCTTCTCCCTGCTCACCCTCCCCCACCCCACCACCATCACCACTCACACACCAGACGTGCTAGCAGTTTGGGTAGTGAGATAAGTCTGAATTTTTGGCAGACAAGCAAGACAGCAGCTTGAATACTTGTGAAAAAAGAGCTAATTTTCATTCCCTGGGGATGGTGCAAGATAGCAGCTTTTCTCTCTCCAAGAAGCTGCCCATTTGGAGTTGCTACTCAAGGCCTGCTTTCCTTCAGTTCAGATTTTCAAAGTGGCAAAAAAGGGGGTGGGGGTGGATTTAAATTGTTAAAGAGACACTGTCCAATCTGACTGAAAACTAAAACTCAGTTCCTGAAGCAATGTTAGATTACAATAAAATTAAAGAATCCAGAAGCCAACTCCAGTTACCCTTTCATTAGTAGATCTCCCAAATCTGAGAAGAATCTACGCTGATGTAGAAACCTTGACCCTTTATCTGTCCCACCCCTGCCCACTCGAGAAAGCACTCCCTGCTCAACACTTACAGTCCCTATGTTATTCAGTCTTGTCTCTTCTGGGCCAATTTGGGGTTTTCTTGGCAGAGATGCTGGAGTGGTTGCCATTTCCTTCTCCAGCTCATTTTACAGATGAGGAAACTGAGCCAAACAGAATTAAGTAACTTGCACACAGCTAGTGTCTAAGGCTAGATTTGAACTCAAGAAGAAGAGTCTTCCTGACTCCAGGCTCAGCCCTTGATCCACTTTGCCACCTAGCTGGTTCCTGAAAAACTCTTACTTTTCTTCAAAGCTCAGCTCCAACACTTTGGCATACATGACATCCATCCTGATAGACCTACCAGTTTCTAGAGGCTCTCCCCCTCCCCAGTTAATTTGCATTTATTTTCTATATACTTTGTACATATGTAGATGTTATGGCCCCCATTAGAATGTAAAGTCCTTAAAGGCAGAGATTATTTCCCTTTCAGAGTGTATCCACAGTGTTTGACTATAGTAGCTGCTTAATCAATTCTTACTGATGATTTTACAAGATCTAGTCTAAGTAGGCTGCCCCTTCCCTTCCTCTCATGGACTTTCCAAAAGGCACTTCACTGTCAACACTGCTCACCTTATTCCCCAACCCCAGCTATCTTAGGTTCTGGGTAATACAATCTAAGAGGTTGAAATTTTATTTAGACACCCCACCACCACACGACCACCACCACACGACCACCACCATGATGTGGCTAAAATTTTCCCAAGTCATTCCATCAGCCCAATCAGCAGAGAGTGACTATACCTCAGTTAATCAGTTTGACCCAAAGGTCCAGTCAAAAACAATCTCTATTCAGAATTTCTACTGCTCTGTGTGTGTGTGCGTGAGTGTGTTTTGCTCATACAGTTTAATCTGCTAGTAGCTGAAGGCAATGTCATCATTTTTCCATTCAGATTCTAATTCTTTTACTTCAGCAGCATTTTTAAAGTCAGACTGAAACTTTTTGTCTGAACTACAAGGACATAGATAAGTCCTTCTCCTCCCATCAAATGCCTTACGAATCTATGACTCCTTTCTGAATCACAGAAGCTCCCAAATTTACCACAGCCCAGTAGCAGAAAGGACTCCAACCTCCACTTTGCTCACTACTCACTCTCAAATGAAAAGTTATAAACACAGCTGAATTCAATGGAAAAGAGGAGCTTAGGTGTCCCTTCTCCCTCCCCACCACCTCCCAACATGCATTAGCTGAGGACGCTTCAATGAATCTGAGGGTCTCCTTTCACGATGAGAAAATTATTCCAAAACTGTTAGTTTTAAATATAAGAATGTGAAAAAATATCATGTGATGGGAGCATATCCTGAGATATGGAGCAACTATTACCTCTCATTTACAGTCTCTAGATGTATATATGTATATGCACATAGTTGTCTGCATGCTGTCTCTCTCATTAGACTATGCGCTCCTTGAGGGTAGGCTCAATGTTTTTACCTTCCTTTCATCCCGAGAACTTAGCACAGTGTATGGCATATAGTAGGTGTCATTTAGTCATTTCTCAATCACGTCTGACCCTTTGTTGTCAATGATGTTAATTAGGAAGGTGCCATCTTCTCCAAAACAATTTTAAAAACAGAGATTTACATAATTCTAAAATTGTAACACTTCAGACAAAGAAATAGATTAGATGTGGGGTGAGGGAAGGAAGGAACAGAGAATGAACTATAAGCTCATTATTATTAACGGTACATACACGGTAACCATTTTTTAAGCTCTGTATTAACAAAAGCAAGGTGTCCAGAAAGAGAAAGGGGACAGTCTCAATGTATTCTGCCCTGACCAGACCACACCTTGAGTACTGTCTTCAAAAAGCATCCAGCAGAGAAAAACTTCGATGATGAGGACAACGGAAACCACACAAAAACTAACTAAAGAAATGAGAAATTTAGCCTAAACAAGATGAGATTTAAGGAAAATATGCTGACTAATGTAAGCTCATAAGAGCAGGCAGGACTTAGGACATATTTTTTTTTTTGGCCAGACTGGTGATTCCATTGGTGCATGGAATTCTGGGTGAAGAAATTCCCAGTTCTACAACTCAAGCTTAAAGAGATGCCAAAGACATAGGGGGTCTTAACATAACTTGATTCGTACAGTCAATACGTATCAGAAGTGAAACTTGACCCCAGGTCTTTCTCATTTCTAAGCTAGTCTTTTGTTCAGGAACCAGGCTTCCCCTGCCTAGCACATAGCTGATGCTAAATTAAATTGGATTGAACCTCATTGAATCCAATTGAGTAGTTGTCATGGAAGAGGGGTTAGACCTGTTCTGCCCCATAGGATGAAATTAGAAGCAGCGCATATGTACAAACATATATTTCAACAGTGTCTCCCCAAACAGAATATAATATCCTTGATGACAAGGAGACTATTTCTAGCGACTAGTAGATGATTAATAAATACTTGCTATTTGTTGGTAACAAAGGAAAACATTAAATTCAGTCATTTTAACAATACCTACTGACTACTCTGAATCCACTTAAAATACTTAATAAAAACTTGATCCTAGGAGCAAGTTTCTTTTAAAACCCCAAATTGTTTATTGAACCAAGGACGATTACCTTTTTAAGGCTGTCAATGCTCTGAGGAAGCTAACAGGTACATGCTGTCAAAAGCTTCTCAGTAGGAGCAGAGGGACCATGAGGATCCACACTTGGGCTTTCCAGTCATCTGAATAATGCCTAACCAGGCTGGCCCCTCACAGTGAAGAGCAACTTGGAGATAATTCTATTAGCAATCCTCACCTGGCCTTATCCAGAGAATGTGAGACATATTTTTGTCTGGATTTGAAACAGTAGGATGTACCTCAGAAATGAGAGAAGACAAGTGAAAAATTGATTGAGTGACTATCAAGGAAGCTCCCCAAATTGAGATCAAGACTCTAATCTGTGAGCCACAAGTGACCATAACTTGGGCTACAAATACAAAAGTCTTTGCACTCGAGAAGTTTAAATTCTACTGGGGGAAGCAATATGTTCACAGATGGACCAGTAGCAGAAATATACAAAATCAATACATATTGCTTGGTGGAAGTGGGAGGAGGAGCACTAACCACTGGGAAGATCAGAAAAGCCCTTTTGAAAGAGGGTAGACTAAACCTGAGTCTTGAAGGAAACCTGGAGTTGCAATAAGCAGAGTTGAGAGCAAAGAACATTCCAATGTCATAAGCGATCCCTCAAAAAGTTAAGCACATTTCTCTACTTCTCACTCTCCCCACCGGTAAGGAATTAGAAATGTATGTAAGGTAGCTGAGCCAATAAAGAAAAACGCTCTCAACTATATGATATTTGTACTCTCCCACATTGCAAAAAAAGGGAAAAATAGAAAAGGAGAGGCAATCAAATTCAGTGACTCCACCAACACACATTCTACATTCTCCCCTCTAATACTCTCAAATCTCTTCCATGCCCCCCAATTTGAACCTTGTTACATCTAAAATCCATGCTGGACTAGACTCCATTATAGTAGAATCTTAACACTTAGGATGAATATTAACCGTATTTGGGAATTTTGGATTTTTTCTAGGTCACTTTCATAATTCCACACATTGAGCAGTCTTGGCTGTTTCTCAGCTTTCTTTCCTAAATCTAATCCTTTGTCTATAAATCAAGCATCCCCTCTTGGGAGCACTTGAAAAATTGAGGGGAGGTCAGTTCTCCCATTTATGTCTGTGGCTGGGTGGAACTTCCATTAACGTTAATGGCAATTACCAACTAGAATCCCACTGCGTATCGATTGGGCAGAGAGCCCCCATGGCTTTCACTTTCCCCATCTCCAGCAAAAGCTTTGTCAACTGGGTTGACAGGAATGTTTAAGGGCTTTTAGCATGCCACACAGTTCCACTGGCTGCATTTAAGCTCCCACCCTCTTCTTCAATACTAAAAATGTAAATACAGGCAGACAGGCAACACTGTCATTGTATGCTGGGAAGGCACAAAGAGCTAGTGAGCGCAATAGAAATTAAAGAACCAAAATTCTCATCTATTCACTTAAAGGTATATTGGGATGACCCAGGAGCATTTGCATCCAGAGAAGTAAACTGGCATTATCTTCTCCCCATGGTAGATCCTTCTGAAGAGAATATTGATAGTTTCTAAGAAAGTCCACTTTACCAAAGAGATCTGCTTACGTACAAGTCCTACTCAGGAATCCTGACAACCATTGTGTGTGGCAAGATGCTAGATACTAGTTTTCTTGAGAGAGTCCTAGTCTCACTTGACTCCATCCAAGTAGGGGGAGGAAAGAACCTACTAGGTGAGAGCACCAGCTAACCTTTATGGTGCAGTGAACTTCAAGAGGTATGAGGAAAGAAGGCAGAATACTGTCAGTGGTGACATTCGTCGAACATTTAACCAGCCTTAAAACATTATATAAATGTTAGCTATTACTAAGGAGAGAGAGCAGGTCTAAGCTGTTATGTCCATTGGTATACAGAAGTAGGGCAGCCAGGTAGCACAGTGGAAAGAGCACAGGGCCTGGAGTCAAGAAGACCTGAGTTCAAATCAGTCTCAGACACTTACTACCTGTGTTACCCTGGACAAGTCACTTAACTCTATTTGCTTCAGTTTCCTCCTCTATAAAATGAGCTGAAGAAGGAAATGACAAAATGCTCCAGTATCTTCACCAAGAAAACCCCACATGGAGTCATGAAGAGTTGCATATGACTGAAATAAATGAACAAAAACACAGAGAACTCTGAGATAAGGAAATTCCCTCTATTAAAACAGGCCTGCTCTGCCACTTAGAGTTTTAGAGAGCTGTCTAGAGAAGTAAGAGCTTAAATGATTTGCCCAGAATTACAAAGCCAATATATGGCAGAGGCCACATTGGAACCCACGTCTTCCTGGCTTTGAGACTGATTTTTTATCCACTAAAATCTGCTGCTGCCTTCCATATAATAGTGCTAAGTATTTGAAGGCAACTATCATATTTGCCCCTTATTCTTTTCTTTTTTGAGAATGAACATCCCCAGTGATGTAGTAATATGTTCATCCAGAATCAGGATAGACTGAGTTCAAATCTTGCCTCAGATACTTTCTATTTGAGTGACCCAGGGCAAGTTACTTAACCTCTCTCTCAACTTATATTTCATCATTTTAAAATGTGGATAATGATAGTATCTTTCTCACAAAGTTATTGCAATGATCCAATGAGATGCTATATGTAAAGTACTTTGCAAATTAGGAAGCCCTATATTCATGTGAACCTATAAAAGTAGGTTCTATATTTCCAGGATTCTCTACTATTTCCTGTTGCTATTTGTGTCTATTTTTACTTAAGTGATTGATAGACCAGAGAATATCTAGAGGGTGGTAACCAGGATGGCAAAGGGTCTTCAGCTCATGTCACATGAAACTCAGTTGAAGGATGCAGGCATTTTTAGCCTGGAAAAGTGATTTAGTGGGGAATGTGATAGCCAAGTTCAAATATCTCAAAGATTGCCACATGGAAAGCAGAAGAGACTTAATTCTATTTGGGCCCAAAGGGAGAACAAGGAGATGTGAGTGGGAGTTGGAAAATGGCAGATTGAGACTTGATGGGAGGAGAACCTTGGCAATGATGGCTGTCCAAAAGTAGAGTATGCTGTCTTGAAAGATACTGACTTCTCTCTTTCTTGAGATAATTGACAAGAGGCTGAATGACTGAGTATGTTATAAAGAGGTATTTTAGGTGTGGGTCAGACTAGATGGCCCCACAAGCTTTTTCCACCTCTAAATATTGGGCTTCTATGACAAAGAGGCAGAATAACCACCAGCATGGGAACCATGGATTAAAATAGCCAGAAGTCAGTCAATGCCCTAAGGGGAAAATGAGTCTTTCTTTCCTGGAGCAAATGTTTCAAGAATCATTTTGACCTAGACAGGGACAAGGTATAAAATTACATAGGCCAATAACATGAAACAAAAAATAGGATCAAAGGAGACAGTTTACTGAGTTCATCCTCCATTGGTAGCACATTACACTTACCAGTGACTGTACAGACCAACCTTTTGAACTGTCTGGCTGAGTACCCAGAACATCCACCTCAACACAATTTAATGAACAGAAGTTACTATAGAGGAGTCTGCAAGATGACACATTAGAGCACAAAGGACATAAGATACCAGTATTTCAAGGTTCTACAACAAGATGGCACCAGTATAACATCTCTTCCAAGCATGACCATAGGATACATGCTCCCAGATGCTTTTCTCCCATTATATCAAACACTGGAAGTATCCTTTAACTTCCCCCGATATGGACCCAAGATATTTTACTGAAAACTCCTCCTTCCCCTCCACAATGCCTTGGAAGCAAGAGAGGGGAGAAGGAAACCTCTAAAGAGCAGGACCTCCTAACCTTTTCCTTTGTCATGGATCCATTTGGAAGTCCATTTAAGCAGCCTTAAAACATTGTATAAATGTTAGCTATTACTAAGGAGAGAGATCAGGTCTAAACTGTTATGTCCATTTGTATAAAGAACTAGGGCAGGCAGGAAATCCTTTCTTAGAATAATGTTCAGAAATGTCCCAAGGTAACATATAAGATTACAAAGAAAAGTAATTATATTTAAATACAGATATCAAATTTAAAAAAAACATTTACACCTTAATACAAGTTAAGAGCCCTAATTTAGAGAGTGCAAGTCCGACTAAGATGGACTTGTCTCAGCAGAGAATCACTGAAATATCAGAGGTATTTGGAATGAAGCAAGTAATCTTTCACTGTAAACGTACCACTTCTCTGAACTTTACCACTTTATAATGATGATGATGACTAACACGTTTACAGCACCTACTATGTTTCAGGTATTGTGCCAAGCACTTCACAAGAATGATTCCATTTTATCCTCACCACAGCCCTAGGTAGTCTCATTTTACAATTGAGGAAACTGAGACAGATAGCAGTTAAGTGCCTTACCCAGGATCCCATAACCAGTAGGTGTCTATAGCTGAATTCGAATTCAGGTCTTCCTGACTCTGGGACCAGCAGTCTATTCACTTTACCACCTAACTTCCTGAAAGCATTAAGTCCTCTCACTGAGGTGGGAGGCCCTCTGAAGCATCACCTACACCTGAAATTCATCAAGCCTTTTCTTCCTCCAGAAATGCCAATCTTTCCTCATCAAAAAGGCCTTTTTTCCACCTTGGTTAAGCATTAAGGCACAGAGCAGACCCGATCAAGTTGGATGGATTTTTTTAGAGTAAATTAGCATATTATACAAATAAAGGGCCACTTTTCATCCGACAAACTCTGGAAAATGGAAGTCATGAACTACTGTCAAACCACTGTGGGAGAGAGCAGCCCAAACAGCATGACTTGGGGGTAATAGTGACTAAAGTATGTCTTCATGGTACAGTGGAAGTTTACCTCTAGGGTCAAAAGACCTTGGTTCAAATCCCATCTCTGATCAAGGTTTACTACATATATAACCTTAGGAAGTCATTCAGACTTCCCTGCTCCTCATTTTCCTCACTAGTAAAATGAGATAATTAGACTAGAGAGCCTTTGAGTCCCTTACAGTTCTGATTCAATGACCTTATGATACTATAGACTCCCTAGACTTTTAACCTGGTTTACTCACCACCTAATTCAGTTGACCTAACAGGTCTGAAATGAGTAATAAGGGGTACCAGTCCCCTTGGTCGAAAGGCAGCAAGCAGTCAAAAATCATGCCAAAGTCTGTGCTCCCTATTCTTTTTTGAAGAAAAAAATGGGAATTCTCAACATAGCAGTGTCATTTCTAATCAAAGAACAACACTGGATCATTGGAATTCGAAATGGAGGAGATCACAGAGATCTCCCGGCATAACCTCTCATTTTACAGATGGAAGAAACTGATGCCCTTAGATGTTAGTGATTTGCCCAAAACTACACTTGTTGCAGGAGACAGATTTCAACTCAGCTATTCCTATCCCAGATTCAGACTAAGGGAACAGATTTTTTAACAACCCTGTTTAATGGTTTTTAAATCAACCATTTCAGTTATTTTAAAAATGTAAGGCAATGGAATTATATGGAGAGTTGGTTTACTCAGCCTTTTCAAGAGAAGGATAAACTTAGAGTGAATATTTTAGTTTAATGTCCTACTGATTAACAAACTTATAACAAACTAGATTAGCACCAAGTTTATGGGAGGCTTATGGTCTTTACAGGAAGAAACAATACCCCTTCACCTCCCCAATGCTAAAGACATTATAAAATTGTTAGTGTACGGGGGAAAGGTTCCCATCAAGTTCGGGGGACAACTGACAGTAATCTTCTTTATGATCAATTAGTCAATCCCCAAACACTTGGTTTTGGTTTTTACACACACACACACACACACACACACACACACACACACACACAAACACAAACATACACACACACATACAAATACACATGTATATATACACATACATACACACATATATATGTAATTAATTTAGTTTTAGTTTTCAACATTCACCTCCAAAAGATTTTGAGTTTTAAATTTTCTCCTTCTCCTCTTCTCCCCTCCCCAAGACAGTAAGCAATATGATATAGGCTCTACTTATATATTTATATTAAACATATTTTCACATGGTGGTGCAGTGGATAGAGCACCAGTGCAGGAGTCAGGAGGATCTGAGTTCATATCTCACCTCAGACACTTGACACTCACTACCTGTGTGAGCTTGGGCAAGTCACTTAACCCCAATTGCCTCATCCTGGGTCATCTCCAGTCATCCTGATGAATATCTGGCCACTGGATTCAGATGACTCTGGAGGAGAAGTGAGTCTGGTGACCTGCACAGCCCTCCCTCACCAAAGTCAAGTGCAAGTCATGTCATTATTTCTCTGATGGTATGGTCTTAGGCAACGACAGACAAACACACATTTTCACATTAGTCAGGATGTAAAGAAGTGTTAGAACTAATTCAAGGAACCACGAGAAAGAAGAAACAAAACAAAAAAAGGAGAACAAATAGTATGCTTCCATCTACATTCAGACTCCAACGTTCTTTCTCTGGATGTGGATAGCATTTTCCATTCTGAGTCTCTTGGAGTTGTCATAGAATATTGAATTGTTGAGAAGAGCTAAGTCTATAAAAGTCAGTCATTGAACAAAGCGGCTGCTACTGTGTACAGTGTTTTCCTGGATCTTCTGCTCATTTCACTCAGCATCAGTTCATATAAATCTTTTGAGATTTTTCTGGCCTACCTGCTCATCGTTGCTTATAGTATAATAATATTCCATTACATTCATATACCACAACTTGTTCAGTCATTCTCCAATTGATGGACATCCCCCTCAATTGTCAATTCTTTGTCACCACAAAAAAAAGCTGCTATATTTTTTCTACACGTATATCCTTTTCCTGTTCTTGTGATCTCTTTGGGATACAGACCTAGAAGTGGTATTGCTGGGTCAAAAGGTATGCACAATTTTATAGCCCTTTAAACATAGTTACAAATTGCTCTTCAGAATGGTTGGATTAGTTCACAGCTCCACCAACAATGCATTAGTATTCCAGTGTTCCCACATCTTCTCCAAAATTTATCATTTTCCTGTTTTTTCATGTTAGCCAATCTGATAGGTGTTATGTGGTACTTGGGTTATTTTGATTTGCATTTCTCTAATCAACAGTGATTTAGAGTATTTTTTATATGACTACAGATAGCATTAATTTTTTCTTCTGAAAACTGCCTGTTCATATCCTTTGACCGTTTATCAGTTGGGGCCCAGACACTTGTTAAAAACCCATTATGTCCCAAATATTGTGCTGGATGTTAAATATTCAAAGGCAAAAAATTGTTAGTATCTGTCCTCAAGGAGTTTACACTTCACTGGGGGGATAGCATGTACAATAAATGCAAAATAAATGAAGGGTAATTGGGGGATGAAGAACTAGCCACTGGAGGGCAAGAGGGAAGAGTCAGAAAAGACCTCATAGAGAAGGTAGCATTTGAGTTGACCTTTAAAGGAAACTAGATTCTGAGAGGGACAGGTGAGGAGGGAGTTCATTCCAAGCATGGAGCAATATTAATTACAAAACAGAGAATGAAATACTATTATCTTCCACCCCAATCCCCCAAGCCTCATCTGGATTATGTCCAGTTAATTAAACCACAGCACTATGGGAAACACAAGGTGGCAAGTGACATCAAATCTAAGTACAGACCTCAGTCTGTGCCCTGAGACCCCCTACCTCAGCATTCTCACTATCATCAATTATACCTGGAATTGGAAAGACTCCTGCCATTGAGCCAGGCTCAAGCTTTTAGGTCCTCCAGTGTCTACAACCCTTAATAACCAATGATCTGGGGACTTTTGATTATGGGAGAAGAACAAATGAATTACTTCTTAAGGGACAAACAATAGTCCCTCAAAGTTCTAGGGGCCAGGGCCAGGGTCATGCTTCACATGTGGATTCTTTGGTACCTGGGACAGGGACTGACAGTGAGGATGGAGGGACAATTTTAAAGAAGGACTCTTAGGAGAGGCTATGATCTTCCCATACAGACTCTAGTCTGGTGTCAGTTAGGAAACATTGCCAAATCAGAACAGCCTGGATCTCATCTCTCTCCAATCCCTAGTTCTTCCTTACGAGGGTAAGATAACTCCTTTATAAATTTGGTAATGGGTTTTAATGAAACTATATACTGATTTGGGGAAGAAGCTAATGTGTTCAGTATGAATTTTTGCCTCTGTTGGAGGCCATAAATCATGTAACTCCTTATCCCTAGACATGATGGGTCACTGTATATGGCTCAGAGCCCCTCAAGAATACCACAGTCAGGCAACAAGCAATCTTTGGCATAATCCAGTCAGTTCACCAGACCAGGAAAGTCACTGTAATCTAAATAGTCTTGAACCCCTGAATCCCTGAGCCTCCAGCAACAATATTGTTAGAAAAGAAGCAGTCTACCATCACTCCCAATGTATAGCTCTGTAATACTGAACCAGTGCTAAGAAATGGGCAAGTTTATTTTTGTTGTTGCTATTCTCCCCATATTAGAACATAAGCTTGTGGAAGGCAGGGGATCATTGTTGCTTGCCTGTCTATCACTTAGCACAATGACTGGTATTTAGTAAGTACTGATGAGTGACTGGTTGATTGTTGACTGACAATCTCTTGCTAGGGGTTCCCCATTCTGAGGGTGGGAACGGAATGAAGTAATTAAACTCTGAAATGATGGAGCTTTATGGAAGCTTGACTGGCTAGCTTTTATGGCCCTGTCTTCTAGACATGAGCTATGATTGCTATTATGCCCTACAATCACTGGATCATAGATTTAAAATTAAAAGAGGACTTCAGAGGAATCAGGCAATTCAACAGGCAGAAGTAGGCTCTCCAACCATCAGCAACCTTCTCTCTGCTTAAGCCACTCATCCTTTTTGACACTCATGATAATGAAGAAACACTACAATATAATGGGAAATTCAATAGACTGGGCAGTCAGGAGACCTGGCTCTGCCACTTATTACTTCTGCGGTTTAGAGTAAATCATTTAACATCGAGGTCAGTTTTTTCATCTGTAAAATGGTAATAATCATGTGCTTTATGCCCAACTCAGGGTTGTTGGAAGGATAAAATAAATGCGTGTGAAAGTTTCTATGGTATGAGAAAATCAAATATTGATTTAGTATTTTATATTTAACTCATTCTGTAATTGATTCTATTCTGCAACTGTCTAAGCCATGTTTCGTTATCTCTGAGTTAAGTTCAGAAGTTCACAAATCCAGAAGTTTAGTTTTCTTCCCTGAGTTAAGTTTAAAAGTTGTTTCCCTCTCAATTACTTTTATTGAAAGAAAACTGTTATCTCTGTACCATAAGCTTCCCTTGTACAATTAGAAAAGATCTGTTATCAGAGGGATTTATACCAGAAATTTGGGACTGGTTCAATATTAGAAAAACTATCAGCATAATTAATCATATCAATAACAAAACCAACAGAAATCATATGATTATCTCAATAGATACAGAAAAAGCTTTTGACAAAATGTAAAACCCACGTCTATTAAAAACACTGGTGAGCATAGGAATAAAAGGAGCTTTCCTGAAAACGATAAGTAAAATCTATCCAAAACCATCAGCAAGCTTTATCTCTAATGGAGGTGAGCTAAAAATGTTTCCAAATAGAGCAGGGGTTTAGCAAGTATGTCCACGATCCCCCCTTTTATTCAATAATGTACTAAAAAATGTTAGCCATAGCAATGAGAAGAAAAAGTAATTAGAATAAACAATGGGGAATCAAAACTATCACTATTTGTAGATGATATGATGGTATATTTAGAGAACTTAGAGAATGAACTAAAAAACTACTTGAAATAATTAAGAACTTCAGCAAAGTTGCAAGATATAAAATGAACCCATGTAGATCATCAGTATTTCTATATATTAACAACAAAGTTCAGCCTCAAGAGATAGTAGGAGTAATTTCATTTAAAATAATTGTAGACAATATAAAATATTTGGGAGTCACACCGCCAAGACAAACCCAGGAATTATATGAATACAATTACAAAATAATGTTTATACAAATAAAGACAGATTTAAGCAATTTGAAAAAAATAAATTGTTCACAGAGGCCAAACCAATATAGTAAAAATGATAATTCTATCTAAATTAATTTACTTATTCAGTGCCATGGCAATCAAACTACCAAAGAATTATTTTATAGAGCTAAAAAAAAAAATAACAAAATTCATCTGAAAGAGTAAAAAGTCAATATCAGGGGAATTAAGGGGGGGAAAATGTGAAGGAAGTTAGCCTAGCCTAGCTAACCCTAACCCTAACCCTAACCCTAAATGCGCTCTCAAATTGTATTATAAAGTAGTAATCACCAAAACAATCTAGGACTAAGAAATAGAGTAGTAGATCAGTGCAACAGACTAGGTACATAATATACAGTAAAAAATGGCCCTGATAAACTAGCATTTGATAAACCCCAGAACCCCATATTTCAGGACAAGAACTCATGATTTAACAAAAAAACACTGAGAAAACTAGAAAAATATATGGCAAAAACTTTGTATAGACTAACATCTTACACCATATATAACAAAAAAAGCAATATTTAAAGAGTGATACTATAACCAAATTAGAGGAGCAAGGAATAGTTTACCTATAAGAACTATAGATAATGAAAGAATTTATCACCAAACAAGAGATAGAGAAGATGGATAATTGCATAAAATGGATAATCGTGATTACGTTAAATTTAAAAGTTTTTACATAAACAAAATCAACATAACCAAGATTAGAAGAAAAAGAGAAAGCTGACAAATTTCTCTGACAAAGGCCTCTTTTCTCAAATGCATAGAGAACAGAGTCAAATTTATAAGAATTCAAGTCATTCCCCAATTGATCAATGGTCAAAGGATAGGAACAAGCATTTTCAGATGAAAAAATGAAAGTTATCTATAAGTACATGGAAAAAATGCTTTAAAACATTTTTTATAAGAAAAATGCAAATTAAAACAACTCTGAGGTACCACCTCACATCAATCAGATTGGTTAATATAACAGAAAAGTACAATAATAAATGTTGGAAGGAATATGGGAAAATTGGGATACTCATGCACTGTTGGTGCATGATTCAACCATTCTGGAGAACAATTTAGAACTCTACCCAAAGGACTATAAAACTGTGTCTACCCTTTGATACAGCAATACCACCATAGGTCTGTATCCAGAAGAGATTTTTTAAAAGGGGGGGGGTGGGAAAGGACCTATTAATACAAAAAATATATCATTTTTGGTGGCAAATAATTGGAAATTGAGGAGATGCCTATGAATTGGGGAATAGTTGAACAAATTGTGGTGCATTGATGGAATACTGTTGTGCTATAAGAAGTGATAAGTAGATGGGTTTCAGAAAAACCTGGAAAGACTCACATGAACTGATGCAAAGTGAAGTGAGCAGGACCAGGACAATAGTTACACAGTAACAGCCACATTGTATGATGATTAACTGTAAATGACTCAGCTTTTCTCAGTGATATAATGATATAATACAATTCCACAGGACTCATGATAAAAAATTCTATACAACTCCAGAGAACTGATAGAGTCTGAATGCAGAATCTATGACATAAACTCTTATTCCCCACCTAGTTTCCCCCTCTCTGGATGCATTTGAAGTTGACAATATCCTTCCTAAAATTTGTAGCTCAGAAGTAAATGCAGTATTTCAGACACCATCTGACCAGCAGAGGGTTCAGCAGATCCAGCACCTCCCTCCTTCTTGACATCACCCCTTTCTTATGATCATATCAGTTTTTCCAGCTGCTACATATCTCACTGTTGTCTCCTTTTAAACTTGTTCTCCACTGGAACTCCCCAGATATTTTTCACATGTACTACTGTCTAGCAACACCTTTATGATTCTGTACTTGTATAGTTGATGTTTTAGCCTAAATGTAGAACTTCACCTTTTTCCTGAATATATATCACCTAATTCAATTCAGTCCATCATCTCAGTCTATCAAGATCTGTGTGGGTCTCATCCTCTGATAGGTTAGCTATCCCTCCCAGCTTTCCTTCATTCCAAATTTGATTAGCATGCTCTCTATGCTTTTATCAGAATCATTGATTCAATGTTGAATAGCTCAGAATTTAAGACAAGCCCCTGGGGAACTCAAGTAGAGACTTCACTCTAGGTTGGTCCATAGTGTAGCAACAGTCTTCAATTTTGATAGTCAACTAGGTGTGAATTCACATGACTGTCCTATCACCTAAATCAATTTTTTCTCTTTTATCTACAAGGAAAGAATGAGAGATTCTGACAAATGCCTTGCTAAAATGCAAGCATATTAATGATGATGGAATTCCTTTGATTTACCATTCTAATAATATTTAAGGACCTGAATTTAAGAATATCTTGAAGGACCAAACTATATTAATTGATGCAGTGCAGTTTTTTGTTTTGTTTTGTTTTTGTCAATAAGGCTAATAAAAGAAAATGGGATGAATATTCTTATTTCAAAGTAAAGTCGTAATAAAATTGTATAGTAATTGACATTCCTCAGTTCCCAAGAGATCCCAGGCATCAATGAAATAATCAATAAATATCAGCTTTGGTCCAGACTAGTAAACCAGAAGACTAAACCCATGAAGGTTCAAGATGAAAAATTCTGAGAGGTACTCATTGTTAAATATAACCCATTCATTCACATTCTGAGTAATTGTAGAGATCAGTTGGTTGGAAATTAATAACCCAGCTTTTGCCCAAGAATTGGAAAGGTCACCTTCTGTTCCCAGTACTGCCAGATTCCATGCCTAGAACAAAAATATACCCTATCCATTCCCAACTCCAACCAGGCACTGAGTCAAACCTCTGTTCCCTCCCCAATAGCAGTATTACTGAGAAATGTTTAGCAGAGGATTTTTTCCATGTAGCCCTTTTTGTTGGGAGGTCAACCTAGTTCCAGGAGCCCCAGACCTAGTCAGCAGATCTTTTCATTGAACAAACAAGAGATGGATGGCTAACCAGCCAGAGTTCTTGAAAAAGAACCTGATGAAAAGATTCATCCAGCCTTTTACTTCTCCCATTAAAATCTCAGCACTATTCATTAAAAAGAAAAATCGTAAACTGTAAATCTGTTACAACCATGGAGCCTGGTATCACCTAACTTGACATATAACCCAATGGAATAATTGATCAGGGGGAATGATATTCACCAAATTCACTTTCCAAAAAAATATGCCCTTATCCAGATGAAAAAAGCTACAACTGAAGGAGAAATTTCTAAGGCCATATTATAATTGCTGAAGGTTTAAAACCATAAATAGTAACCAAAGTTAATAACCTGGGTGAGCAATTAACCTAGGTCTGGGGATATGAACCTTCATATCCGTGTTTTAAAAATAATCTTGCTAGAATTTCAGCATTATCATTTATTAATGTCGCATCTCAGTATTTTTCTTAATATTCAATGATAATACTAGACATTTATGTAACACTTTATAGTTTACAAAGCACTTTGCATGCATTATCTCATTTGCATCTCATAACAAACCTACGAGGCAGGTATTGTTACTATCACTGTTATATATGAGGAAACCCAGACTCAGAGAAGATAAATGACTTGCCCAGAGTCATAATACAATTAGATGATAGAGATGCTATTTGAACCCAAGGGCACCTCCTGACTCCCAGTCCAGTATTCTTTTAGTTCTCCTGTATCTTAGACAATGAAACTCAAAACAAAGAGACCTGTAATTAACCCTCCACAAGAAAGTCCTTTAAAAAGGATTAAGAAGGAGACCCAGATCACCACAGAAATGCCAAACTGGTGATTCTTATTAGGATAATTGGGACATACAACCCAAGCAAGACCACAACCAAGATTCCAGAGATTCCTTATCTCTACAACTTGAATTGATTAGGTATGTGCAGTGACATGCTATTGGGAGTAAGAGGGCCTAAATTTGAATCCACTTTCTGCCAATGTACGCATGGCTTCAGGCCTTACTCTTACTGAGTCTTAGGTTTGGGTTGTTTTTTTCTTTTTTAATTCTTAAAACAAAGGGATTTTTCCTCTTAGTTCTAAAGTCATGAGTATATGATGGTATGTTAACTAGCATTAACCACGACAAACCCTTCTCATCAGCACTGCTGCAAGAGCCTCCTAATGGGTGACCCTGAGTGAGTCCTCTCCCCTCTCCAGTCATCCTCCCTATGTCTGCCACATCAATAATTCTAAATAATTCTAACCATGGCACTCCCCTATTTCAAAAGCTTTCGTGGCTCCCTATTATTTGTTTATTGTGTTTGTTTGGCATTTCACAATGCCATTCCCCATTTGGTTCCAAGAGACCTTTCTAAGGATTATTGCATGACCATCTCCCCCACCCATACACTCTTCATTTCAGTCAAACTAGCCTATGTTCAGTTCTTCTCTATGGGAGTGTCCTCTTATAGGACAGGCAGTTTTATATTAATATGTCTATCCTGAGGACCTGGCACACATAATAGTTACTTAACAAATGTTTGCTGATATATTGATATCCTTGAACAATTTCTGAGTGACATTCTGGGAAAGGCAAGATAGGAACAATATCCATAAAACTCATGGAGACAGAAAGAGGCAATAATGGCCCTCAGTGAATTGGAAGTTCTGATTTTCTAGGAGGCGTGAAACTGCACTGTTTTACAAGCACTGCAAGCTTATTCCCCAGAGCTGTTAACCCGTGTAATATGAACTAATAAAGCAAAATTCAGGTTTTCTTTGTTATTCTCAACCCTGAAAATTTATGGCAGAGGAAGGAGACAGAAGCTACATAGCACAGCCTCTATGAATACTGACTGGGTTATGATGTTTGGTTCATACAACCTCCCTAGAGATTTATAAATTTCACCATTTCAAGAGTTACTGGACAATAGCCTCTATGAGGAATGCTGAGTGGATCTGAGCCATCTTCCAGCAGCTACACAAGCTCTAGGTTTGTGCAAAAGTCAAAAAATGACTATTTGAGAGAGAGGAACTAGAGTTCCTGGGAAGCACAAAGACTGATGGAGAGTCCTTGTGGATGTGTGCAGAGTTGTGGCCAACCCACAGCCTCTACCTTTCACTAGTCTTAAAGCCTCTTCGTGGTTTTGAAGGCTATAGCTAAAGCTTTGTCCCCAGGTCCTCTACCACTGTAGTGTTTCTATGGAAGCACTCAAAGACTCTTTAGCAGAGATCAGAGGTAGAAGATATGTTTAAAGATCTGGATGAAAATAATAGAGGTACTGGTCAACAAGGGCTCACTCCTTAGAACATACACTGTATATTCTGAGTGATATCAATCAATGTGTAGGCATGGTGAACCTGCTTTCAAAATATGTAATGTTAGCCCTTTCCCTCTTCACTTCCAAGTAGGTACAGATATTCTGTTTCCTGTCAGCTTACTGAAGAGTGACAAGATGCCTTTAAATTTACAAGTGAGCCAGAACCACCTATGCATACAAAAAATTTGTGCAGAATAAATCTCTCTGTCTTTGCTGGTGATGAGAACAGAACTGTTAAAGTCCTCCAGGTTCAGGGAGGGGTACTAAAGGCAAATGCAGTAGCAACAACCTGCTGCCTGGTGACAGCTACCTTACATGCCCACTCATGTGCCCTACAGACATGAATTCAGGTTGCCTCTGTCTTCTGTCTCTGCTTTTATTTCTTTGTTTCCTAATTTTAGGAAAATTAGTATTAGAGACAGAATGGATTGCATTCCTTACGAGCTTCAAAGGGTCAGAAGAGGCACCAAAATTCCCCTCAGAAGCCAGAGCTAGTAGCAGCAATAGCCAAGTCACATGACAAGTCAATCCATTCCATCAGTGAATGAACCTGGCACCATTGGTACCATGAAGACACCATCTCCTATAAGCAACAGAAAGTCCTGTCCATCAATCATACCATTCTCAGAAATAAATTTGGTGGGGAAAATGTTTTGTAGAAAACACTTTACATATGACCCCAGGATCTTATATGGCAGAGAAAAGTGTGCTTCTAGTGTTGCCATGCTTTGAGCATGGATCCTAACTATACATTCTCAGTAATGGTAAAAGATAATTGATATTAATTGGTTAGTTAATACTGAGATGTTAATCAATTGGTTGATTCTGGAGCAACACGAGGTGGACAAGAAGGTACGAGAGAACACCAGCTTTAAAAAAAAAGACTCTCAAGGTCACCTCTAGAATTCTAAGGGTAGAGGTTGAAATGATACTTTAGAAAACTGACCTGCTAGTTTAAATGTGGATTGGGAAAGTGAGCCACAGTACTGCAAAATAGTAATAAAAATACTAGCTCCCATTTAAATAGCATTTTAAGTTTTGCAAAGCACTTTACATATATTATTTCATGCAGTTCTCCTGAACTCCTCTCAGTATATCCTGATCTTCAAACAGACCATCACTGAGACAGATGAACTCATTTGCAGTGGCCATTTTCTTACAGAAAGTCAGACCATCGTTCATGCTTGAAGTATGAGCAGACATCTTACATAAGATGACCAATGCAAAAAGCTACGTGGTCTAGGAAAATGTGTTGCTAATATTCAAAGCCATATTCCAACCTAATCCGAAAACAAAAGGCATTTATTAAAGACATGCTATATGTATGACACTGTGCTATGCTTTGGAAATACAAAGACAAAACAAAAACAGAGTTCATACAGGTAAGGCACTTACAATATACAGAAGTATTGCTGATTGGTCATTCAGTTGTATCCAATCTGCAACCCCATCGACTTTGTCCATGGGATTTTCTTGGCAAAGGTACTGGAGTGGTTTGCCCTTTCTTTCTCTAGTGGGTCCCATTTTATATATGGGAAACTGAGATAAATAAAGTTTAAGTGACTCACCCAGGGTTATAAAGCTAGTAAGTGTCTGAGGCTGGATTTGAACTAAGATTTCCCTGACTTCATGGTGCTCTGTTCACAACTCCACTTCATGTAATATAAAGATTTTGTTGTTTTGTTGTTGTTTTTACTAGACCTCCAATTTTATTGGTGTACGGAACTCCCAGTGAGGAATCTTCCTCCACCAAAGCAGATTATCACTGCTTTGATGATTTCTAGCCTTCAAAAATTGTCTGGAACACTAACAGGTAAGCAACTTCCTCAGGGTCAAACGAATGGATGTGCCACAAATGGGACTAGAAATCTGGCCTTGCTGATTCCAAAGCTTTCATTATCTACTTTACTGTGCTACCCTTACAAGCAGAGAGAGAGGGTGAAGGACTGTATCCATGATCCAGTTGGTATAGTGGAGAAGTTCTTAACCTGGGATCCATTGATCAGGGGTGAATTAGGTAGAATTTAATGGAAAAAACAATAAATAGATTAAATTAAGTGGGGGAAAATTACGTCTATATTTTCACTAACCTTGAGCTGAGATTTAGCATTTCCTCCAATTAAGAAGGTTAAAAAAATGATTCAGAAAAAGTATCCATAGACTTTACCAAACTGCCAGGGTGGGGTTGTGATACAAAAAAGATTAAAGACCCTGGTAGAGGGATCTTGAATGGCCACATCCCTTCTACCTATGTAGCACCTTCTCACCAATTCATATTCTTAAAGAGCTGGGACAGCAAAAATTTGCACTATTTACCTGGGATTATGCAGATAATATGTCAAAGATGGGACTTAAACCCCAGTTTTTATGATACTGAGGCTAACTCTCAAAACATTCCACCATATTGTCCTTATAGGAGGATCTCAACAATTAAATAAGCATAAAATAATTGAGTGAGAAAGATGACTTTAATTAGAGAGATGAGGCTCCCCTAAGAGTTGACACATGAACTGAACCTTAAAGGAAGTCAGAGATTCTAAAGACAGGGAGTAAGAGAGTGGGCAAATTTCTTGTCAATAAACCATGAATATGGACACCTGAAAAATCCTTGATCCTGGCAGACTTCCCTCAAGATTATGAACTTTGCAGCCTCTAAACATCAACTAGAGGTCTATGGAGTTTAGTGGTTTATGGAGTCAGTGTGAGAGGAGAAAAGAACATGGACTTTGGAGTCAAAGGACTTTGTTTCAAATCCAGCCTCAATCACTACCTGTGTAACTTTGGGTAAGTCCTTCACTCTCCCAAAGCTCCAACTTCCTAATCGGTAAAAGATAAGAATTGGACTAGATCTTTTCTGAGGTCCCAACATCTATGATCCTAAGTTCACCAGCCAGCAACGCTTTGCATACCTACCCTCAGACACAGCTTTCTATCCTCCAAGTGGGCACGATGCTCTACCAAGTGGAGACTCCAGCTCTGGCTGAGTTTTCTACACCTCTGCTCAATTGGACATTCCTCCTAACAAGGTCTGATTGATCAATGTTTTCATCTCAGCGATGACAACCCATCATCAGGCAATTGGGGGATTATTCAAGATCTTGCACATGGTCACAGAATAGTTTTGTGGGCTGTGAATGCAACAAGTCATTACAACAAGTCACCTGCCAATATGTCCAGTTACGTGAAGCATGAGCTCTGAGAAAGACCAGAAGGTTTGTGGCAACCATTGCTTACTCCCTCTTCTTTCTTCCATGGTGATAACATTTATATCAACATGGACCTACCCTTATACTAGAGTTTTGATGATCGTGGGAGCTATACGTTCATAAAGTCACACATTTATGGATGAAGGAGACATCAGAGGTCAGCCAGAACTTCATGTGATGATATTGAGTCCCACAGATGTTACGTGACTCAGTGACTTGACTTAATATCAAGAGAAAGATTTAAACCCAGATCCTACAACTTCAGAGTCAGTATTCTTTCTACTAGACCACACTGGTCCCCTAGATGGACATCCTAGTCAACTAGCTCACCTCCTCTCCTGTGCCAGACTTTCCACCACTCCCAAGGCTACACATTTGTTCCTGAAGGAAAATTTCTGACTCTACAACCCTCCCTCCTGGTTCACCTTCAATACAAGCTCCAAATATATCCTACCTTTCCAAACTGCACTGATCAATACCCCTCAGGTAAAGATCCATCTTTCTAGAACACTTCTCACTCAAACCAATAGGCAGCAAGAGTACATAAAGTGAATCCTGGGTCAGCCATACCAGGAAACTGAATCACTTCCATTTGAACTGTCTTTGGATGATTCTGAGGATCACCTGGCAGGACAGGGTATCAGATACTGAAGTCTGTGCTCAAACTGAACCACCAAGCATTCAAACTCTGCTTCCAAAGGGCTGGCAAATGCAAAATGTACACTTGCCAAAGAGACTATTTTATGGAGAACTCACATGGGCCAGGAGATCACATGGTGGTCAGAAGTGATACAAGGACACTCTCAAGGTCTTCTTAAGAACTTTGGATTTGCCTGTGCAACATAGTAGACACTGGCACAGGACTGCTCAGTATGGTGTGCCCACATCAGACAAAGTGCTGTGCTCTATGAGCAAAGCAGAATTGAGACAGCACAAAGTAAATGTAGGATGCACAAATTTTGAGTATCCACCCCAAATATTCACTTGGACTATCTGTGCCCAACCTGTAGTAGAGCATTCCAAGCTCATATTGGTCTGATCAGTCACAGTCAGACACACTGAAATTTCACTTTATCATGGTGATGTCATTTTGGTCCTCTTAGAGAATGAAGGACAACAACCAACCAACCAACAAACCAACCAATCCTATGATCCTATTTATGACCATAAAATTTTGTTTTAACTTGGTCCATCTATCCTCCCAGTATGTAGCATCCTATAGAATCTGTAGTTTCTACTCTTAGTCTTTTCCTGACCTTTTTTAGGTTCAGATCTGTGATTTCATCAAGATAGGGAATCCTGATATTAAAAAAAAATTCCCTCCAATTTACCTGAAATTTATAGTCATAAAAACTTTCCTGGGGCACTGAGATCTAACTAGGGGCATATGACCAGGGTACATCAGAGATAGTATTTGAATCCAGACCTCCCTGACTTCAAGGCTAGTCTTCCATAACCAGCACACCACAATGTCTCTTATTCCTGAGCTTGTCCTATACAAAGTGGTTCCACAGTCAATGGCTACTGGAGTTGAGGGCGAGGTCAGAGAGAGTGAAGTAGGAGGCTGCCGACATTGAATTACTACAAAATCAATGAAGATCCAAAATGGCAAATGAATGGAAAGTAGCTGCACACTGCAAGGCATCCGCACTCCAGGAGTCATTAAATGTAGGGCCACAAGTCTAGATATCTTCTCATAACTTTCAAACTAGTAGGTCTCCCTTAAACTTCTCCAACACTCAGTTAACCTATCAGCCAGAATTACTCTCCTCATTTCACATTCACCAAGTATTTTACAGTTGTTATTACAGCAAGATTACATCAACTCGGAACCCCACCCTCCATACTCTCATCTATAACTCCTAATGGGAAGTTTCAAAGGAGCTAATTAATAATGCATATTTATTTGGCACTTTAAACTCTCCAATGTGGTTTACAAATATAATATTTTGGTCTCACAGCACACCTATGGAATAAGTAATATAAGTATCATTCACATTTTACAAATAGGGAAACTAAGGTTAAGAAAGGTTAGGTGACTTGTCAGGGTGACATAGTTAATAAAAACTGGAGGTATGATTTTAGATTTCTAATGCTGAAAAAAGTGCCTTGGAGACAACACGCAATGTGAACTCTCTAGAACTGGTAAAAGCCTTTTCCAAAGGTCATTTTACTAAAGTCACAACTTCAAGGTCCAGTGAAGCATTCCAGGGAAAGGGAAGCAGACTGTAATCTCCTTGAGGGTAAGGATATTTTTTTCTTTTTTTGTCTTTGAACGTATGATGCCTATCACCTTCCTCACAGAAGGCATTCAGTAAATGCTTGTTGAAGTGAATAGATGTGGTTAAATCAACAGGATGAATGACAGAATTGGAGATGACCATTGCCAGCAGGTCAGCCCAAGGCAAGAAGACCAAATATAGCCAGCATAAAAATCCAAAGATTTGAGGAGACAGTTTGAATCAGATAAACAGTCAGCCTCCCAAAACCCCTTGGATCTTGTCTCCTAAGTACTGACCTCCATGACCTCAATCTTGGCTCCCGCAGTTTTCTGCTTCTGTCTCCTCATGCTGTGTTCCAACATTTCAAAAATAATGGCCACCTAGCTTTTCCATGAATAAGACTCCATCTCTCAGCTCTGAACATTTTCTCTGGCTACTCCCCATGCCAGGAATGTTCTTCCTCCTCCACTCCAAATACTGACCTCCTTGACTTCCTTTAAGTCACAATTAAAATCCCACCTTCTACAGGGTAGCCTTCTTCAACCCCTCTTATTTCCAGTACTTTCCTTCTATAAATTAGTTCTTATTTATCTTATATAATGCTTGTTTTGTGTATATGTGTTTGTATGTTGTTTTCCCCCATTACATTCTAAGATTCTTGTGAAGATAGACTGTCTTTTACATTTTTTTTGTATTCCTAGCTGTTGGGAAAGTTCCTGGAACATAGTAGGCACTTAAATGTTGATTGATTGATACAGACCTAGCCTAGCTTTCTGAGTCATGTTTACTCATATTCCAACTTGGGACCTGCTCCTTTTTCCCTGGAGGGAGATAACCTTATCCAACTCCTTTAATTAGTGATCCATGATGCCTTCTTTGCAAAGGATATAGCATTGCATTTCTGGATTCCCTTACAAGCATACCACTTTATTATACAATATTAATATACGTCCCTTCTTATATACTTTCTTCATATTGGCTCATGGGTACCTTTTCATAACTATATTCTAGTAATGTCATATCCTTCCCACCAAGTCTCATAGTTATTTATGAGATCAAATTTTCTCTTTATATTAAGTTGCCTCATTTATCTTCTTTATTACTCAGCCATTATACATATATGTGTAGACATCTGAGCCTGTGGTTTTCATTTGTCTCAGCTCTTAAATTCTGTCTCCCAAAAAGATCTTCTCCACTGATAATATTCTTCCAGAGTCATACTTGATATACCTGATATGTATGGGATATGTGTGTGTATTTATTATGTATATATACATGTGAGTGTGGAGAAAAAGAGACAGAGACAGAGAGGCAGCTTCTTCACACCACCCCATCTCTTTGTAGCTCATAGCCCTCTTAATCAACTGCTCAAGACTCTTATTCACGCAAATGCATATTAACTAGATTTTTGTGAACTCTTCCAACAACAAATGCTGGGAAGGGACTTAGGCTAAATATCATTTCAAGAGGGAATGGACAGGGGGAGGAGGTGGAGCCAAGACGGCAGAGTAGAAGGAGGGACCCATGAAAGCTCTCCCCCACAGCGCAGAAAATATCTGTAAAAATGACTCTAAACAAATTCTAGAGCAGCAGAAGTCATAAAACGACAGAGTGAAAGAGATTTCCAGCCCAAGACAGCTTGGAAGGTCAACAGAAAAGGTCTGTCACACCAGGTGCAGAGCAGAGTGCAACCCAGCCTTGGCCAGGCAGTTTGGCAAGGACAGGATCAGAGTAGGCCTCAGGGGGTGGAATCCCCAGCAGCAACTCTTGTTCCCAGATCCCTCAACCAACAAATGCCAGAGACAGCTTCAAAGGTCAGTGAAAAAGCGCTTTCTCCTGGGTAAGAAGAAAACGTGGTCTTGCTCAGCTGGCAGCAGCCACTATAGTGGCAGCTCCCACTTTTGGAGTCTTCCACCTAAAAACCTGGGAGAATTGAGCAGTTGATCTGGGTCTCAGCCCTGAGTGGTGGCTAGTATGAGGAAAAGCTCTGGCATGGTGGAGCTGGAGGCTGTTGTGGAGAGGGAATTCTACTGGCAGATCCTGGGCAGAAAAGTTTTTGGTTGCTTTCAGCCCAATGTACAGGTCAGGAGAGGAGTAAACTCCTCTTCCTTGATTGGGCCACCTTGGAGGAACTGAGAACTTATGGTTTCTAGAGTATACCCTTCTCATGACAAAGTCAAGTCAAAAGACAAGACTGGGAAAATGCCCAAAAAAGGGGAAAAAAATAAGACTACAGAAGGTTACTTTCTTGGTGAACAGGTACTTTCTTCCATCCTTTCAGATGACGAAGAATAAT
>CM053772.1:245324453-245400297 GCA_028658325.1 Potorous gilbertii | reverse complement strand
ACTGGATTCCAATTGGCCCATTCTTCCAGACCTGATAACTGCTCAGGACTGCTCAGGAGTAACAGTGACTTATTTAAAACTGAAAAGGCAGAGATATCATCAGGCCAAATACTCAGTTTCCAAGTTGCACAGAAGCTCTCAAAATGTAGAGACCAAGCAAAGATCAGAATTGCGTACGGACAGCACGAGCTATGTTACTGTCTTTATTGCTTTGTCTGCTACTTGAATTTTCCTGAGGCTCTCAGTGAACCTGAGAGAAGGATGCTGCACAGGAGCACTTTGATTTATTTACAGAAAGCAATTATCTATCTGTTCACCCTTCTACAGAACATTAAGTATAAAGGAAGAATAGTAGGAGAGTGATTTGTCCTTGGATCATTTCTATCTAAATTCCATCAAAAAAGATGAGAGGCATAAGTTAACTGTGAGTGTATGTGATAGGTAGCATTTATATAACACCTACTGTGTGCCAGGTACAGTGCTAAATATTTGATAATTATTCTAATTTTATCCTCACAACAACCCAAGGAGGAAAGAACTATTATTTTCATTCCCATTTTACAGATGAGGTTACTGAGGCAGAGAGAGGTTAAGTGACTTGTCCAGGGTTGCACAACTATTAAATGCCATAGCCTGAATTTGAACTCAGCTCTTCCTGATTCTGTTCATTATGGCACCACTTAGCTGCCTGTAAGATACTTTAAGTTTTCTCAAAATGCTTTACAAACAGCCAGCAGAACGTGAAACTGAGACAGACAGTGCTGAGGGACACTGAGTTGGACCCAGACTCACATAGGAGGAAAACAGCCTGAATTTCCTTCAGGAAATCAGCAAGCACCTTTAATGGCCCTGAGCTTCTCATGAAATCAAAGGTCTAATGTCTGGGTGTTGTTTTGTTTAAATATTATCAGTCCCTTTTTGCTTAATGAAGAACCAAAGTCAACAAATAATTTAAATGATATAATATTTAAATTCCTTTTAAAGCATTTGAATTATTAGTATCTTTGAATAATATCAATTTTTGACATTTTAACCACCTTATTTAAATAATTCCAAGAAATAAGAAATAATCCATTGCCTCCTTTGTGCAAAGCATTCTGCTAAGTACTAGAATGAAAAAGACAAAAGAGAAATACCCCTCCCCCATCAAGCATCTTAAATGAAACATATATTCATATAGTCCCTCAAACATCCAGTTCACCTAAAGACTTGCCCTAAAATTCTCAGCCCTATTCTTTGTTTTTTTTTAACAGCAATGAATTCTATTGAAAATGACATAATTTTGGGTTTAATTCACATAACAAAATTGCCTATCAACTAAGCTGTATCATAAGGTGATTTTTATTACAAAATTAAAATGGATTTATTGAAAAATAATTAACTGATAGGTGGGTAAATAAATATCATTCAGGCCTTTTATAAGCTTCTGTAGACTAATAAACTAGATCCCTGATGGAATGGGCTGTCTGTAAGAATTGCCAGTGTTTGAGTCAAGAAGGGATGAGATTTTAGGGCAGCACTAAGTTTGGGGTACAAGGAGAGTGGAGGAGGAAGCCATTTGGGAGGTTGCCTAGCCCCTAACTACAGAGCCTGGGAAGCAGAAAAACAATTGAGCTTCCCCTTGATGTGGCCTGGGCAAATGGGATTGGAGCAGCCCAGTCAGAGGAAAGCCCCAAGCAGTCTTGCTACACTTCCCCTCATGAAGCAGAATGGTTGAGAACCATCTTTTTCCTCCTGTCTCCCTTCATTCAGTCCATTTAGGTAGAATTGAAAAGAAAGCAAATATGTCTTATGTAGCTCTCCACTACAATCTGAGGTATTTTATGAGTCTGATTGTTTTTACAAACTAGTTTATTCCCATTGAGATAAGTGTATATGTATGGAAGGACAGACCTGCAGGGTTTTGTATTTCACAGATTACCGACATCATAAACAAATTAGAGGAGCAAGGAAAGCTCTGTGGATAGGGGAAGGATTACTGGATAAACAAAAGGTAGAGAGATCTCACAAGATAAAATGGACAAATATAATTATATATAAAAAAGCTTTTGCACAGATAAATCCAATGTAGTAAAAATTGGAAGATACACAAGTAACCGAAGGAAAAAAAATCCTTGTAGCAAGTTTCTCCAACAAAAGTTTCATACCTAAGACATAAGGATTTGATTCAAACTTAAAAAACTCATGGCTATTACACAATAAATAAAATGGTGAAAAGATACGAAGTCAGTTTTTTGAGGAAGAGATATGAACTATTTACAATAATATGACAAAATTTTTTAGATCATGAATAATTAGAGAAACACAAACTAAGTCAACACTGAAGCTCCAAGTCACTTATCAGACTGGCAAAGAAGACAAAAGAATTCAATGACAAATGATAAATACTCACAAATCTGTGGGGAAATAGATACAAGTGCTCTGTTGATGAAGTTGTGAATTATTGGTCAAGATATCTGGAATACAATTTGGAACTATGTCCAAAAAGTTATTAAAAGCAGATTCCTCTGACTCAATATATTCTTTACTAAACCTATACCCCCAAAGAAATCTGAGAAAGAGGGAAAGGATCTATATAAACTAAAATATTTATAGCAACTCTTTCTATGGTAGTCAAAAAAATAGAAACTAAGGCAGTGTCCTCCAATTGGGGAATATTTAAACAAGTTGCAATATATATGAAGAAATTTGAAAATTATTATTCTATAAAAAATGATGAAATGGGGCAGCTAGGTGGCTTAGTAGATAGAGCACCAACCCTGAAGTCAGGAAGATCTGAGTTCAAATCTGACCTCAGACACTTGATACTAACTGTGTGACCCTGGGCAAGTCACTTAACACCATTTGCCTCATTGAAGAGGGGGAGGAAGGAAAGAAGGAATGAATAAACAAATGAAAAAAGAAAAGGAGGAAGGAAGGAAGAAAAGAAGGAAGGAAGAGAAGGAGGGAGAGAAGAAGGAAGGGATGGAAGGAGGGAGGAATGGAGGGAGGGAGGAAGGAAAAAAATGGACTTTCCTGTGGATTATCAGGACCTCCCTATGAGGTCTGTTTACCTTTATGCATGATAATACAAGTCAAGTTTAATGGAATTCTAAAATTTTAATTTGGGGCACCCTTTAATTTCCCCTTGAAGAGAGAGCTCTTGGAGGTTGATGCTCCTGAGAGTGTAAGCCCCAAAGCTAAATTCCAATGGAGGCTAAATTCCACTCGCATTACCCAAAAAGAAATTGAGGAAAGTACAGTCTCATGGTCCACAATGCCATTGGGTGTTACACCAACCTTCTGCCAATGCTATTATATGGCATTGAAACCTAGAAACAAGTGTCTGAAGAATGAAAAATGAATATTACATGGAAAGCAATAGAGAAATGCATTGTGGTTGTGAGAAGTCTACCAATGAAGAATTCTGTAGATGAGCAAGAATTAAAGACATCATCAAGGAATTAGATGCCAGGAAAAGAAGACAGGCTGGTCATATAACATCCTGAGGGAATGACAGGTAAAGAGACAAAGAGTTCCACTGGTACCTTGGCCATGACAGGAAAAAGTGAGTGAGGCCATCAGTATGTTCAGTGGACCCTCTCTCACAAGCAGAGCAGTGCAGGAAGGGCAGGTATGGACAGACTACGTGCAATCTGCATTGCTGGAGGGAGCTTCTGAGTGAGTAAGGGCACAGAACCATAAGAGTATTTACACAACTCTTACATGAGGCTCGCACCAGCCTTATGAAGAAGGCACTGTAAATATTGTCCACATTTTACAAATAAGGAAAATGAGCCCACAAAAGCTACCCAAGTTAACAGGATGTCTAGAGTAGCGTATAAAAAACAGAGAAGCCAAAATGTATTCAATGCCCTTTTATTCCACTTATATATCAAACAAGGTAACCCTCTGCTCAAAGAAGGGATGACGTACAGCACAACCTAGCACCAAGAGCCCCAGATCTGGAGTTCAAAGATGGGTATTGGACTTTCATCTCTTATTTACTGGCTGTGTAAGTGGGAATTATGCTTTAGGCAGCCTCGGACAGCAGCTCGGTGACCCTGGGCAAGTCACTTCACCCCTGTCTGAAATCAGTTTCTATAACATGAGGATGATAACAACCCCTACCTCCTTAGGTTTGTTGGAAAGATAAAATGAGATGATATTTATAAAAATTCTTTGCCAAACTTCAAGCACTCTGCAAGTGCTAACTATTAGTATTATTCTAAGCATGATTCGACTTCTCTGATCTTCAGCCTCTGAATATGTAAAAGGGGCATAAAAATAACTTCCCCATATAACAAATGGGTTGGGGTAAGTATAAGGATGAAATGAAAGATCATATACTTGGAAATACTTAGCAAGCAACAAAAATAGATAAATATCAGTGATTTTATTATTGATATAGCTGACACAACCTGTAACAGATCGGTTCAAAAAGTGTTTTGGTTTAAGGAGCAATTCCTAGTGTTTTCCCCCAAGTCTGGTCCATAAGGACATATATCTCAGATAGCTGGCCATAAATGGGACAAATTTGAATAAAAGGAGGAGAAACAACTAAACTACATTTAGGAAAATGCAGTTTTTAGACCTTAAAGTTCTCTCTATTAAAAAAAAAAAGTTCATCTTTTTAACTGTCATATTGTTCCAGGGCTGCATATTACCAGGAAGCATTGAATACCAATGTCTTGGAACAATTAAAGTTTCAGGTCACCCAAAGGACACTGTGGGTATAAATGGGGAATTTATCATGGAAACATTTCCATGTATCATGGAAACAATGCAAAAGCTACAGTATAAATGTTACTAGAATTGTATCATCCAAAAAACAAGCCAGACCAGTCAGACAAGGGGAGTAAGAGATTCCTGTGTTATTGTTGTTTGCTTGTGTTTTCAGTCATGTCCAACTCTTTGTGACTGCATTTGGGGTCTTCTTGGCAAAGATACTGGAGTGGTTTGCCATTTACTTCACCAGCTCATTTGAGAGATGAGGAAACTGAGGCAGACTGGGTTACATGACTTACCCAGGATCACACCGCTAGTGTCTGAAACCAGATTTGAACTCAGAAAGATGAGTCTTCCTGTTTCCAAGTTCCACACTCTATTCATTACACCACCTAGCTGCCCAAAGCACTAATAAATGTACCATCTTCATTCCTCCTCATCAACCTCTCCTGATTTATCTATTATATCAAAGAATCTTTGTTGATATCTGTTCCTTATTTCCATATCCAATCACTTACTGAATCCTATCGACCGTCTCCCTAAAATTTCTCTTGAAGTATATCTTGAAAGAATAGATGACATACAGGGCAAGCTATTGGCAAAAACCCTGAATTTGAAATTAGGGAATTTCGAGGTCATCTTGACCAACACTCTCAATACATGCAAAAACTGATACCTACAGAGATCAAATGACTTATTGAATATTATACAGGATTAAGTGGTTAATAGATCACCAGAATTTAGGTGTCAATTAGTGCTCTTTAAGTCTTTACTATGTGCCAGGAACTGTGCTGGAAGCTGAGAATAGGAATACAAGTGGAAATACAGTCCCTGATCTCAAGGAGTTTACATTGTAATGGAGAAAGGAAAACATAAAAGTAAGGTGAAAAGAGAGTTAGGGTTGGGGGAGAGAAAGAAGGGGGAGGACCCCACTGATCAGTCCATTATACCACTGCTGCCTCCTTCATTTCTTTTCTCTTATCATTGTTGTCACCCCCATAGGGGCCAACATGCCACCTTCCTAAACTACTTCTAAGTGATTTTCTCCCTCAAATCCATCCTTCACACTGTAGCTGGATTATCTTCCTTATGCATAGATCTATTTCATGGTTTACAGATGCAGGGCAATAGGAATTTCCTTGGTAGATAAGTAGGCTCCAGCACATTACCAATAATGGCTTGCACATAAGGGGTGGAAAAGATTTCATATCAAAAACACATGTGGCCTGAAAAGGAGGTAAGACTATAAGCCAGCAAAAGTGACTGGTGGTTAATCCAAGTGTTGCACTGATGTTTATCTCTTATCAAAAGATCAGAAAGTTCTCTATGAAGACTATATGGTAAGACATGGACATTGCACAGGATGAGAAAGCAAGCTGGCAAAGATGACAAAAATGGAAATATTCAGTATCAATACCTACTATGTGTCAGATAATTGGCAATGATGATCAACATGGAAATATACAATGTTAAGTCAACAAGCATTTGTTAAGGACTTATGCATCAAGTAATTGGCAAAGGTGACAAACATTTAAAAAATATTCTTTTTCAGTCAAGAAATATGTATTAAGTTCCAATTATGTGCATTAGGGATATAAAGGCAAAAATCAGTGCCTGCTCTCAAGATGCTCATAGTCTAATATGATAAGAACAATACACATTCAAATAACTGTACAAACAAGAAATATAGAGGACAAATTAGAAATAATCAACAGAGGGAAGGTACTAGCATTAAGAACAATTGGGGAAGGCTTCCCTGCAGAAAGTGAAGTGTTAGCTTGGATTGGAAAGAAGTTAGTGAAGCCAGGAGTCAGAGATAAGGGAGATTGTAGTCAGAAAGGAGATCTACAGAGTTTAAGATATTAGAAGTGGAGCATTTTAATTGATGGGAAGGTTAAAGATTCAACAATCCCAATAGGTGACTCAAGAGGAAATAGAGGCAGGGAGGTAGGGGTCATAAAAATAAGGGATGTAATAAATTGAGGCAAATGTGTCAGAGGATCATCAACGAAACTCTTGAAATATCTGAGATGGCAAGGGAAGGAACAGTGAATCAGGCCCCAAAATGATGGAAGGCAGAAAAATGGCCATAGCTCATGAATTCAGTGTCCCATTTAAAGCTGGAAAAGATCTTCAAAGATCCTCTCATTTATGGAGGAGGAAACTGATGTTCATGGAGATAATTTACATTGCCACACAACAGCAAAGCCAGAATTTGAGCTCAGGTCCCCTTCCTACAAATCCACTGCACCATGCTTCTTCTCTAGCACATCATGAGGTAACCATGTCAAGAAAAAGGAAAAGGGACAGTGGAGTGATAAAGCATGAAAAGGCTAGAGAAGAAGTTCCATCGTGGTGGTGGTGGTGGTGATGGTGGTAGTGGTAGTGACAGAGGGAGGGCCTAGAAATGACAAAAGAAAGTAAAAAATCTGGTGACTCTAACTTTGGAATGAGGTAAATGAGGAAAAGAATGCCCAGAATTAGACCAATTAGAACTTTCAAGTACTTAGGAGATAGCCAATTTTCACTTAACATGAGGCACTGGAATGAGAGCAATAGGAAAAATCCCAGGATAAAGGGAAGTTTGTTAATAAAGGGGCAGATGGGTAATACCCCTTACAGTGGATAAGGGAATTGATACTAAGACATTATTTGTATGTAGGATAGTATATTTGAATAACAGGAATTAAGAGAATGAGTCAATAGGGTGTCATTGTGAGCCTATGTGCTTTCACAGATGAGATCCTCTTAGGAGAACTTTACCCCATAATTTCCTGGATAGTCTTTCTACAACAGAATTAGCAGAGACTGCAGTAGAATGACATTTTAAAGACTAGCTCTCCACAGGTGACATAGGTCTTCTTCAAAGATATAGGTCAAATCTCCTTAGATGAAGCCCGTCCTAACCATCCCAACTGAGATCTCTATCCTTTCTCTTAGCTCCTATGGAGTGTTCTACATATGAAATTCATTTGGAAATTGATGGATAATTCTTTATGACATCTCTTCTCTCTCCTCCATTATCATCTTGGATGATCCTTTTTAAAATTAGGGCTTGTTTGTTTTTTTTGAAAATTTCACATACTTAGGTGTTAGAGATAGCACAATACAGGGCTCTGCAGTTAGAGGATCACAGTTCAAATTCCAGCTCTGATACTTACCACGTGGGTGATCCTGGGAAACATCCCTCGGCTTCCTTTGGACTAGATAACCTGCCTCTTAGGTCCCTTCTTGTTCTCATACAATCATGTGATCTTGTGTGGTTGGCTCAACTAAGGCATAAAACTTAAAGACAGATACTTATAACCTTGAAGCACATGACTCGTAAGTACTCAATAGAAGTAGTATGGACAGGGAAAGGAGGGCTGTATTTGGAATCAAAGGACCTGTGTTTGAAACCAGAATCTATCCCTTGCTATTAGTATTATCTGGAGCAAGTTACCTTAAAGAGACTAAATTGCCTTATCTATCAAAAGAGAAATGCCAGAATGGATGAATCTGATGATCTCTTTCAGTCCTAAATTTATGGTCCTGTGGTCGCACAGTCTGTGCTGAGTGGAGTTGTGGCATGAATAATCCAAGAATCATTTGCATTTGACTTTCCAATTGGACTTTTGTTTTCCAGTAGATTTGGCTTCCCTTTTCACACTTGCTAATGTTATTAGCTGGCTCAAAGTAGTTTGCATTCCCTGAGAACAGACCAACAGGCAGAGCCAAGCATAATGCAGTCCACTGGGCAGCAGCAGGGAGAAATCTAAGGAAGAAATTTTGCTGCAGAGTCCAGAGTAGTTCATACACATACACATAAAGTTTAACAGTGAAATATTCCATTGCTTAAAAAGATAGGGACCTGAGATGTATCATACATCATCAGACCCCGTGGTCCACCCAAGCCAGGAGTCTGTCTCTGATGACAGCACCACGCAACTGAAGAAGAAGCTTATCCTCCCATGAAATCAGCCGAAAATTGTTGGTATCTGCCTACCATCTGGAGGGAGGAAGCAGGTGGAGGCTGGCAATATGAACAGAGTTTGCAGATGGGCTCATTCCATCACACTTCTGACCAAGCAAGCATTCTCTAGTGAAAGACTTGCACTGATTAACCAGGTTTTCCACCTAACAAACCTCCTAAATAGAAGTCCTTTTAAACAAGGATACGGTCTGGACTTGTGCTTTAATTTGTATAGAAGACTCCCAGGTTGGTACCTTTCCTGCAATTTATAGTGTTAGAAATTTGCCTAAAGTATGGAGAGCTTGATTTGCCTCAAGTCAAACAGCCGGTATGGATCAGAGGCAAGACATGAATCCATATCCAATATGGAGGTCAACCCTCTATTCACACTATGCCACCTTTATTTATAACAGGGTTATTTTTTTAAATCAATAAATAAATATGAGATCTTTGTCAAGATTTGTTCCTCACAAAATTAGATTAAAGAGCAGAAAAAAATCATTAGAGATTATAGAGCTATCACAGAATTCTCATAGGCATAGAGGCCATTTTAGTTTAAACCCCTCTTTTTTACAGGTAAGGAAACTGAGGTCCAGGGACAATAATGACTTATTAAAAGTTACACAAGCATTAAGCGGTGGACCCCAGATTTGCACCTTGATTCTCCAAATAAAAAATCAGTGTACTTTGACTACAAAATAAGGCAAGTAGATAGTACAGTAGACAGAGAGTTGGGCCTGGAGTCAATTTTTTTGATTCCAGCTCCAGACATTTCCTAGCTGTGTGACCCAGGGAAAGTCAATTAATCTCTGTTTGCCTCCATTTCCTCAACTGTAAAGTAGATAATAATGGCATCTCCCTTTCAGGGTTGTCACGAGGATAAAATGATGTATTTGTAAATCATTTAGGGAGTGCCATGGCACATGTCGGTGTTACATAAATGTTCGCAATTTTTATTAGTAGCAGTGTCAGAAATGGAACTTGAACCCAGATCCTTTGACCTGAAGTTCAGTGCCCTATCTGCTGAGCCTCAAACCCATCCTTAAGCCCATGTCCTTTCTAAAGCGTTCCCTGATCATCCCAGCCAGAAACACTCCCTTTCTCCTTAATGCCAAGAACACTTAGGATTTGTATCATTCATTTGTCACTTGGCATTACTGATTGACAAGGGATAAGAAGCCATGGGTCTGCACCATCAGACATGGCATATGATCTCAAAGCTCCTTTGAATTATCAGAGAAACACAGCTTACTGATATGTGTTGTTATCCATTTTTGTGCACATATCAACCACACATCAAACATTTATTAAGTATCTCCTATGTAATCTAGTTTGTAACTAGATTATAAATTTCTTGAAGGCAGAAGCTGCATCAGGTTATCATCTATAGACCCTACAGCAATACATAAATTGAATAAAATGATTCTGGAGTTTACTGATGAATGGGAAATTTAGAAAAGACAGGTGCTTATCAGAGTTCATTAGGGGTCTAGCTTGAAAGGTACTAGTTGCTGCAAGAGACACTAACAGTAACAACTGACATCCATGGGTAAAAGGCATTCCTGTGGTGGGATAACATAGATGGGAGTCCATGTAACAGGAAAGGAAGAGTTGGAGAAAATAGGAACCCAGGCACATGCCTCTGTTCTCATTGTCTCTTTTGTCCTTGGCTACTGGGCTTGTTAAGGAATCATAAGTCTAGGGGGAATTTATAGCCTTAAATAGAAGGTTATAAATCACCCTCCCTGGTCTTTACTTATTTCTCCCATTTTATAACCTTGGACTAGTTCTGAAAGCCACCATCAGCCCTGCAGGTTTGATAAGTCAATAAGGGCAAGCCTACTGCTAGACCACAGAGACCCAACCCAAGGCCAGATTCCATACACACTCCACTATAAGTATTCCAGACTTCCACTTCTAGTACTCCCCAAACCATCACAGAAAGGCTAGCAAGTGAATAACTTTATGTATCAGGCAGAATGAATCAACACAGAAAGGAAAAAGTGAAAGGAAGTCTCAATAAAGAGGACCACTGATCAGAACAAGCAACGGCAACATCGTAGCCAGTGACTTCCTGACATCAGAGAGCTGAAAGAGCATCCTACTTAGACATCGAAGGGAGTTGGGACAATTTCTCGGTATATTCCCCTTTTCTTGGAGCCATGGGGAAGGGAAATGACTCTTGAGGTAGCCATTTCACCCAAACTAGATTCAATCTACAGAATAAGGACCCTACCTCCTGTTGCCCCACCTCAATTAGCAGTTCTAGTTTTTATGGATCTAAGCACTGGAGACAAAACAAACTTATGGGTATTGATGTTACTGACATTACCTCTCACAAGTAAGTCTGTCTTTCCTTCTCCCTGCCCCCCCATCCTCCCTCTCCCTCCCTCTCTCTCTCTCTCTCTCTCTCTCTCTCTATCTCTCTCTCTCTCCATGAACCAATCCCAATCTCAGTCACTCACATAACACATCCTCCCAGAATTTCTCTCCAAAATATCCACTTCTGTATATTCTGGGATATCCACCAAAGCAGGGTTACGAAACAGTTTTGTTATATGAACAGACATAATTAAGGCAGTTCTCATGATTTACTATTGTTTGAACTTTTCATCATTTGTAATACCTTTATTTCATCCTAGAGCCTGTAAAGCCACATATTACTGACATAATCTAACATCACAAATGTAACTGTGAATTTTTCTCTTTCTATTACATCAGAAATCTTTAACCTCTTTGGTATCATGGACTCCATTGACAGTCTAGTGATTCTTGAGGACCCTTCTCAGAATATTTTTAAATTCATAAAATATAAAAACCATGGGATTACTAAGGAAACCACTTTTGTACTGCACTAGGCTACCCCAGTTCCCAAACATGACATTAAGTGGCATGCACTCAAGGCCCTTCATCATCCCAGTCATGCTTTTCTGGATACTCTCCAATTTACCAATGTACTTTCTGAAATGTGGTACCCAGCAAAATAGAGGTGGTCTCATCAGAGCAGAATACAGAGGGATAATGAATCACTGGGGATGATTGGACAAAGGTAACTCTGTGGTTGAATTTATCAGGTATTTTAAATGACTTTAACATATTAATGGATGATTCCTTGCTGGAATGGACCTTTAAAGTTAAGCCTTCATGTAAAAGGCAATGCAATTTTAAAAAATATTCAAGGATTGGTTAGCAAAATATCAGAGATTCAGAGAGGAGAGGGAAAGGGGGCAGAGGCGAAGAGGGATTACTAGCTACTGACACATAGGACTTTCTCATTTCATTTAAAAGAATGTTTTCTGAACATTTTCTGAAAATGTCTCTGAACCTTGTTTTTGTAGGCATTGAGGATATGCATGATTGAAAAAAACAAGAAAGGAAGAAGCAGGTAGTATGAGTAATTTTTTACAACAGAATGCATAAGATCAAAATTCTAGCGTTGGAAGAAACCTTACGGGTCACACAATCCAACTTCTTCATTTTATAGATGAGCAAACTGAAACCCAGACATATGGAGTGACTTGTCCAAAGTCATTCAAGTAATAAGGGACAGAGTAGGGACGGGAATTCAGATTCCACGACTCCAAGTAGAGTCCTCCAAACTCTTCACATAACTAAGAAGTATAGACAAAATAAGAACCCACTATCTATTGATTGTTGGTTATATGCAAGTATTTAATTTGATAAAGTGACACACTCTTCTTTTTATCATTTTGTACAACCTTAGTATGAACATTGTTGTTCTGACTCTTCTTTTTGCACTCTGTATCACTTATGGTTTTTTTGTTTCTTTGTATTCTTAATTTTTGTCATCTCTTATGACAGAATAATACTCCATGACCTTGCTCTGATACTCTCTATTTAGTCATTCACCAATCTGATATATGAATGTTCTGGGCTTTTCTAGAGCTAGTAAAGCTGTTGATATTTTTGCTACATGGGTCTTTTTTTCATTTTCAGAGGATAGCTACGTGTGGTGGTATATACCTGTGATTCCTGCTACTGGGTAAAGATTAAGACTAATGCATTATTTGAGCTCAGGAGTTCTGAATCACAAAAGGATAAAAGCCAACTGGGTGTCTGAACTAAGGCTAGCACCCTAGGAGCTGAGAATCACCAGCTTGCTAAGTTAGCCCAGGTCAGAAAAATGGCCAGATCCAAACTTCTGTGCTAATCATCATTGGATCAGGTCCATAACCGGATCCTGTACTTATAGCTTTAACCAAATGAGAAGACCTAGTCTCAAAATTAGTAAGATATAATCCAATTAGTAGGATCAATGAATTAAAGGGAATATAGTCAGTTTTGAAATGCTTAATGTACACGCAATTCAACAATACATCAAAGAACCTACTATGAGCAAAACATTATGTTAGGTTCCAGAAACACAAAGAGAAGGAATAAAAAGGAACAAAAAACTTCCATATCACTGAGAAAATAAAATGTAATACAAAGTACATATGAAGCAATTTCCAGAAGTAAAGACCACCACCAACTCAAGGAATTAGGAAAAGTCTTGCTGAGATATACTTTGAAGGAATCTATGAATTCTAAGAGCCTACATGTATAATGTATCCTTTTATGCATAATGTATTTCATATATTATACATATACTGTATACAACCATATTGTTGTCTAAAAAGATTACAATAGCTGCACTACCTGTATAGCAAGCGCATTTTTCCAACAGCCTTGCCAACATTGAATTTTATTGTTTTTAACTGCCTTTGCCAATTAACTGCCTTGCCAACATTGAATTTTATTGTTTTTAACTGCCTTTGTCAATTGAATAGTTACAAAATGACATCTTAGAGTTGTTTTAACTTGCACTTCTCTCCTTACTGGAAGATTTAAACAATTTTTCCATGTGGTTATTAATTTTTGTTTCTTCTTTTACAGGCAGTCTGTCCATTTCTTTGACTATTTATCAAATGAAGAATTTGCCTCACTATCATAAATTTTTCTTAATTCCTACACAGTTGGGGGTGTCAAATTTTTATCAGACACATTTAAGCTACTTAAGTAACAAAAGCGAAACTAATACAGAATGTAGAATCTCAGAACTGGAAATAATCTCAGCGATCTAGTCGAACCTATAAATCACCTCTTTAAAACATCCTCCAGCCTCTACTAGAGTAATGCTGCAACAGAGGAGTCACTACCTGCCAAGACAGCTCATTTTAGTTTTGAAAAGTTCTAATCAATCAATCACCATTTACTATCATTTGGAAGTTCTTACCTATATCAGACTGAAATCTGCCTGCAAGTCAGAGACATTCATTCACTCTATACATGACTTCTAGAGTCAAGCAGAATAAAGTCATAGAATCATAGAAATAGAGTTGGAAGGAACCTCAAGAAACCATTTAGCCCAGTCCTCTTCATTTTACAAATAGGGAAAATGAGGCTCATCCCATGAGCACTCAGGTAAATAGCTGACCCAGGATTTGAGCCCTCTTACTCCATAGCCAATGCTCTTTCCACAATATCACAAATAATTATCTTTATTGCTTACTGAGGCAGACTGAAAAGGGAGGTCAAAGAAATTGAAAGGAGTGGCAAACTGGAAGGTCATCGTGTTTGAGGACACGTTAGTATAAATCTTTAAGTCACCTAGTAGAAGGGCAGGGATAGGATAAGAGAAGAAAACTATAATTTCCGGAAATTTTGTAGTCCCCAGAGAATCAATTTCTTCTAATTGAAAAGCTACCCTCATGCAAACGAAGAAGTGTGTTTACCTTGAAACAAAAACGCTTTGCTGGTATTGTGTAGTCCTGACACCTGAGTAACTCCAACAGTTGTATTCACAAGATCAAGCTCAGTGATAATGTCAAGTTGAAGGTCAGGGTCCATTCCAAAGCCTACCACTGCAAAGAAACAAAGAGACATTTCAACTTAAAATACAAAATCAGATTGGCAATATAGAAGGTTACAGTCAAGTGTGAAGGAAATATAGATGCCTTCTGAGACAAGGACTTAACCACAATAACACTCCCAAAAGAAAAAAGAAAATATTTTTCTCCTTATAGCAATTACCACCTTTACTCTAGCTTTTTACATCAGCATCCCCCTCCCCCTCCCCATGCTAGAGATTCTGAGAAAGACAAGGGAGCTTCTATGCTATCTCTACCATCAGGGATGTCCCCAGAGTGCTCCCAATTAATCAAAACCTAACTGCCTGTAACAAAGGGGATGAAGGAGGCTTTTGCCTGGAGAAAGAAGCAGAAATGGAACGGAAAAAATATAATGACTGACATTTCTATGGTGCTTTAAAGTTTGCAAAGCGATTTACCTACATTATCTCATTTAAGCCTTACCACAGCCCTGGGAGGAAGGTGCTAGAAGTGTTATCATCCCCATTTTCTAGATAAGGAAGTGGAGGGACTTACCCAAGGTCCCACTGCAGTCAGTGTCAAAGCATGTTTTCAACTGTCTTCCAGACTTTGTGTCTAGCACTCTACCCCCAAGCTGTTTCTCTGGGAAGAACAATTTGTACCTCCCTCACAAGCTTCCAACCAGGATAACTTCCAGATGGAAGACTGAGTACACCCCCATCCACCCACTTGGACTGAGGGCAAAGGCCTGAGTACCTTCCACTCATCTGGGACACCCAAACCTTCCATTTCCTGGCTAAGAAGAAGAAGCAACAAAGAACTCCTGCTTGGAAGCAGGAGGTGGGGAGGGAGGGTGCAAGGTGGAATAACTTGTTTCTGATTGCAAAGTGATTCCCAATTATCAAAGGAAAAAGCAGGGGAAAACCCTGAGGATGTCCCCGGCTCGTTCCTCGTTCGATCCAGTTGACTATGCTAAATCATTCATTAAGCCTGGGTCTACACTTAGCATCTCAATGGTACAATTTTGGTTGCACTGCTGGAGATGCATTAATCAGCTACAGCTGTCAACTTCTGCCTGATGATGGTATGGAAGCTTTGTAAATCTCTCATTAAACTTGTCCAGTAGAGACAGGGGATGAAGGTCACTTAAACGAGGTGAACTATGATGACCGTATTTACTTTCATATTTCCTCCTCTATCCTGAGCATTTGGAGAAAAGTTTGCAAACAAAAACAATTCCATTCTTTCCCCCTGCTCTAAATAATTGCTGCCAGCCAAGCCTTCTCTGAATACCCCTCATTTTTTTTTTGCAATGTTCAAATAAAGGGTTAAATTAAAGGCACAGCTGGCTATTGGCTGGTCTGGGAATAGGGAAAAGGATTTGAATAATTACTCCTCTGCCCCTACCAAGCTGTTTCTAACTCACATCCCTCCCTGCCTCTCCTTGTCTCCTTGTTCTACTGGCCTGGGGGAAGAGGGGTGCAGGGATTTCAGTCCCCAAATATAAGGACTGCAGGAACTTTCAGGCTGATCTTCTCCAAGCCCTAATGAGTTAATTCCCACCCATGAAAAGGAAAGAAAATTCTAAACTATTAAATTATTTGCAAATCATTGCCTTCAGTCTTTTGTCACAAATGCATACAGGCTTCCCTCTAAGAAAGGGAGAAATGTTGAAAAATCTAGATGCCAATTAAATTTGTTATTGATTGTTTTATAACCCTGGGTCAGTCACTTTATTCATGAGAGAGAATAGTAGAAATTTATCTCACATGGGTAATTTAATAGATGTAGCTATTTTTCCCCAGGGCACCGCAGTTGAACAACAGAGGTTACCAAGTAGTTATGGACTCCCTGAGTGCACAGTTACTGGTCTTCAACTGAGTGAGGAAGGTGGAAGTAGCATGCTCTCATCCCAAATACTGCACCTGAATTCCCTCTCTATGCTATGCCCCTAACCTTGTTCCGTATCAAGACCTCTTACTTTGGATTCACTGCATTCAGATTCAGGTCACTTTCTGCACAATGCCTAGCACATGGTATGTGCAGCACATAGTAGACACTGTCCTGCATGAGCTCCTGGGTTTGATCTCAGATTTACTACCCATTTTCTGGATTTGATATTGAGATTACTGGTATCCCAAGAATGGGACAATGAACTGGAGCTGCAACTCTTTTCCTCCTACTTCTAGATTCTTGAGTTACCTGCTAATTGCCACTAATGCCCTACAGAGTACCTATCAGTGTGCCCATAAATGGTTAACAATGGGGGAGCAAGACAGATTATGCCAGATACACATCTAAATTTAATCTGCTCTATTAACATTTTCTCTATTACTTAGGTCTAGAAGAGCAAAAACAAAATTTAAATTAAAAAAATTAATAAAACCAAGCCCCAGTTTGTAACCATTGCCAATTTAAGAGATATAAATTTTCACATTGAAAAATTGGCCATCAGTCCTCTCCAACTGCTCTGAGCTGTCTCTAACACACCTCTAAGAGTTAAGAAGACCCCCACCTCTCCTACGCAACCCCAAACCTTTCCATACAGTCAGATCCCTACTTCCTTCTTTGACCTTGTCTTGGGTGAAAATATGACTAGGGTGAGGGAGAGGTATTCTGTGAGGAAATTGAGGGAACAAGAGAAAATGATCTCAGGATTTCTCCAAAAACTTTTAAGATAGTCAAATGTCTGCAATATTTTAATGTAATATTTATTGGATAAGAAGAAATTGAAATAGTAAATAAAGCATGACCCTTATAGTAGGGAAAAAGATCTGGGTTCAAGCCTTGCTTAGAACATATGTCAGTTGTGCCCAGATGCACTTACCTCTTAGTCTTCCAGACAATTCTCTAAGACTAACAGTGACTCTACATTGGTAGAGGTAGTGTCTACACTTAGAACTCATTACACTGTTGAAATCTGGTTGGGTTTATTAAAGTATCCATTCTAACCCATTTGGAAGGTGCCATGATATACTTCAGTAATGAATTACAGAGTCATAAATATAATCTGAGAGAGGACCCAAAACAGTCAAGAAATAGATGAATAGAGAAAGAAATGCCAACATTTCTTTGTAGTTGGACCTCAACACTAAAAAGACTGTAATGCTACCAATATCTTTTTTTTCAATTCATGAAGGGAAAAAATACAAATGGGAAATAATCCCCATAATGTTTTCAGCAAGAAAGAATAATTAGCAAACTCATTAGTCAAGATACTGTTCATAAGTCAGGACTTCTTTATCTCTATACCTGCCCCAGGGTGAGGATGAGTCACAGAGGGCCTGACCCTCTGCAGCCCACATCATCACTTCCAGAGAAAATCAAGTCACCCAGCCAAGACCACAGTTTAGAGAACAGGATGAAGCTCTTTCCTAAACTATTAACAAGGATGTTGCTTTAAGTGAGGAAGAATTCCACTCAGAAGAAACAATTCAAGTCAATCAGTGTTTACTAGGTGACTACTGTGTGCAATGATCTATGGACTCACACAGTTGATCCAAGGCCAAAAAGTCCTACCTGAATATTCCTTGTATCTTGCAAGAATTTATCTAATTTAGATACTTGAGCCAGTTCCAATCTGCCCCCAATGTCATAGGACACCTGATTTCCACCAACTTGCCCAGAGTGACTTGACATGTCCTGTCTACTTGTGCCTAGTGAACTTAATGGGCAGTGCAATCAAAGTCAGATGCCAGGATTCTATTTTCACCTTGAGAATACAAGGCAAAGAATTTATATTAGCATTTGATTTTCCCACTCTCTGTGCATGTCTTCCAGGAATCAAACCAGAGATGAACTCAAAGAATCTTTCAATCAATCATTTTTTTTCTGTGAAGAACCTTGTGAAACACGACCTTAGTTGAAAACAATAGATGTTCCTTCTCCAAATGGAGCAATTTTCTAAAAGCAAATAAATTGAATACTGTCTTATTTTTCTGGCATCTAAAGTAGTTTCCACAAACTCAAGACTTTGCTATCTCTTCTCTTTCACTCCACTCTCAATGTGCAAAAAGTACATATTCTATTCTGCCCAGGTTGGTGCCCTCAAGAAATGCCCAGATTCCCTCTTAAGAAATTCCACAATTCAGAGAAAGAAAATTATAGACCAATTTCTCTAATGAATGTAGATGCAAAAATTTTAAATAAGATATTAGCAAAAAAGAATACAGCAACTTATCATGAGAATAATACATTATGTCCAGGTAGGATTTATACCAGGAATGCAGGGCTGGTTCAATATTAGAAAAACTATTAGCATTATTGATCATATCAACAACAAACCTAATAGAAACCACATGATTATCTCAATAGATGCAGAAAAAGTCTTTGACAAAAAACAACACCCATTCCTATTGAAAACACTGGAAAGTATAGGAAAAAAATGGATCTTTCCATAAAATAATAAGTAGTATCTACCTAAAACCATCAGCAAGCATTATATGCAATGGGGACAAGCTAGATGCATTTCCAATAAGATCAGGGGTGAAACAAGGATGTCCATTATCACCGCTGCTATTCAATATGGTATTAGAAATGCTAACTGTAGCAATACGAGAAGAAAAAGAAATTGAAGGAATTAGAATAGGCAAAGAAGAAACTAAATTATCACTCTTAGCAGATGATATGATGATATACTTAGAGAATCACAGAGAATCAAGTAAAAAATTACTTGAAATAATAAACAACTTGGGCAAGGTTGCGGTTACAAAATAAACCCACATAAATCATCTGCATTTCTATATATTACTTACAAAGCCCAACAGGAAAAGATAGAAAGAGAAATCCCATTTATAGCTATGGTAGACACTATAAAATATCTGGGAATCAATCTGCTAAAACAAACCCAGGAATTATATGAACACAAATACAAAACACTTTCACACAAAGTCAGATCTAAGTAAGTGGAAACACATCAGTTGCTCATGGATAGGCTGAGCTAATATAATAAAAATGACAATTCTACCTAAATTAATATACTTATTCAGTGCCATATCAATCAAATTACCAGATAATTACTTTCTAGAGCTAGAAAAAATAATATCAAAATTCATCTGGAAGAACAAAAGGTACAGAATAGCAAGGTAACTAATGAAACGAAATGCTAGGGAAAGTAACCTAGCCCTGCCACATCTCAAACTGTATTATAAAGCAGCAATCAAAACCACTTGGTACAGAAGGGTAGACCAGTGAAACAGGTTAGGTACTCAAGACACAGTAGTCAATGAATATGAATACTGTTAGATAAACCCAAGGACCCCAGCTCCTGGGATAAGAACTCATTGTCTGACAAAAATGACTGGGAAAACTGGATAACAGTGCAGCAGAAGCTGGGCATAGACCAACACCTGACACTGTACACAAGAATAAAGTCCAGATGGATACATGATCTAGGTATAAAGATTGATACTATAAACAACTGAGGGGAGCAGGGAATAGTGTATTTGTCAGATTTAGGGAGAATGGAGAAATTTTGACCAAACAAGAGAGAGAGAACATTATGAAGTGCAAAATGGATAATTTTGATTATATTAAATTGAAAAGGTTTTGCACAAACAAACCCAATGCAACCAAGATTAGGAGGGAAGCAGAAAAGAGGGAAAGAATTATTGCAACTAGTATCTGTAATAAAGGCCTCATTTCTAAAATGGATAGAAAACAGTCAAATGTACAAGAATACAAGCCATTCCCCAATTGATAAATGCTCAAAGGATATGAACAGAGAATTTTCAGAGGAAGAAATTAAGGCTGTCTATAGTCATATGAAAAAATGCTCTAAATCACTATTGATTAGAGAGATGCAAATCAAAACAACTCTGAGGGACCACATCACACCGATCAGCTTGGCTAACATGACAAAACAGGAAGATGATAAATAAATGTTGGAGAAGATGGGGGAGTTGGAACACTTAATTCATTGTTGCTGGACCTCTGAGCTGACTCAACCATTTTGGAGAGCAATTTGGAACTATGCCCAAATGTGCATACCCTTTGACCTAGCAGTATCGCTTCTGAGACTCTGTCCCAAAGAGATCACTGAAATGGGAAAGGGTCCCACAATGTACAAAAATATTTATAGCAGCTCTCTTTGTGGTGGCCAAAAACTGGAAATCAAGGGGATGCCCATCAATGGGCAATGACTGAACAAGTTGTGGTATATGAATGTAAAAGAATACTATTGTGCTATGAGAAACAAAGAACAGGAAGACTTCAAAGAAGCCTGGAAAGATTTATATGAACTGATGCTGAGTGAAACAAGCAGAACCAGAAGAACTTTGTACACAGCAACAACCACACTGTGCAAGGAGTTTTTCTGATAGACTTAGTACTTCATTGAAATGCATGGACTTAAAAAATTTCCAATTGGTCTCTTGAAGCAAAACACCTTCCACATCCAGACAAAGAACTACGGAATTGGGTCGCAGATAGAAACAGACCATTTTATTTTGTATTTATGTTTTGTTTTGTTTTGTTTTGTTTTATTTTATGGTTTCTCCCATTCATTTTAATTCTTCTATGCAACATGTATTTAATAGGAAAGTATGTGTAGAACCTATATAAGATTGTACACCATCTCAGGGAGGGAGGGGGAACGGGATAATGAGAGAGAGAGAGAGGGGAAGAAATCTAAGATAAATGGAAGTGATTTCCCAACACTGAAAACAAATAAAATAATTTAATTTTAAAAAATAAATAAAAATGAATGTTGAAAACTAAAAAAAAACATTCCACCATGTCTTTGTTTTAAAGTGTGATATGAATACTCTTCCCCTTACCCATCTTTACTTCTGTCTCTGAGGATTTCTGATCCAAAGATAACTGAATTGCTTTTTTCAAAAGTGCTGTGTTTCTGGGCATATACCAATAAGGAGGTCAAAAATTAAAATGGACATAAGAAAGTTTTCTAGGTGGCACAATGGGTAGAATGCTGGGACTAGGTTCTGGAAGATCAGCCTCAGACACTAGCTGAGTGATCTTGGGCAAGTCATTGAACCTCTCTTTGCCACAGTTTCATCAGCTGTAAATTGGAGATAACAGCACACCTACTTTCCAGAGTTTTTGTGAGGTTCAAATTTGATGATCTTTGTAAAGGACTTGGTACAGTGGCTGATACATAGTAGGTGCTTACCCAATGCTTGTTTCATCCCTTCCTTTCATACACTGACATAGTCATAGGAGCATTTAGGTATCAAAGAAATGAAAAGAAAACCCAGACCTGTAGATCCAATGGTATACATAACTCTGGGTGTGGAAACTCCCTCCACCAGTGTATAGGTACTTATTGTCTTAGAGGATAGCCTGGTGATAGATCACTTAATCATTAAGAGGTGAGTGGCCCAGGGCCACACAGTCTATTCTCTAGGAAATGACTGAAGAGTTGGCATATGGTTTGTGAATTGGGCAGACTCTTATTATGCTATAAGAAACAATGCAGACTAGCAATTCAGAGAAGCATAAGATTTTTATAAACTGATGCAAAGTAAAATAACCAGTAAAAGGAAAAGATATATAAAATTGCTGTAATAATGTATATTGAAAAAAAGAAAAACTACTATCTAATTATAATGGTCAAGCTTGACCCCCAAAAAAGGTTAGGAAATGCCTCTCCCTGCCTTCATTATAGATCTGGAGGACTATAGGTGTGGAATATTGTATATATTATCAAACATAGTTGGTTTTACCAAATTGCCATTTTTTCCTTTCATTTTTAATATTTGCTAGAAAAGATGGCTCACTAAGGAAGTGGGGGGGGGGGAACCTCAGAAATGAATGTGATATGAAAACAAAAGATTAATAAAGACAAGATTTTTAAAAAGAAAATATGATATATGGTGTAACTATATATGACAGAAAAGTAGAATAATGGATTTTTAAAAGAAAATATAGTATCATATAATAGCAGTCTTGGATTGATAACCTCAGGGGATCTGAGTGTGAATACTGGCTATGAAACTTACTAATTACATGACTTACTAATTACCTTCCAGGGCTGTAGGTTCCTCATCCATAAAAAGAGATTAGACTAAGTGACCCCTATGATCTTTCCCAACCGCAAATCTATGATCTAATGAATTGAGGGGAAAAGAAATCAATTATGTTCTTTTTGTTTTTTTCTTTACCTTCCTTTTTTCCCCTTTAAATTGGTCCCCTACAAGATGAAAATGCCTTGTGCTAAGAGGCAGCATTTGTCTGCTCCAGTCTATGCCCTAAACATAGTCTGAGAGAACTGGCTTCATAAAGGAAGAGGAGGGGGAAGAAAAATGGTTTCTGCTTATATCCAGAGTTTGGAACCTTTGTCTTTTACTGGAAGCCTAATAAACTCTTCAAAAGTTTTTCCACTTGTATATAACTGTTCTACAAATGTCACCAGCCAGCAAATTGGAATTACTCAGAATAATCCATTTCTAAACAACTCCGAAGAAAAGAGTGTAACTATCCCGGAGGCCCAAGAGCCAGTCCCCAGCATCAGGAAGCTCTGTCTTAATTTCCTTTGACACCTGCTGCTGGTCCACCTCTCTCTCTCTCCACCCCTCTGGGCTGGGCTGTTCCAACATCCATTGAGCTCACTTGGTCCACATGGGTAAGGGCTCTTACCAAATCAGCCGTAATGTGATTCCTCCTCAGATCTAATCTCCTGCCACTGTAGTCATGCTTTTCTTAGCCCAAATGGCACAAGAGAAAGGTAAGCTCATTATTTTACGTATTCTCCCATTTGAACACCTTTTCCTGTCAGCAAATTTATTTAATCCACTAAATTCCAACTGTGCTATTAAAGGGAAATTAACTTCCTTTCTCAACAATTTCTCTACCCAGGCTATGTTCCTTGAGATGTCTGCTCACAGCAGATGCTCACAACTTTCTCATCTAATGATAAATTAATAAATGACAGGTGAATGGCATCCTTTTCATGAGTCTTCTCCTCCCTATCAGGCAGTCACCCTCCCCCCCAGCAGTGGTATCAAATTCAAATAAAAATGGGGGCCATTAATCCATACATAAGAGAAAGTATTCTTGTAGTCTAACAACCTGGGCTTGACCATTTTAGTAACTAGGTGACCCTGGGCAAGTCACTGGACCTTTCTTAGATTTAGTTTTTTAATCTAGAAGAGGAGGATGAGAGCCTGTCTCAGAGTCAGGAAAACCTGTCTTTAAGCCCTGCTTCTGATACATTGTGGCTGTGTGACCCTGAGCAAGTAGCTTAGCCTCATACAACCACTTACCCTCTGCTAAGGATATAAATTATAGAGTATGTGACCTTGATGAACTCCACTGGAAGTTCCCTATATCAAGAAAGTTACGGTCACCACTGCCCATAAAATAAGGGCAAGAATAGTAGGCAGCAATGTGGAGTGGTGTAGTAAATAGCACGCCGGACATAGAAGAGTCCAGGAAACCTCAAATCCCATCTCAGACATTTTATTAGCTGTATGACCCTGGTACATCACTTAACTTTTTCAGCCTCAGTTTCCTCTTCTATAAAATGGAAATAGTTATAGCCCTTACCACTCAGGACTATTGTGCGGATCAAATGAAATTACATTAATAAAGTGTTTTGTGAACATTAAAGCGAAACACGAATGTTAATGGTCATTGTTATCATATGGAATATATCATATATCAGGTGAAGGATGTGAACTTCATCCTACAACCAGCCTCTATCCACTTTGCCAAGCTACCTTTATTCTACACAAACTTCAAGGCTATATCAATGCCACTTAGAATTATCCTCATCTCCAGACATCCTACCTATTTTCCCCATTGTCTCTGAAGCAGAACCCCCAAGGTGGAAAGTCAGTGGGTAAATGCCCATTGATTCTCATGTATTTCCCTGTTTATGCTTGGAGACCTTTAAGCACAAGTGCTAATAAAATGTGATGTTGTTATTATTATAGCTTAATTCCAAAGCCCCAGTCTGTCTATGAACTCATAGATGAGGATACTCCCTTCAGTGATACAGATTGTGCCTTATCCATATCTTCCTTTCTTCAGCTTACCAATATTTCACTACAGCTGCGCTGGTCTCCCTAATGGGTTGTGAGCCTTCTTCAAGGTCCTGTGACCCTAAGAACACCAGAGAACTCAGACTGCCCATCAATTCTCACTACAAATTTCTTGATTACTGCTACTTTACTGGATGTGCCAAAATAATCTCTTTCTTTAACTTTCACTACACTTGAAAGTCCAAAGAACAATATCTCTTACCTATACCACACGTGTTTTGTTTTCTTTTTTCATTTTTACCCTGATCTGTGACTTTATTAGTTTGGGGAACTATCAGCAAAGAAAATTCCTCTGGCAATACGAATCTTCAAGTCTTCTTTGATCTCCACTCTTGAAGAGTTGAATGGGAGCCCAGAGAGGTTAAATGATGTACCCAGCATCACACGGTCAATATGTGTCACTGGTGGGACTTGAACCAATGTCTTCCTGATTCAGGCTCAGTCTCTACATGTGACTGCCTCACGTATTCCACATTATGCTTTGAATAAAAGTCATCAGAATTAACAATTCCCCCAGCATTTCTATGTAGCACCTATCATTAGATCTTTCATATGTAAGTTAAGTAACTACTGCTAGCCTGGCTGCTCTGAGTCCCACTTTAATTAAAGTGTGCTTGATAGGATCTATTCATTTCCACTAAAAAGAGACGATATTTGAGTAGTTCACTAAAGTCAATGGCATGTTTGTTTCATCCTTGACTGTTAACAACCCAGAGAAACAATTGTTAACACCAGATAAATAAACTTTCCAAGTGGGTGTGCAGTTCCAGATAAACTAATCACTAGGCAAGCTGTGCTGCCCATTGGGAGGACTGATGTGTAACCTGGGATAATGAGTACTTTGGAAGAATTTAAAACAATGCCTTACCTCTCACATTCTAACAAATTGCACATGAGGGAATCTAGTCAGAATCCTCCCCTGTCCCCACCTGTCTCCATGGTCCCTTGTTGAAAACCAAGATGTAACCATGTACAAACAACACATAAAATCTAGTTATTCCCAATGGTACTCCAAAACATCAGTATATATATATGTGTGTGTGTGTGTGTGTCTGTGTGTCTGTGTGTCTGTGTGTGTGTGTGTATAAAATCAGAATGAGGCACTTAGAATTTCATCTCAGGATAGAAAATTTAGGGGGTACAGAGTGTCACAGCACTGAATGTTTCCTTCCTTGTTACTCTTGCCCACTTGGCAGCAGCCTCATCCAAGGGCATTTCCTGCCTGGCAGTGTCTCCATTCCAACAAGTTCAGGGATAGCTATTCTAACCTGTATGGATTTCTTCCCTTTCCACAGAAGACCTTATTCCATCCTAGGATACCTTTCTTCTCCCATTAACACATTCTATGTGTGAACCTCTACACACAGTCACTGGCCCCAGGTATACAAACTGATAAATACATTCCAGGCTGAAAGATTTGTACTTTAATTTATGGGTTTATGATTTTTACTCATGTAGATATATTTCCTTCACAAAGGTTAGTGCAACCCTTAACAGACAGCTAATGTTTTGCAAACCAAATGCGCATATTCACACAAGGAATAAAACATCCCACAATGACCAACCCTCTGATGATGTTTCTCTCAAGCTTAGTTAGGCTAGTCTTCAAAAGCCAAATTTTATATAAATATATACACATAGGTGTGTATAAAAATGAAAAATCCAGTTAGCTTAGCAGCACCTACAAGAACAACAGGCACAGCCTTCAAGAACCGAAGGTTGCCTCCCAAACAATAATGAGGTTTCCAGGAGAGGAAATAATATTTCACTTTTTAAGATAGGGTTTAAGGTCTACTGCTTAAACAAATAGTGGAAAACATTCTTTCTTCCACAGGGAAGCACATATAGATGAATATTTATGGAAATAGTTCAATCTGACAATAGTAGTTAAGCTGGACACTTGGTTTCTTGCGTTCTGTTCTTGGGAATACTTGGTATACTGGCGTCCAGAGAAGTTAACTCAGTTCAAACTGAGCACTCCCTTGGAAGTCTGGGGAAGAGGGATGTCAGAGCAAGAGCTCTTGGGCATAGCCCCTCAGCCCAGAGTTAGCCAGCCTAACAGAGGTTCCAGGTTCAGGGCTGGCGGTTGGATTTTACATAGAATAACCCCTCCTGGTGGGCATTGATTCAAGAGACAGCTAAGTAAAACCACAGTGAGTTTTTGCCTTTCCATTCAACCTGGGACCAGTGTCTGGTGGGCAGGCAGACCAAAGTGAGCCATGGGGAAGAAACTCTGACTCTCAAAGAAGGTTTCATTGGGGCTGCTTTGGGAGGGAGGAGAGGAGTTATCTGTCACTTCTCACTCTTGACCGAAGCTCTGCCAGACAAGAAGATCCAAGTGGTCCTTGAATTGGGCAAAGGCTGAAACTCAATCTTTGGACCCAGACAGTTCCTAGCGTTGCGGTTGGGGGAAGGGGGAAGGAATACATGGGGCTGAGCGGGGAGGGGGTTAGCAGAAGCTGCTGAAAGAGCAAGACTCCCTTCTTCTCTCTCCAAAGTCAATTCGGACTCAGTCCACAAACTGTCATAATGATACGGGAGAGCTACGGGAACTTTTCTGTCTTAGAAACCTCCCTTGTCTCCCTGTAACCTTCTTCCAACACATCTGTACATCTCAAGTTTGGGGAAGAGAAGGGAATGGGAACCGCCAAGGTTCAGAGAGAAAAGGGAACGTCGTCAGGCTTCTAGTTGAGGTTCTGGGGCAGCTTGGGCTGAGGTGAGGTAGGGTGAGAGGCATTGCCTGAAAAACCACCCAGGGAAGGCAACTGAGCTTCAGAGCGCCAGGAACTGGAGAGGGTCTCCTGGGCAGGGCCATTGGGCCACCTTCCCACTCCCTGGGAAAGGGGAGAAACTTCGTTTCTCTCTCCCGCCTACCGTCCCCACTAATCAAATGGAGAAGAAAGAACGGAACCTGGTCTTTTCCTCTCTGTGCCCCACCCGTCGCCAGCCCCAGGATGCCCAGTGAAGGGAGAAGAGACGAGGGGCAAAGCGGGAATCGATTTGCCAGTAGGCCTGGGACTGAAAAAACAAAGTGAAGTGGAGAGTTGAAGCCATTATCCTGAACTAAAAAGAAATCTTTTCTGAGGAGGAAAGGGAAGGCAAGTAGGGGCCTGAATGATTCACTTGGACAGTCAGTCATCATTGCTCCGATACTCTGAGACATTCGCCCAATTCGCCACTTTGCGGGTGGGGACACTGCCCAAGTCCCCACAGAGCGGGAAGTTGGGGTTTCTGCCAGGGTATCAGGATCTTCTCCACCAGCCTTTCCACTCAGCCGCTGTCGGCCACAAGTACAAGGTCTGGGCTACACGTTCAGGGCTCCCCTTAGACTCCAGTCTGCTCGGATCCCTGCTATCGCCTGGAAGGGCGGTGTCCAAAGAGCCTCTCAAGTTTAGGGACTGAGGAAGTCTGGGGGAGGCTTCCGACATCTGGGTTTGGCTTCTGCTGCACGCCCCAGGCACTGTCCCCTGGGGAAGGCAGGGTTTGGGTTCGAGCTAGATTCGCTACCTCAACTGAGGGGAATCGAAGTAGTGGGCACTCCCAAAGAGCGCCGGCTCCACTAGTACCCACACCTCGCAGCCTCTAGGGCTGCATCTCCCATCCCTGTTGTCTAAGGATCCCCTCTCTTACCCCGAGACTGGTGGGTCAAAGGAAAGCTAGCGCCTCGCAATCTACACCGCCCCCTACCCTCAGGAAGAAGCGCTGAGATGCTGGATGCAGTTCGGATGCCGGTATCCCCGCTCCCCGGGAGCTTTGCAGAGATGCTCGGTCTCCCTTCTGGGTCTTCCCTCCCCACAGCCCCCTCCAATAATACCCACGTGCCTCAGACTCCACTTACCTGACCTGGCCGCGCTCAAACAAACCCACAGGACCAAGATTACATCCATGGGCACTGGTTCCCGATGGGTCCCCGTGGGAAGGGACGCTCAGAAGAAAAGCAGAAAGAAAGAAAGCTCTCGGAAATCTTGTGGCCCGCACGGCACAGACCCTTCCAAGTTGATGGCAGGAGGGTGAGGATTGGGAGACTCCGAGGGGCCGGGGCCGGGGAGATCACGCAAAGCCGGGAGCACAGCCACGGGAGGGAGAAGTCTCAGCCAGCCAGCAGCGGCCGGTGTGGTGTGGTGATGCGCTGCGCTGAGCTCTGCGATCAGTCCATGCGCCGTGCCGGGAGAGGGTGCGCTGTGCCCGGGGAGGGTGCCCGGGCCGCCCTGCCCCGCCCTCCCACCCACCCACCCCACCCCTTGGGCAGCCCGGCAGGCAGCGACGCCCGCGGCTCAGGATCCGAAGCCTGGGCGCTGCGGATCAGTTGTCCTCCCAGCTCCTGAAAGGCGAGACCGGCTTGGCGACTCCGGCAGGTTGCGCTCCCCTCCGGAGCTGCTTGGATCCGCCTTCCTCGCCCAGCAGCGGAGGAGGAGGAGGAGAGAGGATGGAGGGGCAGAAGGATGGGAGGAGGAGGAGGGAGGGAGCGAGAGGAGGCGGAGGAGGAGGAGACGGCAAAGCGCAGTGGCTGGCGCTACTGCTGCTGCTGCCACAGCCGTTCCTGCCGGACTCAGAACAACGAGTCAGAGAAGGGGAGAAAATAAATTAAAAAATTAAATAAATGCAGGTAGCCTCCCGGATGCCGGCTGAGAACCTCTCTCCGGTTTAAGCACCAGCGCCCGGAGGGGCCAGGGTCATCCCTGCCCCGGTTAAGCTGCTCTGGGGGCTGTGGAAGTTGTCACAGTTCATCCTGCCGGAATCCAGGAGCTCCCGGAGCACTCGTGGCTGGCTTCATTATAGCGAAATCAATAACCTGGAACAGCCTCCACGCCAGCCAGCCGGGCCTCTCCTCAAAGAACACCCGAGAGAACACTGGTTTTCTAAAAGGGAGGATTCTCCTTGGCAGCTGACTGAGGGAGAGGGGGGAAATGGGAGATGGGGAGTGCAGGGGGAGAAAAAAGAAGAAACAACTGTGCACTGAGTCTGGACTCCTGCCTCTTTCCATCACTACCATCTCCGGACTCCATTCATCTCTGAACAACTTTATCTCAGTTAAACCTCCTAAAGACTTGAGTTTGGGGAGTTTGGCATTCGAGGAAAGAGCTGAAAAAGGCATGGGGGAAGGGGAGTTTCTTCCAGAAAAGGTGTCAAGGATAAAAAGAAAACATAGCCGATGGTCTCACGAGCAGGGTGGGATTCTGGGCTTGGGATGTGAGACATCTGAGAGTTTGTATATACCTCTGCCTTCCTCCTGGCCAAACGCCATTTAAAATTCCCGCTACTTTTTGGTTCTGTCTAAAGGAGAGCTATCGAACACTCGCATGGCATAGGGAACAGGCAACAGCCCCGAGTGTGACCGGAACCAGATACAAATGTAACTGGGAAATAATTAATAGAAGAAATACAAATACAATAAGACATAGATAACATTACATTTAAAACTAAGTCACTTTGCAGCCCACAGGGATCCTTTTGTTCAACGTTTAATACCCCTCCCCTTCCAATCTGAGTTTGACACCACTGGTCTAAAGTAATAACTAAAGAATCAAAACTGAAGGGAGAAAAAAAGGCAATGACAAGGTGAGTGATAGGCCTGCAACTCAAAGATGAGGTGAGTAGGAGGAATGGGGTGCGAGCTATGATCCTAGAAAAGTGTGTTTGAAACGGAGAGTTTGCAAGGGATGTAGCTGAGAGTGAGGGATGACAGGACCAGGTATTGCATGAGTTCCTACATAGGTTTAAGGACCTAGAGCAAACCTCCAGTACCTTGGAGAGATCCTCACTTTATGGAAGGCCATGGGCAAGGGCAGCCCAGAATGAGAAGGCATAAAGAAATATGTGAGTTTCCATATTAAAGAGATCACAGATCCATCCACATATTGACCGTTGGGGTGGCAGCTTCCTGCCTATTTCTCAGAAACCTTGACTTTTTCTGTAGTGGAACAGTATTTCTGAATCACCTTCTGAGAAGGGCCATGATCCTCCGAGAGGAGACAAAAGCATATAGCTCCCTCTATAACACCTTCTCTGGTCCAACACCCTTCTCCAGAGAGAATTTTGACCTTTGAGATTTCCCCATACCTCCTCCCTGCTACTCATCTTCACTTTCATCTTCCTATGTTGTTTGACTGGATGCAGAGTTGTGAAAACTGAAACCACAGAAAATGGGATTTATACTACATCAGTCTCACGTGATTTGAAGGCCCTAATTTAACTCTTTTTCTCACAACCCTCCCCCTGGACCCTAGAAGGTAGAAAAGTGTATCTTCCCAATAAGCATTCCTTTATTTTCATCCATTAACATTCCTTCTACCAAGACCTCTACTCAGAGTCCCCTTCATTACAAAGGATCAACTATTGACTTTCCTCCCATTTCAAACTCACCTTCCTTTTTTTCATTTGTATTCTGAGACTTTTGTCAGGCTGTCAGATTGGAAACGTTTTAAAAAGAGAGTTTTTACTACATTGTGTTTTTTTGGTCCTTGCCCTATTTTCTTGTCATTCTTCCTTCTGGGTCTTTTGTCCCACTTTGTGCTCTACATTTGGGTCCCTTGGCAGCCAGAAAGGAGAGTGAGCAAACAGGTTAGTTCTGTATGCTGACAGCCTTACTAAAGGGAAGGAAAGTGAACACACAAATCACAGGGCCCAGTGCACTCCAAAGCTGAAGCTGGAAAATAAAAAGCAAACCCATGTCAAGACTCAGGCCTAATCTCATTTCAACCAATTCTCCTTCCATCTCCAAGGGGATTCAACTCTGGCCCCAGCGGGAGAGTAAACCTTACTGTTTTTATTACAGAGCCAGGACTTTTTTTCTGTCTGGAGGTTTGTATTTGTAAGTCTAACATTAAAATAACACCTTGCAGAAACTAGAAGAATTCCCCAGGTCCAGTTAAGTCTTCTGGAGGAGAGCACCAGAAACTATAACATTGTCTGAGATGTGTTTCCTTTCTCTGTGGTTTTCAAATAACCTTTGGCAAGAATGGGTGTTGATGGGTTTAGTCATTGCAATGATCTGTTAAAAAATTTCAGAATCACAATATACCTTGAAATCTGCCATGACTCAGGAACAGAATCCTAGAATTGGAGAGTTGGAAGGGACCTCAGAGACTAGTAAGCCCTCCTCAGACCAAAGAGGAAACCCCACTACAACACATGCCATAATTGACCACGTAGCTTCTGCCTAAAACCTACAAAGAGGAGAAGCCTCTTAAAGCAGTCCGTTTCACTATTCAACATCTCTCATTTTTAGGAAGTTTTTCCTGTGGTCAACCCTAAATTGGCCTCTTTTCAGCTTCTACCTATGCTCCCACTTCTGGCTGGAAGCAGCCACAGTTCCCTGGAGCCAAACAGAGCAAGTCTAATCTGTCCTGCTCATATCAGCCCTCCAAATCCTTTAAAATGGTTATCTTCTCTATTCAGGGCCAGGGATTGGGTGAGACAGCTGGGCCTATCCATCTTAAAGTCTCTGTAATCAATAATCCCTGTGAAACTAGACATTTAGGTTGTTCCACTGAAAACAAAATAAGACATATGCTTTGTCGCAGCAATGTAGCATCACATCTTTAATAATAACAAGAGTTAATAAGTTATAAATCTTTCCTAGATACCTGATATTTTGTTGTTTTTAGAAAGACTGACTCCTGGGGAGAGTTTTTGAGTGTGAGTGTTTGTAAAAGTCGGGTGATCTCCCCAGCACAAACCCATGAAAATTTCCATGATAAGAGGCAGTGTTCCCTCATTTGTGTGTCCAAACAGCTGCATACCAGTTTATCAAATGCTATGTTACTATTTACAACTACATGAACTCTCAATGCAGGCAGCATGGTGTAGTGGAAAGAGCGATGGATTTTTAAAATCAGAATTGAGTTTGAATGCCAACACTCAGTGATCTTGGCTATGTCACGTCACTTTTCTTGACTGCTTTTCTTGATCACTTTTCTTACCTATAAAATAAGGGGCTTAAGCTATACAATTTCTAGGGTCTCTTTCAACTCAATCCTATTATCTCCTGCCACGGGAGTTCCAAGGTTTCACAAACCTGAGTCTATTCTATTCTTCCTTATCTCCTCATGTCTATCACCTATTCTCAAGCTGGGCAACCCAGGAAATGACACTTGGGACAACTCTGGCTACTCATTAATAGCTGTTGGACCCTTTTTTGGGATGCTGCTTCCCTCTTTCAATGCCATTTTGTAGGGATCAGAAAATCTCACAGAGGATGGAGGAACATGGATATCAGAGAATTACCTATGTGCAGAAGTCTTGGAGGAGGCAAAGGAGAATAAGATCAAGAGCTAAGTAGAGGTATTGGATTTGTCAAGAAGGGCTGCTTCATATTCACACAGGTAAAAAGTGTTGAAGGCAGACTAGAATCTCAGGTCTCAATTATTTCCTGTTTATCCTGTATATAGCTTGCTTTGTATCTATTTGTTTGCTCATTGTCTCCCCCCAGTAATCTCCTTGAGGGCAGGGACTGTCTTTTGCCTCTTTTTGTATCCCTCAGAATTTAGCACAATGCCTGGCACATAGTAGGTGTGTAATAAATGTTTATTGATTGTATTATTGTTTTGTTTTATAAATGTCTTATTGATTCCTAACTCTGGATCCAATGCTCTATCCACTACATCACGATGATGTGCCAGGCATTATGCCAGACACAAGATAAAGAGAAGACAAAAGCAAAATAGTTCCTGTCTTCAAGGAGTTTACATTCTACAAAGAGAAAGCAACATATATATAAACAAGTAAATACCAAATATATACAAAGTGCAAATAAGGGACATTAAAAATTGGGGGAATCAGGAAAACTTAGTTGAATGGGCAGCACTTGAGCTGAAACTTGAAGATAGCTTAGGGATTACAAAAGGATGAAGTGAGAAGAGGAAGAGCATTCTAGGCACAGTGGACAGACTTTATTGGGTTTACTTTTGAAAGAAAGAGAGAGAGAAAGAAATAGAGGAAGGAAGGAAGGAAGGAAGGAATGGAGGGAGGGAGGGAAGGGAGGAGAGAGGGAGGAAGGAAGAAAGAAATAGAATGAAAGGAAGGAAGAGATCTTAATAGAATATTACTATTTTATTAAAAAAATAAATATTAATATGAAAAGCATGAGAAAACATGAAATTATGCATAGTGAAAAAAAGCAGAGCCAGGAAAACAACATACACAATGACTGCAACCACAAAATAAATGAGGCTACCAAAACAAAACAACAAAGCAACCAAAACTGAATCCCTCAGGAGAAAGGGAGGTAGATTTTAGTCCAAGAAGTGACCTCTAGGTTAAGTTCTGCCATGTAATCATCTATATGTGACTTTACCTCTCAGGACCTCAGCTCCCTTATTTGCAAAATCAGGCTTTTATCTCATCTAGGCTGACCTAGAAAATCTATAAGATTCCTTCCTGCTCTAAAGTTATGATATATGTTTAGACCAAAATTATTTTCTTTTAGACATAACACCAGAGTAGCTTCACCTTACTCCTCCCATGTTCAGTGAACTTTCCGTATGATAATCAGGTCATCAATTCGTTAAAAAGAAAAAAAAAAAGGACCATGAAGATCAATTAAATGGAGAAGCAGCATAGTATAACGGATAAAAAGTTAGGCTTGGAGTCAGGGAGAAGTGGGTTCAAGTCCTGATTTTTAATGGCTATATGATACTGGGTATTACACTTAACCTCTCAGTACTCCAGGCAACTGAGTTTTCTCACTTGGGAGCTCTCCATATCAATAATATCATGGTTCTAGTCCCTGTCTCCAGTCTCTCATCCCTATTTAAAAGGATTACAAAAAAAATAAGACTGAGAAATATGTTAGGGCACACAAGCTAAGCTGAAGACCTAAGAATTGTTGGACATATCTGTTTCTCAGCCAACACCCTCTGCCTCTCATCCCTGAGATAGCTTTCTCCACTCACTGGAGGATACTTTCTAAAAAGATAAAGCACTGTGCTTAGCTTGAAGTTTGATGAACCAATTTTTTCTTCCAATATCGTTTCTATGTATACCTTGTAGGTGTTTGTGGGCCTGGTCACTAAATGTCACTCCTTAGGTTTAGTCAGTATAATGATGAAACTTCAAGTTTCAACAGCTAGTAGGCTGGTCGGGAATGGGGAAGGGCTGTTTGCCTACTTTGGGTACTCCAGGTCACTCTTGTAATTTTCATGCTGGAATCTTGACCCAAGTTCAATTCATTGTGGTCCTTTTCTTCTAAGATGAATAGGACCAAGCTTTGACTCTCTAGACAGGAAAGTTTTCATTCCACTTCTCCTACATCAACTATCTGAAAGGCTTATGAAGTGATAGTCTACACCACAAGAATTTATAATTCTCTCCAATATTCACATACACACACACACCCTTATATCACACACACCTACACCTACACAACACAGACACACACACGCAGAGCCCTTTCAGGCCGTAATTAATAATTTAGCAAGCAACAAAGCATTCTGATGATTAAAAATATAACTGTTTAATTGATATTTGTTTCTACAGTAGCTTGATATTTCATTTCCCCAGGAGGGTAGTTTTCCCTGGCTGCTCTGGGTTTCTAACAGTAAAATGGATCAATCTGGCAGATACCCAAAGGCCATTAGTTAAGGAAGAATGATGTTGGGGAATGGGTTTCCAGCAGACACAACACAATAACCATAATGTTTTAACCACTGACATTTATTTAGTGTTTTTAGAACTCATACATTATAGGATAAATTTTAATTTATAACCTCATTATATAATAGGCAAATATATAATACAATAAATTGCATTTGTACACATAAATACAAAATTTGAGGTAGGGCCTCAAGATTAATGACTTCTTAAATAAACAGTATATAATATGCACTATATAAGATATATATGATGTATCATTTGTAACATAATATATTTTCTTCATGTAAAGCTAATGAAAAAATATAACAACCTGCTTAGGGAGCATATCTTTATTTTTGACAGGCAATATTTTCCCTATGGAGTGCCTGTATTCATGACATTATGCCAGTATGTACCAATTAACCTATCCAGTGACAGGCCTGGAATAAAGTGCCAAAACAGACACAAAGGACATAAGACATTATGCATGACACACCACAAATTCTAGTTCAACGCTAATTCTTATCCTAATGATGAAATACACCTATAAGGCAAATGGTATCCTGAAGATGTATTGAAAACATGGCAGGAAAACCAAACTATTGAAGTCATAAGATTCTGCTTGCTCTCCAGTGACAAGTTAAACCCTAGATCAAAAATGCACTCTTTCTTTGGTTGCAGGCTTCTTTGAGATGGCAAAGGCAAGGACCATGAGATAGCAGAAGCACATGATCCTTCTGTGGGCCTGGAGAGCCAGATCTCAGGAGACAGAAGTTCCAACATTCCATAAGTCCCAGATATTCTCTTTGTAGAAAAGGGGTAATCAAGGCCCCATTTTCCAATCTGTTTCTTCCAAGCTGGAAACTCCCCACGCAAACTATGGTTGGACAAGTGGAGAAATCCCCCCTTGCATGGCTCATCCAAATTGACATAGCTGGACTGCCTACAATTAAAAGTGCCTTCAGTCCATGTTTCTAGCATTATGTTGCCCAAACAACAGCCCTGAAAAGAGGAGTAACACAAGGCCTGTCAACAAATACACACCAGGATGATCTTGCTATGCATGGTCGTCCAAAGCAATAGGATTATACAAGTCTCCAGGAAGGGAAAGTGAGCAATGACATGGAGCACAAAGGAAATCCTGACCTTCAGCATGGAAAAATCAAGCTAACTTGTAGGTAGGTAGAAGGATATACTGAGCACTGAGGCATCTCTAGATGAACCATGAAGTAGAACTTAATTCAAGGTTAACTCAACCAAACAAAACACTGATGTAAAGGGCAGTCCAAGTCTGGTTCCATTAAGAGTCATTTTGTTCAACCCTTCTTTTTGAAGCATAAAGTGCTCTTGCTTCTTGCTGAAATACAAGTTGGTTACATTTCTTGCATATTAAAAATACTTGGAAGACCCCAAAACAGTGGAGGTCATCCAGAATTTGCATTGAGTGTCGTTTTCATGCACAAAATAAAAAGTAGGACATTTGAACTCGTCCCAGAATTTTACCTCTTTTGAGCACATAAGCATGTGAAAACATAATTTTGAACATATTGAAAGCTACTAACTTGCAAGGCTAGTATCTGCATAGAAAGCCACAACACCAATAGTTAAGAAATATACAATTATTCTCCTTGGAGGACCTTACAGGGTCACTGGTTCTTCACATATGGCTTTTTGTTTTGGAATGGGTTTCTGGCATTTGTTGGTGTCACCAAAATAATTTCATCAATGGAAAATTATCAAGTTCTTCTGCACAATAATAAATGAAACACTTTCCCCAACAACTCCAATATTCTTTGATCAAATGGAAAACTGTCAAGTAGTAGAAGCCCCACCTGTAGTTTATGGTGATATTGGTAATTTTTAAAAATTCATTTACTTTTCTTCCTTGAGTTGGGTGAAAGCAATTTAATATCACAGAAATATTTGCAGAGTTGTGTATATATTATCTGAAATAGTATTGACCAAGTGCTTAAGTTATACTGGACAGAGATCAGCCTTATCTAATGTCTCTGAACAAAAAAGACTGAAAATTGGGAATGGCTGTCACAATGGAAGAGATGAAAATTTAATATTAAAATTCTTCAGATTTGCAGCCCCCAAGAAAAGTTAGGCATTTCTCACCTGGTACTTTAAACAATTTTCATCTGAGATTTCAAAATAGCCAGAAAACAACAGGTGGTCAAAGATACCTGTGTTTTATCTTCTTGAATAGATAAATTCTAATTAACACAAATGCAGCCACTTCCAACCACACAGTTTTTTTAAATTATCCCGTCAAAAAAAAGAATTTAACCAGTAATTAGGTTAACTTATTGTTTGGATAACCTGGAAACTCTGGAAAGAATTTTTTTTCTTTTTATCACCAATAAATAATTGGAAGAAATTGCATTGGCTTCTAAAATCAAACTCAATTTTTAGCCAGAAAGAGGAAATGGAAGGAGAGAACGATTGAGACAGAGGGACACATAGAAACACAAAAATAGAGAAGAGATAGAGACAGAGATCGAGAATAGAAAGAGAAAATTCAGAGACAGAGAGACAAAAACAGGGTGGAGGTGGGCAAGAATCATCATCGCCTGCTACATGGTGGTAATTGATTTGTGATCTTTTCTCCAACCATCAAAATGGAAAGGCTTCTCTGATTTAGAAATTCATTCTAACACCAAACAGATTCCCCCAGCTGCCTTCCTCTACCACAATAACCACTAAAGCCACTTGGTAGGGCCCATTTTCTTGATCAAATTATCAATATGGCTTTTTCCAGGAAGTGAGCACACCATGCCCCTATGAAACCCAGTTGGCATAGGTGAATCAACAGCATAGCTCTGTAAGGCTAAGTTGTGAGTGCTGATTTGGTAAAGTCTCTGTACAGTGATTGACAACAAACTCTACCCTAAAGTGGGGGTGGAGGGGACCTTGCAGACTACGGGGGGAGGGGTGGAACCAAATCTCCCAACCCATTTTCATTTCATTTTTCACACACTACTTAGGCAGACTTTAAAGTTCCACACCCATGTCAGCAAATGGCAACGCTATTTGCCTTAGAAAAGAGAAAGCTTGGCAAAATGAATTGGTATTTTATACAAAAGAAATTGGTTTCTCTTGGAAAATGTGACATTAAGATCTGGTTTGGGGTATTGTTGTTTTTTAAATGGATGGAAAGTATCACATCAATAGACATATGTTTAACTGAATATTTACCTGAGACCCTGTAATGGGAAGACACAGAGACAAATAAGAAAATGATCAAAATGGTCCCTCAAAAGGAATCAATTTTAAATCTGATGCTATTGTAGTGGGCCAAAAAAAGAGAAAAAAAGAAACTCAGACTACTCTACTCTAAAGTCACCATTTCTACGTTACTTTGTAAGATATTTATATGGACATAAAACAGCACTACTGGCACATACTATGTGAACACAGATCATTCTTAAGAAAGCTCATCTACTTACGTATAGGATATAAGGAGATAAGAAAATTTACAGTTTTGCTCATCTTGGTAGACATATTTTTCTCTCTCATTATGATGCAATTACAATAAATGCTATAAATGGGGAATTCTTAAAATTGGATTGGCTAAATGTATTCTTAAAAGCTAAAGTCTTAATTGCCTTGATCACTACTTACCTAAGCTGTACTTATCAGAAAATTCTGTAAACGCAGTGACCTAAAAATGTTCTACCAGTTCAGGGACAGCATGATTGCCTTCTACTAAACTCTCCATTTCTCTATATCTTTATGACCACAGTTGGCAGTTACTGTGAGTGAAAAAAGTTGAGAGTAAAACTTAACAAGTTATCAGTCTGTCTTTAAGGGTTTACGTCCTATATATATAAAATATATAGACAGAGTTGGAGTAAGTCTTGTTTTCCCAGAGGTCGAAAGAGAACAATATTTCTACAGCTTATAGAAAAGCATTTAGAAGAAAAGAAATGAAAGAGTGCTACATTGAACCACACAGCTAAATGTCATGTTAAAACTAGAACAAGGAACTACCATGAGAATAAAAAATCAGGCACAAATTATATGATGGCTTCTTGAGAAGAGATTGCAGAAAGACATAAAAAAATGACCCAAAAACCCACACATGTGGCTTCAGAAAGAAAGATTTAAATGGCAGGAACAGAAATTATTTTTCAGAGTTCTATGCTGAGGATGAAAAATTAGGGACTTCAGACTATTATACCTTTGATCCAAATGAAAGAGACAAAACCCAAATAATTCATAGAAACTCAGGAAATCAACAAATTCAGTGGTGTCCACATGTATCCACCTGGCCTTATACCAAATATACTTTTTGATCATTGTCATTTTAATTCTTTCCAAATACATTGTCTTATACTTTAATTTCTCTAGAAAAACCCACTGAAATTATTCATTCGACTCTCCGTGCCAATACCTTCCAAATTTTCAGTGGCCTTGGGGCTGAGGTCACAACATCTTAGGACTCTGCTTCAATTCCACTTTGGTCACCAAAAGGAAACATGCTGCACTCACTCATCAAACCATTCCTCCTTGTGGCCCAAATGACTGGTGGAAACAACTTTTCCAATCCTCTCCCAAAAGGTAAACAACAGCATGCTACACAAGGGGAAAATCCGATATATAGGACACCACTAGCTCAAAGCCAATACTGCTTCAAGTGGTCTGTCTAGCTCTTCACTACAGCATGCGACAAAAAGTCCTACTTTTCTAAGCAACCACTCTCATGCATGGAAGTGAAGGGAGATGAGGTAAGTAAGGAGTAAAATAAGGACATGGGAGGGAAACAAGAAAAAATCACAAATCAAGGTTAGGCTGTTGCTGCCATCAAACTAGCACTGGGTCCCCAGTTCAAAATCTTTCACTGGCAGTTTCAGTCCCAGGGATGATGTTCCCAATGGGTCAATCATGTTCTTGTAGCGCTCTCCACGGTGCCGAGCCAAAAATGGGCCCCAGTCTGGCTGTGGAGAGCAGACCAACTTGAGCCTCTGAAAAAGAACCAAAGACACATCTGTCACAGGACACAAAGACTCTCCTCCTTGCACCACTTAAATTAGGAATTCAGAAAGGGCTTACTATTCGACCCACTTAGCTTGTGACTGCCTAGAAAACAGAAAATCTCCTATGGCAAGAAGTTGTTCCACAAGATCAGACCCAATAATTATCTGGGCCAGGTAAGTTAAAAAGGAGATTCACTTTGTTTCATTTGAAATTATTTACATCACCCTACAAGTAATATTATCATGCACTGCTGCTTAATGTTTGCACACAAATTTGCAAGATTAATAAAGGATAAAAAGCCCAGATTTTAATTAGATGTTTTTCCTCCAAATGAAGAAATTTGTAAGATTTTCCCCCCAACTGCCAAACATGCTCTTCAGAGGACCCATGCTCAATTACTTTCAACTCTGGAGTCTCAACTGTGAGTGGGTAGTGGTGGCATCAAAATAACTAAATTTTCTTTAATGTATTCCCCAAAAGGATATAAATGACCAAATAAAAACTCTAATCCAAACCCAAAAGACATATTGTCAACAGTGAACAAAGATGTTAATTATCTTATGCAAAAAAAGTGGTTACTTCTCTCTTTGGTTCAAAGAAGTGGGTACCTGAAGGCAATCTAAAAATAATGGGAATTATCTAATTTTCTCACTGAAATCTTTATTGAAAACCTAATTTGATTGGAGAATTTTGTATTAAAAAAAGAAAGAAAACAAATCTCTGGCTATGTAGAGGAGCAATTATATGTTTAGTACCTATTAAAATGAATCTGGCTCTTCTATCAGTTACTTTAATCTCTACTTTAATTATCAGTTTGCAACCTTTATATCCCAAATCAACTATAATAAATGTATATAGCCAACTCATCAGGTTAGGACATTGCAGGCTAAGATGGAAATACACCATGGTTCACACTGTGTCTGTTCCAATTGAGCAGAATTTCAGAGCAGTGTGCTGAGGTGATTCATTGGGACACAACAGCACAGTCACTAGCTTTCATTATATAACAGTGATCTAAAAACAGGAGTTGAAATATAGGAAATATTCCTGTTGAAAAAAACTGGATTATTGATTTAATGAGAACACGTCTCCCTCCTTTGTCTTCCAGGGGTAACTATCACATTCTAGGAGATCATTTCAAATTAAAGAATTTCAACTTCCCCTGGTTTTTGTATATTTTCTAGTATTACCCCATGATTGACATTAACTTATTCTACTTTTTGTATCCCAGAGCCAAAGAGACTTCTTTATTTCTAATTCAAGTTGACTTAAAGGCCAAGAACCCCAAAGATAGAAGCTTCTCAGTGCCAGTATTACTGCCTTCTAGTGACTCATATTTTTCCTTGTGCTCCATGGACCAGTGGTCATCCTCAAGAGTCCTCTAGATGGTAGCCAGATTTTTGTCTTAAAGTACAACATGCATCAATTGGATTCTGACAGTGATAAAAATGTAGATGTCACCTTACTCATAACTTACATAAAGCAGTAGATACTTTCTCATTCATTCTGAAGAGCTGTTTTTGCATTGATGAAAGTGAGCATGTGCTGTAGAATCACATCATCTTAAAACTTTTGAGTTGGAGAGGACCTCTCCAAACTATTCCTTTCATTTTAGGAGGAAATCAAGGCTCAGAGATAGAAAACATCACTGAATCTGAAGGTAGACAGTTCATAAGCTCATTTGTCCAGCCAAAGTGGTTTGTGGACCCCCATAATTGTTCAAGAGCCACTACATGGGATACATCCCATGCCATCTGTTCTCAAAGCCAATCGTTGCCTGGAGACCCTCATCACTTTCCTACAGGGATAGTGCCAACCCCCTCAATGTTAACCCCAGTCAAACAACAGGCAGCAAAAGGAGACAGAACTGTGACAGATTAATTATATTGAATGTATTTCTAACATCAAAAATGATGGGAGAGTTCAGAAAGAAAAAGACTGGGGTGAAGGGGAAAAGCTAGCGAGAAAAAAGGAATTTGATATGTAGTTAAAAACTAAATACTGGGATTTAAAATGTGGATGAGGAAAGAGAAGAAGGAAACTCCAGGGAAAGGAGCTGAAGCTATGATCATTTATTCAACAGAGCTGTCACCAGCTTGAGGAACAGTATAATAAAAGTTCTGTGTTTGGATTGGCTGAAAACCTCCATTAGTAGAATAATACATAATAAAAATGGATTTAATAGAAAACTGTGGCAATTGTAATCACTTAATCCTGGGTCTACCTCTTGAATAAGTTTACTGAATCTTTTGGTTTTTTCCTGCACAGATTTCCCTGGTTTTCCCTTGGGAGGGGATAGCAGGGGAATAGAAATCCATAGAATTACCTCAATAAATTTGCCTGGTGCTAGATGCATTTTTATCACAAACATAATAGGGATCCAGATAACTGAACAGGCTAGCATCAACCATCCAAGCACCATCGACCAGTTGGGGTAGCGATAGGAGCCATAAGTCATGGGTTCCCACTGATAAAAACTAAAACAAAGAATAAACTGGAAAGAAGAGGGAAAAGAAAACAACACACAGGTAATGCAGATTCATCAGCAATGACTTGGAGCATGTCATCCCACACACAAAGGAATCAAATTGACCCTTCTTTTAATTCAATTGGCCCAAACTATGACTCATATCCAGCAAGGAGCTCCTTCCAAAGTTAGACCCAGAATGATACTGAAGAAATTATTTGGTGCAAAGTACAGCTGAAAAGACTAATTCATCTATGGTTCTTTTAATCTCTGCATGTGTTTGTCCTTTGTTGCCGAAGAAGACCATGCCATCAGAGAAATGATGACATGACTTGCACTTGAGTTTGTTCTGAGTGAGGGAGGGCTGTGCAGGTCACCAGCCTCACTTCCCCTCCAGAGCCATCTGAATCCAGTGACCAGATATTCATCAGGATGACTGGAGATCACCCAGGATGAGGCAATTGGGGTTAAATGGCTTGCCCAAGGTCACACAGCTAGTGAGTGTCAAGTGTCTGAGGTGAGATTTGAACTCAGGTCCTCCTGACTCCTGTTCTATCCACTGCACCACCTAGTGGTTCTTTTAATAAACAGTGGGAAAAAGAGTATTGGTATAACTGTCTGCCCTTACAACTGGGTGGAGGCAGTATGGCAAGTCACAGACTAAAAATCAGAAGCCCAGGTTTGTAATCATGGATCTGCCAGTCATTAATTGAGTCACTCCATATGTCTTAGATCCCTCCTATGCAAAATAGGAATCATTGCTCCCCTAATTACTTGTCAGGGACAATGGTGGATAACAGACTAAATCTGCCCCCACCCTCCCACCCAAAGCAGTGGCAAGAGATCCTCTAAAGGCTTGGTCAGAAAATAACATGAATGATCCTATTTGCTAAAATGGGAGCTAAAGACATATATCTTATAAGGTGTATCTTGCTCTCATTGAGCCTTCAGAGTCATCTCCTAGGGACCATAGGCGAGGTTTGCCAGCCTTATTATACCTTTAGGAACAGTGGCCTGGACAGTCACATGATTTACCTGCCTACTCCTTTGAAATAAAAAATATCAATGTTTAAGGTGGGGTGTGGAGAAATTATTATAGTAAATAGAGCACATGAAAGTGCTTTGGAAAGTATAAAGTCTTGCATCTACGTAAGGTATTTGAACAACATCTTCATCATCACCTCTGTTAGCATTACTGACAAGTATCCATACAGAGTCCAAGCAGTCATTCTTATGCAATAAGACTTCAGCACAAAAATTCTAAACAACCCTGACCTGTAGACAATGATTTTTTCATGCTCCTGCAAAGGAAGAACATTGCTCCAAGTTCCTTTCAAACGTTTGCCCCTACAGTTATAAGCTTTATTACACAGTCTATTGGCAGTATAGCCTAATGTAATTATGTTAAGTTGCTCCATTTCATTTACTATATAAATAGCAATACATCTGCTTATGTTTGTGCATAATTCAGTAACGTGATCTGACTATGTATACAATAATTGCATGGAGAATATTTATAGCCCTATAAATTCAAGGAGGCATGTATAAAAATGATCAATTTTATTTCCGGGCTTCAAAGTCATTTAAGTCATAATATTAGCCCTTCCTAGCTGACTAATCCCAGATTTGAAGTAGGATACAATGACAACAACAATTTGTAGTTGGATACAACAAAGACACGCAACAGTGGCTGACTGGGTCTTTTTGCTTCCATGACTAGGTGCACAAATATCACACATGCTGATCAATGCAAGATCATTCTTCATACTCAATTCCTTTCTCAGGATTTAGTTTCAATACTCACCTATTGGCTATCCAGCGATAATATGGTGAGTTACTGAGTCAAATCCACATAACCCTGGCAAAATCTGAGCTTGCTTCCCAGAAAATAGTATTCTAATAAGGATGTTTTATATTTCCTTATACGTTCAGAAGCTATTTCCAAATTGTGGTACCACTTGAGGTCAGAGTATAAATTTTCATCAAAAGAAGATGGCGTGCTTCTTATTTTGCTCTTATACCTTTTTTTTAAATTTTATTTTATTTTTGGAATTACACCTGCTTTTATTTTTAATTTAGTTAATTTAATTTTCTCTCCTTCCTACTTAAATGAAAAAAACAGAACAAACCTGGTAACCAATATTCATCATCAAACAAAACAAATTCCTGCCTCGTCCACATTTTTCACTAGGGTGAGTTCCAGCAGGTCGTCTCTTTAGTAGAGAACCAGGTAGATGTGTTATACATGAAACACATAAAGTCCTTAGAAAGGCTGAGACTGGAGCTCAGTTCACTTATTATTCAGTTCAGTAGGGCAGGCCCAGAGGAAAAACAAACGCTTTTCTTCAAGGCACAGCAATCTGTCCCCATTAGCTAAGGCCTGAACAATAGGGAGGGAGGAAGGAAGGAAAGAAGAGAGGGAGGGAGGGAGGGAGGAAGGAAGGAAGGAAGGAAGAAAGGAAGGAAGGAAGGAAGGGAGGGAGGAAGAACCCATGAGCAATCTAGTGCTTTTATTTCATCTATATCTTTAAAGAGGCATGATTTTTTTAAAAATCAACACCCTAAATTCAGTTGTACCTGAAAGAGACCCTGAAGGAGGAAGGCAGGGATTTTATTGCCTCCAGTGTCAGTCTGGTTGGGAAGCAGAACAATCCTCTTTACTGTACTATCTCTGTATGGGGATGAGAAGCATGCTTTAGAGATGATAGATTAATCAAATGTGCCTTTGGCTATGTGCTTCTCATCAGAGAGATAGGGATCTATAATTTACTTCCATGCCAGAGACTGATATGGCACATGTAAATGTATATACTACACTTTCTCAGAATCCAACAAGCATCTCTCCAGCTCGAATGTCTCCACTATTCCCCTAGGACAAAAGAGTGAAAGCAGGCAGGCAGAATCTCACAAGGATTCCAATTTTTATTCGGGCCAATAAAAAAAAAATCTCATCATTGGCAGCAACTGAAGGGCATGTTCTCACTCCATCAATAAAGCTTAGCAAGCTAAAAAAATAAAAATAAAAAAGTTGGGAGTGGAGGGTGAGATGGAGAGCCAGAAATGTTTGCCAATGGTAGGCAATAGAAGTATTGCCTTTCTACCATGTAGGTAATTCAGATCTTCCAAAAGTGGACTCGTTCTGGTTTTAAAACAATGCAAACATATCTTATATAAAATCCCACACCCAAACTCTTCCAGAAAGGAGGGTTTTTAAAATAATGGACAGGGGGAGGAGAGGGTTACACACCAAAATAATACTAATGGCTTTCCACGTAGACTGAAACAAATGCATCATGTAGGGTTTCCCCCCACCCTTTTGTTTCAATCTCTCAGAAAGAAGTTGAAATGGTGTGATTATATTCTCCATGACAGCAAAAGAAAAGAAAATGCAGATTTCCTATGCAATTATCTGTCTCCCTGTCTGATTCCCTTCAAAGAGATACAAGCACTCAACCTTTGACTGAATAGAGGTTCTTAGTCTGGCTTCTAGTGCCACCTGCTGGGAAATGAGAGTATGGGAGCACCCACAGCTTTCCAGAAAGCATTAAAATAAGAGTTCATTTATTGAGACCCAAGGAACATGAATTTTGAGCGGAAGGGGACTTTTGAGGAGGAAGGTTGGGGCCAGAAAGATTAAATGACCTGCTCGAAGATGCACAAGTAGTTAGCAACAGAAGTAGGATTTGAACCCAGACCCCCTAACTGCAGAGTCAATTCTCTTTCCACTGAATCTACTGTCCTGGGGGTCAGGGGAGAATCTGCAGTGTGCATCCAGGGCCCATCTCCAACTGAAGGTCTTTAAGGAAACACATCAAGCAACCTCCTGTACAATGAAAGGAGACTGACTCCCTCTGTAAGTATGCATGGACTTACTGGGATAAGTATACAGTGTTCTCATCCTTTAGATTAATTACCCAAAGATACCATGGTCTGTGCTTTAGAAGAGAAAGATAAACACATTAATCCAGAGAAATCTAATTCATGAGCTGGAGAATCCACTGCCAATATACGATCCTTACTGTAAGAATGGTGGGTGTTACAAATGCCCAGCAGACTTTCCAGAAAATGTTTGGCTGGAACCCAATCATCATTTCTATGTCTTCACAAAATCTTTGCAGACCTGCAAACAAGCAGAGGCAGTCAAGGCATCAAGCAGTGTAGGAAGAGTGGGTCTCATTACAGAAACAAATTCAAGCTCTTTGGCCCAAGATGGCACCTGACTGATACAATGGTCATACCACTTATGCAGGAGAACATCTCAGCCTGAATCTCTCTCTATCCTGAAGATAATGGAGACTTGAAACTTTAAATAGCTATTAAACACATGTAGCCGTAAGGGTTTGAGGATTTCTTCCCCTAGTGACACCTAAAAGCTCTTGGGCCACAAGTAGCACTTAGGTCCTATCCAAGCAGTCTAATACCAGCTCAGACCTACACAGATGCTCATCTTGTCTTTGACAGCCCATTAGATTCATAACTTCAGAGACTTAGAGTTGAAAAGGATTTTGAAGGTCCTTTCTAATCCAATGACTTCATTTTGGAAATGAAACTGAGGTTCAGAAAGGGGAAATAACTTGCCCAAGGTCACCCAAGTAGCAAGTAGATAAGTCAAGATTGAACCCCAGACCAAATCCTATATCTTTGTTTTTTTCAATTTCTTGCATTACCATGCCATTCATCTAGCAAAACCTATGAAAATTTCATCCAATGGATATAGAGATGATGAAATAGCCTCACAGAAACAGTTTAAAATTTATCATACTTAATGGAGTTTTTTGACCTCCCTATTAGTCAAACTGATAAAACTGGCTTTCAGGGGCCTGCACCTAGGATACATTTTTGCTTATCTTATGTAGGGGGCTAATTGTAGAGCCATCAGAAAAAAATTTCCCCCACGTGACATCATTGTGTCCTGATTGACCTCCCTCCTTGGTGCAGTGAGACTTATTGTCATCCTAGTCACAAATACAAATTCAATAGGTTAAAGCGGGGGAGGGGACAGGGAGGTGGGTTAATGTGAAAAGAATCATGGGACCTGCATTCGAATCCCTTCTCTACCACTGGAGCTTGAACAAGTTATTTACACTTGTTGTGACTCAGTCTCCTCATTTTTAAAATGAAGGAGGTAAGATTACATGATCTGTGAGATTCCTTCCAATTCTAAATATCTGATCTTATAATCCTAGGACTCCATACATCAATCACTCCAAAGACCTTTTCACTTTTAAAAGGCAGGGGGAGGGGGGGAGGATGTGAAGGGAGAGGGGGTAAATAAATGGACATATAAAGAAAAACAATTGGAAAATGTTTCAAGTTATGGGATTTCTGTTTTTCCCCTCGCACTCAGTCTTACTGTGCTAGGAGGGCCTGGAAGAGAATCAAAGTTTACCTAAGATCTGGTTCCTGCCCTCAAAAAGCTTACAGTCTACTAAGTCCCTTTTGCATCATCTTGGAAAGGTAGTAAGTAATCTATCCTCTACCCAGACATTTCTAGCTTCTTTTTTTTACTTTTTAATGGACAACTGATGTACTGCCAGGAGTAACAGGGATGATAAATTCAAGTTGGACAGGATCCGAGAGGCCATCTAGTCAAACTTGCACCTATGCATCTGCTCAACAGAATTTTCATCAATGCTCATCTAGAATTTATCTGAAGACCTTCAGAGACCATGAAAGATCACAAATTTACTCTTTGTCCAAGTTGCCCACTCTGTTTTTAAAACAACTCCAAGTGTTAAGGTTTTATTTTTATTATGGAGTCTAAATCTAATGCTCTCTGGGGACAAATAAAACCCAAGCTAAGTTTTCTCATATGGCACTCCTTCATATGCTTGGAGATCACGATCATGTGCCTCCTGCTAAGCATTATCTTTTCCAGATAATGCTCTGATCTGGGGAACAAATTTGAAGGGTGACATTGACATACTTCAGTCTACCCAGGATGGTGAAAGGACCTCAAGAATGAGAACCGAGAATGTTTAGGCTGGGAAAGAGAGCACTCAAGTGGATATGATATCTGTCTTCAAGTACTTGAGTTATATATATAGAAGAGGGATCACCTCATACTTGAGAATTTCCCATCACTCTTAGATTGACTATCCCTAAAGAATTTAGACCATGGGTTCCTAGCTATCTGGTCTATCCTTGGAAATCTATACTCATCTACCGAAAACGTAGGTACAAACATGTCAGACTATCATTGACTTTCCTTTCCTCCCCTAACACAAATCCCAAGGTAGTACAAATTCTAAGACTGAATAGTTACTTTTTCCAAGTTCGCTAAGCACTTTTACTTCAGCACTCGGTTCTCTGTTCTGATCATAGTTTAATCCAGGACAACATAGAGCATAGATTTAGTGCTAGAAGGAACCTGAGAAATTAAGTCTAAACCCCTTATTTTGTCTATGAAGAACTAAAGGCACAAGAGGTCAAATGACTTGCACAGGTTCACACAGACGGTATCTGCGGTAGGATTTGAACTCAAGTCTTTCTGATTCCAAGTCAAGCACTCTACCTCCTATAGCATTTTGCCTTTTTAGCAGTGCATCTGACCCTGCTCTATCATTCCCACAATATAATTACTGCTCTGTTCTCTCCTGCCCAGTGAAGTGGCTTGGCGGATAGAGCATGAGCCTAGAGTCAGGAAGATTGGAATTAAAATCCATCCTCCCACACTTCCTAGCTGGGTGGCCCTGGGTAAGCCATTTAATCTCAGTTTCTTCAATTGTAAGTGGGAATAATTACAGTACCTACCTCCTAGGGCTGTTGTGAGGAGCAAGTAAGATTATATTTGTACAGTACTTAGCACAGTGCCAGACACATTGGAAATGTTTATTCCCTTTTCCTTCTCACTGTCCTCTCAGACCTTCTTGCCTATGCCCAGGTTTCCAACCAGGCTTCTTTTTTCTGAGTTTTCTGGATCTCCTGGGGCTTAGTTCCCCTTCAGTTTTTCTTTTTTTCTATTCTCTTGGCCCATTTCAACAAGAGACGTTGAAATTTCCATCACTGTCTAGGTTCTTCATGCTGTTCACTGATGACAATGGAGATTTCAGCAAAGCACCCCAAAAACCCTTATACCTCTGCCTAACTCCTTCCTCAGTACAGCCCTTTCCCCACTGAATATCATGGATGAACAGTTAGACTTGGAGTCAGGAAGACCTGAGTTCAAATCCTGCTAGTCAGATACTGACTAGCTGTGAGACCTTAGACAAGTCACTTGACCTCTCAGCCACAGTTACCTCATCTGTAAAACAAGGATATAATAAAATCTACCTCATAGGGTGGCTGTGAGGGAAAATAGGGTATTATATATGAAAAGCTTTACAAACCTTAAGGTAGTAAATAAACACTAGATATCCTTCTTAGTATTATACTTTCCATATAGAATCATCTAAGGGATCTACTCTCTGGGACATGGAAATGAATAACAGGTTAAGTAGATAAACTAGTCACTGCTCAGGTATGACTCCCTTAATTGCAAATATTTCTTATCTCTTTAAAGTGGGCAAGCACCTTATATACATTATCTCATTTCAGCCCTGTAGGTAGTAAGGAAATGGAGGCATTCATTAAAGATAATTATGTCAAGAAGTGTAGCAGTAAAGGGAAAGAAGGGATGTTAGTTATATGGGAAAGAAATATCAAGAGAAGAATTTTTTTTAGGATTAGGGAAGCCTGAGTATATTTGTAGGTAGAGAACAAGGATCCATTGGAAAGATGGAAAACAGGATTCAATCCCTGGAGGTATGTACTGGGCTTAGGGTTAAATTAAACTCCATGTTACAAATGAGGACGGTGTAATTCAGAGAGGTCAAGTGACTATTAGCCAATGGTGCCCCTACTAGGTGAGTATCAGAGAAAAGATTTGTTGTACCCAGGGCTCTCCAGACTCAAAGTACAGTGCTCTTTCCACCATACCACACTGCCTCTTGATACAGTTGAAATGATTAGCTTTGGCTGACAAGTCAATGGGAGAGATCATCTTTGATTAGTGGGAGGTTTCTCAGTGTCCTTGTTCTCATGTCATGCTTACTTCCCCTAAGAGCACACATTCCTACAAGTATGCAGTCCTTCCTTCATCTTTAATTATCACTAACATCCTGGCAACTTGAGTAAGAAAGACTGTCTCCAACTTGCCAAGCATTCATTTACTCACATTTCATGGGTAGAATACTTATTGTTCCAGCTCTACAGGAGCCAACCTGCTGTGACTATGATCATGCTTGAAGTAGGGAAGGCTTAATACAAAGTCTGCTAACCCAGCAGGCCCCTGGAGTTATAACTAAGCATAGCCTGAGAGGTCTAATCTCTTGTTATCTATCTGTAGATCCTAGAATATTCCTTATAGGACTAAGGGAGCAGGAAGATAACTGGGGATAGAGGGGGGTAGCTTTAGTTTCCTTCCAGTTCTTGCTCGAATAACTAATCAAATCATCACCAGATTAAAAGTTGTGTTAATTACCTCCCCTATGGCCCAGACCAGAGCTTTCTTCCCTGGCCTGCTTCGCCCCCTTCTTGTACCTACTCTCCTTTCAGAAGACAAGCTCCTTGAGGGCAGGATGACTCATTTTTGTATCTGTATCCATTGTCTGGCACAGAGTAGCTGCTTAATAAAATGCTTATCCATTAATTGAATTACTCTTCAGGGAAAGGGCAGCATTTTGCATGCCCAGAAAGAGACAATAAGGGTTAACTCTGGAACAGCAAGTTAGAGGTAGATTGTAGAGAGACTTGATTACCAGCCAAGGTAGTTTGAACTTTACTCAGTAGGCAATATAAAGAGTCACTGAAGGTTTTTGAGCATAGGAATGACATGAATAGATGGATGCATTAAAAAAAGAGATTACTCTGACAGCAGTAGGAAGGATAGATTGAAGGGTAGAGAGAGAACTAAAAGGAAAATAGTATATTCCAGAAATGGGAGCTTTTACTAGGATGTAGTAACAGAAAAGAGACAGATGTGAAATGCTTCAGAGATGAAAACTACAGGCCATGGTCACTGATTGGATATGAAGGGTAAGGGAGCGAGGAGTCAAAGAGAACCCCAAAGTTCTAAGCATGGGGAAGTGAGTGAGTTAAGGTGCCAATGACAAAAGTAAAAACCCAGAAAGATGAACTGGCTTAGGGGGAAAGATAATAGGCTTGATTTTAGACATGCTGAGTTTGAGGTGCTGATAGGACATATGAACAGAGATGTCCCACAGATTATTGGAGCTTACTTGAGCTCAGAAGGTCAAGACCAGATAAAGAGATTTGAGAACTGCTGGTAATAGGCGTAGTCTAGGAGTGAATGAGATTTCTGGGAGAGAAAATATAAAAAGAAGCCAGGACCAAAGACAGTTCTTTGGAGGGGTACCCACATTTGAAGGTTAGGAAGAAGATAAAGACCCAGAAAAGGAGCAGTTGCAGAAGCAGGGGGAGTGTGGTATCTCTGAAACTGAGAGAGGAGAATTTCATCAGGTCCAAATGCTATAAAGAGATCGTGGAAGGAAAAATATCTTCTGATTTGGTGATTGTGGATTGATTGGTTCCCTTTGAGGGAGTAGTATCAGTGGAGCGATGGGAGTGGAAGGGAGAATATAAGAGTTTGAGGAGGCAGTGGGTAGTAAGGAAATGGAGGCATTCATTAAAGATAATTATTTCAAGAAGTTTAGCAGTAAAGGGGAGAGATGGGATGTTAGTTATATGGGAAAGAAATATCAAGGGAAGACTTTTTTTAGGATTAGGGAAACCTGAGTATATTTGTAGGCAGAGAACCAAAATCCATTGGAAAGATGGAAAACAGGATTGAAAACAAGCATTTTTCTAGCAAAACCATCAGAATGAGCAGATTAAGGCATCTGTACACTTATGAATTCTTCTTTTCCTTTGTTGTTTTATCCCATTGCATGCTTCCTCTGCAGAGACATTAGTGTTGTTACTTTTCAGTCATGTCTGACTCTTCATGATCCCTTTTTGGGTTTTCTTGGCAGAGATACTACAGTGGTTTGCCATTTCTTTCTCCAGATCATTCTATAGATGAGGAACCAAGGCAAACAGGGTCAAGTGAATTGCTCAAGGTCACACAGCCAGTATTTGAAGTCAGATTGGAGCTCCCAAAGATGAGTCTTCCTGACTCCAGGTCTAGCACTCTACCCATTGCACCACCTAAATTCCCCCAGGTATTAGCAACAAAACTCTTTTTAAAAAAGAAATACATGAATTACATGTTGTTTCCAAGGAATACGATGAGAAAGAAAAAAAGCCAGATTCTTTTCCCACTAACAAATTTGAAAGACAGGAGCTGAGAACTCACTAAGAAATGAGGGAAAAGCAGCAAGAACCAAAAATGGACACCAGTGATCCATAAGTTAAGTCATTATAGTAGAAAACTGCTCTCATCACTAAATTGCCCCTTAGCAACCACAGAATATAAGTGAAAATCACTTTTTATTTTCTCATTAGTTTATTTTACTTTATTAGTAAAGTAAATGATTTTTATGGCTAACATTGAATGTCCATGGAGTTCTTTAAGAAAAAATTGAAAATCATTCTATTTTAAAGTTACTGATGTATTTTCCTTGTCAACACATTAAAATTTATATATTTTAGGTCAATTTGCATGTCTTGCTGCCCCAAACTGGAATAACCTGCCTCAAGAGAAAGTAGGTAGCTCCCTCTAGAGGTCTTCGAGCAGAGGTTGAATGAGCACTTAAGGGGGTTCCTTTCCTGTATCACTTGGATGAGATGACTACTGAGTCCCCTTTCAGTTTTGAAAATCTATGATTCTCAGAGTTTCCTCAATCACCAATCAATCAATAAACATTTATTAAGCACCCACCATGTGCCAGGCATGGTGCTCAATTCTGGGGATACAAAAAGAGCTCTTTCCCTCTAGAAGAGTATGCTCTAACAGAGGAGATGGCATGCAAATAAATATATACAAAGCAAGCTAACAGAGGGAAGGCACTACTAGAATTGAGACAGACTAGGAAAACCTTCTACTAGAAGGTGGTGTTTTACTTGGGACTGAAAGGAAGCCAGGGAGATCAGTCATCAGAGTGGCAGAAAGAGTTCTAGACATAGAAGACAGTCAGAGAAAATGTCCAGAAATGAGAAAGGGAGTGTCTTGTTCATGGAACAGCCAGAAGGGAAGCGGCACTGGATTATATAGTATGTGTTAGGGAGTAAGGTGAAAAAAGACTGGAAAAGCAAGCAGGAACTAGATTATGAAGGGCTCTGAGTAGTACCAAATCCTGGAGACAATGCAGAGGAAGGGGAGAATTAACATGATCAGATCTGTGTCTTAGGAAAATCATTTTAAGTAGCTGAATGGAAAATGGCCAGATTAGAAGCAGGCAGGTCCACAAAAAGTCTATTGGAATAATCAAGGCATGAGGGGATGAGGGCCTGTCCTGTGGCAGTATCACAGGAGAGAAGGTCTGTTCCACCTTTGCCCAAGGCCAGACACATTTTCCATCACATAATGTTGGAAAAAGAAAGAACCTTAGAGATCTTCTGGTCCAATGAATATTCTTTCTGGACCAGCAACCAATACTAGGCACTGGAAGAGGAAAGAGAAGACAGATGCAGAAGAAATACATCACAATCTATGCCTTCAATGAAAAATGTGTTATAGAAATTTGTTCCTAGTTGAAAAAAAAACATTAATTAGCTTCCTAGAAATTCCCATCAGAAGTTAATTTAAGGCTTTCAAAACTTGGTCATAATCTACCTTTCTAGCCTTTTTATACATTATTCCCTTTTATGCACTCTGTGATTCCACCCGGTTGGCCTTCTTCCTGTTCCTCCCATACGGCACTCCATTTTCTATCTGTACCTTTACCCTATCTGACTTTCGTGCCTAGAATGCATTCCCTCCTTACTTATGCCTCTTAGAATCCCTACATTCCTTCCAAATTCAGCATAAATACCATCTTTTACCCATGTCCCAGCAGCTCCGGCTTTCTCCAAAATAGCTACCATGCATTTCCTTGTTATGTATTTTATATATAACTATGTATCTACATATAGTCTTCCTCTCTAGATTATAAACTCCTAGGAGGCAGAAACAATTTCAATTCTGTCACTGCATTCCCAGTACCTAACATAGTGCAAGTCGCACGGTACATGCTCACTAAATGCTTGTTGATTAATTAACCATCTAAGAATGCCATTAACATATATAGAGGGTGTTGACTATGGACAAATTGGGAAACAGATGAACCTCATCTTCAATTTCTGTTCCCATCCTCTATCACCTTCAGCCTCCCCATCCCCAATCTTTGTGTCCCTCTCCCAAAAATTCCTGCAACAGTATTAACTGAGAACAAATAATAACTGACTATATAGAGCTTTAAAGTTTAAAAGCACCCTACATACATCAAGATCCTATGTCTTTTCTAAGTCTTGTATCACCCCCAGCACTAAAAGATGCAGTGCTTTGCAAATAGCTGGCACTGGATAAATGTTGGATGTGTCTTATCAGAGTTTAACTCTGCTCTCTCTCCATACTACCTGGCATAGAGCTAGGCTCATAGAAAGTATTCATAAAAAGACTTTTTGCACTGCTTTAACAATTAAAAGAAGACATTTTTTTGCCTTCTGCCTATTGTACTCTATCAAGCAAAGCAAGGAAGATTTATATCCTGCATATCAGTTTCAAACTGAAATTTGAGAGTTGTGAAAGAGCCAAAATATAAATAAAGGGGTCAGGTGGGAAGCCAGTAACATCAGAGAGGGGGAAAAAAAAGTAAGTCTAGATTAGAGGGCTTTTTTTAAAATTAAAAATCTTAATGAGCTCAGCAAGCAGAACGTGTAACAAGAGTTGAAGACAGATTTATTCCATCATAAAAGCCACTGCCTGGTGTGGTGCCAACATCCTTATTATGAAAAGTACAAGGATGTGGAAGCTGATGTTCCAAGGGGTGTAAAACAAGCAATTGTTGGAGGTGGAAAATAAATCACAACAATTTAAAGCACTGTGATCTGGGGAAATACACAGATGAAATTAAGAATTTCAGCCTGGTATGGAACCAATCTATTCTTCCTCTACACAACTCCATGTCGCTTATCTGATCTCCTATTTTTCTAGTTACAAGTTCTGAGTATTGGTTTCCAATAAAATTCGAAGAAAATTTAAAAGCGATTTCACTTGTTTAGAAGGTGCTTGAAGGCAAAATACCTGACTCAAACCCAGAGAGGTAAGCTTCCAACCATATATTGGGGTTCTAGAGGCCCAAGACCCTTTAGCAATGTTGAACCAAGATTGATGTTGAAACCAAGCACAAAATTGAACACTTAGAATATTTTTTAAAATACAGAAAGCATGATGGGATGGATAGAGTGAACAAAGAGGACCTGTATCCAAATCCTTCCTCTGACTCATAATAGCAGGATGATCCTTTGCCAAATCATTTCATCTCTGTCTCAGTTCTCACAAGCATGTAAGTATAGGGGTAAGAGTGCTGACTGGTGTCAGGTAACCTGGTTTCAAATCATGCTTCTGATAGGTACTCCTTTTATGACGTTGGGCAAGTCACTTATCTCCTTGAGCCTTGGTTTCCTCATCTGTAAAATTAAAGTGTTGAACTAGAGGACCTCTGAGGTCCCTACCAGTTCTACTTTGATGATCCTAATTCATAGTTTGGCACCTGGATCTGTGCTAATGATGGAGGTTCCTATTTCCAGAATCCCCAATATGACTGAAATCACAGATGCTTCTCATATCCCTGAATATGTTAAAAATAGTAAGAATGAAATCCGCTCTGTTAGGAAGGAAATACAAATCTCCATTTGGTAAAACTGGAAGAGACCTCAAAGACCATGTAGTGCAGCCCCTTCATTTGGCAAATGAGGAAACCTAAGCCCAGAGAGACTGCATTAAATAAGATCACTATAATTAGTGAGAGGCAAGGACCAGAATCAAGTTACCTTACTTCCCATCCAGAGTTCTTTCCACTTCAACAAGCTTCCTTTTGTTTCATTGACTCACTCAATTTAAAAGAAAATTATACAACAAGCAAACTTTACTCATCAATGCAATGTTTTTCTAATCATTTCATTTTTGTTCTGTCTTCTACTAACTTGCCATTTTCATTTGACCTCATCTTATTGAAGTGAAATGATAAGATGCATTACTTCCCTGCATGATAAATATGAAAATGTATACTGTAAACTCAAAGACAGTGGGATACAATAGAAAGAGAATTAGATCTATAATTTGAAGACTTGGGTTCAAATTCCACCCCTGTGTGACCTTGGACAAGTGACTTAACCTCTCTGGAACTCAGTTTTCTCATCTGTAGTACAAGTGGGTTGGGATAGATGTCCTCTAAGGTCACTTTCTAGCTCTCAGTCTATGATCCTATAATCCTAAGGGCTTTATCCAGAAACATCCTATTCCTATTGGTAGGTTAAATATTCATTTAAGGTTCAATCTGAAATTTTCATCTAAAATATTCCTGCTGAAGGTAGCCCAGTGAAGTTATAGTCTTCATAGAGAGAGGAAGTGTCCACACTCACTAAAACAATTATCTACAAAAGTGTCCAAGTATTGCAGATCACTCGGCACAAGGACCAAAACTTTCAAGATATAGATAGGGAAATAGAGAGAGAAAGAAAGAGAGAAGTCCTTTGAGACATAGGAAATCTACTTCCAGTTTTATATGCAAAAAGCTATCACATATTCTTGTGCTTTAAAAGTGAAGTGAAAAAAGCTTTTTGTTTAATGATGCTTTTAAGCTGTTAAATAAGCCTGTTTTAGCAAAGAGAACTATGTAAATGCGTCTTTTGTGAATATCATCGATGAGGATATAGATATTGAAAGAGGTAAATTAGAGCATTACCTTTCACTAGGATGGAATATCAAGTAAAGAATTTTACTCTCTCATCCAATTACCTTGGGAAATAGTGTGCTGGATGAAAACACATCTGAAATTCCCTTTCAGCCTGGGGAGCCTATGTAAATTCCTACAGCATAGAACCAGGCATTCTGATATGTCCTAAATGTAAAGTCAGTCCTGTACCTACCTACTTTTGTCATTTTCTGCCCAAAGTAGAAAGTCCTTCCTAGGATTGTGAACATTGTTTAGTTTCAAATACATTACTCAGCCCTTTCATTCTGGGTCAGAAGAGATTTGATAGGCAGGTAACTGTAGGCAAATTCACTCACATCTGGACAGTTACAGATAAAACCCTGCTCCACAGCTCATCCAGCTATCACCTGGGTCCACCTCACTGTCCTCCCTGCTGCCCACATATGCACATCCCTTCCTCATTTTCCACCTCTTCTTCTAAGCACAGTAATCAAATAGTTGCTACAATTGCTTCTAAAGAGGATAAGCATGATGATTGGCCTATAGTTCAGCCCACCATCCCTGTAACTGCTCAGATCAAAATCCCGTCCCCTGCCCATCTTCTCTTATTAGAATATAAGTTCCTTGAGGGCAAGGACTGTCTTGATTTTGTGTTGGTATCCCTTTGGTACATAGTAGGTGGTTACTAAATTCTTTTTCATTCATTCATACATACAAAATCAGTATGAGATGCAGTGCTATCTTAACAGCCTACATTGTTTCACTGGGATCTCTATACACATTTTTCTCAAAGGATGCAATTTGTCTAGGTGGTCCATGTAATTCTCTCTAGCCAGAGAGAGATTTCCTTTCCAAAACTCCCAGGAGCCTAAGCTTGGGGCAGTGTCTTCATCATGACTTGGAAACCAATTAATGTCTCCTAGTTCTCATGGAGTCTACTTTTTTCATCCATTTTCATGTTTTCCACTTCAAAGAGTTTCTTAGGCAAAAACAAAAAACCCTGAGTAGCAGCAAGGTGTTTTGAAGAGTGGTTTCATGCCACTTCTAATATACAGATGCCAGATCTAGTAGAGGCAGCAAGTTGCTATTTATATCATCTCAAAGAGTGCCAGCCACACAGCCCTTCATGTGGAACAGCCAGATTAAATACTCCTGCAGTGGTGTGCCCACTGGGACTTACAAATACTCACTCCTAAGGATAATGCTAAATCTGCCAAAGCAGCACACCTGTTTTCTCTCCTTGTGGTCCCAGATTAATTCTCATCTTCTCTGACATGCTGCCCTTATCATCAGGATCAGAGATCCTCATCAGAGGATCATGGATATAGTGCTAGAAAGACCTTTCACCCCCAAGTGGGCTAGTAAATATTTAACAATCAGCTGTGCAAAAAAGATGTATGTGTGACACACTTTTAAGTTTGATTTGCATTAACATTTTCTCCATCACTTTCTCAAAGTCTTAACAATTAACAAAACAATAAATCAAGATATGAATCATAGAATTTGCCAGAGATGTAAATGCTCACATTGAAACCTTAACAAGCAGATCTCAAGAGGCAGTTGAAGCCGGCTCCAGCATATCCCCAACTTATTTTGAAGCAATAATTTTACAGTTATGGAAACTGAGCTCCCAGGAGGTTATGTGAATTGTCCTAAGTTACAGAAGGAGTCAGCATCAAAGGTAGCTTTCAAAACCAGGGCCTCTGACTGGAGTCCTAGCATTCTCTTCTCCCTGGCCCATACTGCCTCTGAGAAGATCATTTCTCCAAAAGTGTCACTCATTTTTCATCACTCACAAAATCTAAGAGAAGTCTGATTCACAGGCCTGTTTCTCTTCTCTGTGAAATGAAGCTGGAGTAGATGGTTCCAAGGATCTTCGAGCTCTACCTCTGTGAATCTAGGATCCTATGAATAGCCCCTCCTTCTTCCCCAAAGTGCACACTCATTCTCCAGTGTCCCCAAAGAAGTGCGTCTATCTTTTCTCAAACATGGGACATAGAACATCACTCTTGTGTTCAAGAAGTCAGTCCAAACAATGCTGGGTTACTCCTTACCATATATGTAGGAAATCCCAACAAGCTCAAAGATTGCAATGATGACCAGTGCATATGAGGCTGCATATGTATCCACTAGTTGAAACATGTAAATTCCACCCTAATGGAAATAAAGAAAATTCATCAGTTAGATGCACTCTCAATATCATGTCTGTCTTAGGATGCACCATACTCTCTGATGTTTATTTTCTGGAGACAGCAAGTCAAAAGGGATGCTGGATGATGCCATTCAGTCATGCAATTATAGGATCTCAGAACTCTGTGGTACTTCAGAACCCCATATTTGATCTGTACGTGAAGAATTCTCTTTTGGAATTCCTGACAGAAGGTGGATATCCAGTCTCTGAAACCCTAATTCCCTGCAGCCCATTCTTCTTTGCCTCTAATTCTTTGTTCCTACATCAAGTGTCTTTTCAGATGAGGAAACTGAGGTCCACGACAATTAAATGACCCTCTCAAAAGGTTACAAAGGCAGCAGAATTGGGTTTCACATCCTGATTTGCTGACCCCAAATCTCAAGTTCTTCCTACTAGCACCCATAGTAACTCAATATTGCAGAGAGGATCAATAACTACTCCAGTCGGGGACAATTTGTGACCACTGGGTATATTCCTCAGTTCAATTAATAAGCAGGGGCTCTGGTCATATTATCAAATCTATCTCAGAAAACATGCTAGGCTAATTAACAGATCAAGCAAAGAGAAGGACTCACTCCCTTAAACTGAAAGGATTAAGATCCAACATGAAGAAAGCCATATTAGCATTACCAATGCTTTTCTTTATAAGTATGCCTTACTTTAAACTAGTTTATAGTTTATATAAACTACACTTTAAGCAAAGACAGTGGGAAAATGTTGATATAGTCATCAATTGCATTAATAGACGTTTGGTATATTATATGACAATTCCATCCATGTATGGGCTGGACAAGATGATCAACTAAGGTCCCTTCCAACTCAAATTCTAGGATGGTATGAAATAGAATGCCTGGAAATGGGGAGGTGATAATCCCTCTGGTTCTCTGTCCTGATCAAACCATATTTGGAATAGTAGGCTCAATTCTGGATGCCATATTTTTGGAAGGACATTGATTAATCAGAGGATATCCATAAGAGCATGACCAATATTTCGAAGGATTTTAAGAGTCTTCCATATGAGAGTCGGTTGGAAGAAACTGGGCATATTTAGCCTAAAGAAGAGAAAACCTATGAGAGCTATAATAGCTTTCTTCAAGCATCTGAAAAGCTATCATATGGAAGAGGAGGCTAGAATTGTCCTCCATGGCTTCCAGGGGGTGGTGGATAAAAGTTGCAAAGAAGTAAACTGTTCTAATTCTTCTGTGTTCAGTAAAGGAAAAATCTCCAAATGATTAGAACTCCATCCCAAAGCAGAACAAGTTGATGAAAAAGACAACAGGTTCTGCCTTACCAAAATCTGCAAGCCAAAGCTAAATAATGGCTTTGGAGGTATACTATGGAGGGGATTCTTGTACAGATACTGATTGAACTAGAGGGTTTCTTAGGTTCCTTCCACCTCTGATATGCTGCAATTCTCCAATCATCATTTAAATCTATATTATTTGCATTTCTGATAGCTCTTCAATTGTCTAATGCCTCCTAACTCTCAAAAATTCTCTTTTCCTAATCACCCACCTAATGAATTTATGTTACTTAAAATCTAACAGGCATCAGAACTTTGTCTCAGGGCCTCAGCTGAACTGTAATTTCCACAAGGACAGGGACTATGTCTTCTTTATCTTAAGAAATTATAATAATTAATGCTTGATAAATGGTTATTGAATTTAATTGTGGAATTCCTTTCCCAAAGCTTTAAGACAAATAATTTTTAACCTGTAAAAAAAAACCCAAACATTTAAATGTGTTTGAAGAACTCAGACCTTTAAAATAATCTTGTGGCAGACCTTACTTTAAAGCAAACCCAGCAATTTCTCTATTTTGCAAGGTGAGATTTCTTTGTTTGGGGTTTTCTTAGTTAGGCACATCTATTAGGTTTCTGCCTACCTGGATCAAGGATACATCTATCCATTACTAATGGACAAAATGGAGGCAGAATTAAGTCTGCCTTATCCCTAATTAATTTGTGTAAACCCTATTTTTGTGGCAGCAACATTTGTCTAGCAAAATGCCAATAAGTGCTAAGTCCATAAGAATTGCATGGATAATGAATGAGAGAATGAATGAAAGAAGCAGAGACAGCAATGTCCTACCCTGCCTTCCTTTTCCCAAAAGAATCCCAGTAAACAATCTACCTGAGTGATCATAGGAAAGCCCATGATGAAGAAACAAACACAGCATCCAAGAGTAAAGACAGGCTTGTGTGTGCGCAAATACTTTGGAAACTCATCTGAGATGGAGGTCACTATGGTCTCAATGGTGGCAAACTGTGGAGGAAACAGTCAAAGAAAATGTTAGTTACGCAGCCTAAACAAATATGATGAAAGCAACCATTTTTCATTCTATAAAAGAAAAAGAAAAGAAGCTATTTTTTTAATAATCCAAAAAGAACCTACTGAGATCTTGTCACCAGTTATGGGCAAGGAGACTGATTTCTTAGACTTCTCTCTCCTATCACCACCTCCCCCTACCCTCACAGACACACACACTTCATTCCTTCATCCATAAGAACAATGGAAACAATCCTCTGTTTATTAGATAACTATAGGTTCTTTTTTTTATCATTTACATCTCCTTTGCTTCATACTTAATGGGGGAAAACCACTTTATACCCAACTACCTCAAGTGATAAACCTACCCACATTATTTGTAAAAAGTTTTTTCCTAAAAACTTGATCATTTTCTTTCTCCTGAATTATTTATTCCTTTCTCCCACCCTCTGATGATTTTTGGTAAGAAATTCAAATGACTGCTGAAAATATGCAGTACAGATATTGGTATGCTATTTGGAAACACAGACTCTCCTCCAAATTTCAGAAATTCCTCCCACCTCCAAGTAAGCGCATACACACACACACACACACACACACACACACACACACACACACACACACATCCCTGCACCTTCCTTGGGAAAATCATCAAGTCCCTAACTGTCCTTCTCCTTCTTCATTTGTTTTCAGTGCCACCACCCCCCGCAGAGAGAAAGGACAATTGTGTCACATCATTACCTTCATAAGCCCTGCTAGAGGTTGTACTTTGGGAAAAGCCAAAGAGGCAAGAAAACAAGGCTGCTCACCATGGTATCCAACCCAAGAGTCAGGAGCATCAGGAAGAAGATTATGGCCCAGAAGGGAGAGAGAGGAAGCCTGGTTAAGGCTTCAGGATAAACCACAAAGGCAATGCCTGGCCCTGTAGAAGACAAAACATAAATGATTACAGACTAGCCCATAGCCTGCAGACCATCAAAGGATAAACCAGGAAACACATTCAAGCATCAGGCACAGTTCAAGTGGTAGGTATGACCTTCACAAAGTCTTCTCTGACTATCTTAGCCTCCCACAGATATAGTATGGTGGTGCTCATTCGTATCCCCAAAGCTCAGTACAGTGGTTGGCACATAGTAGGTTTTTAATATATATGTGTTGTACACTGTATTGTAGAATACCATTAATTTTCCCTGTGGGTGATCTCATTTTTCTCTGGGCCTCAGCTCTTTCACTGGTAAAACCAGGGGGTTGTACTTGGGGGAACAAGGTAATATAGTGAAAAGAATACTTGATTTGGAATTCCAGGAGTGGGGCTCAAGTCTCAGCTTATCCACTTCTAGCATGGTGCAGCAGAAAGTCTGATGAATGGGCAGTCAGAGTATGAGAATTTAAAACCCTGATTTTGCCACTTACCACCTAGACAAGTCATTTGAGTTCTCTGGATCTCTGTCTCTTCTTCTCAAAAATGAAAGATTGGACTAGATGACTTGTAAAATCCCTTTCTAGCCTAAATCTGATCCTATTCAGTTTACTACCTGTAGAACCTGTAAGGGCCCTTCCAAGGGATCCTATGCCATGATCCTATTCACTTTATCACCTAGGTGACCTCAGGGAAGCCATTTAGCCAACTGATCTGGGCTTCAAAGTCCTCTTTCTGCCATTGCCAACAGATAAGCTGTATCATGCCAAGGCTAAGTCATAGACAACAACCAAAGGTCTATGGGACTTAGTTTCCTCTTCTGTAAAAGGAGGACAACTCCAGTTTTATGCACAGGCTTCAGCTATTGAGGAAATGATTCATGTTAAGGACTGTGAAGATGTAAATTTCCTTGTTAAATACTAAAAAATAATAATACATTAGAACAGGCAGAGACAAGTTAACATCCTGTGCTGGGGGACCTACACTGAAGTCAGGTAGTAAAATAGGAATCACAGCATCTGCAGTTTATAATTCAAACATAACAGCGCTTTTTAAAAATGAAATTTTTCAGGCTGTTGACTCTTAATGCTGTCTAGGGCCCTAGGGTATTTAAAAAATAAAGACTTGAATAGTTAAGACAGTACAGCTTTATCTCCGTATTGAACAGACTATAACCCCAACTTTTAAATACTCCCAGTGTGAAACATAAAGAAAAAGTCTGAATTAAAGTATGACTCAGAATGCATAAAAGCAAGCCAGTCAGGATTGGAAGGCTGCTCAGTACCCCCAGAATAGATGAGCCTATAGAGTCGGGCCATGTGCCTTCCAAGTCTCTTCCCAAGGATCTTAGTAAAAGTAAGAGAAGTGTGCTCTTTGATCATTTCTAGGTGCATGAAGGTTCAAAGGAAGAGTAAGACTGGCAGAAAATCTGTTTTAAAAACTTGAAGCTCTGTTCATTTTCAGCGACCACTCAGATAAGAATAGGAACTAGACCCATGGTTTTATTCTAGCACTTACAATCTTAGCAGAGATGAAACCCAGTGCAGCCCTACAGCAACACTCCCAAATGAAGCCTGAAACAGATTAAAATGTAATTGGAAAATATTTTAAATAATTAAAAACACAATAGACAAGAGATAGCATATTAAAATAGGTGAGTTTCTAAGTCAATATGCTACCCAGGGATTCTCATGTACAGTGCTAGTGGCCCATGTTTCTATTTGAATTTGATACCATCAGTCTGGAGCACAAAGAGCTTAGGTGACTTGCCCAGGGTCACACAGCAGTAATTAATCACCTAATAAATACCAGTAATGGTACTAAGCAAAAGGGGAACAAAGAAAGGCCACAAACAACCCCTGCTCTCAAGGATCAAGGGAAATAGCATATAAACAACTATGTACAAACAAAATGCATCCAGGACAAATTAGAAGTAGTCTCAGAGGGAAGGCACCAAGACTAAGGACTAGAAAAGACTTCTTGCTGAAACCAGAAGGAAGCCAGGGGAACTAAGAGGAGGGAGAGAAAATCCAGGCATGAGAGACAATTGATCAAAACTCCTGGAGACTGGAGATAGAGCACTGTATGTGAAGGATATCAGAGAAGATAAGGATGACAGTCAGACTGAAAAAGACTGGAAATGTAGGAAAGAGCCAGCTTATACAGGCTTTTGGAAGCCAAACAGAAGATTTTTATATTTGATCCTGTGGTGGTTGGGAGCCATGGGAGTTTGCTGCATGAGGGAGTGAGGATGATGGCAGTGTTGGAGGAGAATATGAGAGAGGTTGTAAAGGTAGAAACAAGACCTGATGAGTGATGGGATCTAAGAGAGAATATGCAGCTGAAGATGACATCCTGGTTTCAAACCTGGATAGAAGATGGACAGCCAATATGTGTCAGAAGGAAGATATCAATCTAGGTCTTCCTGGCTCTGAAGTTGCCTCTCTATAGCTTATACCAAGATGTCTCTCTTTTAAAAAAAAACCCATTATGAGAAGCTCCATTTGTCCAAAATTGTTAGAGAATAGAATGTTCTGGTTATAATTAGTCTGATTAGATGAGAATTATCCTCCAGTAAAATGTCAACTCCTTGAGAATGAGGATTTCCCTTTTCATTCCCAATGCCTAGCACAGTGCTTTGCACATAATGGACACAAAATAAATATTGAAATGGAGATAGCTGAAGCAAATCTGGAGATTGCCAAAAGTTGCAAGAACTGAAATATAATTTTAAAAATACACCATGAAACCACTTGGATTCTTAAGTAGATCTTTGAGCTCAAGAGGTACTCTGTCCCTCAATTATCTGAATGTACCCTTATCTTCCTGTGTGGTTTTCTTCCCTCCCTCCAACTTAAACATCATTTAAGTGCCTATGATGAGCCAGGCTCTGTGCTAGGTACGGAAGATACAAATACAAAAATGGGAGTCCCTTTACCCATAGGGAGCTACCCAAAACACTTGGAAATTTTATCTGGTTCTTTAAATATTTAAAGGAAGCCAATGCACCACTCAGGTTGTCCATCATTTACTCCTAAGACTTGTGACAACCAATCCAACTCCTTTCCTGGTCATGCATGTCCTGAATGTCTTCCATGCCACTCCTTGGGCACAAGGGTGTTGCAGCTGACCACAAATCTAACCATGTCCCCTGGGGAGGTCAATGCTCCATGATTCTCAGTGAAAGAGAGCATCATTGAAAGAATACAAAATGTAATTGACTCATTGCTTGATGATGGAAGTAACTACAATGGTCCAGGGTCACAGTTGTGAACGTTAAAGGACTGAAGTCACAGAAGGCTGTAATAGATGCATGTTGACCCTGTGACATCTCCTAGTGGTTGCAATAAACCTAGTCTTTTGAAATAAACCCCTGGTACCTGTTTGTTTGTCTCTTACAAAAGCAGAGGTCAGAATTAAGGTGCAAGAAAAGGGGGAAATATATACATCAGTTTTCCAGGTTAAGATTCCAGAAAAATGGAAATTTCTAGAGGCTCTTACATGTTATTATGAGCAATGTATCTTCCCCAGAAGTTTGGACATCATTTAGGATTGGAAACTAAATAGAATTTGATCAAGTCACTTATAGGAAATTCCCAATTTCATTTAGTCTGTTATCTCTGAGATGAATCCTGTATTCATTGATTCGAAATTTATCTAGTGATCTAGGTACTATGCTAACATCATTCATGAAGCTGTTTATTTAAGAGGAGAAGGACTGGAAGTATGATTTCATTACAGTCAATTTTCACTTTTTTAAAGAGAGTGAAAAAGTTTTGACAAAGGATGGTCAGGTGAACTCAATAACCCAGAAAAAAAACCTGTCAAAATATGCCTGCCTGCCTTCCTTCTCTGCAGAGTTGGGGAACTAAAGTGTGAAATAGTAGAGGAACTGGAGATGTGAGGCAGTGAGTAGCTCAGTGAGTAGAGGGTTGGACCAGAGTGTCAGGAAAACTTCACTTCAGGTGCTGCTTACTATGTGACCCTGTGCAAGTCATTTTCTCTCTTACGACTATTTCAACATCTCTAAACCAATCTTTCCATCTCTAAATCTATAATCTTATGACATTGTAATTACACAGGTAAATGACACTCTAGAAATCTGGGGTTCCCACCACAATATGGCTCCAACCAATATATGGCAGCTTGGTAATATAATGGAGACTGTTGAACTTGGGGTCCAAAGACCTGAATTCAAACTTGCCTCAGACACAGATGTGTGACCTTGGGCAAGTCATGTAATCTCTATGCCTCAGTTTCCTCAGGTGTAAAATGAGAGAAATTAAAGTAATCATCTCATAGGGGTCTAATAAAGATCAAATGAAATAAAATATGCAAAGTGTTTTACAAACCTTAACGCATTATGTACGGGTGATAAATACTAGCTATTCACTGTGACACGCAATCAGACACAGATGATGAGTTTGATTGCTTTAGTTGATCTATTTTTCCTCTTTCTGTTTTATTCTTTGAGACTTGCTATTAAGAGAGAGAGAAAGACATTCAGAAATGAAGGTCATATAAAAACAGAATAGATTAACAGAAACAAGATAAAAAAATAGAAAAGGGTAGTTTGGGAGAGAAAGGTCTATACATTGCATCCTAAAGAATCTTCAATTTCCTCATCATGGTAGGGAGAAGGGAGGGTAGATTTGGAGGGAGAAAAATTTAGAATTCAAATTTTTAAAAATGTTAAAATTATCTTTTTATGTAATTCTAAGGATTTATATACTGTAAGGATATTTTTTAAAAAAGAATCTTGGATCCCAACTCTGTTAGATATTACTTGGGTGACCTTGGCTAAGTGAATTAAACCCTCTGGTCCTCAGTTTGCTCATCTGGATGATGAAGAAGGGGGTTGAAAGAGAGGATACTTCTATGGTAACCTTATAATCCAAAACCCTATGATCCTCCTTTGTCAACTATTGATACACTACCATATAAATTTCCCTATTTGTGAATAAACCTCCTGTAGATGCAAAACTATTTGAGATTTATAAGATGATCTAGAGATTTTTTTAAAAGCTATGGCTAGGGTCGGACTTAGGCCAGAGATGGGTAACCTGAAGCCTCAAGGCCACATGTGGCCCTCTAGGTCCTCAAGTACAGACCTTTTAAGGCCCTAGGACCTAGAGGTGTGATGATTCATTGTGATAAACGAGTGTGAATAAACAGACCTAGAGGGCCACATGTGGCCTTGAGACTGCAGGTTCCCCACCCCTGACCTTGGCTAACATGGGTTCAAAAATTACCTCTTCCCTATAGCTCCATCAGCAACTCACAAGCATAATGGTCCCAGTCCAGTTAAAAAACAGATCTACTCTATTGGGATGGGAAGGTTCATAGGATGGTAAACTCAATTCTGCCCAGTAAATAAAGCATCCTTTGGGGACAGTGTGGGCACCTAGAAAGACAAATCCTCCAAAGGGAAACTTAGCCCTTCCCTGAGAGTGCCTAAGTTCCCAAGGAGGAAGTTTCCCTAGGGCCCTGTCTAGAAGAACATTCTACTATTATGAAGATGAGCTTCCCTCAGGGTTGAACTCACTCTTAGAGAGGGATAATTAAACCCCAGGGATGATCAGGCTCCTTAGCTCTTTGGAGCTAAAGGGAGTACTATTAGTGCACTCTAGAGCAGGGTTTAATAATCCCTAGGGAGCCTATAGAAGTTAATGCATCCCCAGAGGAATTACATTCCCATGGTTTGGCACTCTCAATATCTGAAAAATGTCTCGATCGCACTGATAAGAATGTATTTTCTTATTTGGCTCACCTTTACATCCCTTCCAGGAGCCTTGCACATAATAGCACTTAAAATATTTTGTGATGAATGAGTGTGAGTAAATGGACAGCAGTCTTTTTTCTAGGTAATCCTTATTCTGAACCCTTATAAGATGGGATATGCATCCCTGTACTGTTTGTGAAAGGCTCCTTCCTGGCAAAGGGAGAAAGCTGGGATAAAAATAGATTGTAGCAATTTAAGTTTCTCTCAAATACTTAATTCTTTGAGATTTAACATAAACAGCTTTTATATTAGATTCTCCACAGGCAGGCTGATTCACCAAGTTATGCAAAGCACCAATAGTTCTGAATGACCAGAGGCATAGTCTATCTATCTCTACATGGGTCAGTAAAAAATCCCTTACTGAATTTCTCAAAGATTTATTCGTGACTTTTACAGGTAAGTGGATCTTTTACTGCCTCCGTTAAAGTATTACACTGTTAAAACAGTTGAACCGTCACTCAAACTATTCCTTTCTTTGAGATCTCTTGAAAATTTGCCCAGGGTCTTCAAAATTGGGTCACCTTTGGCAGAAATTGACTTATGCAGAAGTTCTGTTTTATTTCATTATCTTCAATGCTTTTTCTACTTAGTCATACAGCATATTAAGTACTGAGGTCCAAATGTGGTGGTCCTACTGTCATCAATTATGAAAATAGACTGCTACAAAAACACCAGAACATCTGTTCCATTTTACATTTATCTGCTCTGTGCCTTCCAGTTTCATCTAGAAATATTCCCAAGATGATCTAACTTAGTTAACTCTCATGCCATGGGAACCACTGTCCACTTCACTGCTTTTTACTTTTCTGTAACTTCAGAAAAACCTAATTACTCCAATTTTAGTGGGTTGAATTCAAAACATTTTAGAAGACCAGGAGTCATTTGGCATCTTAGAAGAATCAAAACTGCAGGTGATCCAAAGGAAAGGCAGGTATAGGTATACTACGGTGTATTACTAATTGTGATGAGCATTCTAAATAGGAAAATATATAATTGCATGTTTGACAAGAAAAGCATACAAATCATTCAAGTAGCCAAACGGAGAAATATGGACAGCCTAGCTAGTACATTGATATCCACAACATATTAATAAACTCAGAAGTAAGCCCTCAGTGCATTTGAAGAATATATGAAAGGACATGGATAAGAATCACGAAATATTAGAAGTCAATGGTAAATTACAATATGCAAAAATTAAAAGAGTGTGCACTCCAGCATGATCAAAGATTTGTGGTAAAATAATCAACATCCTGAATTTTCAAGTCAGAAGATTTGTGCTGCAATTCCAGCTCTGCTCCTTACTGCCTGAGTGACAGGCAAATCCTTTAACCTCTCTAGGACTCACTTCCTCATTTGGAAAAGGAGGTAGTTATACTAGATGGCCTCTCAAGGTCCCTTACAAGATCTAAATCTATGATACTATCAAAGTACTCAGAGAAAAAAAATAATAAATCATGGTACTTGTCACTTGCTTTAATTTTTTAACCTTTCTCCTTTAACCCTAAGAGACTACCTGGAAGCAGAGATTCAGAAAAAATTATTAACTGACCAACTAAAAATATTAATAAGAGAGATATAAAATTAAGAAAAGTTCTTCTAAAATGGCAGGAAGTTTAAACCGTGGAAACTCTAACCTAGAGCTACCATGGGAAGAATTTGCCCATTCAAAGTTTTGCTGGTTTAAATGTGAAGACCCAAGTGTCACCCAGTCAATCATAAAATGCTTCCTTTAGGAGAAATGGGAAGGATAGCCCAAAGAACGGTGGCCGAGATTAACACAGATTCCAGAATCTCCAAAATAGAAGGGGCCGTCTAGTCCATATTTGACCATGAAGCACCTGAAAAATATCCCAGACAAGTAAGACCTCCAATGAAGGAAAATTCCTTCAGTCAGCCATTCCATTTTGAAATAGCTGTAATTGTGTAGGAAATTCTTCCTAATGTTAAGCCAAAACATACCCCCTATCAAACTCATCTCATGAATTGATTTCATTGAGAACTACAGAGAAAACTTTCCTTTCCACCTTGTTATTTCTTTTCTGCCTTAATAAATAGAATGTAGTGATTATAACTGAATCTTTCTCTGCTGATTGAGGCAGAGGCCTCAGGTTTATCATTGTGAATATTCATTCTCATTCTTCAGAAATGAGAAAAACAAACAGTTTCTGAGCACTTGCCATCCAAAGCTCTTAATTCGCTCATCCTGCTACTTCAATGAGCTCTATTTCTACCATTTTGGGAAAAAAATACGGTTTTCATCATTAGGTTCCAGGTTACTATAGAAGTCCTTCTTTCCCAGATCACATGGCTTTACTAAACTATCTTAGTTCTATAATCCATGTTTTTAATTCTTAAATTTTAAAGACTATAACTTTTCCCAAGGACATGATATTTTTAAACTATAATTATGCCCAAGAAAGAAAACATGGCATAGATGACAGTCATCTGAACTTGGAGTTCCAAGATGACTTAGATTCAATTTCCTCTGAAAAATACTGGCTATGTGACCTTGGGAAAGTCCTTTAACTTCTCAGTGATTTAGGCAACTTGCTAAGAATATAAGGTACAAATACTGTGTTCACTTGTGTTGGCAGAGGGATTTTCCTCCTCATTGAAATCACAGGTCAAGTCCCTGTTCCTGTAGATAGGGAAAGCCAGTAATAAATGACCTGAATCAAGGGAAACTCTGCTCTGGTGTCATAACAATGAAGTGAAGGCAACTGAACTGAGGGAACAGGATCCTAGTAGTCAAAGATGAAAGGACCCCATGTTGCCAGGAAACCTGGAAATCAATCCATCCTGTTTTGGGCATGTTTATGTTCTGAGATAGTCTAGGTGAAAGAGCCCTGGGTCTGAACTGAGAGGTTCTGGGTTCAAGTCCTATCACTGATGCTAATCGCCACTTAAAGTTTCTGGGTCTCATTTGTCTCCTCAGTAAAATGAGAGAATTAGATTCCAGTACCATTGGCCATTTTATACTCCAATTCTAACCACTGGCTGACCGCCCCTACCCCATGCCTGAAATGCTGTCCTTCCGTGCCTTTGCCTTTTGGCTTCCCTGGCTTCCTTCCATGCCTAGCTGAAATTCACCTGCCAGGGCCTTTCGCCAGACCCCACTATCCCTCATACCTCCACTCACACTGTGTATATCTTTTACATCAAGTTATTTGCAAGTTATCTCCCACACTCTCATATGAGCTCCTTGAGGTGGACTCTCTTTCTTTTTATCCCCAGACACTGAGCATGGTGCCTGGCACACATAGTAAGCACTTTATAAATTAACTTACTGACTGACTAACTGGAAAGCCTTTGAGATTCCAGCTCTACATCTGTGGTCTCATATCCTATAACCTCAGAAGGTTCCTTCCAATTCAATCATGTTAGTGTCACCACCATTATCCCACTAGAACATAAGCCCTTTTGGTTAAGGGACTATTTAATTTTCACTCTGTATCACCAAAACTTAGCCCAGTACCTGAGATTAAATGCACATTTTATCAATGAATAATTATGTACAATGATTTCACTAGTCTTTTTTTTCACTTCAAAGAGAAGTAAGTAGGATGATATTGTGTAGAGCACTGAGCTGGGAGCCAGAAGACTTGGGTTCATCATTTTAATTTAATCAATTAAATCAATCAATAAAGATTCATTAAGTGCCAACCTTGCACCAGCATTATGAATGATTGTTCTTCACTATTAAGATACTGAGTGAGGTCTCAGAGTGTCCCGTTCTTAAATACAAACCTGCTACTTCCAAATTCTTGCCATGTCCTTCTTAAAATACTGCTTCTATCCCCACACTCACTACTGCTCATGCTCAATAAATTGATTGGGAACTACAAACTACAAAGGAAATTCTGAGGGTGTCATTCACCAGGGTGTTGACCATGAAGTGCACTGCCATCCACCTGGTTCCAGAAGGCTAACCCCTGAACTGGGCTCAGACAAGCCGTTCCATATGAATGAGGCTTGGCAGCAATGCAGTTCAGTCAGCTTAAACAGATGTATCACTGACGATGGCAAAAATGTACTTGCTACTTCCAAAAGGTCTGGAATAATGGCAGAAAAAGACTTCTGCCATATTCCCCATTTCCTCTTCCCTGGAGAGCCCCAATCAAGTGCTGGGTGAAGGGATGGCCCCATATATATGAAGCCAACCCTCCCTATGACTGTCTTACTATCTCCTGAGAGCCCACAATACCTTGTGCTGTGTATATAGAAAATCAAAGACTAGCAGTCAATGTCTCTCTGTTCTAGTCCCAGTTCCAAAGACTGTGGCTCTCTACTTCTGATTTCCCTCATTAAGAAGGAGAAATAAAGTACAATTTATGTCATAGACCACTTTCTGGTATCATCCAACTCCAAATTCTTTCCTCCAAGGTGGATAGCAGCCAAAACAGCCCAGGAAGATGGCAAATCCATTCTTTCCATTCCATTGGTTATACAGTCCAGTGTTTAATTACATTTTTGCTAAACATCTACTTCCAGCCCAGATTTGTTATATTTTTTTGGAGAACAAAGCTTCAATTTTCTCTTCCTATCAATAATGGAGGCCGTAACATTAATCTAATCTTTCCTCTCCCTTTCGGCCAAACAAATCAGATTAGAATTAATACCAAGAACCCTGGCCATTTCTTTCACAATGCCCTGTGATTTCCTAGGTATTCATTAGAATTCCTTAAGCTATCTATGGGAGGATTTTTCCAGATTCAAACATTCTCAATCACTCCTTTTTCCAAAGTAATTCCGACCTTTTCCTTTTTGCCATTCCCAGGTGCTTCTTCAGAAAAGTGCCTTGAAATCTTCAGGCAATCTCATATTCTGTAAGTTATAGGTCACTGACACTGAATATTTATACACATTTAACTCATTATTCCCTGAAACTTTTCCTATATTCATAAGGTTCCTCCCATCTTACTGTAAATATTATTCACACTGAAGGATGTGTTATCAAATGACCAGAGTTCAAATATGGGTTTTGCTAGCTACTTATTTCCTACATGACCTTGGGAAAGTCTCTTCCTCTGGTGCAGTTTTCTCATCTAAAATGAAGGAATTGGACTAGATGATCTCTAGGAGCCTTTTTCAGTTATAAGACTAGGACTCCTATTACTAGATCACAAACAGGGTGTGGTAGTAAATGTTTAACAACTGTCTCTCCAAAGGGAAAAATGTTCCCACTAAACAATTTTAAGTTTGATCTGTACTATTGACACTTTTTAGGTCTAGAAAACAATAAGGCAGGCCCTGATTTGTACAATTTTCCAAGGTATAAATATTCATACAGAAATTGTAACAAGCTGGTTCATATGGGCTAAATCACATCCCTGGGCAAACAGCCATTTTAGGGAAGATAGATTTAGGTGGATAGGGGAGGATAGGTGCTGATAGTGGAGGAAAACCACCAACAAAAGTTCTTGCCCCTTCATTGTTGTCTGTTAAACTCTCACCCATGGGATAAACCACTTCCTTAGGTTCATTAGTCAGTGTGTTGTTCAGTCATTTCAGTCATGTCCAACTCTCCATGACCTCATTTGGGATTTCCTTAGCAAAGATGCTGGAGTGATTTGTTATTTTCTTCTCCAGATTATTTTACAGATGAGGAAAATGAGGTAAACAGGGGAAGTGACATGCCCAGGGGCACACAGCTAATAAATGCTTGAGACCAGATTTGAAATCAGGAAGAGGAATCTCAGGCATTAGTCAGCTATCAACACTGATTGACTACAAAAGGAGAGAGACCTTTGGGGTAGTAGAAAGAATGCAAGTTCTGGAGTTAAGAAGACCTAGAATCAAATTCTACTAGAGACAAATACAAACTATGTGATCCTGGAAAACTCCTTTCTCTCAGTGTCCCAGGCAACTCTCGGAGACTATGAATGACAGATATGTCCCCCTAGAGGTAGCTTCCTAAAGAGACTAAATCACAGATCCTAACAGCAAACCAAAAAAATCTGCAAGACTCTGAATTAGATATTTTGAAGACACAGAGTAGAAAGGAAAATGTCTCATAGAATCATAATCATAGAATTGAAGAGATCAGCAGTCAAACCTTTTTATAGAAAAGGAAACTGAGGTCCAGAGAGGTCAAATAATTTTTACCAAGGTCACTAATACAGTGACCAAGCTAAAATGAGAGCTGAGGTTTGTGGTTCAGAGTACTCATCATCACGCCATGGATTCCCCACACTATCTCTCACCCTATCTCTAGTTTCCCCTCTCCCCTTTCCACTAAATGAAAGAAAAGATTATGGACACATTTTTCTGAGAATAGATTTGAGATAAAATTCATAAAAGTGTTTTGGAAATAAAAATCATTGATAAATGTAAGATACTTGCATTCATGTTATTATCAGAATTCCACAAACTCTCCGAATGTCATTACTCAAATGTCTGTGCCTGACATTGCTTTTATAATCATCAATGTAGTCTAATAAATAATCCCCCTTTCACTAAGGTAGACCTCACAACTTATTTACTCTGATTTGAAATTAATGGGGGGCAGAGCCAAGATGGCAAAGTAGAAAGATGTACATACACTAGCTCTTACTCAACAGCCCATTAAATAACTGTAAAGAAGAACTCTCAACAAATTCTAGAGCAGCAGAAGCCACAGAGCAATGGAGTGGAGGAGATTTCTAGCCCAGAGTGACCTGAAAGACCAACAAGTCTTGGCCTTGCAGCACCAGGAGGAACAGAACCAAGCAGCTTCAGGGACAGAATCTCCAGTGGCAATGCAGATCCCTCAACCTACGGCCACCAGAGGGTCTTTTAAACTGGCCGAGAAGGGAGCAGGGTATCCTCATAACTAGGGCCTCCTCAGGTGGCAGCAGTAGAGGAAGCAGGGGATGGGTTCCAAAGCAGGCAGTAGCCTGCATCCATTGTTGAAGGTCTCATAGTAAACCCCCTGAGGGAACTGAGCCCTGTGTGGCAGCCCTGTCCCCTTCCTGAGCAGATGATCTTAATTTCACACTGAATAGCAGCCCTGGCCCCCCAAAGCCCTTGAGGCTTTGAACCTCAGACTCCAGTGCTGGCTGGAGGCAAGGTGGTTGTGAAGAGGAAACTCAGAAGTCAAGTAACTGGCTGGGAAAATGCCCAAGAAAGGGAAAAAAATAAGACCATAGAAGGTTACTTTCTTGGGGAACAGGTATCTCCCCCCATCCTTTCAGATGAGGAAGAACAAGGTGTACTGTCAGAGGAAGTCAAAGACTCTGCCTCCAGGGCCTCTAAACAGAACTTGACCTGAGCTCAGGCAATAGAAGACCTTAAAATACAAGTCAAAAGCTTACTAAAGGAGAACCAAAAAAATGCTGAGGAAAATAACACCTTTAAAAAGAGGCTAACGCAATTGGAAAAAGAGGTCCAAAACGCCAA
>CM053772.1:245271278-245324353 GCA_028658325.1 Potorous gilbertii | reverse complement strand
CTGAACAAAATAATTAATTGAAAGAGAGAATTGAGTTCAGGGAAATGAATGACTATGAGCTAAACCAAGCAGTTAGTTAAAAAAAAAAAAGGCAAAAATTTGAAAAGATAATGTGAAATATCTCATTGGAAAAACAACTGACCTGGAAAATAGATCCAGGAGAAACAATTTAAAAATTATGAGACTACCTGAAAGCCATGTTCAAAAAAAAGAGCCTAGACATTATCTTCCATGAAATTATCAAGGAAAACTGCCTTGATGTTCTAGAATCAGAGGGCAAAATAAATATTGAAAGAATCCACCAATCACCTCCTGAAAGACACCCTAACAGAAAAACTCCTAGGAATATTGTGGCCAATTTCAGAGTTCCCAGATCAAGGAGAAAATACTGCAAGTAGCTAAAAAGAAACAATTTTAGTATTGTGGAAATACAATCAGGATAACACAGGATCTGGCAGCTTCAATAATAAGGGATCGAAGGGCTTGGAATGGGATATTTCAGAGGTCAAAGAAACTGGAATTGAAACAAAGAATCACCTACCCAGCAAATCTGAGTATAATACTTCAAGGGAATAAATGGTCATTCAAAGATATAGAAGACTTTCAATCATTCTTATTGAGGAAAAGACCAGATCTGTATAGAAAATTTGACTTCTCAAGACAAGAATCAATAGAAGCATGAAAAGGTAAACAAGAAAGAAAAATCATAAAAGACTCTCTAAAGCTGAACTGTTTACATTACTTCATGGAAAGAAAATATTTACTAACTCTTGAATCTTTTCTCAGTATTTGGGTAGATGGAGAGACTGTACATACACACACACATACACATACACATAGACAGAGAGTACAGGATGGATTATATTAGAAGAGATGATAGCCACACAAAAAATAAAATAAAATAAAAATTAAGGTGTAAGGGAGGAAAATACTGGGAAGAGAAAGGGAGAAATGGAACAGGGCAGGCTATAACTCATAAAAGAGATAAGAAAGATCTTGTTCAATGGAGGAGAAAAGGGAGAAGGGAAAAGGAGGAAAATGAAGCTACTCTCTCCACATGTGGCTGAAGGAGGGAATAACATGCTCACTAAATTTGAAAAGAAAATTTATATCACACTCCAGGAAAGTAAGAGAGGAGATGACAAGTGGGGTGAGGATACTGTTAGGAGGGAGGGAAAATGGGAGAAGGGAGTCACCAGAAATAAACACTTTCAAGAAGGGACAAGGTCAGTTGTGGTGGAAAAAATAAGGGAAGATAGAGTAGGATAGAGGGAAATAAAATTAGTATTATACAATATGATTATTATGGAAGTCTTTTGCAAAATAATACATATTTAATCTGTGTTGAATTGGGGCTGGGGAGTGGGGGAGGGAGAGAAGTTGGAATTCAAAGTATTAGCAACAAATGTTGAGAATTTTTATTGCATATAATTGAGAAATAAGAAATACAGGGAATGGGGTATAGAAATTTATCTTGCCCAACAAGAAAAGAGAGAGGATAGGGATTAGGGAAGTGTGGGGTGTGATAGAAGGGAGGGTACATTGAGGGAGGGAGTAATCAGAATGCAAGATATTAGGAAGCAGGGGGAGGGGAGTGATGGGGAGAAAAATTGGACATGTTACAAAGTGAGGTAAAAGCAATTAGTATTAAAACAATTGACTGAATTAATTACTGAGAATACTCAATGACATTTTTAGTTTGGGGAAAAGAATTTCAGTCTAAATTTCCTAAAGGAAGTTATCCTCAGGTAAAATTTGGCATTGATGGAAAAGTTAAGGTTTTAATGGTAAATTTGATTTTATAATTTCTATTTAATCAGGCACTAGAACATGTATAGAAAGGCATGTAAGCCACTTAAGGCTTGTCTCAAAAGATGTTCCTTAGCCAAAGTGAAATTATAATCATATTTGAAACCTGGTTATTGATACTTGCCATTTTTAGATGCTCTGGGACTAGTAAGTGATTGTTCTTCCAAGTCTAACTCCAGGTATGCATAGCAAGAAGGATGGTCTGAGCCTCCAATCCATGATGCCTGTAAGCCTGTGAGATGCTGGTATTAACTGCAAAGGGTGATCTCATGGGAAGGGTGGGAGAGTGGCTGTTCAGCTTGGACTGAGGTAGGATTTTCCTGACTCAATTTCCCCACTGACACCTGGCAGACTTTAAGCCTAACTGAATACAAGTGGACAATCTAATCCTGCCTGGAATTGACATGAAGTTGGGGAAATATTGTATCCCAGCAATGCCCGACTCTTGGTGGCAATTTCCTATAGTCAAAAGGTTTGCAAGCTTAATACCAGATCTACTAAATTATAGATTATTGGTAGGGGAACATCCAAGGTTAAGTCTAAAGTTAAGCTATTAGGCATAGGACTTTAGATCAATAGCAATAAGTTTGGGTCTTTTAATTCTTAGTAATACTGTGGAGACAATTAGGTCAAGAGCTTGTGAAGTTAGCAACATAATTATTATTTGTGTCTCAGTTGGTCAATGTTTAAAAAAATTCTTTTGTGATTCATATAGTAAATGCTTTAAAAAGAAGCATCACCTGACCAAAAGTCTGAATTGTTTTATCTGTTATAAACTGTGTTAAAAATGAAAAATTAAATTTAAAAAAAGAAATTAATGAAGAAAAATAAGAATGGTAGTAGAGGGAAGGAATATTTCAAAGCATCTCCTTTGCTAGTCTGCAAACCTCCAGGACTCAGAAAACACCAGAAAAATCAGTCATCCAGCTTCCACTGTCTGATCCACGGCTCTAATTTAACTCTGTCCCCAGCCTTATTTCTAATGGGAATCAATCACATGTTGAAGATCTGAGTACCAGGCAGAGTAGGGAAGTGAGCATGAGCCAGTGAGGTTTCAATTGAGTTGTAGTAACATGTGTCGTGTTGACCATAAAGCACAATCCAAATGTATGTTGTGTACATTACCTTGGTCAGCCACATTCTCTATGTTTACTTTGCGCTCGTTTGCCATGAAGCCAATGACAGAGAAGATGACAAAGCCTGCAAAGATGCTTGTAGCACTGTTGGTACAGGTGACAATAAGTGTATCTCTGGAGAGAAGAGACAAGGGCCATCATGTTATACTTACCATGTGGGTGTGGGCATGGCCCAAGATTTCAAGGCTTCTGCTATGACTTGAAAGTAAGGATTTTGTCATTCATTGTGCCCTTATCCCCAGCATCTAGCATAGTAGGCACCTCATAAATACTGGTTGTTTGATCAGTTGTTGAACATTAATCCACCCTTATTATACATAAGTTTCTTCTTGACAGCCTACTCATAATAACAGGGCCCATCTACAATCCCACCATGTAATCTAAGGGATGTGCAAGAGTACCCCAACCAAAAACTCTGTCCTACGTCTTTGTGTTGAGACACTAGATTTGTAAAGTCAGTTTAAATGTGAATATGTTCCCTAGAATGGACAATAGGGCAATCCATTATAGCACTTGCCAGGATTTCTTTATCAGAGGAGAGCAGAGCAGGACCCCGAGGGGAAGGGATGCAGAACAGGAATACCCTTGAGGGAAAGAGATGGCAGTAAAGAATTGGAGGATAAGTAGTGCTGGAGACAGCAAGCTTGGAGCACTGCACTGGGAACTGAATAGGCAGCCTTAGTTTAGGGGATCTGGGTACTGAAAGGAAGAAGAACCCAAGACAGGAGGTGGGAGGGGCTGAATGGAAATTTCACTTACTTCCCAAACATCATCTTTTCCCCAAGTGAATAGGTTTGTCCAACCTGCACTAGCTGGAAGTCTTTTCTAAAGTGACAGGGATCCTGCATTCCTCTGCATTTTCCATGTGCCTACAAATTTTCAAATCCTTCATTAAGAAGTAATTATAGCATTACTCATCCAAACACCTTGACCAGGCATTTAAGGCCTTTTTTAATAAAGTCTCAACTTATCTTTCTAATTTATTTCCTTCTTTTCCCCTATAAATACTTCCCCTCCTGTTTAATGGAATATTGATTATTTTCCAAACATTTGGGGGTTTTTTCTGCCTTGGAGTTTTGCTTATACTTTTTTTTCCAATCTGGAATGCTCTAACCATCCCTTTCAGTTACTGAACAAAGACCCCAGCCAAAAGTGATTTCTTCCTCTGAGTTCTGAGAACTCTTACTGTCCATACCATTCATTTGGCACCTTTCAGAGACAATAATGTCTGATGTCCTCAGATACTTTTCAGGTAGTCAGGTTTTCTTTCTCCCTATCTAGACAACAAACTCAAGTACAAAAGCCACGTCTAAATTTCTTGGTATTTTCCAATATTGCCTAGCAAAGAACTGTACCTATAATATGTTGCCAATAAATGATGCTGAATGACTAGTCTAAAAGAATTCTACCTATTTTGATTAGAGAGTTGGTGGTCTATGGGTATAGAATGTTGACTATACTATCAAACAGATTCTGTCCTCCATCTCAATACAATGTGGCTAATAACATCTGTCCCTTAATGTAAAGGGTTTAATCACCCTCATAAAATATTAGAAGGATAGCAATAAGTAAAAACAAGTCATCCTTAAATATTTTTCTTTGTTACAAGGGAACATTCATGTGGGGGCCAATGGGTATAACTGGTAGTGATAGATATTAAAACAAAGATCTCTTGAAATGATCCAGGTCTAGGGTGATGACGACCTACATCAGGGTAACTGCTGTATGAGTAGAAAAATGGGGACTTCTAGGAGAAAACCCCCACAAGCTTATAGTAATTCTGACCCACCATTCACGCCCTTCTTGGCCCTAGGAAAGTCACTCGCTCCTCAGTCAGGTTAAGAGTCAGGGATGGATGCACCAACCCTGATCCCAGGACTCTTGAGCCAAGCCTAGGGCTCCACCCCCTCAACTTCCACCCCCATCCACTTCCACCTCAGCCACAGCCATGTTCCAACCTACCTGTAGCAGTTGTTGTGGAATTTGTTGTAAGAAGAAAGAGTAATCAGACCTCCCCATGCAGCAGACAAAGAGAAGAAAATCTGAGTTGCAGCATCTTTCCATACCTGGGGAGCAAAGGAAAGTGACAAGTTAGCTTTAGGGGCAAACTCCAGTGGAACTGATGAGGGGGATTTTCCCAGTTTCACAAAATCCCAAAGGAACTGTACCAAGTGCCAAGCAGACTCAGGGAAGCTCAACATGAACATCATCTCAAAGACATGAATGAGTCAAATGCATTGGTTTACAAACTAATCCAATGAAATTGAAGTTGGTCTGGGGAATAATAACTAAATTCAGCACAGAGAATGACTCCCACTGGACTAACTCACATCCAGCAATACCTGATAACAAAGGACCTGTCAGCTGTCTTTGCTGAGAGTTTTTCCCAAGGTCTACAGGAAGAAATCCACAGCCTTCACAAAATCTGTCTACAAACACATGAACCGAAGTATAGAAAAAAGCCATTATTACTGACTTGAAGATGTTCCTAACAGATTTTTCCTACTGGAAACTTAAGATAGAGGGTTGTACTAAACCATCTGGGAGAGGCCAATCACTTTTATGCAACGAGCAAAGTTCTAATTCTCAGATCATAAATAAGCTTTCAATTTTTTGTTTTGCTCTGTCATCCTGGGTAGAGGAATTCATCAAATATGCCACAACAGAGTCCAAAACAGATAAACTCTTTCTTTCTTGCACAGTCGCCTTTCTACTCAATGGTCTCACTACATGAGTTCAGTCCTCAGTAACAATTGTCCTTACCTCTGCCTTGTGGAGAGACTGCGCTGTGTAGCGGATAAGACACTAGCTTAGAATCAGGAAAACCTAAGAGTCAAATCCTGCCTCTGACCTATACCGTGACTTAGAGTAAGAATCTCCTACTCACTATGAATGAATGAATGAATGAATGAAAAGCAAATGTACTTCAAACAAATCCCTAATATTTGCCAACCTAAATGACAAACTACTTGCTTGTTGACAGCAGACAGTGCCCACACTAGGGAATTCCCATATTGAAGATATCATAGATCTTTCCCATATTTGTAGCTCTGCTCAGTGATTACTTTCTGTCTTCCATCTTGCTATAATGTGGTCAACAAAATCTCTTGCCCCCTTAATGTATAACTTTTAACCTCTTTCATAAAGTATTGGAAGGACAGCAATGTGTGAGATCTGAAGACTGCCACAAGTACAGGGGGATATACAACACACATATATACATACATACATATACACCTACATATATACATATATATGGATGCATGCATGCATGTATATGTATATATATATAATATGTGTATTGTATAAACTATATATTAAACACATTTTTTAAAAGTTGTTGTTATTAAGTCACACTTGCATCCTGTAATCGTTGGTTCATTTGCCTGTTCAGAAGTGGAGATGGGGTCTTAGATTGTGCTACCTCAGACAATGGCATGTGAATTAATGATGAGCAAAGTCATTTCACCTCTCTAAAACTCAATTTCCTCATTGGTGAAATGAAAAGTTCTGACTAGATGACCTCTCAGGTCCCTTCCAACTCAAAATCAAAGATGCTATGACATCAGAGACTCCTTAACCACACCCCTTGGAATAACAAGATAGCACAGTCACCTTGACTGCATTGAGCAGGGAATCACCAACATCAAGTCTTCCTGGAACTGACTTGCTAATGTATCTGAAAGGCCCCTGGGTCTTATCATCTATACCACCACTGAACCCTAAGGACTACTGGGTTCTCCCATCCACGTTACAGCTGAATCCTCCTATATGTGTGTTTTATTCCTCACTTACAATGTAAGCTCCTTGAGAGCAGAGACTGTCCGTTTTGTATTTGAAGGCCTAGAATTTAGCCCAGGTTTTGATACAAAGTAAGTTCTTGATAGATTTTTTTCATGCATTAGAGACAAATGAAACTTGGGGACAGATCATCCTGTCCATTCTGAAAACCAATCTGTAGCACTTCAATGAAGTCTAGGGCAGATATCTGCCAGGATGAGAATGGGACTTGCCTAGTGCCTGATACTTCTTATTAAATATGACAAGGATAATGACTAGAAATGCCAGAGGTACTGCACAATAAAACCCCAATCTCCAGGTACATGGTCAAGGTGATCCTGTCCTGGCTCGATGACTGAGCCCCTTGACTCTAGGGAGAGTGCCAGAAATTCAAAACAAAGGATGCAGTAGAAGGTAGTCACCTACAACTACGGATACAGTGTCCTTTGGATCATGGACTCTTGCCAGACGCCAACACTGCAACAGTCCAAATTCAAGGCCAATAAGAGCAACCCATCAAGTAGGTTCATAGTGTCAGCTGACAGATGAATGGTACATCATAGCCTTCCTGCTGACAACCCCAATTCAGAGTGCTTCCTCAGTGCCGAGAGCAGTGGCCACGTGAGTCATTCACTTCTATGTCAGCTGCTAAAGCAAATCTGCCAAGCAAGGCTTATACCCAAAGGTACTGTTTTCATAGCTGCAGTCCCTAGGGATCATAGGAGTCTAGAGCTAGGGGAAATCTTCAAGGTCATGAAGTCCAGGTCTCTGATTTTACAAATGTTCTATAAGGTGATTTGCCTGAGGTAGATAGGTAACTACTGAGCAAGGATTCAAACCCAGGTCCTCCCTCTAACTTCAATTGCAATGGTTTTCATTGCACTGGCACATGTACCATATATACACTCCATACATAAAGAAAACCTAAGATTAATCCTTTTGCTAAAGCAAGGAAACTCCTGTCATTTAAACAATTAAACCCTCATTTTTATTTTTTTTTTCGCACAATTGGGTTTTTATATACTGGGAGCTCTTAAAATAGGAACACAGTGACGCAGCATGAGAGAAGTTAGGACAGAAAAAAACAGCAGTGTGTTCTGTGCCCACTTTCGAATGCTGGGAGTAATTAGTGTGTCTGGTCCCTCTGGAAATATAATTGCTTCATGGTTGGGTGGGTGCAGTTAATTTCCAGCCTGTGTAACTTGGCTTCATAGACATAATCAATATTACCACACTGACATCATGAGATAGTCTGAATATTATCAAGGGAATTCCATTTTTCATTTTAACACTATCACATAACCACATATGAGGCAGGAGATTTGGACAACTGTCCTAGGCAACCCGGAAAACACTAAATATGCTTTTCTTTTTTGTTTTAAATTCATTTTTTTAAATTAAAATCTCCTAAATGTATAAATCTGTTTCCAGGGTTAAAGAAAAGTATAAGGAATCAATCAGCCAACATGAATTATTAAACAGCCGTTATGTACCATTGAGTATGTTGGATACTGAAGTTACAATGACAGGAATGAAACCATCCTTGCTCTCAAGAAGGGATGTTCCACAATCCATTGTTTACCTAGCAGACCCCAAGAGATTTCCCAAATTGTGATGGGAAGGAAAATGAAATTGATGAGCTGATACTAAGTTGGTTCTTCCTACACATCTGTCCAATCCATCATATATAGGAAATAAGCCTACAAATCTAGGTAGCATTTCTATGGCACTTTAAGATTTGCAAAGCATTGCATATTCTATCTCCTTTAATCATTTCAATAACTGTGCTATTATACACCACTTGTTGTTCAGTTTCATACTCTTCATAACCTATCTATGATTTTTTTAACAAAGATTCTGAAGTGGTTTGCCATTTCCTTCTCCAGTTCATTTTATAGATGAGGAAACTGAGGCAAATAGGGTGAAGTGACTTGCCTAAGGTCACACAGCTAGTAAGTGTCTGAGACTGGATTGAAACTCAAGAAGATGAATCTTCCTGACTCCAGGCCCAGCACCTATCCATTGTACCACCTAACTGCCCATCACTACTTTATAATTACAAATTTCTGCAGCAGAAAACAAGTTAAGTGACTTGCCCAAGGTTACATAGCTAGTAAGTGTCTAAGATGGGATTTGAACTCTTCCTGACTCCAAATCTAGTACTCTTATACATTGCACCATCTAGCTTGTTATTTACCTGACTAAATTATATCTTCCACCAACACTGATAGCAACCCTTCCACTATAATAACTTAAAGTCCTATGGATTTTCTCGAGACACCTCAAGGAGCCTCAGGGTCACATATGTAGTAATGAATGAAGCAGGGCCAGGACATGAACCCAGCTCTTCCTGACTCCAAGCCCTGCATATTACCCACTGTCCCATCACCATTCACTAGGGCATTACAAGTGAAATAATGAGCTTACTGTAGCATCGGTAAGTTTCTCCCACTTAGGTGTAATGAAGTACCAAATTCCAGCTCCGGCTCCTGGCAAGGTAACTCCTCGGATGAGTAGGATCACAAGGACAACATAAGGAAATGTAGCAGTAAAGTACACCACCTAGAAAAACCAACAATCTTACTTTGAGTGAAATGAGTCAAGATTGCCATACATGATGGAACATTCATTGACACAGCCAAAAACAATCTACTGGGGGCACAAGTGGATAAGCTGTCAAGATAGAAGGTCTATCACTCCCAGGTCCTGCTAGAGCTGATATTGGGATGAAATGAGAGATCTGGACTGCTCAAAATGTTCTAGAGCAGTGGTTCTTGAGATCCACCAAACCCAAAAATGTCCATGGAATTCAAGGATGTCGGTGAACTAGAATAGGAATGAAAACATATAAATTTTGGCTAACCTTTGGTTTTCTTTGTCATCTTATGTACTATATTTTTTGGACTTAAAAACATTATTTTGAGAAGGGTTCCATAGCGTAAGCAAAGTACCAAAGAGGTCCATGACACCAAAAAATTAAAGAATCACAGTTCTAGAGGAAAGAATTGCATGTGTTCAGATAACTGGTGATCAGGAATATTTAAACAGGAGAGGAAACATCTTTGCCATGCACATACAGTAAAGGGGAAAAGAAGCTGAATCCACAGTCTATCAGTAATCCTGATGACATGGATATGAAAGAGGCAAGGGGAATGTTATCACACTAATGGAGTATCTACCTACAGTGATTTAACCAGAGGGAGAAATGCCCACCCTGGGGAGGTAAGACTGTCACCCCTATGACACCTACAGAACTCAAGACACCCAGCCTACCCACCAAAAGGCATTCTCCATTCTCCTACTCATTCCCATTCTAAATAGCAGTAGGTTTGGGGTTTGGAAAATAGATGCCTAAAAGTTAGTAAGGGCAAGAAAGAAGAAAGGAATGAGTATGTATTTGACATCTGCATTGGCTTTTTGGAAAAAAGCAGTAGTTCGTTAGTCATGTCCAACCCTAAGAGATCTGGGACTCTATTGACTACTGAGAACTACAGGTCTTCTTTCTTGTAGTGTCAAAGTAAAGAAAGAGTTTCTTTGTCCATCTGATTGAGGTGATAATACTTTGGAAACTAGGAGTCAGTTAATAGTTTTCCAGCCTCATTCTGATTTCTTAATAAATATAAACTGGGGAAGAATACAGTTATAACCAAATGCAGCAGAAAAAAATAACATTCAGAAAATGAACCATGAGTCAGCAATGCAGTTAACAGGGAGCTTTATTTATTTATTTCAAAGCAAACATGCATTTTTGGAAGGATAAACAGGATTTGACCAGCTGGAAATGATAAGATGAACTTCCCACAATATCCCTCTCCAACCAGCTCTTCACCATTGTATTGTGTCTGACTCAGGACTGCACCAACTTGAGAGGGGCATGGGGAAGAAAGGGGTTAATGATGCACCAAAAATGATTAAAGAGCTGGAAAGCAAAAACCTAAGAACTGTGTCAACCTGACCTGGAAAAAAGAAGGTTGAGGAGAGACTCCAAGTTCGAGTTATTCCAACAGGGGTCATAAAAAGGCACCATTTCCAAAATGTCCCCTCTGACTCACTGACTGAAGCCTGAAATTCAACTACTCCTTTTTAACCCCTTCGATTCCTGTACCTGCTAAAATATAAACTGTATCTCCACCCACTAGAAAAGGTAACAATTTATAATACTTCAGTATAAATGACCGATCCAAGAGCAAAGTTTGACAAGAATTGAGAGAGAATCTTGGCATGTGGTAGTTCACAGGGAGGAGAGAGATGGGAGCAGAAGGGCTGGGTCTGGGTATACTCCAAATAGTCTTACCTGGTTCACCATTTGCCAACAACCAGAAGAGGCAGTTTGCTATAGTGAAAAGAGTACTGACTTTGGAGCTGTGTTCAAATCCCTTATTCCAGTCTTATGGGTGGCCTGTGTGACCATGTTCAAGCCACTTAACATCCTTAATCCTCAATTACCTCATCTGTAAAATAAGGGAGATGGACTAGACTAGCTAGCTGCTGAGGTCCCATTGACCTCTAGATCTAGGATCCTATAGAATTCTTAAAGATGAGTATAAACTGATGCAGATTGAAATAAGGAGAATTAGGAGAATAGTCCATGCAATGATATCATAAATGTAAATAAAAGCAACAGGGCACAGCTGTAGACCTCGGATTCCTTGTGATGACCAACTTCTATCCATAAGAATACATGAAGTCTTCCTTCTCCTTTCAGAAGAGTGGGCTAGAGTTGCTACATATTACAAGGTAGCTGCTTTGTCAGTTGGTTCTAGGATTATTGATTTAGAGCTAGAAAGGATCTTAAAGGTAATGTAATTCAACTTATTCATTTTACAGACAAGAAAACTGAGGCACATAGAGGTTATGTGATTTAACCAAGGTCATAACCAAATAGATAATAAATGGGAGAGTCAACATTCCAACTAAGGTCTTGTGACTCCAAATTCAATATTCTTTCCACTGTCCCATGCTTTTCTTTGTGATGAGAAAGGGTTCAATGTTAGAGGACATATTGGAAAATAACCATTTTAAGACCAAGGGGCATCAATAAAAGTGCTGGGTATTTGGTTCTGTTTTTTTTTAATCCAAGTTAGTGTTCATCTGTTTTGTTTATTGTAGAACTATTCTACAAAGAATAGTGACCAAGTATGCTCAATCTCTTTAAAGACTTACTCATCTTCAAACAGAGAAGAAAGAACTCATATGTCTCTATCATTTTGCAATGACATTGTTCATGGGATTTCAATCACCAAATATTCCAGTGAAGTTAAGCAGGTCATTCACCTCTGTTCTCAGGCACTGCATCATAATTATGGCCTCTGCAACCTTGGCCATGATAATGGATGGTGATTTGTCACTTCTTTTAAATATTTCCCCTTAAAGTAATTGATCGTTGATCCTTGTTTGGAAATCCTTCCCAGACAGGCAGAGCCACAAGTTAACTGCTCTGAAATAAAACACTTATCTTCACAGTTCCATTAACTATGGCCCCTGAAGTGCTAATTTCAGAAACTACATAAAACTCAAGAGTCCTGACCATATTCCAGGGTGTTGGGAAGAAGCGGGTATGACAGCCTTCTAGATAAAATCATAAGATGCCAGAGATGGAAGATTCTTTGATATTAACTAGTCAAAGGCTTGTATTTTACATATGAAGAAACTGGGGACCAAAAGGAGTATGGGATTGGGCCAAGGTCAAAGGGTTAGTGACAGAGCAAGGACAAGAATCTAGTTTTCCCTGACTCCAAGTCTAGCATTCTTTTGACTTTCAGTCAAATGAGAATTTGGAAAAATTCCATTTTCTACCAATTTCATATTTCTCCTTTTCCACCACCAAGACCAGCACTTTCTAGATAAATCAATGTCCTTCAGTTTATGATCATTCAGGACACACTCATTATACTCCTCTTCTCAGTCAACTAGTCATGACCTAGAAGCTCTTCTCCTTCCATTTATCCCTTCCCTAAGCCAATCAGCTTTTCCTCTGTATCTTGCAAGACCATTCTCACAGATGGTCTTTCCTGGTTCCCTTTTTTAAGAGTAATCACCAATAAGCAAAGTCTTCATACACTTCTGCTGGGAATTCATTGCACTAAAAGCCAGGATCCAATGAGCCCTAAAGAGGTTATAGAAACATGGATAATATTTACTCTAAATTTAGATCCAAAGAGGGAGCCCAGAATCTCTAATGAATCTTCTGTCCTCTGGGGGAACTGACCCAGTTGAAGGCTGAGTATTCAAGTCCAGAAGATTTGAACTACCTAAACTATCACTTAAGCAGGGGATCAGGAGATCCAGAGTCTAGAACCAGCTGTGCCAGGAGCTAACTAGGTGACCTAGTATGTCATTTTCCCCCTATGGGCCTCTGTTTGTTTATCTGTAAAGTGAAGGAAATGAATTTCAGGATCTCTGAGGTTCCTTATAGCTCTAAAAACCTGGGGCAATGGAAATAAGCTCATTAATACCTTGTAAGGTTCATTAAGTCTTTTCAATGGGAAGGAAACAGGGCATCAGCAAGCCCCCAAATAACAGAAGTCAAGAAGGTGGGCACAAGGCATTGTGACTCCCATTGGGGAGTCAAAAGTAGACTGGAGTTCCCTGGAGAACCAGGAGAGAGAATGTGCCAAAGAAAGACGTCACAATTTTGCCTAATTTTCCTAATAAAGAATTGTTTGTTTGCTTATTTTAACATAGCCACACTTGAAAGAAGTTAACCTGGGGCCCAAGGTCTCCCAAGGGGTTCATGGATTGATGTCAGGGGATCTGTGAATTTGGATGGGAAAAATAAGTAAATCTTTATTTATACTAAGTTCTAACTGAAATTTAGCCATTCCCTTAGTCATGAATGTAGGCAACAAATATTATTATGAGAAGCTCATAGACTTCACAAGACTGCCAAAGGGGAATATGACACAAAAACACACACACACACAAAAATAGCCTATTATGCCTTAGATAAAGAGCAAGAATTTAAAAGCAGGAAGCCAAGGATCCCCACCCAAAAAATAAGCATCCAACCATTCAAAATCCACCATTTCATTTATATGCCCTTGGTTCTTAAAGGAATTTTGGTCTCCGCTATAAAACACCATCACCTCTGGGAGGTGCTATATCTTACCAGCTAACATCAAAGTGGCCAACTAACATTTGGTGAGGATTGGCTAGCTACAAGCTAAGATCAAGAGACCATAGGTCAAAACTATAGGGAAAGATGTAACCAAAGTGGAGTTAGAAGGGGTGAGGGGACCACTCTACCTTCTTCACTGGTCTTATTTCTGGGTGGGGCAGCTAGGCAGGTACAGTGGATAGAGCACCAGTGCAGGAGTCAGCAGGACCTGAATTCAAATCTCACCTCAGACACTTGACACTCACTAGCTGTGTGACCTTGGGCAAGTCACTTAACCCCAATTGCCTCATCCTGGATCATCTCCAGTCATTCTGATGAATATCTGGTCACTGGATTCACATGGCTCTGGAGGAGAAGTGAGGCTGGTGACCTGCACAGCCCTCCCTCACTCAAAACAAAGTCAAATGCAATTCATGTCATCATTTCTCTGATGGCATGGTCTTCTTTGGCAACGAAGGATGAACACACACATATTTCTGGGTAAAAATAGGATTCACGTCACCCTCCAATGACCTCCAGGTGACCAATCACACACCAGGGTACTACACCTGTTGACAGCTACATTAAAATGCCTTACCATCTGAAAAGTGGGTTGGAAGTTTTGCTTTAGTAAGTAAGGAGAAACTCTTACTTTGCCTGATGTCTTGATGCCTTTAGCAAGGGATGCATATACAATCACCCAAGCTAGGAAGAGACATATGACTAGTGGCCACCTGATCTCACCAGGATATTCAATCCCTGCAGAAATCTTCAACACAAAATACCTGAGAGTCAAAAAAGACAGTGACAGTAAGTTAGCCTGCAGTCAACCAGCAGAGGGGGTTTTCACACTGATCATTCCCTGAGTCCCCAAGTATTCTAGGGCAGAGGACTTTAGATTAGATTGATTAATAGGGTGGATTGAGTGATTTGAGTCCTTGCTACACAAAGCAGGCACACTGCCTTGGTTTGGGTTTTACCAATGCTGGAGACCTTCAGGATGCTTAACAATCAAATCTAACAGTAAAACACAGCAAAATGAACTGCGGAATGAAAGTTCCTTTCAATTGTTTTATATCTACAATACTTTGAACATAATAGGTATTTATCATGTGTTTACTGGGTTAGTTAATCCCTTCTTCCTTACCCCCTCCCACAGCTGAGTAAGCATTTCTGTGTATACATCTATTCAAAACCATATGCCTTCATAAGTACAGGCTAGAGAATATAATTTAATTTTTATTTAATGACTGATGACTACAAATCTGAGACTATCAATTCTTGTTTTTCTGTGACATAGGTGTATATAGTTGTGGGGAGGTGAAATGTGTGGATCCCAGAACAGGTCATTATCTAAGTATATTAGAAATGAAATTTATTTTCTTGTCATTTTCCTCTTTTTTTCTGAGACAAAATTCTACTTAATTGTAAGCTCTGGTTGAATTCATAAAATTTTTCCTCTAGTGATATTGTTACCATCTTGATTAATAATGTTAGTATTGCTCGTGGTTATGGCTCTTGGGAGACCAGGAAGTTATGTTATTTTTGGCAGATAAGTGTCATAAAGGCAACCACTGAGAATCAAGTTTATATAGAGGTGGCCTGTAGCCAAAAGTATGCTAGAATTGGCTTGCTAGAACCTTATGCCTTGAAAAGTTACAAAACTACAAATCAGGGCTTCATTTCTTGTTTTGTTGATTGCCTCTTGACTTAAGAAGGTAATGGAAAAAATATTAATGATGTCTATTAAATTTAGATGCATCCTCCCCACATTTGGGGGGTTGGGAAGAAGTAGGTTGTTGAGCATTTCTTATTCTTGACCTCAGATTGATTTGCATTTCAACCAGAAGCATTATTCCCACACCCACCAGAACTTCATCACACGAGCACATCAGTAATTGTGGCTTTTTTTTGAGTCAAGTCCCGAAAATGGTTGGAAGGTATTCAGACTGTCGATCTGGGATTTGAGAGGCATTAAAAGGAATATTACAACCCCAAATCTAGGTATCATCAGATATAGTGTCTTGAGAAAGGGGTGGCCTAAAAAGAAAAAAAAACCAAACAGTCCTGACTTGAAGGCTTCTACTGGTTTAGTACTGATTCTGAAGCTAGTCTATGTTACCCAAGACCTTCGACTTGCCATGGCTTGTCATACTGCAGTATAAAAGACCTTAAGATCTAGAGTAATGGAAAAGTGTACCAGCTGCTGCAAACCAGAAGATGGTAGCAGAGAGCAAAATAGGAAGCATTGCAAAGACACCTAACCTACAGGACACAGTACTAAGCAGAGATCCTCATGTGATGTCACCAGGGAACAATCTCACTTGGTAGTGTCTGAGGTTTGAAGTGCCCTAGCCATACAGTGCACCCTAAACACAGCTACAAATATGCTCCTTCACATGTCCTCCCTGGCTGCATTGATGCTTCATAGTTTCTGCATAAACGAATATCCCTATACTGGTGATATAGTAGCCTATGGGAGAGTGTACCCCAGTGGGGATGGACAAAATGTTCTTTTGCTATCCAATTCACTATACAGTGAATCTTTGCCTTTTGTTTTGAATTAATGTCTTCCCTGGTTGTCTTAGCAAAGCTAAATACATCAGTAGGGGTTTGCAAATTAAGATTTTGAGTGAGTACTGATCCTGAACCAGCTTTCTATGTATGAGGGTATTTGGAGGGATACATCACTTTACTCACTAACCATTATTATTCAACCTGAGTCTCCTTTTCTGGTTCTACAGGGCATTTAGCAAAGTAAAGAAGCCCCCAGGCAGAATGCCAGAGAGAAAAACCAGCATTTTCCACTCCAAAAAGGAAGATACGGGAGAAGTGATAAATTGGTCATGTGACTCTGGCTTTGATGTGCAGACTAGGGACACTGGCGAACTCTGATTTGGGATTGCTATATGTTCATCAATTGATTTCACATGTTTTCTCTGGGGAAGGAAATTGAGAGTCCTCTAAGAAACTTCCTGCTTACTTGAAATATTCTTCACTGCCACTGACAAATGTCTTGTTGGCTTGGCTGGTGAAATTAACCATTGTCAAGTTTGGATAGGCAGTCATACAGAAAGTTGAATTCTTAATTTGTATTTTCGGATGATCACCAACAAAACAGGAATCTGTTTGGGAGATGAAGAAGGAAAATCAATCAATCAACAAACATTTAGGAAAGACTTACCACATGCCAAGAATTATCTCAGGTACTAGGGATGCGAAAAGGGAAGAAGCATTTGTATGTTTTCAGAAATTCGAAAAACAGAGCTCAAATATAGTTCCCAAAGATAATAATTTAAGGAGAATGTTGAGTGATGTCCTCTAGAATTAGAAAAAATTAAACCTCTTCTAAGTAACTAAAAGATTCAGAGCAATGGATTTCAAACCAATGAGAAAAACAATTTAACAAACATTTATTAAGCACCTACTTTATACAGAACATTGTGCCAGATGTTGAGAGATATAAAACTTACATAAGGTGTGGAAACCTTTACCAAAAATTACAATATACAGTATTAGACATACATTAGAGAAATACAAAACAAAGTGACATATAATGGTTAAAGACATCTGTAACAATGAGCAAGGATATGCTAGTAAATATTTAAAAATCGACTTGGTAGGGGGGAAGAGAGGAAGGGTGCAGAATGTACTCATAACACATTTTTAGGTTTAATCAGAATTATTAACATTATCTCCATCACTTCCTTAAATCTAGACAACAAAACAATAAAATCAAGCCCTGAATTTATAGGTTTGAAGATTTCCAGGGGATAATTGCTCACACTTAAAATTTAACAATCAGTTCTCATCAACTGGTTTAGGCTGGTTCCAGCATACCCCTGGTGAGAAAACATAGGGAAGACTTCATTTAGCCTGTGGTATTTGCTTTAAAAGATAACCAGCAATTCAGTAGGAAGAAGGAAAGAGAATGATCTAGGTACAGGAAATGAAGTGAGTGAAAACATGAAAGCAGAAAGGTATGGACCATGTTTTGTGTATAGAAAATAGTTCCAGTTTGGCTAGAATATGGTGGGGGCAGAGAAGGAATTTGATATCAGCCTACAGAAATAGAGTTGGTGCTAGATTGTGAAATACTTTGAATGCCAGACTGAGGAGTCTAGATTTTATTCAAGATGCGACAAGGAGTCATAGGAGAAAAAAAAGAGTAATATGACCAGATCCATGTACTAGGAAGATTAACCTAGCAGAAGTATGAATAATAGTCTGGAGCATAAAGAGAATGGAAGGTGGGAACATTAGTTAATAGGTGATTGCAACAGTCTAGGGAGATAGCAATAACGATAGCCTTTACTAAGGTGATAGCAGTGGAAATGGAGAGGAGAAGACATGCAAAATCAATGTGAAAATATAATTGCCATGACTTGTTAACTGTTAGCTATGAGATGAGACATAAGAAATTAGCCATGTTAGAGATATAGCCATCTCTATCTCCACAACGATCCCTCGTATCCACACAGTTACTAGCCTTGTTCATGTCCTTGTCACTTCTTGCCTAGATGATTGCAATGGCCCCCAATCAGTCTTCTTCCCTCCAAACTCCAAGCCATCTCCCATTCAGTCACCAAAGTGATTTTCCAAAAGTGCCAGTTTGACCATATCACTACCCAACTCAGTAAATTCTAGTGGTTCCAAACACAAACCCTCCTATCTGGCATTTAAGGTTCTTCACCACCTAGCCTTTCCAGTCTCCTTACATAATGTTCCTGGTACAGTCTAGCCATATCGATTCACTTTGTTTTTCCTTACACACAAACCTCTATCTTCTGTCTCCATGCCTTTTCATTGGCAGTTCCCCTATACCTGGAATTCCTGTCCTCCTCCTCTGTACCTCTTGAAATCCCTGGTTTCTTCCAAGATGTAATTCAAGTGCCACCTTCTGCAAGAGCCCTGATATCTCTAGATTCTAATGCATTTGCCTCCAGTCATCACTTTTCTTCTGCTTTGCATGTATATTATATATTTGTGTACATGTAGTTTCCCCTGTTAGAATCTGAGTCCTTGAAGGAGGGGTTCTTCTGCTTCTGTTCCCTACTAAGTGCCTGGAACACAGTAGCTCCTTTAAATCCCCCAACTCAAAGCACTGTGTGGTGCAGTAGAAAGAAGGCTAACTTTAGAGTCAGAGGACCAGTGTCTAAATACAGCTCTGCTGCTGATCTACCTTTGGAAACTTGGGCAAAACCTTGACCTTCCTTGACCTCATTTTTCTCACCTATAAAATGGGGAAGGATACCACTTGTTTTGTTCCCATTTACATAGTATTTGAAGATTTTCAAAGCGCTTTATATACACACGATCTCCTTCGATCCTCACCACTGTTGGCAGCTGGTTAGTTGAAAGTGTAAGACTACCTATAGAGGGCCTTCCTGGCTGGTAGTTATGATAGGAGGTTATAATATCCCAATTTTACAAGGAAAGAAATGGGCTAAGAGATTTACCCAGGGTCACAGGAAAGGTTCAAATGAAGGTCTTCCTGACTCCAAACGCACGGTTGAATCCTCTATATAACACTGCCCAGAATGGATAATCATTGAGGTCCTTTCCAACTTTAAATCTATGATCTGCAAGATTACATGTAGAAGTAGCAGCAAAGCCAGGTGTAGAAATGGAGTCTATCGCCTCTTGATCCAGTGCTTTCCCCGCCCCCCCACTCTAGCACAGACTCCTAAACTTGCCATTTTTCAGCCTAAAACAAAAATAAAGCACGTATTAAACAATTCTCTCCTGTCATGGCTCAGTGCCTCCTTTTCTTGGCTTCACATCTCCTTCTACCTCTACTTTCCTACCCATGAATCAAGATTTCCTTAAGTAGCCACATAGTAATTACCTGCTGCCTTCCTGTCATCATCACCAGGGTGCTACTTAAGAGAATGACAAAGAATTCCAGGCAGACTGATATAATAACCATTAAAAATTTACCCAGAAAGCATTTGTCCACCAACACCCAGGCTTATACGCAAATGACTAAAGCCCAACAACCAGACATCTCTGTGATCAGCAGAGCAGTCATTTCTCATTCTGCAGCATTTCATGAGAATGATTACCTAACATGGTGGTATGGGGAATCAGCAAACAGTAAATCCCTTCCGAACCTGTGCTGAAGCAGAGGCGAAAAGGGAAGGGAGGCATTCTAAAACCACATGACTACAAGGCACTCACTAGATTCTATCTGTCAACGAGTGCTGGGTGGAAGGCAAGGTCACTGATTCTGCTGCAGTGCAGCACGTTGCAGTACCAGCCCCGATTTTCCTGCAGAATTCTCTTTCTACCACCAGGGGGCAAAAGTGTGCTTTTCGTTCCCCCAAACCTAGTAATCTCCCTACATGAAGAGAGAGAACTTATTTCCCAGCCTTGTTTTCTGCAGCTCACCAACCCTGAACAAAGACGAGAAATGATGACCACATTAATTGTAAGGATGGAATTCTATTTGTCGGGGCAATTTTTAATACATGAAAGCATGTTCTTTCTTGAGACTTGGAAAGGAATGAAGCATTTAATTACAATTTTAATTAAAATTAAGACATATTTATGTATTTAAATTAGGTCGTGTTCCTGTTAAGCTTTTGGGGGCAAGGTACATAGATCCCATTCTTCTAAAAGGTCAACAGGACTCCTGTTACAGGGAAATTATTCTTTATTTTCAATTCAACAAATATTGATTAAGCTTCTATTGCGTGTTGAACACTCCTAGAGAGATACAGAATTTGGAAGTCACCCAGTTCCGGAGATCTCAGGGAGGAGTGAGATAGAAATAAACTACATAATAGAATATGATGAGTTCATTACAGGGGAGCAAAACTAAGTATTTGGTGCAACGGGGAAGGGTAACAGGGAAGACTTCCTGGAAGAGATGGCATTTGAAATGAACTTTAAAAGATAGGTAGGTATTCAAGAGGTGAAGAAAATAAAACATTCCAGGCATGAAGAATCACTTAAGTAGAAGCATCAACACACACACACACACACACACATACACACACACACACACTCACGCTGTTCAGGAGACAGAAAGCAGACCACTTTGCCTGAAATATTTAATGCATGGAGATTTATAGGGAATAAAGCCTATAAGGAATGAAAAGGTAACATGAGATTATACATTTGAAGGACTTTGACTGGCAAGGTTGATCTTTGGTCAGGAGGCAATATGGAACCATTGCAGGTTCTAGAGCAGTGAGCAGCTTAACTACATCCTCCACATCAGATCACCGAAGGTTACCCAGACCACTCCAGAGCAGTTATACAAATAGCTGAACTTGATTTATCAAAGACCAACGATTTGTCCACATTAACACAGGCAGTAAGAAATAGAACCAAGATTTGAACCCAAACCCCCTACCTTCAAATCAAGCACTTAACACTACGCTACACAAACTTCTGTCCTGAGAGATTTATAGTCTGGAGACACATAATCAGAATGATCAATTTTCACCCATTTCCCATAATTCATATGCAGAACAACACAATTTACTTGCCAAAGCTGCTAAATTATTGGGTCCTTTAAGGAAGAGTCCATCTTTTAAATCACCTCAATATTCCTGTTCTCAACAAGATGAGGAAAGTCCTCATCTAGAAGAAAATCAGTGTTGATTCACACAATCATAGATTTAGAGCTGAAAGTGATCTTAGATGACATGAATTCAATTCCCTCATTCTACAGGAGGGGAAACTGAAGCCCCATAGGGTTAAATAATTTAACCAAGGTCACTCAGTTATAAGTAGCAGAAACATTATTTAAACCCAGCTCTTGGATATGTGTGTATGTATGTATGTATGTGTATGTGTGTATAGATATATATGTATGTATATACACGCACACACAGCTGAACTGTTCTCCAATTGTATGTTAGGCATGTTCTGCTTGTCTTATAAACTCCTTAAGGATCAGTCTTATTTCTCTTGTCTTTTACTCTCCTGACCAGAACCAAGACTTGGTGAGGGGCAAGGCAGGCAGCAAGCTAAGATACCACACCCACAGGAGGGTGCAAAATAGGATATATTTTTAAAATATGACTTGTTGGAGTTAGCATAGTTTTAACACCAGAAAACCCCACTCTTGATGGCATAGAGGCATTTCACACCACATCCTTTTAAACATTGCTGACATCACTCAAATTCCCTTTCCTATCTCAGTCAGCGAGTATCTACACTTAGTAGATACTAATCGGTGCTCAGATTTTCTTTGACCCCAGGAATAAAAACATTAAATTAGGCATCCACTTGGAATAACTTTACTTCACTTATGAGACCACATATACTCCTGGAACCAATTGCTTCTTAGTAGCCAACATCTATCAAGGTGAAGAAAGAAGGTGGAACAATTTCTACCTCCAAACTAGAGTGTGAACCTCATCCTTCTTAAGAAAAAAAATGCTCTGGGGACTTTTAATACTGAAAGTACTTAGGCTCTGAATTTGACCTTGGCTCACAGTGACCGCGACACTAGAACAAGGTCCAAGTTCTGCAATGTCTAGGAGAAAATTATCCTCAGATTATTGAATCAAGAATAAAGCACTTTGCTCCAGAATGGTAGTTCCTTGGAAGTTCTTTGGCCTCTTAGGTATAATCTTGCTTATGAAACAGAGTCACAGGACTGCAGGGCAAGATTCCAGGCTAAATTGATATTTCCTTTAAATCTAAAATGGCCTGAGTCCATTATTTGGTTTGATTCCTGCAGCCAAAGAATATGGAGAACGAACATGAAGGCTCCCATGCCAAGGGCAGATGGCTAGGTAAAAGTGTAAGAATAACTATAGGTCAGGGTGTTTTCTGGCCAGTAGTTATGGCAAGCAGATTTTCCAATTGTGTGACTGCATGGAAGACTGAATACACAATCCCTAGAATGCCAAGACCTCATAGTAGCTTCAGGGAAAAACCCCAAAATAAGAAAGTAGCATTTTACAGAAGAAAGAACACTAGCTCTGGACCCAGATTCAAGTCCAATCCACATGACATTGGACAGACCACTTAACCTCCTTAAGCCTCAGTTTCCTTAAATATAAAATGAATGAGTTGGCCTAGATGATCTCTGAGGTGGCTTCTAAGTAAGAATTTTACTGGACAGTGATGTTTTGAGTTTTACATCTCTATTTTAACCTTTCAAAGTAAAAACTCTCTTGAGAAATAGTAATAATTACTGACATTTATGTACCATTCTCTCCAAACAACTGCAAGTAGATTTTGCAAGTGATGTCATCTCTTTGGCAGGTGAAAAAAAATTGAGACTTAAAAAAGATTATGTGACTTACCCAGACCACCCAGGTAATAAGTGGCAGAAATGGGACTAAAACCTAGATTTCTGGACTGTGTATTCACTGTTCTAACTGGAAAACTGTCATATGAGACTATGAGAACAGTCATACTGTTCTCAACTTGTCTTTAATTATGCACCTCCATATCTTCAGTGGAGGAGACTTTGCAGAACTTGGACCCTGTTCTAGTGTTGTGGTCACTGTGAGCCAAGGCCAAATTCAGAGCCTAAGTACTTTTTATATTATAAGTCCCCAGAGCATTTTTCCCTAAGAAGAATGTAGTTTTCACTCTTGTTTGGAGGTAGAAATGGTTCCACCTCCCTTCCTCCCTCCACACCTTCCAAATCACTCAAATGTATAAATAATACCTCAACATCAAGGGGCAGGGCAGAGAAGCAATTCTAAGTGGTTCTCATAACTTGGTTATCATATAACACAGACGCTCTCTGCAAAAGAAGCAGTCCATGGATGACGAGATGTTCGAATATTTAATGAGGAGGTATCGGAATTTTTATGAAAATTAAAGAATTTCAAAGAAAACTATTATTAATGCTACTATTAATATAGTAGTAAATATCATTAAAATGAATAAATATTCATGGTACATCATATTCCCATCATGAATATACAAGTTCACAAAGCACTTTTCCATCCACTGTCTCATACTAACCCCACAAAAACAACCCATATCAGCCACCTGTCTTATCTAATATAACACAGTATTATATTAAGAAAAAACTATTAGAGAGAACCCTATCTGTTAGAAAACATCACATATACACACACACCTCTCCTCTCCAAAGGCAACAAGGTATGGTCAAAAGAATACAGGACTTAGAATGAGAGTTCCAATCTGGGCTCTATGCAATGTTGGGCAAGTCACTTAATTTCCCTGGAATTCAATCTCTTCACCTGTAAAATAAGAGTGTTGGACTACATAATCCCCATTTTTTTTGCAAATGAGGAAACTGAAGCCCAATGACTTGACACTCAAGTGACACACCTAAGATCTTTCAAGCAGTAAATCAGAGGTAGGAAATAGAACAAGTCAAATGTCCCCACATCTTCAGTTTCTAACCCCACACTTTAAAGACAACTCTGTTCCTTCACTTTTTAATCCCAAACCTTAAATATAGACAGCTTTCTTCCAGGCATAAGTACTTCACATCAGAAAGGGGTTTCTACATGAAGATCTTTAAAAGTGGGGGTATGGGGGGGGGAATCAAATATGCGTTGATCCAAACTTACCTAATAAAAGTTTGGTTTTGTCTTTGCAGTCTGGTGTGTTCCATGGGTTGTTGCAAGAGGCCCAGGGTAACACAGACACAAAGGAGGCAAACAGGTAGAAAAGTGTGTAGCATATAATCACATTATAGTATATGGCTATTAGAACTGAGATGATCAGCATGGCGATACCACAGCCTAAGGAGGTAAACACTACAGGTTAGTAATCACACATGAAATCCCATCCCATCCCAATAATGCCCCAGAGATCATTTTGGGGGAAGGGGAGAAGAAGAAGAAGAAGAAGGAGCATAGAACAAGGAATCTTTTGCAGCCACAATGTTAATAGTGGGACAAAAAAAAGTCAAACTACTGGGCTATCTAGAATCTCTAGGGTGTGGGTTCAAGATTGAATCAACTTCCTGATGATTAAGTGAAACTGAGATTTGGGAGTGAGGCAGCCTCCATGGAGATTAGGAGCCAGGCTGAACTTGGAATACAGTGGAGCAAGCTTAGAACTGGCATGGATCCATGGGCAGGACTCCTTTGCCTTGGAGTTGGTGGACTGGAGATTGACAATCCCTCTCTGCTCCCTGCCTCTTAGTATACCAAGGTCACTGTCACATGGTGCCAGATTCTGGAGCTCCAATTAACAGTAACCATTGCTAAAGAAGAACCTTGGAGAGTGACTGAGGGATTCTAAGGGGAGGAAAAGGAAACAAAACAAAGGGACAGGGAGGAGGGGGGAGGGACAGAGTAACTCACCTTGTAAAGCAGGTATCGCTTTCCAAACGGACACAGGGCCCTGGCTAGCAAACTGCCCCAGGGATACTTCCAGAAAAAAGATGGGCAGACCAGCCAGGGCTAGCATCATCAGATAGGGGATGAGAAAAGCACCTTAAGATATTAGAGAAGGATAAGAGAAGAAAAAGTAAGAATGCATCTCAAAATTACAGCAGAAAAAAGAGCACCTGCCCATCCTACACCATTACACCTTAACACTTAGAGTAGCACTCAGACGGTTTGGATCAGAGACTCAGCATGATAGCAAATCATTGGGTTCAGATCCCTCTTACATAATATTTTAATTCCCCTCCTCAAGTCATTTAGAAAACACATCTGATTGAAATGATTCCCTTGATGTCAGTTTAGTTTTTTAAGTTTTAAAAATCTTACAATAACAGATTTAAAGCTAGAAGGAATCTTAGAGGATGGCTATGCCTACCTCCTCATTTTATAGTTTATGAATAAAATTTTGGATGTTTAAATGACTTGGTCAAATGTCACTAAGGTGATAGCAGAGGAAAGATCTGAACCCACATATACTGGCTTGTAACCAACAGCCATTCTGCAATTTCATGCTGTTTGTTGGTTTAGGATTTTTCTTTAGTATTCATTCAGTTACTCTTGTTTCTTAAATCTCTGCAAGGCTGGGTACTTGATTACTAAAATTATCCCTTTAGTACTTTGAATCATCTGAGCATCTTAAATTTCTGCAAGGATGTGGAATGATTAATTTAGTCACTGCTGTAGTGAGGAGGGTTTCATTATAGGTGAGAGAGTGTATTGGTTGCTTGGTTGGGTTTTGACCCCAAGGCTGCCAGTGAAGGTGGTGCGGTTAGCCAGGGCTAGGGTTGGGGTGGGGGCCTGGAGTCCAAGGAAACACCCAAGGCAGACTACTGTCTTTAGCTGGAATATCCTGGCTTTAGGAGAGGTTTAAAAGTAGCCCCTAAATTCTCTTCCCATTCTAAAATTCTAGAACCTATGTAATCTCAGTTTCTCCTTAAAATGAAAACCAAGTAAAAGTTGCTAGCTTCCCTGGCTTTCAGACTTGCTCTCTTTTTCTTTGTAACCCCACTGTTTGGCATTGTGTAGGGCATATATTAAGAGTTTAAAAGCTAGTTAACTAATAGGCCATGGGCTCTCTTCCAAAGGGCATTGAGATTGGGAGGTGGTGGAAGGCAAATGGTTTTAACCTGGACTCCTAGATCCTTGGCAACTGGGCCCATTGTGGAGGGGGATGGGCGGAGAAGGGGAGCAGACTGAGGAGCAGGGTCTCAGGGCCTCGGTGGATGCAGTCCGGACTAGGCAGACTTAGCAAGCTCTGCAGTAAGCAAGCTGTTCAGGGAGCAAGCCCTGCAGTAAGACATGTGTGGGGCACACACAGACACTCCTCCCCCATCCTAGGCCGTGGGGTACCTATCCTTTCCCTATATCCTTTCTAGAAACATCCCAGGGGTCCGCATCCTTCCCCCAGCCAACTCAAGCTCCAACCAAAGGCGAGCTCAGAACAAGGCTTTCCAAAGCCGCAGTGCGGAAAAACGCTGAGAATGCTTTATTCCAGGGGCTTCTCCGCCCCCGCCCCCAACAGGAAAAGAAGGCAAACGATTGGCTCAGCTCAGGGGCGCGCGGGAAAACAGCCAGGCCAGCCCCCGAGGGCGAGCCAGTCGCGAAGGGGAATTTAAGCAAATCCACTAGGTACTTGATTTCAGAAACTCAAAGGAAACTGTGGCCAGTTTTTCCTTGAAGGAAAACTAAGCAAGTAGAGAAATACTTAATCACGGCAGGAAACAGCTATCGCAGGAGCCCTTCACCCTTTGGGTGTCATAGGCTCCTTTGGCAGTTTGGGGATGATCTTTTTCTCAAAATAACGTTTTAAAATAACTCAAGGAAATGCTAAACTTCAACTAGAGAGTAGTGGGGAGAAAAGATGTAATTTTTTTCGCCATCCATGTTTATAACCCCCAGTTTATGAACTCCTGATCCATAGCATTACAGGTAAACTATCCTTGAGGGGAAAAAAAGAACCTTAATTACTTACATCCCTGAATGTTCTTATAGATAGGGACCGCATGGCAAAAGTTGTGTCCACAAGTTCTCTGAGGATGTTTTTAAGTTTGGTTGTTGGTTTTTTTCATCTCGACTTGAGTGAGGAATTCCCACTGTAGAAATTCCGCGGAGATGTAAATCACACCCCTATAAATCAGTCTGAGAGAGGTGCTTAGGGAAACAAGAGGGTAAGTGACTCACCCAAGGTCACATAGCTAGTGTATGTGGAGACGGGGGGGGGGGGGTGGTTGCGGAGCGGGGAGAGAGTCTCAAACACAGCTCTTCTTGACTCACTGCGCCACACAGCAACCTCTAATCAACTTTTTGTGCCAGTCAGAATTATGCCAGGCTCATAGCTTTTCCAGGTGGGGAAAATGGCCAATCAAATGCCAACTTCTATCATTCCATTGCCCTAGAAGAGTATCTTCTGGATACCCTTCATTGGAGGAATTAGGATTCAGAGACCTCCATGGTGCGGAGAACTAGTAAATGTAGGAGGATTTGAGAATTGCCTTTTCTCTATTCAACTGTGTGAGCCTTTCTGCTGGGGGAAGAAGTGGATGGTCTGTACCGGGGTACTTTAGAGTCGGATATTCACTTTGGAGCTAGCCCCTGTGGAGCAGCCAAAGGAAGCGACTTGTATTGGCCCGAGGACATCGCAGATTAGACAGAATCGCTGTCCCAAAGCACACCACGAAAGCCTTTACTAGAGTCAGAAGAGCCTTGAGTGATCTCAAAATTTGCCAAATTTTCCAGTAGACGTGGGAAGAACTAAGAACCGTCTGAGGAGGATGAAGAGAGAATTCAGGGGCCAAGAAAGCTTTAGCGCCTGATTCTCGCCTGTTTGGGGAAGTCTACCACATGAAAGAAAGGCTTCCCCTTCCAAGAGTCCCTTGGACTCGCTGTAAAGGTGAAAACAAGGAAAATTGCTCGAGGCTCTATTTAGTGCATTGAAAAATGTGTCTTGCCAATATATACGTTTGTCTGTGAAGCAGTATGTATTCCGAGAGACTACCCTCACCTGGTCACCCAAACATTTTTAATAAATATTAATATCATATTGATTAATATAGTACTCACACTAGACAACAAGGAACCAATTGAGATTAGTAAAACAATAATCAAGACTACTGTTAATAACTTCTCTTGGGGAGTGGGAATCTCTGGGTTGTAAAATTTAGGTTTAACTGTGTTCTGGTGGGATAGGATTATTTAAGAATCTCAACTCTCTTAAGATTTTGGGCGCCTTGACCAGGTTTAGCATACACGCTTCTTGATTCAGTAAATGCATAGTGAAAGACTAGTAAGACGCAATTGCTTCATCTGTGAGCGTGTGTGAGTGTGAGTGAGTGTGTGTGTGTGTGTGTGTGTGTGTGTGTGTGTGTGTGTGTGTTGTAGGACGGTAATGTGATATAATGGCCAGGGTTGTCTCATGGCTAGGACCGTGATTATTGAAGCAAATAGACTCACAGCCCCAACCCAAACCTTCCAGTTTATTTTCCCATGCTCAGGTTTTTAAGTGATGGATCCTACTCGGATACGGAATCGAAATGGATCCAGCTGGTCAGGCTTTTTTTTTTTTTAGAGTTCCGCTTCAAGTAACCAGCGAGAGACAGGATGGGTTTAGAGCCCTCGAGGTCTGTGGGAGCAGCCCAGAACATCTTCCCAGGCGGAGTTGCAGTCCCTCCCACACCCCAGTATAACCAGCCCAGTAGCCCCTCCCAGAAGAAATAGAGCAGAAAGTCCTACCTCCCCCATTCTGAAAGGCCAGGTACGGAAACCTCCAGACATTGCCCAGCCCCACTGCATACCCAACCATGGACAGGATGAAGTCCAGTTTGCTAGACCAGTTCCCTCGGGCTTTATTCTCATCCCCTTCCTCGTCCTCCTGGGGGTGGAAAAGCACATTGGTCGGTCCCATAACAACCTCTGTGTCCATTCAGTAAGCAAGCCTCACATACTTCCCTTTTCACCTTCACCCTCCAAGCCCATTCCTCTCTCTTCTATTCCCCTCCCCCCTCCAAAAAAAAAAAAAACCAAAACCCAGACGAAGCACTTTCCTTAGGCACCAGAGCTAAAGCAAAATTGAGGAGAAGCCCCCTCCCACTGAAATTCTTTTTGTTATGTAGCCTGGGCACATCAAAAGCACAACTTCCAGGTGGAATGGAGTAGGGGTAAGGGGCATGCTAGTTCGGAAGTGCTTTCTACTTCAGTTGCTAGGAACAAACGGGTTGGAGGGAAGGAGCGAGTGAGGAGGGGGTGGAAAGGGCGAGAATTTAGAGATGGGGGAAACGATCTCCAAAGTATTTGCAGAGGAATGGAGAGAGAAAGGCAAGGAATTACATTCCGAACTGGCGTCCAAAACATTGGGTTGTTTTCTGAATCTGATTCTTTGGAAATGGACACCTGACAGAATCCTTTCGTCCTAATACCTCACCCCTGCTGGCAACTAAGATATAAACAAGGCTTCCAGGAATTGTAAGACGGGCCTCTAAGAAGTCTTCCTGGCAAACCAAAATTTTAAAAAGGTGGGGCAGGTCACTAGACTGAGATTTTAGAGTCTCTAGACACTTCGGATCCTTTCTCTTCCCCCTCCAGAATGCCGGTGTACCCCAAAAGTCACCAACCTGTGTTCTACGACCTTTTTATTAAGCAGTTTAGAAAAAGGACTCCGTTATCTGAATTCTCTGAAAATGGGCTGATTTACAAAGGAAAGTACTGGGGGGGGGTGGAAATTCAAGGGAATAAATGAGAAGAGAAGGCAAGTGCTGGAAAGAATAGACAGACAGGAGAGGAGAGATATAGGTCTTAAATCAGACAAGAATAAGACCTAGATCTTCCTGGGGTATCCCTCTCTCCTCTTCCGTAAGTCTTTCTGTCCATCTGCGTTTTGACAGACATACACATTGCCCTTGATTCTGCAGATGGCAAGTCCAGAGAGAATCATAAAACATCTTTGCCCCCTGAGAATTTATTTGTTTGTTTGTTTTAAAAGTAATTGAATGGAATGTGGCCTTTGCCTTTATCTTCTCCTCGGTACAATCCCTTCTCCTGTCAGAGAGGTAGAGCCCAGCCAATAAGTATTCAATTATCTGAGTCAAATATGAGAAGAGGGGAGGAGGTAAAAGGAGCATGGAGAGCAAGGAAAAAAGGATTCTCCGATGAAGCCAGGAACTCAGAGAAGAAACAATGTTTAAGAGAATTTTCACCTCAAATCCTGCAATTAGGATGGATGACCTGATTCCAAGAAATCTTTGCCACTCTCAGTTCCCCAACTCCTAAATCTAAAAGGTCCCCTAGAAGATTTGACCAATGGCCAATGGCCCTGGGAACCTTTTGCATGTTGAGGGATTAGGCAGGAAAGGTAGAGGGAAAATAATGGGAAGGAAGATGAAGGAAGAAAGAGATACAAACTAAGAAGAAAGAGCTATTTATCTCCCACAGGGGAGAGGCACAGGATTGACCAGGTTTCCCAAAATTATTTCAAGTTCTACTTCCAGCTCCCCACTATTTGCCTGTTCCTTTAGGATTCTAGTGGGGGGAGGAAGTGGGGAGAAAATGCTACCATTTCGCCACCCTGAAATTTACAGTTCATTTGTCATAAATAATTCCCATAGGTATGAGTTCCCTCTTTTTCTCCTGTAGGTTCCAGACAATGGAAGTAAGGGAAAAAAATTAATCACAAATGGGAGAGGCTATACCTGTTAAAGATAACCTGTTATATCTGCCCTAACCAAAAGGCTATTGGGACTTCAACTCATATTTTGGGGTCAGCTCTGCCGCCTCCCACCACCACCACCTGAGTTAAGGGTATGCCTTACATAATAACAAGCTATCTATGCCCTCACAATATTTAAGCAGATCCATCCCGTGCCCCCATCCTCTTCTCCCTTTCGCTAACCTGGAGACCCAGGAGTCCCCAAATTGCCTTCGGCTGTACACATCCATTTACCACAGGGCAAGACTCTTCCTACTCTGGTTTCAGCTTGATATTTGTCGAACACTTATTCTCCTGGCTCTCTGCCCAATTAGCAGAATCGGGGCACTGAGAGATTGAGGGCAGTGAAGCCTGAAGAAGTCTTGCTGTCCTGAGGGCATTTGGGGAGAGAGAAGCAAAAACCAAACTTACCCCGGGGGTAGAAGTAGTAGTAACACTGCCTGGCAGAACCGAAGTGATGCCGTCTGTGCCCAGCACCACAGTGCTCTGGCTCATGTTTATCCAACCTGCAGCCTGGGCACTGTTCTTCTCCAGCGTGCCCTTTCCTGGGCTCGCGCTCTCATCCCCTCCAACGCTGGCACCTCGAAGGGCCGGAATCCGGCAGTGCTGAGCGTTGCCTGGGCCCGGGCCCGGACCCGGGCCCCCAGTAGGGGGAATGTTCTGCAGGGCATGAGACTCTATAGAATCCTGGCGGAAGGCAGCATCTAGTGGAGCCCTGGCGCTACAGATCCCAACTTTGGTCCGCTCTGACTCGTAGATTTTGGCTTCTTCCGAAAGGAAAGTTTGAATACCGTTGGAAGCCGACTTGGCAATCCTAGGCAGCTGGGAAGGGACGGCAGGGGAAGGATCAGGCTCCGGACTGGTCCTTGTCACTAAGGAGCCTTCTGGATTTCCCGATGCCTCCAAGCTATTTGCAAGTGGCTTGTTCATATCCTTCGGACCCGAGTAATCCTAAGAACACAATGTCACTTTCGAGTAAAAAGAAAAATCACAATACTTTTGACATGTGTATCTGTACACAGATAAAAGAATATTCCAGTAATTTTAGAACCGAACTGCTTCCAAAATGTTTAGCAATGTAATCTGGAGTGGGAATTTTCATATATATGCCTATATTGACAAGCCGATATTTTACAATTAGCTGATCTCGTCAGTGGCTACCTCTCATGAATAGGCTAATATGCCTTCCCAGTTCAACGGTGAATCGAGAGAGACAGAGCCTAAAGGATGATTTGGGGGAAAAAGATGGGAGGGTGGGTAAGAGGAGTGAGAGACTGGAGCAAATATCTCTACAGCTGTGTGCTCCCGGCCTCTTTGGGTTTCACAACACGACTGAAGGGTGCCTGCTTTCCCCATCACCAGTGTAGAAAGATTCTTTAATTTTCCGCCCCATTTCCTTTGTCATTCAACAATGCACACTGTCTTTTTTTTCGGGTCTGGACAAGCTGCTGCTGAGGCTCAGGCAGCAGACTACATAAGCCAGTGCTTTGGCACCCGCCAAAATGCCCCCCTCCCCATACCGCCAAACCGTTTGCTCCATTCTGAGCTCTCAAAAACCCACCTAATTAACCGTCAAATCGGGAGAAAGGGATGAACCTCACGACCAAACAAAGAGGGTGTTAAAAAGGAAAAAAGGGGGGTAAAGCAAGGATAAAATGTGTATATTGGTTGCTACATACTTGTGTTGGCATTCTTCGAAATCTGTAAAAAGTCTAAAGGAATTTATAAAGTTTTTTTCCAGGACGACCGTTTCCAACAGTCAACTCTCCTTCCAGAGTTAATCTGATGACTTCCAAGCAAGCTGCTAATTCTCATTTATTTTCCCAGTTGTCTCCCATCCCTCCAAATGAAAACAATCCCCTACCCAAATGTCCCTTTTTTGCTTCCTTTTCGCGGTATCTTAAACCTTAACACCAACAAATCAATCTATATCTGAACAGGCCCCTTCCAATCTTACAAATGCAAGGATCTAAAGGTTTCAATTTGTATCACCCTCAAATACCTGCAGTTTATCTAGAATCCCTTCGCAGTTGCTGCTGTATCCGTGGGCTACTCCACCTTGTATTCAGGAATCTAGCTGTTCAGCACCACGGACAGCGCTCGTAGGCTAGTTGGTTCAAAGAGACCTCCAACCTTGAACAGACCTGGGAGCCACCGGGAAACTTACAAATATAAGTACCTGAGGCTCTGAGACACTCCTCCTCCAACCCACCTCCCGAAAATCCACCGAACAGTTTCGTTTTTTAAGCACTGATTTCTACAGCGAATCTCCCTCTTACCTCAGCCCTCTTCATCTCCAAAAGGTATGGAAATAAACACTTACCATTGTTGTCCTAAATGAGCAACAGATAGAATTGGTAGAAGATAAGATCCTGCAGAACAAGCTATCTATGGAATGGATTTTGCTCAGTCCAGAGCAAAGCTTTCTATATCTCCCTGGGAAAGATTGGGTTTGCGTCAGTGCATAGCAAGGTGCCCTTCGTTTGACATTTTCTTGATAATAAGAGTTTGATAAATCATTACCCCTTGGATTCCGATTTTAAAGGGACAACAACAGCCGAGAGTGCACCGGCCCCTTGTCACTCAGGCGGGAGGGGGTTTGCGTGTTCAGCGTGACTCATAGGGTCTGATTACTAAAGCGAGCCCAGCCAGAGGAGAAGACAGAAGTTTGCTTCCTTCTAATTAAAGGAAACATGTGAGGAACACGTCCCACTGCACCTAAAGCGAAAGAAAGCTTCCCTCCAGAAAGAAGGGGTTGGGCCGATTATTTTTTCGGTGTTAAGTCATTGTTGTTGTCTATGGTCCTTTCTCTTCTTCATCGAGGTCTGACTGGTGTCTCCTCAGATCTCTAGATTGAGAGTCAGATTCCAAAATGATACCCCCATCTCTCTTGAGAAGCAGCAATCAGTGCTAATTTCTGTTAGAGCGTGTTTATAATTAATAAAAGACCATCCATCTATGTGTGAGGTCTGCGGGTATACATAGATTCATTCACCATCTACTTTCTAAGTAAGATTCGTGGATTCCGTTTATATTTACGTTCTTTATGTTAAATTTTCATTAACATAAGCAAAGACTCTGAGAGGAATGATGTTGACTTTCCCCCTCGGTCCCTTATTGGAAAAGAAGCCAATTGTTCCTTCAACCCCAAGGAAGAGGGACAGCTTTTAGGAGGGAAACAGGACTTATTTTCAGCCAGGGTGACTTTTAGTTCTGTGTGTAAGTGAAGGGTGAAGGAAATGCATCACTTCTCTTCATTTTTGCTCCCTTCATTTAAAAAAAGCCAACCCCTTCCTGTGGAGCAGAGAAGGTCATAGTTTGTAGTTTGTGCTGCTGCAAGATTGGGATGGGGGGGGCGGTGAAAGGGGGACCTTGAGGACGAGAATTAAAGACGCCTCCTGCAGACAAAAAAAACCTTACCCAGGAAAGGTGCCTCTGGGGGACAAGAGAAGACATAAATTAAGGAACTATTGTCTTTAGCAGCCGACCTTCCAACCTTGCCAACATTTCTCCCCGGGAACGTGGATGGGGGTGGAATGGGGGCAGAAGGGAAGATGAGGGTTCTGAAGAGAGAAAGATGACAGAAAAATTGAGGTTTGCCCTCATCCCACCTCACAGGTAGTTCCCGCTCACTCCCTCTACCCAACCCCCATTGAGGCAACTCCTTATTTGGGGATCCAAAACAACTGTGTCACTTCAGTAACTACACTACCCCGGGTCCCCCATGCAGTGGAAAAACAATGCAGAGACCGCCACTAAACCATATAGTATTGGGTGTTCTCTTTGCGTCAGTGGAGACGGGGGAAGGGCAGCCAGTCGAAGTCTTTCTGCAGAAGCTGTAGAGACTGCGGCTACCTCCGCCAGCCCCCTCCCACCTCAATTTCCCTTCCACCTTCCCGCTTCACACAAGTACACACTGAACTGCACTCGTCCGGGACAGATATAAGCGCAGGCTTTTCCGCAGAAAGCCTCTACCCGCAGCCTCCCCTTCCTCTTCCACCTTCGAAAGAAGGGAGCACGTAGAGAAGGTTGATTGCCTTTGTCAGCCCAACGCTTTACATTGTAGGACTAGTAAAGAACTACTGAGGGGAGACAATAGTAGTAGAATCCAGGAGCCCTTTCCGCTTCAGGGGCGCCCGAAGCCGGAGTAAACTAGGGAGCAGAGTGAGGGATGGGGGAGGAAAGAATCACGATTATGTTCCTTTGTACGCTCCCCCTCTCCACCCCCACTGGGATGACACCTCAGCGAAGGAACACAGCTCATCTGACCACCTTGCGGTCGGTGCGGGGGCAGAAGCTTTTGCAGAGTGAAATGGCCATACTTCCTTAGGCTGAGCTTACCCGCCCTCGCCTTCTTGATTGTCCTGTCCTAAATCGCCCTCTATTGTTGCCACCCACAAGCATTTATTTAGTGTCTAGTATGTGCTAGACGACCTCAAAGTCCCGTCCATTTGTCAGGTAGCAAGTATTCAAAAGGAAAAGTTGCAACATCTAAAGGGCTGTTGGTTGAGCTTGACTTTCTTTGCTTGGGGCAGCTGCTAAGATTAAGCATCTCTGTCCTAGCGGAGAGCAAAAAGATTCTTGTATTGTTTTTCTTACTTTAGAAACCTCCTAGAGGAGGTGTTATGAGCCCAAAACGATGAAAAACCAAACTGCCCCAGTCCTTCAGATTTGGGTTCCAAACAATAAGGTCATCAGAAGAGAAACGATATTTAGACGGGAAGGAGACTGGAACCCGGAGAACCACTGGACTGAGATCTGGAAAGTCCTTGAACATCACCTGGTCCACCTTCCTCGTTATGTAATGTAAATGAGGAAACCCATAGAGAAATGATCAGTTCAAGGTCACATTGCTAGGTCCCTCTCGGGTTAGAATCTGGACTCTTTTCGTCCACTTGGGCCCTAAAACTTCGAGGGACCAAACAGTTACACAAGGATTAAACAAACAAAAACTGTAGTCTGGATTCTTTATTTTATTCGTTGGAGAATTGGGTGAAATTGATGCGAACTAAGGTCCTGTGATTTCAGCGCCAAAGTTGTTTCTTATACACATACCTCACATACACAACAGGCCTTTGGGTTGGTGTCCCCCCACCCCCGTCCTCATCCCAACACTTACATCATCGAAGAGCCCCCAACCCAGAAGTTTTCTGAGGAGTGAACCTCAGCTTAACCTTACTTTCAAACAGCAAGGGAGTCTGGGTGCTCTTTCCCGTCCCTAGACTGCCTTCCTGTCCCCACTCTCTGCCACACTGTTTAAGAACCGCACAGGGGAGGCTAAAGTCCGGGTTCTGATGGTCAGCCTCGCTCCTAAAGCTCTGGGAACGTAAGAGTTACACAGGGAATTTTTTTTTAAATCCATGGTCAGGATTTTTTTTTAATTTGATGGACATTTGGGTGGAATTGCTGAGTGAGCGCCCTACGTCACGTCCAGCACCAGTCCCAGTTAATACTCCTCACAGAGAAGTAAAAATAGCAACCCAATCACCCTTCTCACTCTCCTCCTTTCCCAACTCGAAGCTAATCAAACACTGTGGTGACGCCAGAGCCGCCCATTAGGTCAAGGGGTCTGACGTGGTCCACCCGTCCCTCTTCTAGTCGTGCGTCCTTGACTTTCCCGCGTATATTCCGCAAGTCAGTCTCCTAAGGAGCTAGGAAAGGAACGCACAGCAGAGGAGCAATTCCATAGGCTTAGCTACCCTGGGAGCAAAATTCCCCTCCCTCCTCTCTCTCCCCGCCCCAGTTCCTATCACCCCAGCCCATGGCTCACTGTTTCCCTGGAGTCCCATCAATCAGGCAGGAAAGAAGAGACAGAAAGAGCCAACCCACACCAAAGATATGAAAGGGACGCTGACAACCCTGGCTGTCTCCCTGCCTTTGTGGGGACCAGAACAGGACAGAGCTAAAGGTGGAGAGGATATTCAGAAGGGGAAGGCAGAGGGGATGGGATTGGATTTGGTTGACCCTTTCAGTGTGTGGTTGACTTGGCAATGAAGTGAAGTAGGGCTTATGGGGTGAGGGGAGAGAGACAGAGACAGACAGACAGACTTAGAGCATACTGCTTCTATGGGTTTGGTGCAGGTGGTGTATAGGCTACTGTGTATGTCATTGATTTAGGGCTATTTTCATGTCAGAGAATATTTGCTTGTGTGAAAGGAGGTTTGGTGGGGAGGGGAGAGCGTAGGGGAAGAATGGAAGACAGAGACAGAATGAATTTGTGCAGGCTTTAAAAAGAAAACACGTCTTCTTAGAGAGATTGCCCAGTCTATTGCAGTCTGTTTGGAGTGATAACCGCTTTCCAACACTGAAACAGGAGTGACTGGAAATCTGCATCCATCACTGCAGCAACCATTCCGACTGAATTAACAAGTCACTACAATCTTAATTACTTTGTCAAAGATGAAAAATAGTAATTGATTTTGTCCCTGATCACTTTGTTTTCTGGGTCTCCCTCCACGCCGATAAGCAAATAAATAGTTTTATTTTTTTTAAACCCATGTCCACTTGGAAGTGTGGGTTAGATGATTGGGAAATGAAGCTTTTTTTAAGTCAATGAGAAAGGTTGTGTGTACAGACCTATGTGTCTGAAAGAAGACTGCAGGAAGGCTAATCTGGCCTCCAATCTGATGAAAAGAAAAAACTTGAAGGGGAGACCTTTTGCGTTTGTCATTGATCTAGACTGTGCAGTATGGAGAAGATAATAAAATAACTACTAATATCTATAGTGCTTTAAGGTTTTTAAAGAAATTAACACACCTTATCTCATTTTGGTTGAGCATTTGTGTGTCTAACCTTGAGCATGTAGGTGAACATGCATGGGACAATTTTGTTGGCTGCCTTTGGAGATAATGGCTATGCTTCTCAGAGGGTTGGTCAAAATGGTTTGGCTGTATCAGAAAGGCATTTGGTACTTTGGGTTCCTTTTTTTTTTAGTACCTCCCATTCCAGTTGCTTCAGGTTATATACATAATTCCTTTCTTTTAAGCTAGCAAATAAAATCACTTTGTTCCTTGCATCAAATAGGTTTTCAAAACAGACAAATAGCACAGATAATACAAGTATATGCCAGTGAGGACACATCACTACAGGAGTCTGATATTTCTCCTTCTCTCTCCTTGTTCAATGAGGATGGGAAGAATTTAAAATGCAGTTTAGAGCTTTCTTGAAAATTCCCCAAATATACTGTTACAGGAAAGATGTCACTAGGATTTTCTACATAGCTGAGTAAAAGGCAAAAATCTGTCCAAAGAGAGAAATCCAGATGAAGGGGTGACCAGAAATTAGACCACATTAAGATAATTTGAAAGATCTAGAAATCATTGAATTATAGATTTAAAGTTTTAAATGTCGTTAAGAGTTCACTTATTCCAACTCCCTCATTTTACAGATGAAGAAAGAGAGTTATAGGAATATTAAGTGACATGACCAGGATCACAAAGCTTATAATATCTGAGGCTAGATTTGAATTTGAGCCTTCTTGACTCTACATACAGCACCGTACATGCTACTGTATTTTAGTAGATCATGTGTGGGTCAGAGACCACCGACTCAAATAAAAATCAGAGACTTCTCAAGGTAGAAATGAAGCAAGAAGATTTTATTTCCATCTCTCGAGAAAGGGCATCTCCTCTCTGCCAGGTAGTCAGGAGAGTGAGGCAATTACAGAAGGAAAAAATAGAGATGATAGAGCCCTAAAGCTGATCCCACCCCCCTGCTGGCTTTTTACTCCCATTGGCTTGGAGGTAGGCTCACAATCTAAATGAGACAGTCTACCCTGTGAAAAGGGGACAAGGAAGCAGTGGAATAACCAATAGAAAGCTAAAATAATGTTAACTTTATTTGGCGGGCATTAATTATGTTGATGTGGCAACCCAAGAGGGTTGCACTGTGGCAACTCAAGTGGGGGAGGTTAAGTTTTGTATTCCCAAAAGACACATGATTTCTGGGAAACAGAAACTTAGGCCTAACTATCTACTAAAAGCCTTTTGTTAAGCACTGAGAAGTCTTCACTAACTTCATTCCATTCAATAATTATAATAGTTAATATTTACATAGCAACTTAAGATCCACAAAGAAATTTTCCTATAATAAGAATTATCCCTTTTTTTACAGATGAGGAAACAAACTCAGAGGTTCAGTTAGTTCCCATAATAACATGGCTCTGAAGTATAAAGTCAAGATTCAAACCCTGTTTTCTCCTATGTCTTTTCTGGTATATTACTCTACTTCTCAAAAGATAAGAAATACTTAAGGAAGAATGGGTTGCTTGTTTTCAGTTATGAATTTAACAGTCTGTCATGCATGAGGGTTGGCATATAGAAGTTGGATTAAATTTGAATTGCTTGGGCTCAGAGGCCAAAACTAAGCCCAACTGGAGGAAGTCAGAGGGAGGCAGACTTTGATTATTTTCTTTCTTTTTTGTATTATAAACTAGAAAATCATCAAATAACATTTCCATATACAAAGGCCAAAAAATGGTGATTGTACATAGAATTATTAATTCACTATGAAAAGCTTATTCCTTTTGCTGTACATTACATTTAACCTGGTAGTACCAGTATTGCCCTGCTGATCTGTGTCCCTTTCTTTGGTCTCCTGTGTGTAATTTGTAAACATTTCATGGATACTCTTTCTTTCCTCTCTTTCCTATTTTTAAAATCAGTATCAGTAAACTTACTTCCTTCCCATAAATGTCCTCTCCTATAACAAATACATAGTCAAGCAAAATAAATAGAGAGATGGCTAGACATATTTGTCTCATTCTGCACCTACAGTCTGACATTTCTCTGACAACAGGTAGGAGGCATAATGCTTCCTCAGCAGTTTTCTGTTGTGATTTTTCACTGCACTGAGTAGAATTCTTGTCTTTAAAAGGTGCTTTCTTATTATCTCAGTCATTCTATAGATTGTCGTTGTCAGTCACTGTATAGATGATTCTTCTTCACTTTGCATGAGTTCATACAATTCTTGCCATCTTTATCTGAATTTATTCCTTTCATCATTTCTTAAGTTGCAGAAAAATATTCTATTATAATAATATATCATGATTTGTCCATCCATTCTGAAATGGATAGATAGTCACTTTGTTTCCAGTTCTTTGCAACAACAAAAAAAGATTTCAGTAAATATTTCTGAAACTCTAAGTTCTTTCTCTTTGATCTCTGTCAGGTGTCAGCGCATATGCTCAATTTAGTGACTTTAGATGTAGTTCCAAATTGCTTTCCCAAACTGCTGGACCAGCAATGCATTAGTTTGTCTGTTCTCCTACAGTTGTCATTTTCCTTGTCATTTCCTTTGCCCATCTGATGAATGTGAAATAAAACCTCAGAGATGTTTTCATTTAATTGCTTTTATTAATGATTTGGAACATTTTTTCCATATGGTTGTTCCTTAACCATCTATCTATTGTAGGCTGGTGCTTGTTCTTATACATTCGTATTTATTTCCTAGCTAACTTGGGTATAAAACATTTTTCCCAGTTAACTGTTTCTCTTCTAATTCTAACTACATTGCTTTTAGTTGTGCAAAAAAAAATCTTGTATATTTTTTGTAATCAAAAGTGTCCATTTTTCTCTTGTAATCCTTTCTTTCCCCTTTTTGGTCAAGAACTTTTTCATAGTTGTAGTCATGAAAAGAATCTCCTACCATTCCCCTCTAATTTGGTTATAATGTAACCTTTTTATCTACTAAAAGAACAGTGGGAGTGATTCGGTGCTGAAGATTAAGAGGGTATAGTTGATGGATGAAGAAGGGAAAGGGATTCAAAGGTAGAGGACAGTTCCTTGTTAACTCTATGGTCAAGACTATGAAGGGGAGAAAGTAAGGTCAGATAAGAAGTTACGGGTTGGCAAAACAGAAAGAAATGGAGGGGATGTAAAGAGGAAGATGACAAATCAGGTACTGAACTCCTCAGAGAAGGAGAAAGAGTGACCTAGGGGTTGCTAGATGAGAGCAACAAGGATCTAGACAGGATGGTATAATTGTGTGGTGTATGTTTCAAAGGTGAAGTAGATGAATTATTTTCATTGACTGTGTCTGTTAGTGGCAATTAGGAGCAGAGATTATGTCAATTATTCCCCCTTGTCTAATGTGATGAAAAAAAAGAAGAGCTTAGCTCTGGAAAGGGTAATGAGAAATAAGATGACTTCTAGACAGAATGAGATTTTATGAGTGTTTGAAGACGGAAATATTTTTAGAGGAAGAGATGTAGAATGAAGCAGTATTTATCAATCAGCCAAGGATTTCTGATGGGTTCAATGGAAGGGACAGGAAGGATAGAAACTGAGGAGAGATACTAGATGAAAAAACAGGGAGTAGTAATTGGTGAAAGAGTTGTTGTCTAAAGAGATATCAACTTTGAATCACAGAAATATGAGAGTTCTATAAGGAGAAAAAATAATGACATAAGTACCAAGGTTCTAGCTAGAATGTGAAAAATGTGAAGGTGCCTCTGCCAATGGTGTCTTCTAGGAATATCCCCCTTCAGGGTTGGGATAGTGTTCAGAGGGGTCTATAGTAATGATGAATTGGAAAGTTATTTGAGCAAGGAAGCCTCAAATCCAAGGCAGTGCTTAGCAGAGATGGTGCCTTCATCTTTCAATAATATTCCTTGTGTCAGACCAGGGCTGAACTAAGCTTGAGCCTGATCAGTAATTGCAGCACAAAGAGAGGAGACAAAAGGCAATGGTAACGGTCCATGTTAATCATATTTGCTATCCAATAGCTTCTACCGCTATTTTTTTATCATTTTGCAAAAATTACTTGGCTCCAGATGAAACCCCTTAGTTTGTTGGGAGAAAGGAGGGTCATTGGCAATGAAGGCCAGAAAATAGTACGACGAAGGAACTTTAGAAGTCATCTAAAACAACACGAACATGGTCTTGAATTCAGTCTACAATAATGTCAACAAAAGGTCATCTGGTCATCATTTGAATACTTCCAAAGATCAGACACTGTTCTCTCCCAGGAGAGACCATTCTACTTTGGGACAGTTCTAATTTTAATTTTTATGTCTAGAGCCTCCTTTTCAATGACCTTCCTGTGGTATATGCCTTGTAGTGGAATCTCTGAATCAAAAAGTATGGGCAAGATGGAACAGTGCATAGACTTGGAGTCTACACTGGAGTCAGAAAGACCTGATTTTAAATTCTGCCTAAACATTTACAGCTGTGTAACCCTGTACATGTCACTTAGATGTTCTTCATCTCAGTTTCTTCATAAACTTGGAATAATAAGAGTACCTACCTCCAAGGATGTTAAGGATTAAATGGGGCAATATATGTAAAGCACTTTGCAAACCTAAAGCACCATATATGTGCTACCCAACTCTCACTATTGCTACTTTATTTGCAGCAATGATCTCTTGTTGATGGCTCATTGGGATCTCCGATTACTTTCCTAGATGTTCATTAAAATATCTAACAAAGCATGGGACACATAAAGGAAAGTGCTTGAATTCATACATGGTTAAAGTATTTTCAGAAGTAGGCTTAGCAGGGCCTACTTAGCCATAGAACTAATGGCATAATGCTGTTTTCCTTTTCTTCTTTCTGACATTGAGGTCTTTGAAATTGGCAGGATGATTAGCATATTATGATGATTTCTTAATCGTAAGAACGTAACATTTTAGAATTAGAAGGGACCTTAGAGATCATCTAATCCAACTCTTTTATTTTCCAGATGAGAAAACTAGTAGTGAGAGTAATTTAGATCCTAGAGTTAGTTAATTATAAACTCAAGATGAGTGTTCTGGTCTTTATTAAAGAATAGACTAGTTTTAACCTTAGCAAAATAGGAAAGTTGTTGTTTTTTTTAATCCAGGGCGTATCATTGCTTTAATCCAAATGTTTAAAATGATGAACATATAAAATTCCTCCAAATTATATGACAACTAGGATCAAACAAATCCACCTTTCTGAAGAGACAGTTCTTTCTGTCAAGGAGCCCACATTCCAAAAAGAGAAACAACCTAGGTAGTAGATTTTGGCTGCAAGTTAGATAGAAAGGGCAGATGTGCAGTGGAAAAGCAGATGATAATGTATCTTCTTTATTGTTACTTCCATTAATAAAACTATAAGATTTCAAACCATTTTGTGGTCCCGAAGACTTCAACAAGGAGAACTTTCTTTTCAAGATCTTTAGGAGTTGCTATGGAGGCAGAGGCTATAGGGTCTGAGGAGGCAACTTCTAGGTCAAATCTCCACAAGATTTGCTTCCCTGAGTATTGGTCCTATTATTGCTGGGATTTTTGAATCACCTAACACTACTGTTACCATGTCTGAATTCCTGACTCTTCTTTTACTTTTAGTTTCATGTACAATCTTTTTATTTGTTTAGTATTTTATTTTCCCCAGTTACATGTAAAACTAATTTTTAACATTAGCTTTTAAAACTTTGAGTTTCAAACTTCCTCCCTCCCTTCCTTCCCACACCCCTTTATTGAGAAGGCAAGCAATTCAATATAGGTTATACATGTGTAATCATGCAAAACATTTCCATACTAGTCATGTTGTGAAAGAAAACATACAGCAAAAAAAAGATCAAGAGAAATAAAGTTTTAAAAAGTATGCTTCAATATATCTTCACACAGAATCAGCTCTTTCTTCATTAGAGATCCTTCAGAATTGTCTTAGATTATTTTATTATTGAGCATAGGTATGTCATTCACAGCTGATCACCTTACAACATTGCCATCACTTTGTACACAGTACATTTCACTTTGCATCAACTCATGTAAGTCTTTCCAAGTTTTGCTGAAAGCATCCTGCTCATCATTTCTTACAGCACAATAGTATTCCATTGTAAGCACATACCACAATTTGTTGTTATTCCCCAGTTGATGGACATCTCCCCAGTTTCTAATTCTTTGCCATCAGAAAAGAATTACTATAAATATTTTTGTACATACAGGTCCTTTTCCTTTTTGTTTTTTATCTCTTTTGGGATACATGAATCTTGACTCTTGTACCTACCCTCTCAGCTATCCAAGTTAAATGTGCTCCTTCTAGAGTTTAATTTCTGAGGAAAGAATAATGATAAAATATGACCACAGGTTACAGGCTTTTGTAAAGTGAATGTAAGGGTGTCTATAAACAGAGAATGGATGGCTAATCACTAAAGAAAATTTCATTTTGCCACATCTGAACCAAAAATGACTTCTTATGCTCAACACCCTCTCACCAGGTATGAATTGGTCCAATTGATGAAGACCATTGATCTGTTTTAAAATCACAGACCAATCATCAATTAATCAGGAAGCCTCCAGACTTGGTAGATCTCTCTTTTTTTTTCTCTTTTGCACTTCCTCCTCACTTCTCTCTGTCACACACACACACACACACACACACACACACACACACACACACACACCCCATAGGCAATCAGTAACTCTCTAAGGTATGTGCCTGCTCCCCCACCAAAGAAAAGAAACAGGAATGCTATATTCATTGAACTCCAGGCAGGTATGATATTATAATTTCCCAATGTTGTGGATAAATTTTTAAAAAATATTTTCACAGAAATCGACTATGGTAGGAGTAGTGCTTGCCTTTCCAGAACACACCTTGGGAATACAGATCACAAGAAAACACAAAGTGATAAAAGAATACGAGAGGAGCGTAAGGGAACAAGGCAGGAACATCCCAAAATGAAGATAGACTTTACAACTTTGCCTAAATTCAGCCCTAGATATTGGCATCAGTTTCTAAAAGAGATCCTAACCTCCCAGACCTCGTCCTGATGTATGGCACCACCCCTGCTCCTCATGTTTCTCTCAAAAACTTTCAGTCCTGGACAGCTCCCAGACACTCAGCACTTCAATCATGTACCTGAGATTGGTGATCTGCCATTCTTCTTCCATCCCTACCTTCCCTCACCCCAGGATTACTGTGGGGCATAGATTTGGAGTGGTAGCACTGATGGTACACCTCCAACAATTGGAGACATGAAAACAGTTTGTCAACTGCCAGGTGCTTTCCTTCAGCCCCAATCATTCCCATCCTGCAATGAATATTAAATGATGGCTCCAGTACTTTTACTTTGATAAGAAAATCTTCCTGCCTGTGTGTGTGTGTGTGTGTGTGTGTGTGTGTGTGTGAGAGAGAGAGGGGGGGGAGAAAGAGAACATGGTTGTCAAAGATCTATCAAGAACTGTGTAGAAGATCAGATGCATTTGCAGTGAGACTAGGAGTTCTGGTCAACAGACCATGGAACTTACCATCTGGACAGTGGAAAAATGACCCCATGACTCAGTCTGCCAGTATCCTCAAGGGCCTATGTGTGGGTTCTTCATCTTCAGCCATACCTGATATGCTCCCACAGGGTTCCATGGTTGTCGACCTTCTGTTTCCATGAGGCAATGACAGCTTGTGATATCCCCTATAGCTCTGCCTTGACCATTTCCAGTTCTGCCAGGTAGTCATTTATCATTGATACAGTGGTAGGCATTGTGAGTACATATAAAGAATTAGGATAAAAACAGTTTTCATATAAATCTTGTCCAATGAAGAGGAACATGTAGCTTTATCATAGCTAAATTTGACCACAGGCAGTCTCCTTTGTAACAGAATGTGCCACAGCAGAGAGAGCATGACAGTGTTTGGTTAGTTCTTGGCATCTGGCCATTATTAGATTACTGAAGATTGGCAATAGAGAAATGAATTTTAACCTGAAAGTTAGGGAACAGGGTAGAACAAGAATGAGACACCAATTCAGAGCCCCATTCTAACATGGTCTGTGAAAGGAGGTTTTGTAATTAGGAGAGCTCCCTGAGGAACAGTTACAGTGTGTTGGGTACAGTGGATTGTTACCACAATTGAGGAGGCAGAGCTGTGAGAGCAGGAAGGCAGCAGCTGGCCTTAATGAGGGCATCAGACTTTCTTTCCTTCAGTGATTTCTAGAGGCTGCATATAGAAGCAGAGAGTTCAGAACTCTCAGTTTTTGCTCTCTAAATTGCTCCTTATTTGATGTTCAGTCATTGCAGTTACATCTGACTCTTCATGACCCCATTTTGGATTTTCTTGGCAGACATATTTAAGTGGTTTACCATTTTCTTCTCCAATTCATTTTACATATGAAGAAACTGAGGTAAATAGGATGAAGTGACTTGCTTAGGGTCACACAGCTAGTAAGCGTCTGAGGCCAAATTTGAACTCAGAAAAATGAGTCTTCCTGACTCTAGGTCAGCCAAGCTGGCTGCCCCCAAGTTGGTCCTTATACTAGGGCTATAAAGATGCTTGTGCTGGAAGCATGTGACAGTCAAGTCAAAACCACCACCAACAACCACCTTGATCACTATTTCCCCCACAACCTACAGGACCTGGAGCCTAAAAGCTTTGGGAATAACATTGCCCCACAAACCACTTAACCTGCCTCCAGCACAGCTTCTATTACCATCATTGAGGAGAGAGATCATAGTGGAGAAGGCCCCCATCTTCTTCATCACTTCTAACACTAACTGCTGGCCAACTGCTATCCAGGAATAGGGAGGCATAAGAGTACCCACTCCTGTCAGTCCAGTCCTCATAGTCATCAGGAGGAGAGGCAACTCCTGTGGAGAAGGGGCCAGCTATCCCCAACCAAACAATTATCACCCACAGAGCAAGTAAGCCAGCTTATCAAGAACAATGGCAATACACCATGAGGCAGAGACAGGAGGCAGCATGTGCCAGGAAAATCAAGGCATGAACAACACTACCTTGACTACCAGCTCCCTTCAGATTCTGATGAAGAAAGACAGGACCTGGAGCCCAAGAGCCTTAGGAATATCAATGCATCTAGCCCAGTGTCCTCTGCCATCATTCTGGGAAGGAAACCCTGTGGAGATGCATCCTGCCAAATGATATTGCTAGAGCTACAGCCACAGCTACTGAAGACCCAGAAAAGAAAGTTCCTGCCACCTAAATGTCTGATACTATCAAATGGTTCAACATCAGAAGCTGATACGATTTTGTCAGTAGAAATGACACTAAATGACATTGTTACTGTCCCAAAAGACCATGGTATCATTTCACCTCACTTGAAGCTGAAACCTTCCACATATGTGATCTCCCTCACTAGAATGTGAGCTCCTCGAGATTAAATGTCTTGCTCTTCTATTTCTATTTCTAGTATTCATAGTGCTTGTACTGTGCTTGTACAGAGTAAGAGCTTAATAAATGCTTTATTCATTCATTCATTGGAAGCAGCAAGAATAAGAGAGTCATGTGAGAAATCATGATGTGATTCTAGAGAATTTGGTTCCCTGGATGGGCTTTCCCCATGGACTTTAGTTTGGGTTTCTATCCCTCTATATTGTGTGTGAAAATAGGAAAGATCTCTTCTACTGGGTTGTGCTAGAGCCTGCTTGAGGTCTTAGGGAAAAAAAGTTGACCCAAGAGCTGGGCCACAATGCCTTCTGTCACAGGTGACAGCAGCATCCTTGACAACTTTTTCTCTTCTTTCATGTAGGCCTGTTTCAGAGGTTTGAGGATCCTTACCATCATGTCAACACAAAGGACTCTTCTGTTTATCTCTGTCTCTTCCTGTTGAGAGTATGATGATCCAGGTCGACTAATAGCAAAAAAGTTGTATGGGGATGGTTGTGCAGTTTATGACACTATGGGAGCAGCGATTGTGTCTGGAGCACCATTGCTGCTTCTCAAGTCTATAAATTGCTTTCCACTATCTCAGGAAATATTGGTCTTTCTAGCATAGTATGAGCTAGTATCTAATTCTTGTTGTTCAGCCTTTTTTGTCAGTCACATCTAATTCTTCATCACCCCTTTTAGGGTTTTCTTGGTAAAGATACTGGAGTAGCTTTCCACATCCTTCTCCGGCTGATTTTACAAATGAGGAAACTAAGGCAAACAGAATTAAGTGATTAGTGCAGGGTCATATAGCTAGTAAGGCCTGATTTGAACTCAGGAAGAGAACTTTTTCTAACTCCAGACACCGTACTCTATCCACTTGCTACCTAAGTATTTAATACCAGGCACAAAACTTATGGACCCAATTGTAGCCTTTGTGTGGATACATCAAATTTGGGTGATTTCTTCAGTGCAGGTATTTACTCTACTGCCTCATTAGTTGTTTTTTACTTAGTATTCCTGAGCTTCTGTAGATGAAATACTCAGCTCCTCTACAGCCAGCTCCACGATGACCCTCTCTAAACTTAGGCTGGTCCACACAAATTAGAAACTGGGCATCACTGGACTATTCAAAGCCTTGTCACTTCTGCAGGAAATGAAAGAACCTGAAAGGATTATACCATTATTACTATTAACTAGTATTTATAGAGAGTTTTAATGTTTGCAAGGAGTTTTATAAACCTTATTTCATTGGAGCCTCACAACACTCCTAGAAGGTAGATTCTATGATAATTCTCATTTTGCATATGAGGAAACTAAGGCAAGGGGAAGTGATTTTCCTAGGGTCACATAGCTAGGAAGTATCTGAGGCTGGATTTGAACTTAAGTATTCCAGAGCTCTATCTACTGTATCACCTAGCAGTCTATGACTACCAATTGCTATTAGCACAAATAAATGAAACTGGCTACTGTACAGACAAAATTAGACAGAATCTAAGGTTGGATTGTTCAGCAGACAAGAAATTATTTGACTCTTTGTGGTTCCTCTCTGGAGATTCTCTAAGAGATGCTTCTACCGGAGCTTTTTTTCCCCTGGTCTCTCTTCCCATTTGGTGGCTAATCCTAAGAAAGCTATCTACAAAGGTTCTTCTGGTCCATTTCCTTTCACTCTTCTTACTCTCCACAGGATGATTGGTGACCTGTCATTCAGCTGAAATTGCCCTCTCCAAAGTTACCAACTATCTCTTAATCGCCAAGTCTAATGGCAAACTCTTTTCTCAGTCTTCAGTCTTCTTGAGTCTCTGTAGCACTTTTTTTTGTGTTGATCACCCTCCCTTCGATGTTCTCTCTAGGTCTTTATGACACTAATAGCTAGCATTTATATTGAGCTTTAAGGTATGCAAAACACTTTACAAAACATTATCTAATTTTGTCCTTATAATTTGGAGAGTTGGGTGTTATTGTTAGTCCCATTTTGTGGATGAGGAAATTGAAGCAGAAACAGGTTAAGTGAATCACCCAAGGTCACACAGCTAAAAATGCCTAAGGTCATATTTAAACTCATCTTTCTGACTCCAGATACAGGGCTCTATCCATTTCACCACTTGGATGCCTCCTCTCTCCCCTACTCTCCTCCAACCTCTACTCTCCTTCACCTCAAATCTCATCCAATATGATGCCAAGTTCTGCCAATTTCATCTCTGAAAATATTCCCTCTCTCACCTGCCACTGCCACTATCCTGATGAAGGTCCTCATCACCATATACCTGGACAGCTACAACAGCCTTTTGGTTTGTCTCCTTTTCTCCCCCTTCTCCCCACTTCAGCCTATTTTCCACTCAGATGCCAGTGATCTCTCCATAGCTCAGATCTGATGATGTCGACTACTACTCAATAAACTCTACAGGTTCCTTATGACCTCCAGGATCAATTGGAATTTCACTGTTTAGTTTTTAAACTAAACCAGGCCTTCCTGACCTGGTCTCTTTCTTTGTAGTTGTCCTATGCTTTTCACACACACACACACACATACACAAACACACACACACACACACACTTTATGATCCACTAATTTTGTTTCTCCAACAAGACCCTCCATCTCACACTCTGAACATTTACATTGCTTTCTCACCATTCCCAGAACTCTCTCATCTCTGCCTCCTGGCTACTCTGACTTCATCCTAGTCCAAGTCAATTCCACCTTCCACTAGAAGCATTTTCTGTTCTCCCCTAATTCTAGTGCCTTCCTTTTGTTTGCACATGGTTGTTTACATGTTGTCTCCCTACCATTGGACTGTGAGCTTTTTGAGAATAGAAGCTATTTTTTGCTTTAATTTTACTTCAGTGCTTAGCATAGTACTTAGTAAATAATAGAGCTTAATCAATGCTTGTTGACTGGACTTGAATTTTTCTCCCTTTTGCCCCTCCTCAAACCCCCACCAAGTCTGGTTTCTGCATAAAAGACTGGCATTGTAGTAATGGTCTTTTGAATTATAGCAAATAGCAAATGGTAGCAAAAGGTTTATCCAAACTGAAAGGTCACTAAGAGCATTTTTTGATAGGAGAGAGATAAGAACCATATATAGGAATTTTCCAGGCCCAAGGCAAACAGACAACATCTGGGATAAGCAGAAAAGTATGAGCACTCAGCTGAATGAACAGAAGATTGTGGGGAAAGAGAGAAGGACCTGGGAAAATTAGAGTCAGGCTGTCACTGAGAGCCAGGTAAAATGAGTATGGAACTCATCTCAGACTATCATTTTATAGTCTATTTTAACAATTTATTCTTGATATGAGCTTAACCCCAGGTTCTAGGCTGCTCAAGTACTGTAATTGCTGCTATAGTTCTCTAAATCCAGCACCCTCAAAGAAACCCTGAGCCTCACCTTCCTCCTTCAATCTTTTCCATCCCTGGGCATGGCAGACCACCTCTACCTGGTGTCTCTGGGCATCAGAAATGATGGGAGAAGACCATCTGAAAGAAGCCATTACTATTCAGGAGAAGAAAAATAAGGTTGGAAAGCTTCCTTCAGTGAAAAGAGGATTGTGACTCCAGTGATATGACAGGCAAAGCAGCCACCATTAAAAGCCATTCAGTCATTCCCATAAAAGATCAGAGCTGAAAAAGAACTTGAGATAATCTCACCTAAAACTTTTATTTTACAAAAGAAAAAATTGAAGACCAAAGAATATAGTTCCAGAAGGTCCTGGGAATCTCAATGTTTTCCCAGGCATGAAGGCAATTCATATGATAAAAGTAGAAAACTAGAAAAATAAATCAAAAATTTAATGGCCTCAAATGATGGAGGGTGTGTGTTTCTCCATTTTTCAAAATGATGTGGTTGACTCCTTGGCTTCCAAAATGACTATCCAACCTAGGAACCACAGAAGGCTTTTACCTTGTAAGCCTCATTACCCCTCTTGCTGCCTGCATCTGTCTTTTGGTCTTTTCATTGTGCGTATGGGTAAGACTATCATGCTCCAGGCAAATCCATGTCCACTGGCTTGGGGAAGGGGAAAGTAACCATGAGGGCAGGACAGACATGCTCCAGTTCCCAGAGGCTGTGTGCCAGCAGCATCTAAGAGAGGTAAGAACCAAATAGGACACACTCCAGGGAAGAGTTGCTACCTTATAAAAGGAGACTGCTTGGCTGTGGGGCTAGTTGGACATACCTTTGACAGTAACTAGCAGCTCAGGAAAATGCTTAGTTTTGCCAGTTGAGCTGTTGTCTGCATAGGCTTCACTGCACAGCTGAAACTGTTCATGGACGTCACCTACTCCCCAAGTCCCATCCTCCATGCCAGGAGTACCACACTAACCTCACTGAGGAAGTTTTCTTTAGTCTCCAAAATGGCAGGAAGACCATTCAAGCTGATAGGAGGTGAAGCACAGTACTGTCCTTAAATTTGGAAAGTTCATGGGAACATTCCAAGAGTCCTTTCATGGTCCACTTTACTTGACCAAGCAATGAATTCCAGAGGTAGGGAAGCCTATTACAGAAATTGAAAAAGTGGTGGGCACAGCTTTTCAGACCTCCTCAAAGGCAAAAGCAATATTACAGTATCAGTACCTACAGGACATGGGTATTACCTGATATTGAGCCAAAATCTACCTCCCTGTAACTTGGACCTAGCAATCCTCATTCGACAAGCAAAGTAATTGTAGTAATTCTGTAGCAATTCTTTCATTAACAATGATAAGGCCATGACTTGCTGAAGTTCAGTAGCAGGACAAAGAGGTGAGTCTAGTCTGCAACTTTTCCACAAAAGCACAGTTGAAAAAATGTCTTCCCTGTTGTTTAGAACTGCTTCTTTAAGGACCACAGCAACGATCAAAAAACCTTACCAAATCTCAGGCAGTTTCCAGAGGATTGCATGTCAACCTGATTTACTTCAAAACTGAGGAACCATTTTTCTAGGGAGACATTTCCTCTGTTGCTCCTATACATGGAGGTCACTTACAAGAAAGAGGAAAAGATGCAAATGAGAAAACAAATCAGAGTCCTCATGTTGCTCTCATTTCATTCTTTCTATTCAGCCTGATTTCTATGCATACCCTTTACCCAAGGGGTGATCAGTCTGAATAACTCTATCCCTAAATTTTTCTTCTTTAAAAAAAAAACGTTAAAGGTTCATTCAAGCCTTTGATATCACTAAACACCTTTTGAATTATTTAAGTCCATTGACAACCTCACACAGGTACCTTCCATTCTGAAGAAAGAGATGGTAGGTGGGAGCTGCTAATAGTCAAAATTCATCTAGGAATAGGTTCTTAAGTGTGTGTGTGTGTGTGTGTGTGTGTGTGTGTGTGTGTATATGTTTGCATGAAAGAGCCTTTTGTCAGACTTTTGAAGTTTAAGATTCCATTCTCAGGACTTTCTAAAATAATCAAAGTAAATGTTAATTTTCAGTTAGAGGTTAGTGAAAATAAAGACATCATTTTTTCCCATCCAAGTTTCTGGCTACTCTGAAATCTAGCCATGGACTGCAGTGTAACAACCTTTGATTTAGGAGAAGAAAGGAGAGAGTATACTTTGGCTTAAAATTATGCAGGTGCTGCCCTCCACAGTAATGGGGAAGGAGATACTTAAGAGAAAAGATAATGAGTTTCATAATTCCCAATGGCCCTAAATTAATACACGATATGGGACCACTATCAAGCAGCAAGGGGAATTTTGTAGTGGTCCTGTCTCAGTTTGAGTTCAGGGCCAAATCATGCTAAAAGCAAAGGAAGTTGGCTACAGAGTGAAAGGAAAGAGGTTTATCTGTAGATTAAATGTATCTGTCTGTCTGTCTGTCTGTATTCATCCTTCATTTTTAAAAAAAACCATGCCGTCGGAGAAATGATGACATGACTTGCACTTGACTTTGTTTTGAGTGAGGGAGGGCTGTGCAAGGTCATCACATCCCCTCCTGGGCCATCTGGATCCAGTGACCAGATATTCATCAGGATGACTGGAGAAGGCCCAGGATGCACTAGGAGACCTTGACCTATTCATGTACTCACTTAGAGTGAGGTAATGCCCATTCAGTGAATAGACCTCTTTAAAGAAGTAAATCCACAAAACAGAGAAAGAAAATTATAGACCAATTTCTCTAATGAATATAGATGCAAAAATTTTAAATAAGATTTTAGCAAAATGAATA
>CM053772.1:245238866-245270778 GCA_028658325.1 Potorous gilbertii | reverse complement strand
ATTTTGTTGTTGTTGCTCAATCATTTAGTTGTGTTTGACTCTTGGTGACCCCGTGGGCCATACCGTTGTTCATTGGCAAAAATACTGGAGTGGTTTACCATTTCCTTCTCCAGAAGGTTAAGACAAACCATTTGTGGACAAGCATCCAGAGATAATAAAATTGGTGACTTCATGTCTAAAAAAATATTTCATGAGAACATTCTAAGTGGCTCTAATTCTACACTTTTCCCCTGACCTCTGATTTCATTGATACAGAGAACTCATTTTTTTAATCTTCCCATTTTTAAAATTTTTTTTTAGTGTTCTACAATCACTTCCTTAAAATTAATATTTTATTCCCCCCCCACCTTTCCCCCACTACCCACCTCCCTCCCCACGACAGCATACAATTCTGTATAGGTTCTCCATGTACTTTCCTATTGAGTACATTTTCACAATAGTCATGCTATGTAGTCGAACTAAAATAAATGGAAGAAATCACATAACAAATCAAAACGTAATACACTAAAACCTACACACATACAAACATGATCTGCTACATTCTGTGAATGACTTCCATATTTCTTTCTCAATACAGAGAACTCTTGATGAGGGGACTTCTTTTTTTAGGCCTAAGTAATGCCTGGGAGCACTGAGAGGTTGGATGGCTTGCCTAATGTCATGTATTGACAGTATATGATAGGACCAGGTCTTCCTGACTGCAAAATCATCATTCTATCCACTTGTGTGATTCTATTTCACTACATCTTTCTATAAGACCAAACTACCATGTTTCTAGATCAGAAATTCAAGATATATGTAATAGACATTTATTCTTTCTCCTAATTTCCTAGGAAAAAATTCTCTCAGATTCAGAAGTCTGTCTTCCACAGTGGCTAAGTGATTATTTAAAAAAGTCATTGTCTATAAGCAAAAGGGACAAATAAGCTAGAATGTCACCGAGATCAATGGTACAAAACTTTCTAAAGACAATGAAATTTCACCTGTCAGACACATGGGAAGCAAGCTATGTACTGTATCCAAAACAATGTAACCCAAAAATACCATGCACACACATTTTTCTAAACTTTCCAATATTCTCCAGACTTGATCATTCCTCTGAACTCCCCAGGTAAGAACTATTATCTGCTGAGAGATGAGAGTAAAGTGAAAGGATGAGTTACAGCAGGCTACCAAGTTAGAACTGGAGTGGGTGAATACTAGGGATCTGTCACAAGACAGTTATCTCCTATGGTTAAATTCTGATTCATGGCTATTAGCCTTATTCTAGCTTTTATTAGGGGCTCCAAAAACTGAGCAGAGTGAAAAGGTGAAGTGCCTATACTGTACTTCTCTAAAATTGATCTATTCAAAGGGTCAGATGCTGACTTTGCTAATGAACTCAACTGATTATGCTGTTTAAGATTTAGGGCAGATAATTACCAAGAGGCAAATAAATAAACCTATTAAACTCACATGTAATTTTGGAGTAACAAGCTGTATCTAAAATTGAACAAGAGTTGGAGAGAACCTTGGGTTGCCTTTTTTGATACTAACACGATTCTTTTAATAATCCCAAACTCTCTCTGAAACAAAGGCTCATTGTTTTTTAACTAGAATATTCCCCTGGTAGTGATCTCTGATTGGGAGTCATACAATTCCAAAGTGGTGAAAATGCAAAGTCGAAGGTCACCAAAAGCTCAATGGAGAAGTAATTTGTCATGAATGAGTTGTAACACATAGCCAACAAAGGATTGGTCAAGACGAGTGACTTGAAGTAAATTAATGATGCCCTTCTTCACCAAAAAGGCATGCCATATGATGAGACTGAGGGACAAACTGGTATATGGCCCAAAGCTACACTGGTACTAACACAGTGTCAGGAGAACTGGAGGAAGGACTTTAGTCTTTCCAGGTATGTTGAGTCAATGTCTCATGGAGGATGGACAAAAGTCACATGGGTAAGAGGGAATCGGTGGATTGCTATATACACCACCAAAGAGAGTACCACATTAATAGCACACTGACATCTCCAAGTGTCAAGGAAACTAATGACTGTGCTACTCCAATGATTTGGAGGTCAAGCAATAAATTGGATTGGTTGATATTTGAACTGCTTATAGAAGTAATGGTTTTCTCTGCATCAGTTATACATACTGTGAGTACTGGGTACCTACAGACTCAAGTTGGGATCAGAAGATGAGTTGAAAGCAAGCTTAAGATAATTCCTAGTGTGTGGCCCAGGACAAGTCAGTTAGCTTCTTCCATTCCTAATTCTCTCATTGTTGATGTCCTCTGAGATCTCTTCCAGCTCTAAGTCAATTATTTTATGTCCTTTTACACACATGCAATATGGAATGCTAGACAAGGGTTCTATTGGAATTTAGAACTCCTAATGAGGTATTTTGTTTCTTCCATACAAGCACATTTTAGAGCATGTCTCAGAAACTAAGCAGTTGGGCTCTATGGCTAAATCATAACAGAGCAGAGACAAATAGGGTAGAATACCAATCTACTCTGAAAAATGATTAGTCCCCTTGTCCTACTTACAGCCATGACCCAGGCATGTTGACATCCAATAGACAATGTAATATAAAGACAGGGGGGTTGCCACAGTCTGGTGGGTTTTGTGAATATACTTGGGGAAGATTGGTAACTGATTCTCTTGGAACATCGCTGTTGTTAGCACTGGTTTCAGAGAGAAATCCAGAGGTGTAATTCTCATTATCACTAATGAGTGTCAAGTGGTTAAAATTCCAGACACCACTTAAGAAATATTCCATTAACTGCCTCTTGCAGACTAGGTAAGGCCAATTGTCTTTGCCAAAAAGTGGGCCCAGTTTAAATCTATCCATGTGCCCCTCCTCTGTATCATTTTCTCTCAGAAAAGGACTCTCACTGACATAGAAGGCAAGGTTTTGGGCAATCACATTCAGTGAAGATGGAGTAAAAGAAAACCACCAAGTTGCTCATTGCTACTCTATCCCAACCTGAATGGGGCTCATTGCCTGGGGTGCCCATGAGAAAGAAAAAGGCAACCTGGACTGGGAACAGTGTATTTTAAAAGAACAGACAATAGACAAGTGGTCCCCGAGAGAAGAATCTCTGTCCTACCTGTTAAAAATAAATATATCTTCAGCAAGGGCAGGAGAGGGGCACTCTTCCTTGACTTGGTCATTTGGGAACTGTGAAACTGGAGGCAAGAGAGTTGGGAAACAGATGTGATTCAAAAAGCCTTTCATTACTTATCATAGATTCAAAGACAAAACAAAAAATCTATTCTCTGTCTTCAATGAGAATATCTTCTAACAGGTGTACCTCTGTTTGTGTGTGTGTGTGTGTGTGTGTGTGTATGTGTGTAAGAGGATAAATAAAATATAGATAACTTGGAGAAGGTACCTGGAAAGATTTTCTCTCAGACATGGTACCCCAGAAGTATCTTGAAAATAAATTTCTAAGAGGCTAAGAAAAGAGTGTAGTCCAGGCATGGTGGAGAGTTTATTCAAAGACATCAAAGTTGGAGGTGGATGGTCAAGTTTAAACACCACCAAATTATCAAGTTTGACTGAAAGATAGAATTAAGGAAGGGAGGTAATGGAAAATTAATCTAGAAAAGCCAGCTGGAGCCAAACGATGAAGGGCTTTTAAATGGATAATTTCATCCTATATGACCTGGACTCAGCTGCCAATCTCTTCCCTCTCCAGTCTCTCCTCCATTCATCTGTGATATTGATAGACCTAAGGCACATGACTAGGAATGTCAGGCACAATTATCTCTATGCAGTCAAAACACACACATACATACACATATATGTGTATATATACACATGTGCATGAGAAGAAAGGATAGATATATGTGTATATACATTTATAAATATATATACATGTGTACATGCCCTGTATACATATACATACATGTGCATATTGAATATATGCATACATAAATACATATCCATATATATACATATATATATTGTTTCTCCTTTAAATTGTAACTTCCTTGAAAGTGGGAACGGTTTAATTTTGCTTCTGTTTTTCTGGTGCCAAGCATCCAGCAGGTGCTCAATAAATATCTGATGAATTGAACCCAGGGAGCCATGGTTTTAAGTTTGGAAGGTATCACATCACAGACCCAGTATTTCCCTCATTTTGTCTATCATGTCCACAACCTTCATAGAGTTTCATTTCAATGACTTGCACATTTTAAGTATAACCAAATGCCTTCCCATAACTCGTGAACTGATTGCTGTGGCTAAACCATTAAAGAATCTGTCATTGCACCTCCCATCACTGGCCCCTGCAACACATGTACATGTATAGGACAGATAAAACTACTGACGTTTCTTTAAGGCTTTCAGTCCTTTCCTCAGAACCCTGTGAGGTAGGTACTAGAAGTATTTATTGTCCCCAAATTGCAAACTGAGACTCCAAGACTTGCTCAGGGTCTCACAACCAGTGTCAGCATTGGGTTGCCACCCAGACTCCAAGACTTGCTACAAATGTACATGTATAATCCTAGAGGTTATCTCTGTTCAACTCTATCATTTTACAAATGAGGAGACTGAAGCCCTGAGCACTCAGATTACTTGGCCATGATCATACTGGTACAAATTGGCAGAACCTGGATCCGAGGCCATATTATTTGGCTCCAGATCCACTCTATCATGTTAATGTGTTGATAAACCTCCATCAGACATTTCAGGGGTAATGGAGAGGAATATCAAGAAGAGATGGTTTCTTTTCAGGGTCTCATGGTTACTTACTGCCAGGCTTCCACAGTTATTAATACAAGGAAGCCCAAAGCTCCAGGGAGGAGGGTTCAGGTCAAAGAGACAACTGTGCCTAAGCTGATTGCAGAGTTATCCCTCACCAGCCCTTTGGTTTGCCCTGTTCCTGAGATCTCAAGCAACTTACAGTATAGCTTTATGTCAAATTCACACAACACCCAAGAACACATACACATACACATACACAGAATTCCAGGGAAAACTATCCAATTACCCAGACTCCCCAGTGATGTAATACTCTGCCACAAAGAGACTTTGCTTGATTTTCTTCCTCTCACTCCTTTGTTATAGCCATAATAGAAAAGTCATGTCAGAGGCCTGAACTCTCCCCTTTTGTTTGCTGCCTACAGACATCCCTAGAAAGGGGTGAGGTTGATTCTGTCATTACAGCTATTGGCTTCTCTGTTCTCACTGCCCAAATGTCTGGTCCATCAACATCCATCAACAAGCATTTATGGAGGAGGTACTTTATTAGGCACCCGGTATACAAAATTTAAAAAAAGTAGTCCCTGCCCTGAAGGAGCTTATGTTCTATCTCTAATAATCTGAAATAACATTAACAGAAGTACGGTATTCAGAAGAAGGAAAACCCTCGTAATGTTCAACATCTCTGAAATACTTGATTCAGTAATAACAAGGTGGGAGGGGAAGCTATAAACAGGAACATTTCCAGAGTAGTATAACTGCGGGGGCAAAGAGGATAGAAACATCATCTGTTAAATCATTCAACAAATATTAAGCATCTGCTACATACAAAGCACTATGCTCCCCTCCCCTTGGGGGGAGGGTGTCAATAAAAGACTAAATAAGGTGGTGAATAGGAATCAAGGAATCCACACATAAAGGAGTCACAGTAGAAATCAGATCGGGGTGAAACAGAGGATCAAGAATGGGAGATCCAGATGAAAAAAGTGAGATTTAGTATGCCGAGCAGTAAACAGAGACAGTGCTAGATTTGGACAGGAAGATCTGAATTCAAATCCTACCTCAGACACTTCCTAGCTGTGTGGCTCTAGGTAATTCATTTAAACCTCTAAGCCTCAGCTCCTTGCGTATAAAATGGCATAAAAATAACACCTCCCTCTCAGGATTATTGTGAGAATCCTCGGAGCTAGCATATGAAAAATGCAAGTGCCACATAAATACCAGAATCGTAGCAGGTTTCAAGATGAACGGTGGTGGGGTTGTGGATTAATCTGTAAACCCACCATTTTAATAATCTATGAACTGTCATTAGAAGAAGACACCATTTCCATTCTCAGTTCTGCAAATCTTCTTCACCTGTGGATTCCAAACAGAAGAGTCTAGAATTCCTGCTTGGGGTGAATGAAGCTATGTTTAAAAGCCATGGACAGCAGGCACAGTTGTCTTATTTTGTTTCTGCTTTCTTCCCTAAGAAGGATTTTCTCCATCCAGAATAACAACAAAAAGTTAACAGGGACCTACCTCAATGTCTTCAATGAAGTCAACTCACCCAGTCTAGATTAAAGGTTACTGAGGGAACTGCAGATGTGATTTCTGAGCCATGGTTATACCTGAAAAAGCCTGGCATATAGAAGAGATGCAACAGAACTAGATAAAATCCCAATTTCCAAAAAGGGGACAAGCTAGACTCTTTTGTTCTTTTTATTTATTTATTTTTAGTTTTCAACATTCATTTCCACAAAATTTTGAGTTCCAAATTTTTCCCCATCTCTCTCCTCCACCCCATAATGCCTTGCATTCTGATTACCCCTTCCCTCGATATGCCCTCCCTTCTATCTTCCCTGACCCCCATCTTCTCTCTTTTCTTGTAGGGCAAGAGAGATTTCTATACCCCGTTACCTATAGTTCTTATTTCCCAGTTGTATACAAAAACAATTCTCTCAACATTCATTCCTAATGCTTTGAATTCCAACTTCTCTCTCTTCCTCCCTCCCCACCCATCCCCACTGAGAAGGCAAGCAGTTCAATATATGCTATATATGTGTAGTTTTGCAAAAGACTCCATAATAGTCATGTTGTGTGAGACTAACTATATTTCCCTCCATCCTACTCTGTCCTCCATTTATTCTATTCTTTCTTTTGATCTTGCCCATCCCCATAGTGTTTACTTCTAATTACTCCTTTCTCCCATTTGCTCTCCCTCCTATTATCCCCCTCACCCTACTTGCCCCTTCTCCCCTTCTTTCCTATAGTGTAAGATAGATTTTCATACCAAATTCAGTGAGCGTTATTCCCTCCTTAAGTCAAAAGTGAAGATATTAAGTTTCACTTAAAACAGGGATAAAATAGTACCTATTTGTTTTGACCATCAAATGAGTTAACATAAAAACTTTAAAGTGCTATGCTACCTTTAAAAAATAGGAAGGACATAGAAAGGAAGGGTCACATTAGAATATTTGTAAAGTGCTTAGAACCATGCCTGGCACATAGCAGGTATTTAATAAGTCCTTATTCCCTTCTCCATTCCTTTCTAGGCTGCATTCCCTGTTTTTACAGTTGAGGAGATTGAGTCCTAGATTGTGGATGGTACTCGCTGAAGGATTTGAACCTACATCCTATGATCACAAATCGAGCTCTCTGCCCGCTGAAGTCCACCTCCCTATAATGACATTCTAAGACCTCCATTCCTATACCATAATGTCAGAAAGATCCACGTTAAAATCCAGATGATCAAGGTTCTGTTACTACAATTCCACCCTAGGCAGGTTCTAATGCACAGTAAAAGAAAGAGCATTATTTTGGGAATCTTAATACATATGTTTGTATTATAGCATGTGTCGAGGGCATTCTTGAAGTGTCTTCCCCTTGTTCTTTTGTGTTCCTCTATGTCTCCTCTGAATAAGGTGCCATTTCTGAATCTAGCATTTGTTTTTTGCTAAGTAAAGCAACAGAATTTACCTTGGTTTTTAATAATCTCAGTTTGGATTTCTTCTTTTCCCACCAACATGAATGCAATTAAATCAGTCTCTAAAGATACAAGACATCATGCTCACTGCCCCCAGCCCTTCCCCGCCACTGCAAAACATTGTAGACATTCATTTGAAAATGGACGTTGGTATTCATAGTCCTCCACTGAGCCATGACAAACAACGGCACTCTATGGCCCGAGGAGGGAAGAGAGCAGGCTGAGGAGAGAACATGGCAGCTGCAATGTTCCACAGCTGGCCTCTCCTGAGACCTGGGCCAGTGTCCCTGCAGAAGCACTCCTGATGCTGCCACATGGTCCCCCGCCTGCTCCCAGCCTGCTGTTGGAGGAAGAGAAAGGGCTGCTCCGCTCAGGAATCCCCCGAGGAAGTTCAACTCTCAGCAAGGGAGAGTCAGATGAAATACCTGACCTAGCAAGGTATTGTGGCTTTACTTTCTGCTTGCTGTGCCAGCACAGAAAGAGATTAGGCAGAATTCAAGAGAGCAGAGGGATGGAAGGGGCAAGAAGCAATGTCTCTGATAGAGGACACAGGGCCCGATTTGGAGTGAGATCAAGGGTGCCTGTGCTGTGACTTATGAACTGGGGCAAGGCCCTCGCTGAGCATTGGCTTCTGCATCTGGCAAATCTCAAGTGTATGATACAATGGGAAGAGCCCTGGTTCTAGAGCGGATGAAATTGGTCTCTGATGCTTACAATCTGTGTGACCCTGAGTAAGTCACTGAACCCAAGACTCAACTTTTTCATAAAATGAGGCTGGTAGAAGAACTGGCCCACAAAATTCTGTTCCAGCTCTCTGCGATCTTATATTACTGTAAAACATTGTTCCCATTTGAACCCAGGGCTGTTGTATCAAATAATTTAATTCAATTTGACCAATATTTTCTGTAAGACACAGTCCCAATCCCAGTGCTCAAGAAGCATAAAGGACAAAGGCATACCTACAAAGAAATACAAAACACTATGTGTCAGCTTTTTTTTAGCAAAAAAAGAAAAGGTATTAGCTAGTTCTCTAGAAGTCATGACTCAGGAAGGGAAGGGTTGGAAGAACCTTGACTATTCTTTGTAAAAATATTTAAAATGGATAGCATCATAGATATAGAGCCAGATGGGAACTTTTAGGCCATTCAACATTGAACAGAACTTGCTCATTTTACAGATGGGAAGACCTAGACCTATGGAGATTAACTGACTTGCCCATAGTCACACAGGTCATCAGTGACAGAGCCAGGGTTTGAATCCATGTCTTATAACATAGACTAACTCAGGAATTATGATTGAATTCAAAGATGTTTTTACTGTTCCACATTGCCTCTGTCACATTCAAAGAAGACTATGGCTTTCAAAATCCCTCTTTACTTTGGTAGAGTTCAGATTTATCCCCATTTTCTTTCCTTTATTGTTACTGGGAATTCAAGAGTGTTTAGTTCAGAGGAGCAAAACTGGGTGCTTGCATTAAGGCCCTAGTGTGCCCTTGATGGATGGAGCTCCCACAGCCAGTGTTATACACTGACATTTTCTAGCCCATTGCCTAGTTCTAACTGCTGGGAAACCAAATGATAGCTGTAAGCAGGAACATCATTATCTAACACACTCTGGCCTTTACAGTCCTCCTCCTCATTGGACCAGCCTCTTTCCCTAGTGGATATCACAAACCAGTGACAGCTCTCTTATAAAAGCCAGAGTGGTAATGAACTGTAACATCACCGTAGGCATCGGGGAAGGGAGAAAAGATGCTCAGAAGGTAGGCGAGATCTGCCACACAGCAAATACCTTAGCAATTAGACATGATGGGAGAAAGGATTCTGGGGAAGAGACAGGGTTCTTAACAGTTTGTTGACTCCAACTGTTTACAACATTCTCAAAGTCATAATCCTCTGTTTATGACAGAGGAAATGTTGGCAGTAGAAATGATTACCATGTTGCAAACAAAGCATGACTGCTGGAGGTGATAGGAAAAGAGAACAGCAGGTGCCCGCTCTGCTTCAGGAGAGTCGTTTTCCCAGGTGCCAGGAATGCAAAGGCATGAAGTGCCTGCTGTGGCGTCTCTGGGTGACAGACTGACAAAAGAAATGGAGGGGGAAAAATGTTAGGATGCTTTAGTTGAAAGCAATGAATCCACTCCTGGATATTCAAAAAAGGGAATTGTAATAGCTGACATTTGCTTAGTATCTAAGGTTTCCAAAGCATTGAACACATGTCATCTCATTTGACCCCCACAATAACACTATGAGGAAAACATTGTAGTGATTGTTACCCCCATTGTGGAAATGTCAGCCTGGCATAGCAGGCCTTGGAATCAGAAAGCTCTAACTTCAACTACTGACTTTTGCCTCCTGTCAGTGACCTTAGACAGCTCTTTTCTTTTCTCAGGACCTCAGGACATCATCTAGCATGGGAGTTCTTAACCCTTTTTTGTGTCATGTTTTAAAATTCATAAAATGAAATACAGAGGATATCAAAAGAAACAAATTATGCCAAAATAAAAATGTATATATGTATGTATTTAAAATGAGTTTATGGACTCCAGGTTAATAACCCCTGATCTAAGGCTGTAGAAGTTTACACGTCACATACACTGTCCAACTCGATAGATATATTGGTTACTTTCATGGAACCATCTCTGTCTCTCTCTCTCTCTCTCTCTCTCTCTCTCTCTCTCTCTCTCTCTATCTATCTATCTATCTATCTCTCTTTCAACAAGAAATGGCTCTTTGAGTAAAAGAAGGCTATATTTGCAAACATAAGATATCAAATTTTTTTTCAAAGACCCTAGCTTGCAGAAGAGCTACTTACCTTGGTGAATTATGGGAGATTCTACACTGAGCCCTCCCTACTGATTAAATCCTAAGTTGAGACTAAAACCAATCAATACTTGTTTACAGATGGAGAAACTGAGGGCCAGAGAAGTAAAAGTCTTTCCTGTGGCCAAAAGATTAGCCTAGCTCTTTTCCCTTTACACCAAGTGAATCACATTCATGATAACCCATATGTAAAAAAATAACCAGAAGCTTGCATATAGGATTTTGCAGACATAAAGCAAAAGTGGATTCAAAGTTTAAAAAAAAATGTTTAATTTTTTAAAAAAACTTATTAGGTAAAATAGTAAAATAGTTTTGATTTTTTGTTTTTTAACTTAAATTTTACTTTTGTAACTTTCATTCATTTTAAGGCCTAAACTCAGGTGTTATTGTTTTCTTCTGTGTGCATCTAATTTAGCAATCTGCAGATGTTAATTAATTTGCGAATTAGCCTTTTTTTGGACTGTAATATTCACTGCACACAGGTGCCGAAAAGCTCAATCTGTAAACAGAAGTGATCAAAAATGTGCTTTTTGAAGAAAAAGGACAAAAATAGCTACTAATAACAACATAAAACAGTCATAAAAACATACAGTTCTTCAAAGCTGGCAAAGCACTTTCCAATCCCCATTCTCCTCAGCCATTGTGGAACGTTGGGCACGACTGGTCACCCTCTCTTCCTTCATGCTCTCTTATTTCTAGGTTTTTGGGACATCATTCTCTCCTAGTTCTCCTCTTGCCTGCCTGACCACTTCTCTGTTTCCCCTTCTAGATCCTCATTCAAATCATTCCCTCTAACCTTCAGTGTCCCACAAGATTCTGTCCCGGGTCCTCTTCTATTCCACTTCCATACAACATTGGGTGACCTCACCAGTTCCCAAGGATGTAATTGCCCTGTCTATGCTAATGATTCTCAAATCTACCTCTTCTGCCCTCAGCTCCAATTGCATCTCTAATTGCCTTTCAGACATCTTGAACTGGATGTCCCAGTGGACTTCTTAAACTCAACATGGCCCAAACTAAACTCATTATCTTTCCCACTAAACTCACTATCCTTACACCTTCTTTATTACTGTTGAGTGTAACAGCATCTTCCCAGACCTGTAGCTTCATAATTTGGGAGTCAGTCTATCTACCTCTATCATCCTCACTATCCCCCACCCACTCCCATATCCATCTGTTACCAAGGTCTGTTGATTTTATTTTTGCAGCATCTCTTCTCTCTTCTGACACTGCCATCACCCTGGGGCAGGCCCTCATCACTCTCACTATTGGATTATTGCAAAAGCCACCAATGGGTCTGCCTGCCTCACATATCTCCCCACTCAAATCTATCCTCCATTCAGCCACTAAACTGATTTTCCTAAAGCACAGGTCCAACCATGTCATACCCTTACTTAATAAATTCTAGTCCTCCCTATTGCCTCCAGGATATAATACAAGACCGTTTATTTGGCATTCAAAGCCCTTCATAACCTAATCCCTCCCTATCTGTCCTGTCTTATTCATCATGTACTCTAATCTAGTGACACTGGCTTCCTTGATGCTCCATTAACAAGATACTCCATCTCTTAGCAATAGGCATTTTCTCTGGCTGTCCCCCATGCCTGGAAGGCTCTCTTTCTTCATCTCTACCTACTGGTTTCCTTCAAGTTCCAACTAAAATCTTATCTTCTACAGGAAAACTTTCCCAATCCCTTTGAATTCTAATGCCTTCCTTCTGCTAATTATTTCTTTTTTCTGCAGTATATAACTAGTTTGTTCGTTGTCTGTCCCCATTAAATTGTGAGCTCCTTGAGGGCAGTGACTGTGTTTTGCCTTTTTTTATATCTCCAATGTTTATCACTTAAAAGATATTTCTTTACTATTGACTACGTACATCAACTCATTTGATTCTGAATAAACATTCCTGGAAGGAAGATGCAACTATGATTGTCATTTTATAAACGAAGCAGAATCAGAGAATTCGGAGCTGAAAGAGACCTTGGAAGTCCAACCCACTGAGGAAACTGAGGGAAAGCAGTTAAGTGACTTGCCCAACATCACAAGTGCTGTTAGTAAATATGTGAGAAGGATCTGAAATTAGGACTTTCTGATTCCAAGTCTATCATGATTTACTACTTACCTCCCCCATTACAATGAACATAATACATGTATCTTATAGAATTTCCAAGTTGATAGGGACTCTATGTATTATAAAGTTCACTGCCCTCACTTTACAGATAGTGAAACTGAGCAACAAGAATATTAAGTGACTTATCAAAGGTCACATAGCTAATGATAAATTTTAATAAATAGCTCACAATTTTCACAGTGTTTCATGGTTAAAAAAGCATTCTCTCCATGACAACCTTAATAACAGTGAAACTGTTATGATTCTAATTTTAAAGAAGAGACTAATGAGTCTCAGTGAAGTTAGATGACTTGCCTAGGGCCACATAGCTAGCATGGGGCAGAGCTGGGACTTAAACATAGGTTTTCTGTTTCCAAGTCTGACTTGAGTTGTGAAGAATTTGAAATTATATAATGAAGGAATGAAAAAGAGCTTCAGATCAGATTTAAAATCAGTTAGAATATTCGGCATGGCAGTTCACACCTATTGTCCTGCTACCGAGGAGGCTGAGATTGATGGATGGCTTGAGTTTGGAAATTCTAACCTGCAATGTGATCAGGTGTCCACTAAGTTTCGAACCAGTAAGGTGAGCCCCCAGGAGAGGAGAGCCAAAAGGCTACCTAAGGAGGAGTGAACTGGCCCAGGTCAAAGTTTCCAGGCAAATCAACAATGGGATTGGGTAAACAAATGGCCAAAGTACATCCAGCACAGGTAAGAAGACCCTCCTCACCCAGCCCCACCTCCAAATCAGTTAGAATATTGCTTAACTTTAGACCTTGCCTAGCTTCTTATAAGTGATATGTCCTTCAATGAGGATGCTTATTTGACGAGCTATATTCATTGAGTGTCCTGCTAAAATCTCTAGAGATCCTGTCTAGGAGATACAGTGAAGTATTGTTGACAAAGGATCATCTGATAATGACATGAAAGGAAAACACTAATAATATGCCCTTTATTCTCCCATCTATTTGGTTATGGTGGGGGTGGTGGGAGAAGGGTAAATTTATGCATGAAGGAGAGTATCCAGGCCCAACATGATCATGATGGTTTTCAAGGAACTCCTGATTTTTTCCTTTAAATCCAATTTTCCAGTTGGTTTGGCTGGGGCAATAAGGTGTCAAGTGCCATGACAGAGGTCAGTGCTAGAAGGTGTTTGACTTTCTTTACATAATTCATCAGAACATTTCAGGGGTGAAAAATCCATCTTCATTGACATTTGTCCTGAGTAGTGCTCACAAATCAAAGGGAAGTCAGTCTAAGGCTATGCTTATTTTTTTCCTATGAAAAGAAGCCCCCAAATACTGTTTCAATTGGATATGTGTATTTACATTTAGGTGGAAAGTCCCTGGAGAAAGCTTAAGAACACAACTTCGGAGCGGTACCCAAGTGGGAAATGGAGTAAGTCTATTGGGCTCCTTTTATCTCTGTTAATTTTACCTTTGCTGCCATTACAATTATTTTCTTAATCATTTTGACCACAATGCTGGAACCTGGAGCAGTGATCATGGCAGCCAAGCACAGACGATGTTCACTTCCATTGTTTACTTAGCAAAGATCTTCATTCACCTTTTGGGGGGATCTTAGCAATTTGGGTAAGAATTCCCTCCTAATCATTACATGACCATAAAATCCCATATTTTCTTTAAAAGTTTGTTCATGTTCTACCTTCTACAGAAAGTTTTTCCTGAGTTCCTAATGCCCTTCCTTGAAAAATTATCTTGTACTGATTTTGTACATATTTATTGACATATTTTATCTTCTTCCCCAATAGAATACAACTCCTTGAGATCACCTACTGTTTCGTTTTTGTCTTTATATCCCCAGCTCCCAGCACAAAGTTGGGCACATAGTAGGTGCTTAATAGCACAATGTCTAGCACATAGTATGTATTTAATAAACATTTATTACACAGATACATACGTGTGTGTATCTTGGTCAGGAAAAGGGTGGCATGCTTCCTCAGCAATCCTTCGAAATTGTGGCTGGTTATTCCAGTGCCCGTAATTCTTAACTTTGAAAGTTGTTTGTCTTTATAACATTGTTGTGATTATATAAATTGATCCTCTTTCTACTCACTTGACTCTGCATCCGTTCATAGAGGTTTCCCTAAAACCGTTTCCATCATAGTTACCTACGTGTAGCACAAGAGCACCATCACCCTCCTACTTTGGTTTGTTTATCTGTCCTCCAGTGAATATGCTTGGTTTTCAGTTCTTTAACACTACAAAAAGAGATGTTACCCAGGGGTTCGTACACGTGGGTTCTTTTTCTTTGATTTCCTTAGGTTTCAAAGAGATTTTCAACAACCTTCAACCGACAGTTTTGATCCATTCTTTGTATTTAGAGGTTAATAATAATGTTTATTATTGCATTTATATAATATCTACTATATGCTAGGTAGAATTTAATCCTCACAACAACTTGCTGTTGTATACAGTATATTAGTATTATAGTATATATTAGTATATAGTAATAATAGTATATATATGTATATATTAGTATATAGTAATAATAGTATATATATGTAACATATTAGTATATAGTAATAATACTAATATGTTACATATATATAGTAATAATAGTACTACTAGGTGCTCTTCTTACCCCTGTTTTATAATTGAGAAAATGGAGGTAGATAGAAATTATGTGATTAGCCAGGATTATACAGCTAGCAAGCATCTGAAGCTAGATTCAAACTCAGACCTTCCTGACTCCACAAGCTCTCCATCCATTGTATGAAGAGGCTGCTGTGCTAGGACCTACATGTATTTATATTGCCAGTGCCTAGAAAAGTGCCTGGCACATAGTAAGTGCTTCATAAATATCTGCTGATTCATAACATAACACAGAAGAGCTCCTTTTACAAGCCTAATCAAAAGGTTCAGTGACTTAACCATAGTAAAGGGGAAAGAACTCACATCTGGAGTCTTAGGACCTCCATTCAACTACTGCTTTACCTTAAACTACCTTTATGAGCTCTGGAGGGCAGTAAGGGGAGACAAGCATTTATTAAGCTCCTACTATGTACCAGTCATTGATGTTGGGGTTAAAACTGAGGCACATGGAGAGTGATGAATGATATTAATGGATAGGTGCTAAGGACATCAGCAAAAAGAGGACATAACTGCACACAGTAAATTGAAGCAAGAAAGAAGCATCTTCTAAAATTTGACATTGGTTTGGAGTTCTAAAACCCAGTGTAGAGAAGCAGCTTAACAATTCTGAAGTTGACAACTCTCTTCTTCCATTGATTGTGAGTTATTTTCTTTCTACTACAAGAAGTTACCTATGAATATCTTCCCCCTGCCTTCATATAATTCAATTAAAAACCTATCATCAAATTCTCATTCTCACAAGACATCTATTGTAACAAGGACATGAATCATTTTTTCCCCTTCAAACACTAGCCCCTTCATCTCTCCCAGGTTAAATCTGGAGGTAAACTGAGACAGCCTGCAATAACATCTATTTTACATTATTAGCATTACCATATAGCTCTTGGTGGAAATCTAAATTCTCTCCTTTATTGACTGCCCTTTCAATGGCTCCATGGGGAGATTACAGACAGGACTGGCATTGTGGATAAAGCTAGTATCTAGGTTCCCCTAAAGAGATGCTTTGTGATGAGTATCTCAGCATAATTAAAAAAAACCCTGCAGCATGGTTACACATCCATTACCCTTTATCATAGAGTAGAAGAAAGAGGTATCAGAGAAGCAAGAGACACAGGTTCTGGGCTCAATTCTGCCACTAACTAACTATGTTACTTTGAGCAAGTTATTGTCCCTCTGTTGGCTTCCTCTGTAAACTACAAGGTCATAGAATAATAGATTTGGAACTGCAAGGGATTGTAAAATCATCTACTCTTATCTCATCACTTTATTTATAAAATTTTTTTTAAATTAATGGGCAGTTATTTTCTCTCCCTTTCACTTTCTCCAACCTCTTATCCCACTTGATAAAGAAAAATAAAAACAAATCCTTTGTAACAACTATGCATAGTAAAGCCAAATAAATTTCAACATTGGCCATGTCAAAAAACATGTATCTCATTCTGCATATTTAGTCCATTACCTCTCTTTCAGGAAGTGAGTGGCATACATCCAACATTTTTTTTAATTCTTTTTTTTATTTTTCATTTTTAACACAGTTCGTATCCTATAACACAATTCCAACTTTTGGTCAGGTGATACTTCTTTTAAAGCATTTACAATATAGACCACAAATGGATTTTTTTTAACCTTAACCAACTGAGACACAAATAGTAACTATATAAGATAATTTCATAAGCCTAATTGTCTCCACACTATTACTAAGAATTAAAGGACCCTAACTTATTGTTGTTGGTCTAAAGTCCTAAGCCCAATAGCTTAATTTTAGACTTGAATCAGATATTCCCCTACCAACAATCTATAATTTAATAGACCTGGTATTGCACTTACAAACCTTTAGAGTATAGGAAATTTCCACTAAGAGTAGGGACATTGCAGGGAAACAATATCTCTCCAACTTCATGTCAGTTTCAGGCAGGAGTAGATTGACAACTTGCATTCAGTCAGGCTTAGAGTCTGCCAGGTGTCAGTGGGGAAAATGAATCAGGAGAATCCTACCTCAGCCCAGGCTGAAAAGCCACTCTCCCACCCTTCCCATGAGATCACCTTTTGCAGTTCATACCAGCATCTCACAGGCTTACTAGCATCATGGATTGGAGGCTCAGATCTCCTTTCTTGCTATCCATACCTGGAGTTAGACTCAGAAGAACAGTCACTTCATAGTCTCATGGCATCTTAAAATAGCAAGTTCCAATAATCAGGTTTCAGATATGACTATAAATTCACATTGGCTAAGGAACATCTTTTGAGGCAAGTCTTAACTGGCTTACTTGCCTATCTGTATATGTTCTAGTTCCTGATTAAATAACAATCACAAAATCAAATTTACCATTAAAACCTTAACTTTTCCATCAATGACAAATTTTACCTAAAGTTACCTGTCTCTAGGAGACTTAGACTAAAACTCATTTCCCCAAACTAAAGATGTCTCTGACTTAGTCTCAGCAATTAATTCAATCAATTGTTTTAATAATAATTGCTATCACATCACTTTGAAACATGTCCAATTTTTCTCCCCATCTCTTCCCTCCCCTCACCCCCTAATACCTTGCATTCGGATTTCCCCTTCCCTCAATGAGCCCTCCCTTCTATCACACCCCACCCTTCCCTTATCCACATCTTCTCTCTTTTCTTGTAGGGCAAGATAAATTTCTATACCCCATTGCCTGTGTTTCTTATTTCCTGGTTATATGCAATAAAAATTCTCCAACATCTTAATTTTACAGATGAAGAAACATTTATAACTAACGTAGATCTTCCTATTCCTGGAAATTAGCACAAGATCATATTAGGTTTTTTTCTTTGTCTATTTGTTTTTGGCATCTGTTGACCCATATTAAGCTTGCAATCCATGAACTACTACCACCATTCCATGGTCAGAAAGCCACTTTCTAATAACTATGCCTTTCCTATCTGGTTGGATGGGCGATTAAGTGACAAAATGGATAGAGTGCTGGGCCTGGAGTCAGGAAGACTCATCTTCTTGATTTTAAATATGGTCTCAGACACTTACTGGCTGTGTGACCCTGGGCAAGTCACTTAACCCTGTTTGCCTCAGTTTCCTCAGTTGTAACATGAGCTGGAGAAAGAAATGGCAAACCATTACAGTATCTTTGCCAAAAAAAACCCTAAATGGGGTCAGGAAGAGTCAGATATGACTCGGTGGCAACAGTAATATCATTTTAGTGGGTGAAGACAGGGGTGAAGTCTTTTTAAAAAACTTTTTTCATTCATTGTATGTCTGTAATTGGGACGGGGGGAACAAGTGAAAGGGCAGTTCTTATCCCTTCTTGAGACTGCAGAGAACTGTTCTGGATTGGGGATGTGGACAAATAACTAAAAATGCACCCTTGCTTACTTGCCGAGCGTGGCAAATTTTTCAGATGGGATATTATAACAGGAACTTCACATGTTCCGTGTGCCTCTGGTGCTACTCCCCAAATAAAAAAGAGCAGAGAGCCTGCTTTTCTGAGAGCAACATGAGAAAGTGTAATGAAAATGTGTGGGAGAGACTTGGAGCAGGCAAAGATATTCTGTAACTGGCTACAGACTACCAACTGCAAGGGCTGCCTAGAAAGAACTTAGAGTTTGTCAGATCTCTCAGACTCGTTTACCGACAGCAACGGTGAGAGACAATGTTGCAAGGGGAAAGGTCTTGGGACCTTCCTCAGTCGATCTAACATGTGGCTCCATGAAGGCCTTAGGCCTTGCCATGAGCATTCGTGGTTCCATTTTAGACAAAGCAATTTATCTGGAGGCTCTAATCTTGTGATTCTCAAAAGGTTACAAGCATGAGTCACTGGGTAGTCTAATATCCCAGAGCCCCAGTGTTCTGGTTTTACAGCCATGTCAGCATGGATACCCCATGGAGCAAGGAGTGACTTTTGGGAGCAGTCATCAAGGCCCAGACCCAGAGGTAACTGAGACAATGAGTCAGCAAGTAGCAATGCTGTATTTCAGTGTGAACCTGGAGGAACCAATGCTGTGCAGGAATGGACCAAGTTTGAGCATATTCGTCCCAAAGACCAAGGTGGAATCAGGGGCCGGGGTGCCCCCATCCTGGGTGGTTGGAGGAAATTTTGTACTTTTGTCATTGCTATATCTTTGAAATAAATATCTTTTTGTAAAGGCTAATTGATGTTAATTGTTTAAACAGAAGTAGGGTGCCTACCTAACAGTGAGGGGAATGTAACTTGTACCATTGGAGAAGCGATAAGCGCCACCCCTTCCCCCCTCCCAGGGTACAGGTGTACAGAGGGCAGATGTAGCCATTATAACCCTATGTGAGAGAGCTAGAACATATTTGCTGTACTGTGGTAATGGAAGGAAATTGAAACTTTGATTTCTTTTCAACTTAAGTCCTTTTTAATGTTATATTGTCTCAACTAGGCAAGACCTGTCATGTTTCTGTTACAATCTCCAGCCCCAAAATGGCCACTCTCTGCTGGTCTTCCTGACGTTTTCCTTATAGACCCCTTTCAGATTGTCTCTTATTTCATCACTCTCCTAATTTTGACACAATATATAGGTATAGGCTAAGTAGAAATCTTAAAATCCTATAACTTGATACTACATAGTTTATTCTTAAGACTTTTATTTTTGTTTTACTTTTATTTTTATTTTATTTTTGTCTAGACCAATGATTTCACTTGCATATGGAGCTCTTGATGTGGAAAAAAACTTAGCATGAATAGAGGGTCTTAGAGGGTTGCCTAGGAGTAATGAAAAGTTAAGTGACTTGTCTAAGATCATACAGCCTATAGGTATCAGAAGACTAAAACCCAAGTCTTCCTGACTCCAGTGCCACACCTATATCCATTAAACTAAGCTGTCCCATCACACAGTTTATACCTGGAATCAGTAGTTCCCTGGAGGTGGCTCACACTGGCTTTCTAGAGCTATATTTTCAGGGTGAACATTTGTACCTTGGAAATCAGATCTTGGCTTATTGTCTTGCTGATTGTCTATAGTTAAAAAAGTGATGAATAAAACATTTAATAATGAAGATTAAACTTTAAAATGTGTTGCATGTCCATTCCCTGACCCGCCCCAAACCTATTGTTAAATATATACCAGCATACTACTGCCTCAAATTAAAAAAAAAATAGCAAGAAATGGAAATGATCCTGGAGACCATCTAGTTTAACCTTTTCCTTTAGCAAATGAGTAAACTGAGATCTAACCTAAAGTGAAGGAACTTGTAGATTTTAACTTGCAGATAACATGATATCACGGAAATTTGAAATGAAAGACCTAGGTGAAAAACCCTCCTCCCCAATTTATAATCCATGTGTGTAGATCTAAGTTTCTTCATCTGTAAAATGAAAGTTGAACTAGATAACTTCTCAGGTTCATGCTCTCTCCAACTCTATGAGCCTGTGGCTAAAAGACCTCCAAAGTCTCCTCAAAACCTAAAACTCTGATCCTATGATAACATCTTCCACTTACAAATTCCAAATAAAGCAAAATTTGTACAGAATTAGAATTTCACCAAAGCTACTTTTTTTTTTAAGTCATACTAGATTCTGTGTCATGGCTTCCACACAATTTGTACTAAACCAGAACGTAATTAGGAAACTTGGAAACCAGCCAAGCCATGGAAGGGATTAATTTCCTCAAGCTTACACTACCTTCCTTGACACCCCCAGCGAGCCACCATCAAACATCATGAAATGAAGAGTGCTGGGGAAGGTCAGAACTTTGATTTGGTCTCATCTGGAGAATAACTCTTGCAAGACCATGCGGGGTGCTGACTCAGAAGAAACACTGTGTTCTTCCCAAATTACTAATATGGCAAAGGTAAATCTTATATAACAATCTCGACTGGACAGTGAAATGGCTTTTTGGTAATAGGCTTTTATTAAAAATGAGTTCACTGCTAGAATTCACAGCATGGAATATGCATATGAAACTGAGCTTATCCCAAAGTCCTTATAGTGAAAGGGCACAATAAAAGACATCCTTTAAACTCAGGAAGCAGGTGTCAAAGTTCTCCACTCTCAGTCTTCATTTCTTTTCCTTCTAACTCAGATGGTAGCATTAAATGTCATTTCAGCTGGGAGTTTACACTTAAAGTTCCTTCTTTTTTGAGTGGTTGGGATTTTGAGACAGGGAAGGGTGAAGGAAGTTGTGGAACATAAATGTTACAAAGATCTTGGCCACAGTCTGTGGTTCATGCCTGTCCATGGCTCTTTCTCTGGATCAGGGAGAAAGGAGAAATAACTAAAAGATAATGTTATGGAAGTCCATGGAGAAGAGTGCCAGAGGATTGGCAAAAAGGGAACAGTGATGTGCTTGAGCCTTGTTCCTTGAGTCTTTCTGCAAGTCTATTTAAAGGCTTAAGTCAGTAGCATTAGAAGTGGCATTAGTTGTCTTGAAGGTTGGAAAGCTCTCCGGCGAGTTTTCACTGATCCCCTTTAATGGAGTGCCTTCTCTTTGGTGATCATCTCTAATTTAACCTGAGTATATCTTGTTGCTGTCTCTACCATTAGACTGGGAGCTCCTTGAGAACAAGGGCAGTTTCGTAGTTTGTTGCTTTGTTTTGCCTTTCTTTTGTATTCCCAGTGCTCAGTACATGGAAGAAAGGAAGCAAGAAAGCATTTATTAAGCACTACTGTGTTCCAGGATCTATCCTAAGCACTTCTACAAAGATTTTAACCTCACAACAACCCTGGGAGAGGGGTGCTATTATGGTCTGCATTATACAGATGAAGAAACTGAAGCAAACAGAGATTAAGTGACTTGCCCAGGATCACATAGGTAGTAAGTATCTGAGGCTGGATTTGAACTCAGGTCTTCTTGACTGTAGGTCCCTCCATGCACCACTAAGCTGCTCATACATACTTAGTGCTTCATTGCTTATTGATGATTTGTGAGGGTGCTTGACCTGGGTTTTTTGGTAATGACAGTTGGCCATATCCAGTCATCCTGGTTTATATCTTGCCACCGGACCCAGATGACTCCCAAGGAGAAAGTGAGGCTGGTGACTGCACAGTCCATCCTCACTTGAATCCAATTCACTTGCAAGTCATGGCATCACCTTCCTGATGTCACAGTCCTCTTCAATGATAAAGGCCAAACAACAACAGTGGAGGTGAATGGTATATGGACTAAGAGCTAGTGCTCCAATGGAATAGGCTCAAATAACTGAAGAGTGGCTTGAAGCAGTTAACCACAGTGTCAAAACAGAGTAAAGAGGAAGGCCAAGACACAACAGGCTTGATAGCTTGAGAACACAGGGAGGAAATAAAGGATCAAAGATCATAAATATCAGTTATAGGAAAAGTGATATAGTAGAGTAGGATACTGTGTTCAGGGAGGAATGTTGCAGGGTTGAGGGTATGAAGGTAATAGCAGTGGAGTAGTTTTGAGTGATGGGGAGCTCAAAATATACATCATTAGAACTTTACAATCTTTAATACAAAGTAGTATCAAAGAAATCAAATACAAATTCATCAATTACTGAAACACATGACAAGAAATTCAAGTCAAGATTTCCCCAAATAGTGGAGCCTAAGTGGAGTAAAAGCAGGTACCTACTTAAGCTCTCTCCCCAAAAACCTGCAAATACCTGTAAAAAATGACTCTAAACAAATTCTAGAGCTGCAGAACCCACAAAATGACAGCTCAAAACAAATCTCCAGCCCAAGAGAACCTGGAAGGTGTATAGGAAGTGTCTATCCCACCAGGTTGGGAGTGGAGCAGAGCATAGTCTGGCAAGGGCTGCATCTGCACGGACAGAGCCAGAACAAGTCTCAGGGGACTGAATCATTGGCAGCTCTGGCAGTTTTCAGGCTTCTCAACCCCGAAACACCAGACAGCATAGAAAGTCAGTGGGAAAATTGTAGGATCAGAGTAGGGGAGGGGCATGGTGCAGCTGCAGTCGGGCCCCAGCCCTGGGATGGAGAAGGCAGTGCTGGTAGGGTGTGAGAAGCAGCAGCAGCAGTTTCTGGAGCTCTGGGCCCATGGACAGTGGGGGATCGAGCAGCTGATACAAAATCCCTAAAACCTGAGACTGTCCACCAACTCCAACACCCCAACCCCACTGGAAGCAGAGTCCTACCTTGACAAAGAGTTAGAAAGTCAAGTATTTGGCTGGAAAGATGAATAAGTAGAAGGAAGAAAAGTCAGACTACAGATTCTTACTTTGGTGACAAAGAAGATTAAAGTATATAACCAGAATACAACAAATTCAAAACTCCTACATCAAAAAGCTCCAAGAAAAATATAAATTGGTCTCAGGACAAGGAAGAACTCAAAAAGGATTTTGAAAATCAAGTAAGAGAGGTAGAACAAAAATTGGGAAGAAAAATGAGAGTGATGCAAGAAAAGCATGAAAAATTAGTCAAGAACTTGCTAAAGAAGACCCCAAAAATGCTGAAGAAAATAATACCTTTAAAAATAGAATAACTCAAATGGCGAAAGAGGTCCAAAAAGTCAATAAGGAGAAGAATACTTTAAAAGGCAGAATTAGCCAAATGGAAAAGGAGGTTCAAAAGCTCACTGAAGAAAATAGTTATTTAAAAATTAGAATGGAGAAGATGGAAGCTAATGACTTTATGACAAACCAAGAAATTACAAAACAAAACCAAAAAAATGAAAAAATGGAAAGTAATGGAAATATCTCATTGGAAAAACAACTGACCTGGAAAATAGATCCAGGAGAGACAATTTAAAAATTATGGGATTACCTGAAAGCCATGATCAAAAAAAGAGCCTAGAAATCATCTTTCATGAAATTATCAAGGGAAACTGCCCTGATATTCTAGAACTAGAGGGCAAAATAAATATTGAAAGAATCTACCAATCACCTCCTGAAAGAGACCCAAAATGAGAAACTCCTAGGAATATTGTAGCCAAATTCCAGAGTTCCCAGGTCAAGGAGAACATACTGTAAGCGGCTAGAAAGAAACAATTCAAATGTTGTGGAAATACAATCAAGATAACACAGGATCTGGCAGGTTCTATGTTAAGGGAATATGATACTCCAGAGGTCAGAGAAGCTAGAAACCAAGAATCACCTACCCAGCAAAACTGAGTATAATACTTCGGGGGGGGTGGGAAATGGAATTTCAATGAAATAAAGGACTTTCAAGCATTCTTGTTGAAAAGATCTGAGATGAATAGAAAATCTGACTTTCAGATGCAAGAATCAAGAGAAGCCTGGAAAGGTAAACAGGAAAGAGAAATCATAAAGGATTTATTAAAGTTGAACTGTTTACATTCCTACAAGGAAAGATGATATTTGTTAACTCATGAGACCGTGCTTAACATTAGGGTATTTGGAGAAAAATAGAGATAGATTGACAGATAGACAGAGATAGAAAGAGAGATAGATGATATATAGGATGGAGGATGAGTTGAATATGATGGGATGATATCTAAAAAAAATTAAGGGGTGAGAGAGGTTTATATTGGGAGGAAAATGGGAAAGATAGAATGGAGTAAATTATCTCACATGAAAGAGGCAAGAAAAAGGTTTCACAATGGAGGGGAGCAGAGGTGAGAGGGAATGAGTGAACCTTATTCTCATTGGATTTGGTTTAAGTAAGGAATAACATACACACTCAGTTGGGTATCTTACTCTACAGGCATGTAAGGAGGAAGGAGATAAGGGGGTCAGGGATGATAGAAGGGTGGGCAGATTGGGGAATGGGGTAGTCAGAAGCAAACACTTTTGAAAAGGGATAGGGTCAAAGTTAAAAATAGAATAAGTGGGGGGTAGGATAGAATGGAGGGAGATAGTGAGTCCTTCACAACATGACTATTATGAAAGTGTTTTGCATAACTACACATTTATAATCTATATGGAATTGCTTACCTTCTCAATGAGGGAAGAAGGAAGAGAATTTGGAACTTAAAGTTTTAAAAACAAATGTTAAAAATTATTTTTAAATGCAACTTGGAAATAAAAAATATGGGCAGTGGGGTATAGAAATCTATCTTGCCCGACAAGATAGTAAGGAGGAAGGGGATGAGATATAAAGGAGAGGAGGCTAGGGGAAAAGGTAATCAGAATACATGCACGTAGAGGTGGGGTGGAGGGGAGAGATGGGGACAAAATTGGAACTCAAAACCTTGTGGAAATGATCAAAAGTAAAAGTAAATTAATTAATTAGAAAAAGATTTCCCCAACTGAGGACTAGGGATCAATAAAGCATTTCATGGCTATGTATAACAATATTCATCTTCCTTTCCCCACCAACATTTATATTTATTATATATTCCTGAGGCTGATTTGGGGATATTAGAATAAGGAAAGCTTTAATTCATAACTAAAAGGCAATGACTAGAACACCGGATAGAGTAGTGGGCCTGGAGTCAGGAAAATTTGAGTTCAAACCTAGCCTTAGACACTTACTAGCTCTGTGTTACCTTAGCATATCATTTAACCTGTTTACCTCAGTTTCCTGAACTATAAAATGGGGATAACAATACCGCCTACCTCCTAGGGTTGTTGTGAGGATCAAATAAGAGAATATTTATAAAATCGCTTAGCACCGTACCTGGTACTTAAAAGATGCTTAATAAAAGCTTATTTCCTTGTATTTTCTATTTCCTTCTTTCCTTTGTTATGACTGATGAAAAATAAAAATCAAACATTGAGAGTCCTTAGTGAAATAAAGGTATGAGTACAATATTCTTTCTTTGGAATAAATGTGTACATACACATATTTTATAAGCATCTATACATATATCTATACATGACATAATCTTTCTTTGGAATATACGCAAGTGTGTGTATATGCATATTATATGTCCATATAAATACACATATAGTTCACATATGCATATTTTATAAGCATATACATGCATATGCATACACATTCTTTCTCTAGAATAAATATATGTATCTATGTATATATGTGTATGCATATGTGCATATATTTTATAAGTATTAGCTTACACATATGTATATATACACTCATATTCTTTGGAATATATGTGTATGTATATTATATGCATTTGTAAAGCTATACATATATGTATATGCACACATACTTATACATGCAAATATATTTTCTTTGGAATGCATGTGTACATATGTATGCATATGTGTACATATACATTACACACAAAGACCTCTATTCTCCTCAAATGCAATAGACTTAGTATACCTTGGCAGCGTCAAGCAGATCTCACCATATCATTCTTCATCCCCCTCCAAAACTTTCAGTGATTCTCCACAGAGATAAAATACAGACCCCTTAATCTCCTCCAAAATCTGGTTCCCACCTACCGGTACAGGCCTATTTCTTACTGCTCCCTTCATGATCTCTATACTGTAAATAGATTATTCCCTAATTTCAGTCATTCCCACCTCATGCTTTTGCAGAAGCATGCAAATAACCCTTGTTTTGGTCTCATTTCCATCCTTCAGAATTCTTTCCTTCCTTCATAGTTCAGCTGATGCACCACATTAGTTCTGTACCCTCCCTTGATTTTCCTGTTTAGCACTCTAAATTTCCCTTGTAAAAATAAATAACTTTAAAAGAATTTAAGAACTCTGATCAATGCAATGATCAACTATGATTCCAGCAGACAGAGAGGTAATAGACTAAGCGAGCAGAATGAGACACACGTTGGACATGGCCAGTAAGGGAATTTGTTTAGCTTGACTCTGTATATTTGTTACAATGGCTTTGGTTTTCTTTTGGGGGAGAGGGGAGAAAGAGGAGAGAAAAAATGAATGCTTTTTTTTAACATTACAAAAATGCTAAATAAAAAATAATTTCCTCACATACTATTAAAGCCCTTCTTTGTGTCAAGAAGCACTCCAATATAGTTTTTCTAGGTAAGACTAAGATTATTTGTCTAGGGGCTCCCCTTTTTCTTTTCCACAGGGTGGTCTACACATTGATTAAAAATATTTATTTAGAATTTGATAAAAATCACATCTTTATCAGGAAATAAAACCTATTGTAAAAGTAGAAACATCAAATAAGAATTGAGAGAACCAGAAACTCCTGATTATAAGCTATGTCAGTTTGCCAGGGAGCAGTGAGGAAAGGGAGAAAGTAGATGGAGGGGGGGGACAAATTCACTACGTTTCCACATTGTAGTAAATTCTACCCAGGCAGACCACTCCTTAAAGAGGTCAGTGAACCAGAAAAAGTTCCAACTGCTCATGATTATATTTAGATCAGGGTGGCAGTACTCTTCCTCTGCAATCAGGTGACCAGTGGCTGGTTCCTTATTTACTCTCATCTCTCCCTCCCCCTCAAACAAAGCCCCCTGACTTTCCCCATCTCCTGTGGCTTCCACATCTCATGATATTTTAATTTCTTCCCTCCAATCAGGAATACTACAGTTCCCATCTCCTAACCAACAAATTTATTTCAATGGATGTTTTTCCTACCTCAGTTAACTGTAAGCTCCTTCAGGGCAGGTACTGTTTCATTTTTGTCTTTGTATTACTAATGCTTAAGTGTTTGTGTGTGCTAGAAAATATTTAACAATTGGCTTGTGGGGTAAGGGAGGAAATACATATGCCTGATGAACTTTTAAATTTAATATATATTGTTACCATTTTCTCCATCATTTCCTTAAGTCTAGGCAAACAACAAAATAATATATCAAGCCCTGATTTGTAACATTTGCCTATTTCTGAAGTGGGAATGCTCACAATGAAAATTTCACTTGGTAAACCATGCTCATACTAACACATCCTTCTGTCCAGAAATTCTGAAACTTAGGACCATTCTGGGGTGGCAGCATTCTCTGGAGTATGATTTGTGACCAAGATTTCAGAGCAATTCAAGTGGCGAGTGGAAGTGAAAATTCTTCAACAATCCTATTTCCTTAGTCCAATGCCTTGGAATAATCAAAGGGCTTGTGCATCTTAAGCTTACTTTAATACTTTAAGGATTTGTGACTTTATCATATGGATGCCTCCTTTGTAGTGGCAGGTGGCAACCCTTCTATAAAATGTCCTTTGCAGAGTTGCTATGGAAAGAAATTTATTGCCTTGTGGTCACTCTGGTGAAAAGTCTCTTCTTTGAACTTAACTTGTCAGGTATCCCTGCAATAGCCAGACTATCTATACCCATCATCAGGGTCATACAAGAAGTCTCTCCAGCTTGGTAAAATCTAATAGTGTGTACTCCCTTGGCATAACTCCTCAGGCTCATCTCTGCCACAATGAGTCAGGACAGCATGATTTTAGTGGGGGAACCTTACATCAGAGGTAATATTTGAAAATATGTCCTCCTTTCCCACTGTACTACTCTCACTACTCTCTAGCTGAGACTTTGAGGCTTTCCAACAAAATATGTGACACAATAAAATGCAACCTTCTTCCTATGCCCTCAGTACAAAGAGTGGCATTTCCTGTTATTTGAAGATGCACATCTATAAAAACAATACTTAAAGTAATTCTGATTGCCTTTCTCACTCTTATTCATTCCAACTCAGGCACATGTCTACTTTGCCCATCTATCCTGAATCCTCAGTGGTATTTTTGTAATGTATATAAATTGCTTTGTCAACCTGAACGTGCTATAACAAATGCCAGTCATTTTTTGATTGGACCCAGAACCAGACCAGGTTTTAAAGGCACAGGCAGAAAAACAGGCATTGCACCCATTTCCTTTCATTGTATTCCCCCCTAAGCACTCCCTCTTTGGACACCAAGCTGAGCATTGGTATCATGGTTGGCATAGCAGTTGCAATGAACTCTACCTCCTGGAGCACTTCATTGGCTTTACCTTGCCTTAATGGGCTCTTGCAACATTCTATCTACTTACCAAGAGCAGAGTTTTCCAAGGTGAAGTGGTCATAGCGATCCTGCTGACTGCGCACGTTTGGGATTGTCATCAAATATCTATCACATAAAATGGCAAGAGATAGTCTGCTGAGAGTTTTGAATTCCCTCGGTAGTCTCTTAGTCTATTTCAGGAGAAGAGAGTCTTTTTTTTCTCTCCTCTGGATCATGGGAATTGGCTCATTAAACCAAGCACCGGAGAACAGACTACAGAGCAAGGGTAAAGGAAAGTACATAGGGAAGAAATCCTATTAGGGTCCCCAGCAGGAGGTTCATTGAACACATACACACTAATGAGAGACCTGAAGCTCCATTCATGTTAATGTGGTCTTTCAGCTCTAGTGTCAACCTGGGTAAGAGGCAAAGGAAGTGAAGCAAGGTAGAATTAAGTTTCGCAGTTTGTCTCCACAAAGATCATAAAATAGCTTTTAAAAGTACTCAGACCATTCTAAAGCTTACTTTAAAAAAAAATAACCTAGAAAAACAGGAAATGAAATATAATTTGTGTTTCCTTAGCTCTTTATAATTATGTGTCAAGACTGCTCAAAAAACTGCTGTTGATTCAATATTATCAACAACACATCAGACCTGGGAGGAACTTCAGAGATCATCCACTTACACAATTGGAGAGTTGGAAGGGTCTTCAATAGTTACCTTTCGTTGTTGTTGAGTTGTTGTGGCCATGTCCAACTCTACAACTCCATTTGGGGTTTTCTTGGCAGAGATAACTGGAGTGGTTTGCCATTTCCTTCTCCAGTTCAGTTGACCGATGAAGAAACGGAGGTAAATAGGGGTAAGTAACTTGCCCACAGTCACATACTTAGTGAGGTCACATTTGAACTTATAAAGGTAAGTCTTCCTGATTCCAAGCCTGGTAATCTGTGCACTATGGTGCCACCTAGATGCCCTCCCTTGGCAGTTATCTAGTCTATCCCATAGGATTAGGATGTAGATTCTTTGTCCTTGGTCTTGTACTTCTTTAAACTGAGAAGCAGAGTCTGCAGTAAGAGATTGCTCTATTTCAAAAATTTCTTCAAATTCTGCTAAATTTATCCTCCCCAAATTCAACCTCTGACCTACTCTGCTTCTGCAAGTCCCTCCAAGGCACCTATATGATTTTTTTTTCCTATTCCGCTCTAGTTTTTTCCTCACCTTCTCCTGAATTTCTCCTGAAGCAGAATTACACCAGATTCTCGCTATTCTCACATTCTGCATTTACAAATTTTTGTATTCACTAAAATTTATGTGTAACTCCAAAATCAATACTTGACATTTTCATGGTCATTTATGGACATGCCCAAAGAAGTGAAAATTGGAGTTGCTTGATGTGCATAGTCCCAGTTAAGGTCAAACAATCCCAAGCTCTGCATTTCTGTTTCACTCTCATAACTGTAAACGAGTGCACTTTTCATGGTGTATTTAGTGGCACATTTCTTGCATTTTGAGCTTTTTGTTGGTGATTATACTGTTTAGAATGAATGGCCTCCAAGTAGAGTCTGAAGTACTGTCTAATGTTCCTAAGTGCTAAAGAAGGCTGTAGTGTGCTTTATGGAGAAAATGTGTATTAAATAAGGTTTGTTCAGGCATGAGCTATAGTTGGTTGTGAGTTCAATGTCAGTGAATCAGCAGTATGGTACATCCAGAAAAAGGAGGAGGCAATTCACTGATTTGAATGTGAGGCCACTTCTGAAAGTGCTAAAGCAAATGTTGTGACCAGATTCTCACAGGAACTTAACCCTGTATTTCCCCTAAGAGTCTGGTTTAGCATTCACTAATTTAGTGTTCACAGTGACTTTACAGAATATAAACTACTATGAATGATGAGTCATGTCTTTCCTTTTATATATGAGGAAAGTGAGACCTGACCAGAGGGAACTGACCTATGCAAGCTTAGATGGACAGTAGGGAGTAGAGTTAGGTTCTTATGTATTCTGGTTCTTAGCTTCCTGAACATGGACAAAGTCTTAAGCTTTAAGTTAAAGTCATTAGAATATGTATTTAGTGACCAAAAAATATGATCTGTCCATAAGCATGATCAGAGTACATCTTTTAATGACTATAGTTTGTTATTTATAAATATCACATTAATTTCCAAGCAATCATTTAAGTGCAAGGTAATGTTTCTTTCCCCAGCCTTATTCCAATATCCTATTGTAGCTTGGAGATGGCCCTGGATAGGGCTGGATAGGCTTTAAGTGTTAAGTCTGCTTGCCAACTATGTCTGTCATTATCCAGTGTAGCTAAGGATGGAGAACCTCATCAGAAGCACCCATGGAACTGAGGGTAAGCCATTCATGCATCAATTCATTTGGTATGTTTCAGGCTGTTCATTCATCCATGTAGTTTACAAGCATTATTAGGCCATTCATTCACCAATTCAGTCAACAAGCATTCATTGTCTATCATGTTCAAGGGACTGTTCTACCCGCAGGAGGTGTTAGTAGTAGAATGCAATATACACATACATAAATTCAAAATACATACAAAGGAAATACCAAAGTAGTTCCAAAATTTCAGGGAAGAATAAATAGAAAAGGTCTAACATAATGGGTGGCACTTGAATGGAGCACTGAAGGCAGTACCAGGTGCAAAATTGGCCTACAGGAGATGAATTGTTTTTGACCACAGTGACTCATAAAATCATCTACTAAAGAAGTTGTAGGGATGAACTGTGCAGGCAGAGAAGGAACTCAGATAAAATCACAGTCCATGGAGGACTGAAGTAAGCTCTTATATCAGGAGTATGACAAAACAAAATAAAGCTTCCTTGACAAAACAGAAAAAATTGCCACAAAATTAGTAGAGAACCACAGTTAACTGCTAGTAGTCTGGTATGTTCCACTTGCAGTTCAGACACTCTTTTCTTTTTTTTTTCTTTTTAAATAAATTTATTTAACTTTTTACATTCATTTTCACAAGATTTTGGGTTCCAAAATTTTCTCCCCATTTG
>CM053772.1:245196112-245238366 GCA_028658325.1 Potorous gilbertii | reverse complement strand
GAGTCCCGCAGATCCCCCGCTCCCCTCTCAGCCCGTCTCTCTCACTGACCTGTGAGTCTGTGGGTGGAGGGACCTTCGCGGCCACCCGGAGATTCAGGTCCCTGCCGCCAGCTGGGCTCTGCTCGCTCCTCTCAGTGCCGCATGGCCAGGGCGGGGGAGGGGAGCACTCGGCAGGACAGGACTCGGCTCCCGTCTGGGGCACCCCTGCGGTCGGCCCTTCAGGGCTCTCTGCAACGGAGATCTCCCTCACCGCGTTGCTGCACGGCTTCCACTGCTCCAGAATTTGTCAGGAGCTCTTTTTACTGGAAATCTATGGGTTGTGGGTTCGGACCTAGCATGGGTGAGTCTTTCTACTCCACCATCTTGGCTCCGCTCCCCTCAGTAGATTTTTATTAAGCCAAGTCAAGCCAAGCACTGTGCTAAACACTGGGTAAATAAATGAGGACAAAAGACAGCCCCTCCCCATGAGTGGTTCTTAACCTTTAAAAAATTTTTTATTTGTTTTTGATATTTTCTGTTTCTTATAGAACCATAGTACCACAGGTACCCCCCCTTCTCAAAAGCCATCCCAGATGACAAATAGTATTTTATTTTTGAGAGGGGGGAAAAAAGGCAGCATAGAATCCATATACTGAGAAGGTCCAAAACCATGTGCAGTGTGTAACAGCTGTGGATCTCCTGCTGCTACAAAGGGGTACGTTGGGAATATCTTCTCAGATCCTTCCTTGTTCTTCATTGTTTTGTTACATTGACTTTTCATTTTTGGTGAGTCGTTCTTTCCATTTACATTGTTATACTTACTGTGTATATTGTTTTCTTGGTTCTACTTACTTCACTCTGCACCAGTACAACAGGGTATTTTCATGCTTCTCTGTGTTCATCATACACATAATTTCTTATATCACAGTAGTATTCCACTTCGTTCATGTGCCACAAGTTTTTAGCCATTCCCAAATTTATGGACATCTACTTTGTTTCCATTTCTTAGACACCATAAAAAGTGCTGCTATAAATATTTTGGAATACATGGGGTATTGTTTTTTTAAATCAATGGCTTTCTTGAGGTATAAGCCTAGTCATGGAGTCTCTACTTCAAAGGATATGGATATTTTATTTGCATAATTCCCAATTTCTTTCCAAAATGGCTGTACCATCTCACAGCTCCATCAACTATCTCTATTTTTGATGTTTTTGATGTTTTCCTGTTTTGATGACTGCTGCTATATAATATAATTGGGGTGTGGAAGTGCCTTTCCCCCTTCAACTTTACTTCTTTTCATCATTTCCATTGATATCCTCAATTTTTTGTTTTTCCAAGTGAACTTTGTTACTATTTTATCAAGCTCTGTAAAGTATCTCCTTGGTAATTTGATTGATACAAAATGAAAAGTGAAAATAATTTTGGTAAGACTGTCATTTTTTATCGTATTGGCATAGCCTAGCCATGAGCACTGAATGTTCCTTCAGGGATTTAACTTGTTCTTTATTTCTTTAAGGAGACCTCTGAATCTGTACAAGTCTTTTGCGTGTTTGGGGAAGTTGATTCCTGGATATTTTAAAGTCATTTGGAATGAGATTTCCCTTTCTATTATTGCTTCTTGTGTTTATGTTTTATCATATAAAAAATGATTTTGTGGGGGGGAAGAGGGAGGCAATCAGGATTAAGTGACTTGCCCAGGGTCACATAGATAGTGAGTGTCTGAGATCATATTTGAGCTCAGATTCTTCTGGTTACAGGACTGGTGCTCCATCCACTATGCCACGTAGCTGTCCCCAAATGTTATTGAATTTTGAGGATTTAGTTTATAGCAGGCCTGAAGTTTGGATTTAGTAAAACGGCTGTACTTGATGACCTAGAGGGCCAGGTTCCCCACTCCTGTCCTAGATCACGGAAACAAATGAAGTTGCTTTATCTTTGAAGAATAATTTGTTTTGGAGAGCTGGAGAGGTTGGGGGGACAGGAGAAAAATATCTACTCTGCCATCTTGTTGCTCATGTAAGAGCTCACAATCTAATGGGGGAGATAACATGTAAACTATGTACAAAGGAGTTATTCACAGCATACGCAGGAAATAATCATGGAGAGAAGACATTAGAGTTGAGAGGAACCAGGAAAAGCTTCTTGTAGATGGTAGAATTTTAGTTGGAACTTTAAGCCAGGGAAGTCAGAAGATGGAGATGAGAAAGGAGAACCTTGCAGGCATAAGAGACGGAGAAATGTTTAGTCAGGAGATGGAATGTTTGGCTCAAGGAACAGGTAAAGATGCCAGTGTTACTGGATTGAGTACATGGGAAGGTGCAAGGTGTAAGAAGACTGGAAAAATATAGGAGATGTGGTAGGTTATAAAAGGCTTTGAACATCAAACAAAGGATTTGATATTTTTTGATCCTGGAGGTGATAGGGAGTCATTGGAATTTACTGAGTGTGGGGTTATTTGCCTGTGTTGTATCTTACTTACCACAGTACTAAAATATGGCTCAGAGAAAAATTCAAAAAAGGGAGGGAAGACATTATAGAAGGGAAAAAAGAAAGTCAGGAAGCTAGATGGCACAATAGATAGCATACTGGACCTAAAATTGGAGTCTGGAAAACTTGAATTCTCACCCTGTCTCAGATATCTTAGTCTGCTTCCTTATCTATGACATGAAGGGCTGACTTCTAAGGTCCCTTTCAGTTCTAAATCTGTGATGTCAAGCAAGGTACTGAACCCCCAAAGAGCATTAAAATAGATGAAAGTGTGGCTAGAGGGCTGATATTAAAGTCACCTGATCTTTCCTTGGAAAGCTTGTGGCCGAGGTCACAAAGGGTGACTCTAGGTGACCAAAAGAAGCTCTTGCTTTCCATTCAGCCAATGTAAAACTTTTATAAATGCCAGAATAGAGATCCTGCACATAAGGCCCCATACAGAATGAGTTAAACAATTTTCTTTAATTGCTCCTTCCTATAAGCCTACAAACCTGTTGAGGGACACCAGGAAAGACCTACCTCCCTTGTAATACAATATTCTCTTGAATATTCTATCTCATCTAGCTACTGTCCCACTACTCTCTTCCATTTCAATGCCAAACTATTACAAAAAGCTATTTACATCCAGTGCCTCCCTTTCCTATTGACCCTCTCTTCAATTTGTTAAAATTTTCCTTCTTCCTTCCCTGCTCACCTAGGATTGCTCTCTCAAACTTGCTCAAGGTCCTGCAGATTTAATAAGTTGCAGAACCAGGAATCGAAACCAGGACCTCTCAATGCTCTTACCACTATGTGTACCAGAGTTGCATAACTGTTTATTCCACCTTGGATACCTCCACCCATCACGTACCTTATTGGAAATACTGGAAATACCAAGTGACATTCTATGGTTCTAGGAAAATACCAGTGAAATATTTGGAATGAAATGGTTCTTCCAAGGTCACAGCATAAACACCATCTAAATGAGAATCCAGGTCTCAGCTTTTTTTTTTCACATGATAAAATTCTTTAATCTATGCCTAGATGTCTTGGAGAATAGCAATCAAGCTTCATTTGGCCTGGTATTGGAAGCAGTAAGTTCTTCCACCTTCTGGTACTTCTCCCTGAACCATTAAGCCTATGGGGCCATTATCTGAGAGAGGTCCTGAAACCTTAATTACTCCTTTTCTGAAGCTCCTGTGAAACTTTGACTATAACTCTTTTCTAAGCAATGGTCTCTTAATAACTAGATGGCTCTTCCTCTTTCAGTTCCTGGAGGGAAGAAAGGGGATGATCAATCATAGAACTATGACTTTTACTTCTTTCTAAAACATGTGTCCTAGTGGGAAATGGTAGGTGGAAGACAGAAGCCTGGGAGGCTAACTCAATTCCCTGGGCTAGCAGTTACCTGGTCCAACTTCCTGAACAAGACCCCTCTTTATAATATCCCTAATAAGGGGTCATAAGATTTCCAGTGTGAGGAAACCAAACACTTCTCAAGGTAATCCAGATCACCTTTCTAAAGACTTGTTAGGAAGTTTGTACCTTTATGTCCTCCATACACCTCTCTGCAATTTTACTCATTGCTCCTAGTTCTGTCCTCTGGCTACTGGCAAACCATTTCTAATCCCCTTCTGTATGATAGCCATTCATTTACTTGAAGACAACTGTTAGGTATTTTTCTACCCTCCAAATCTTTTCTTTGCCAGTAAATTCTGGAGTTCTTTCAGCCAACTCTTGTACAGCATGGTCTTGAATCTCGTTGCTATCTTGCCACCTAGTACGCTACACTCTAGATGTGGCTCAATCAGAGTAAGGTGGAATTGCCACCTTTAGTGTTCCAGACACTGTCTTGCTCTACTTAACGCAGCCTGGCATAATTTGGTTTTTCTTGGCCCCTGTATCATCACATTGCTGACTCAAATTGATCATGCAGTTCACTAAAGCCCCAGGTATCTTTTTCAAATGAACTTAAGATGTATCTTCCCATCTTGTATTTGTGACACAGATTTTCTAAATCCAAATGTAGGATTTTTAGGTATATCTTTATAAATTTGTTTCAATTTGGCCCATTGTTTTAGCTTATAAAGGTCTTTTGGATCCTCATCATCAACGGACATGTTGGCTATCCTGCTCGGCTTTGTGTTATCTACAAACTGCTACAAATGTTTATATTAGGTATCTTCAATGAACTCATTAAAGAAGTATTAAAGAGTATGAAGGTAGATCAAGGATGGAGAACCTGCTGCCTTGAGGCTACACGTGGTCTTCTAGGTCCTCAAGGCTGCAGGTTCCTCACCTCGAAAACAGATCATCAGGTAGTTTTAATTAAACAGTTAAATTCTAAGCCCCTAAAAGCTCTGTGTATAGCTTAAGCTATACTAACAACTGCCAGGCCGTCAAAGTGTTCTTTTCAAGATTCTAACATGTACACTTGTCCTATAGTATCAGGGCTAGAGTCCCAGGGATGGCATGCCAAAGCATGGCAACATATCCTGCCATGAGACGTTTGAGGCTAGTGCCTACTTTCTCCTTGATGCACCATTTTTGGATGCATCAGCTTTTATGAAATTTACAAAACGAAAGCAGATGCAAAACCCACAAAGCAGATGCACCACTGAGCAGCTGGGTGTGGCTGCCTGGTGACCTTTCAGACCCCGCCTGAGCTTTAAAGGAGATGAAGCACTAATATTTAAGCATCTTTCAGAGTTTGTTTCCTACTTCTTCTGTGTGGATTCTGATTTTGTAAGAAAATGGAAGTTCCCAAGTCACCCTTTGCATTAGTGCAGTACTCTCTAAAGCCCAGCACGGTCTTTTACACTATGCTTGCTTTTTTTCCCCGATTTAACTTCATATTCAATAACATTTTCTCTCCCTCCCCCCAATTTAAAAGAAAAACAAGACCCATATTACAAATACAAATAATCAAGCAAAACAAATTGTTGAAGAGTTCTATTGGACTGGGGATAAAGGACATTTAGAGAATGGATACATAAAGATTAAAGGATATTAATTATAAAGTTTTAAACTTCAGTGCTAACTATAAAATTATCTTGTAGCTAGAAGAGATCTAGTTCAACCCTTTCATTCCTTAGATGAGGAAACCAGAGAGCTTGACTGACAGTGTGAAAAGCAATGGACTAGAGACCTTAACCTATTTGTATGTGAGCTAGGCCTGTGTACATGGATATGCATAGTTCTCTTTTATTTCTATTTAAAAACTTGTCTTACACCTTGCTTATATTCTCAGGACTTATTTGTGGCATTAAAATTACAGGGAAGTAGTATGGGACAATGGATAGGAGGCTGGCCTTGGAGTGATAGAGATCTGGATTCACTTCTTGCCTCTGACAATTACAAGCTGTGTGACTCCAGACACTAAATCTTTCATTGCCCTCTGGGGCCTCTCTAAGGTCATACAAGCAGGTCGCTGATCTGCATTGGTAAATGAATTCCCTACTCTGATAACCCATAGGCTTAGAGAAAAAAAGAAAAAGAAAAAAACTTACAAAATGTTACAAATTTTAGAAAATGAAATAAAAAATCTGTGCTCTTTTTCCCTGTAGAAACTGGACACAAAAATACTCAAGAAAAAAAGGCATTTAAAACTACAAATCCATATATATCTTTGAACGAAAAGGACACTATTTGTCAAAGTATGTTTGTGTTTATTCATCACAGAGGAAAGACATTTTATTCCAAGATCTGGCATTTAAGACTAATGTGGCTGAAGAGCTTTTTGAGTAGTGTCAAACCCATAGCGCACAACACTCTTGAGTGTAACCAGAACCAGATTAAAATACAGTTCCTATTTTTAACATGTTGATGCTTAATAGAAAAAGAAATATATAAACATATGGTTTTCTAAGTCAATCTGTGGCCTGCAAGGATCCTTCGGTACAGTTTGGTGTACATAGGCTTAGAGGACAGAGATGGTAACTAGCCATTCAAGAACCCAAAGCAAATTCACTTCACAGGAGAGCCTAAGGGGTAACTCCCCTTCAAGAGAGTAATGCCAACACCCCTGAGGAAGGGCTAACAAAACCAGGTTCCACAAGCTCTAAACAAAGACAGATAGCAATGAGAGAAAAGTGGTGAACTGTAGGCATAGTGGGAGAACAGCAGTTTTGGGGCAGGGGCATGATAGTAATTAGACCCTTAGGCTTGGTGGTCTAGGGCTCATGCAAGGAATCTGGGACAATTCTATGGCTGTTGTGGGGAGCTTTGAGCCAGAGAGGAAAGTCTGCAGAACTGGCAAGGAGGAGAATATGGGTCAACCAGCTTGTAAGTCATTCTTATCTCTGATGAGAGCTTTCAAGTGCAGGTAACCCTACCCTAGTTGTGGCTTGGTTAGAGAGAAATACATGAATTTCTTTCCTGGGATGGTCATTTTTGACATGTATGAAAAGAATTATTGTCTAACAATTATGGCTTCTATCTCAATAGAAGGAAATCTGATTGGTTTATTAAGTCACTAAGCTATGCAAATAAAGCTGAGTTTTAAAAGGGGAAAGCCTTCTTTAAATAGCTTCACTTATTATCACACATGGTAAAACTTGGTAAAACTGTCCATTCTTAACTATAGCCATTTTGAGATTGTGTTTGTGATTAATGACAAATTTGCATTTCTTGAGTGTATCCTTTTACAAAGCAGCAAGTCATTTCCAACACTCTTCGGGCAGGGTGCAACATTCCTTGGCTATTCATTCAATGAAGAAGGATTCTTCTTTGGGAGGAGCAGATGTCGCAGTTTTGGACTAATCTGGCCCTTATCTCCTAACAATGAATTCTGATGTTTGGCTGAGTTCTCCGCCATGCACAGCATTCTCTTGCTGGACTCTATCAACCCATTCTGTTCAGCCCAGGGAGGCGAATGAAAAGGAATTCTTATGTATTTCAGGTAGTTGTAATCATAATCCTCCTCCTCCTCCTCCTCCTCATTTGTTTCCAATTCTTACACCAACATTTACTGCTGTATCCTGGAAACTAAATGATTTGGGAATTCTGATATGAGGAAACTGGTTAAGTTTACAGCACCAATGAAACTGAAGGAATGTAGGCATGAGGATCCAGGGATTATTAACTCAACCATACCATCTGAAGGGACATATCTTCTCTTTTGACATTAAAATTCGTAACATTTGGTAGCAGTGATTCCTGAGGGGAAACTTTGATTCTTGATTGCTCTTGGATTAAAAACTATGAAGAATTTTTTCCTAAGTCTAATGGAGAGAATGTAATTTCTTTTTATCTCATAAACATACTGATTTCTATTTATATTGTTGGGACAGTACACGGTAGATAGGAGTCGTAGATAGTTGAAATTTTATCTGAAACAAAGGGATTTTTTTCATAGAGCCATGTTAAAATAATATTTTATGCATATTGAATTCTGAGGAAAAACCCGTATTTTGATCTGCAAGGCGAGGCACATGACTTCAAAATTTGTTCTGTTAAAGGGGCTACTTCATAGGACCCATTTTAAAAATATTGGCAGTAGATTTATATATATTTTGTTGAATGCTTACCACTTTTTTCTTTTGACCTGAGGCAATAATTGCAAATAGCACAATTCTAGAGAGTGAAATATTGCATAATATTACCACTAATTGTTGTATACTTCACCAAACTTTAAAACGATTACCAGTACATAATTTATTCTGAAAAAGTCATTAAAGGGTAGTAAATGATAACATGAACTTCTAGGCATAGCTTCTGACTTTACATATACTAGGTGATGGTGAAAGGACATCCAAGCAGAGCACTCACAATATGAAGACCATCCATAACAGGATCAGCTAAGTTGGGCAACTAAAATATTTCTCCTAAATTGTTTTAAATTGTAATTGATATGAAGACTGATGTTTTTCTCAACTACATTTATTCCAAACTGAAGTCAATTTTAATTTTCATCATTTTCACAGCACAGGAAATATATCTGGCTTGATGGTTTGTTGTCAGATTTAGAGTACATGATTACACAGATCCCATTTTAGAAATTATTCAGTTGGTGCTTGTGTGAAACATCTCTCACTACTTTCTCTTATTCAAGAGACTCATTGGTGAAGAACCCATCAACCATATGAAAGAACAGCTCCCCCACACTGCATGTTTCTTCACCCAATATGTCTTCACTTAGTTTTGTCTACACAGAATCATTTTCACTGAAGGCTATAGGTCTGACTTAAGTTATTCAATTTAAGAGTAACGATGAGAGAACGTGGATCTTTCCTGTTCTTTTGAATGGTTATCTTTCCTTTTAAGGTCTCACCTAAAAAAAAAAAAGGAAGTTTGAGTATTAAAGAAATTTTATGGAAGACGATTAATGTCCTATTCATAATATACTTTAAATGTGATATACTTAATGGATTATTGGCATTAAGTCACTCAAAAAAAGTAATCATTCAAACTAACACTTTGATGGCATAGCAATGTACAGTGGTTGTATAGGGTCAAGGTCCCCAGCTCTAGCTTCTGGGAGAAATCAGGCACTAGTTCTTATGGTAGCAATTCAAAAAGAAAGATGTGCTACATATGTTTATAAGAGAGAAAGGTAAAGGGTGTTAATAACCTCCAGTATGCAGTAAAGTTTTAATAGTGGCACAAGCAATAGATGTGATAAAGAAAAGACATTACTTTTAAAAATTTCATTCTCTCTTTCTATGTAAGCAGAATACAAGAGAGCTTTATAAAGGAAAATACATCCCTTAACACAAACACATTGCTTTAAATAAAATAGCCATATGATGTCAATATAATTCATAGCTAGAAAAATGAACTGGATTTGTTTTAATAAGATTATAGATTTTAAAATATATGCATGCTATGGAAACACATTTCTAATTATAACAGAGGTGCAAAGGATTCTAATAAAATTCAAGACATTCTGAAGAAATAAGTAATTATATTGCATGTTCATTTCAGAATTTTTTCTATGATATGGCAGGAAGTATTTTTTAATAAGGAAGAAAAAAATAACAGACCAATATTTCTTGGTTAAAAGCAAGAGCATGAGACAAAACCAAAGGGCATTTTACACTTTCTCAGATACATCCTCAGGCTTAACAATCTGTGCTAACACAACAGGATACCTAATAAAATACTTCAAAAACATTTATGAAAAAAAGTCGTAAAATATTAGAGTTATAATGTTAAAAATATTAATTTCCCCAACTTTATAAACCTAATTACTAAGGTTTTCACTGTGGCAGGTTCAAACAGCAATACTTAATCTTCAGTTAGGAATAGGTGAAATCATTAGAAAAAGTGACAGGTAGAAAAAGTATTTGTTGTTTACTATTTGTCAGGCATTGTCCAATAACTGTGGATATAAATACAAAGTAAGACAGTCCCTGTCCTCAAAATGGGAGCACGTGGAGACCTGGAAGAGAAATGGCTGGAAGTATAGTAACATACAGTCTATCTTCCACAAAACTAATACTTTCTAGATTCATGTATTTTATTATAACATCTTGGAGTAGAGAGGGTCGATACGAATGGAAAGAAGACTCTGGAAGAAATCTAACATTATATTTACAACTAAAAAGAGTTATACTTTTTCATTAACTCCAGCTTGATTTTCTGGTTTTAATTCTGATATATTCCTCAAAGGATTTTTAAAAATAAAGCAATGCAGGGGGAGGGGGAGGCAAGATAGTGGAGTGGAAAGATGGACTTGCTCTAGCTCTGCCCCCATAGCCCAAAAAATACTTGTAAAAAATGACTCCAAACAAATTCTAGAGCAGCAGAAGCCATAAAATGGAAGAGTGAAAGAGTCCAACACAAGACAGCCTGGAAGTCTAACAGGAAGGATCTATCACACTGGGTTTGAAGCAGAGAGCAGCCCAGCCTGGGCCACATGGCAGGGACAGAACTGGAGCAGGCTTCAGGGTGTGGAATCACAGTTAGCAGCTGCGGTTACCATATTTCTTAACTCATAAAGCCAAAGACAGCTTCAAAGTCAGTAAAAAAGCTCTTTCACCTGGATGAGAAGGGAACTTGGTCCAGCCCCGGCCCCAGGGCAGCAGCATTTACTTTTGGAGCCCTTGGCCTAAAGACACTGGGGGAATAGAACAGCCTATCTGGGTCTCAGTTCTAAGTGGCGGTCCTAGGGTGAAGATGAGCGCTGGTATAGTGGAACTGATAGAGGCTCTGGAGAGGGAATCCAACTCGTAGAGCCTGGGCAGAAGAGTGCTTGTGGTTGCTCCCAGACCAGAGTGCAGGCCAGGAGAGGAGTAAACTCCTCTCTCTTGATTGTGCCACCCTGGAGGAACTGAGAACTTACAGGTCCCTAGAGTATACCTTCCACTTGACAAAGGACTCAAAAGTCAAGTAACTGGCTGGGAAAACGCCCAAAGAAGGGGAAAAAATAGGATTATAGAAGGCTACTTTCTTGGTGAAGAGGTATTTTCTTTCATCCTTTCAAATGAGGAAGAACAAAGCATACCATCAGAGGAAGACATAAAATCAAGGCTTCTACGTCCCAAACCTCCAAAAATTATGTAATGCTCTCAGGCCATGGAAGAGCTCAAAAAGGATTTTGAAAATCAAGAGAGGTGGAGGAAAAATTGGGAAATGAGATGCAAGAAAATCATGAAAAGCAAGGCAATAGCTTGCTAAAGGAGACCCCCAAAAAATGTTGAAGAAAATAACATCTTTAAAAAGAGAGTAATCCAAATGGCAAAAGAGGTCCAAAAAGCCAACGAGGAAAAGAATGCTTTTAAAAAGCAGAATTAGTCAAATGGAAAAGGAGGTTCAAAAGCTCACTGAAGAAAATAATTCTTTAAAAATTAGAATGGAGCAGATGGAAGCTAATGACTTTATGAGAAACGAAGAAATTAATTTAAAAATTATCGATCTACCTGAAAACGATGATAAAAAAAAAAGAACCTAGACATCATCTTCCAAAAAATTTTTAAGGAAAACTACCCTGACATTCTAGAACCTGAGAGTAAAATAAAAATGGAAAGACTTCACCAGTCACCTCCTAAAAGAGATCCCAAAAGGAAAACTCCTAGGAATGTTATAGCCAAATACAAGAATTTCCAGGTCAAGAGAAAATAATACAAGCAGCCAGAAAGAAACAATTCAAGTGTTGTGGAAATACAATCAGATAACACAGGATTTAGCAGCTTCTACACTAAAGGACTAAAGGGGTTGGAATATGATATTCCAGAGGTCAAAGAAGACAGCCTTAAAACCAAGAATCACCAATCCAGCAAAACTGAATAAAATGCTTAAGGGGGAAAAAAATGGAATTTCAAGGAAATAGAGGACTTCCAATCATTCTTGTTGAAAAGACCAGAGCTGAATAGAAAATCTGACTCTCAAATACAAGAATCAAGAGAAACATGAAAAGGTAAATAGGAAAGAGAAGCCTTAAGGAACTCATTAAAGTTGAACTGTTTACATTCCTACATGGAAAGATGTTATTTGTAACTCACGAGACCTTTTGCAGTATTAGGGTAGAGGGAATATATATATATATATATATATATATATATATAAATGTATGTATGTATGCATGTACGCGTACATATATATATGTAGGTGTGTATGGGTATGTATGTGTATATTATATATGTGTGGGTTTGTATATGTACATGGGTGTATATGTGTGGGTGTATAAAACATACATACATAAACACACATATACATAGAGGGCACAGGGTTTGCTGGATATGAAGGGAGAGTACCTAAAAAAATAAAATTTACTGTTGAATGGAAAGTACTAGGAGTAAGAGAAAGGGAGAGGTAGAATACAGCAAATCATTTCACATAAAAGAGGGAAGAAAGAGCTTTTACAATGGAGGGGAAGAGGGAGGAGATGAAAGGAAAAAGTGAGCCTTATTTTTGGGATTTGGTTTAAGGAGGGAATAACACACAAACAATTGAATACGGAAATCTATTTCACCTTGTAAGAAGGCAAGGGGGAAGGGGACAGGAGAGGAAAGATAATAGAAGGGAGAGAAAATTGGGGAAAGGGATAATCACAAGCAAACACTATTGCTGGAAGACAGGTCAAGGGAGAGAATGGAATAAATGGAGGGCAGGATATGACAGAGGGAAATGTGGTTAGTCTTTTACAATAAGTGCTTTGCATTGTTACACATGTATGACCTATATTGAATGGCTTGTTATCTCAGTGAGGGTGGGTGGGGAGGGAAGGAGAGAATATGGAACTCAAAGCTTTAATAATGAATATTAAAATCTGTTTTAGGATGTAGTTGGAAATTAAACTACACAGGCAAATGAGTATAGAAAACTATTTTGCCCTGCAGGAAAATAGAGGGGAAGGGGGATAGAAGAAGAGTGGGTAATAGAAGGGAAGACAGACTGGAAGAAGGGGTAGATAGGGTGCATGCTGTCCTGGGGTGGGGGGGGGTGAGGAGAGATGGGGAGAAAATTTTGAATTCAAATTCTTGTGGAAGTGAATGTTGAGAACTAAAAAATTAATAAATTATATATTAAAAAAAAATAAAGCAATGACATTCTATCCCAATCAACTTTTGTTTGGCTACTTAATATGAGAGGAACACAGTGCTCAAAGCAACAGGGCTATAAGTTTTAGATTTCTGATGACATTCAAGTTAATAATTATTTCCATTATTTTTGAAAATGTCTATTATTATATTATATGATGGTTTCTTATGCCATCTACCACACTGCTTAAACTTAGAATCAGGGGCAGCTAAATGGCATGGTGGATAGAGCACTGGCCCTAGAGTCATGAATTCAAATCTGGCCTCAGAAATTGTGACTCTGGGTAAGTCACTTAACTCCGACTACTTCCTACTCACCTCCATCTTCCCCTCAAAAAAGATTCAAATGATCATATAGTCTAGAGCTGGAAAGGACCTTGCAGATCAAGTATTCCACCCTTATCACAATGAACCTGGGGGTCTAACGGATCTCTAAATTGTCTGGGGACATATTTTCCAGAGTTTGTAAATTTGGATGGGACAAAAAAAAAAATCATATTTTTATTTCAATACATAGTTTCCTTTGTAATCCTATTAGTGTTATGTATTTTAAAAATATCCTGTAATCCCAGCTACTGAAGAAGGAGAGACTGGTGAATCTTTGAAGTTTGGGAGTTCTGAGTGGCAAAACTCTAAGCTGATTTGGTGCCTTCACTAAGTTGACACTGATGTGGTGAGATCCCATTGAGTAGGGAGTCATGAGGCTGCCTAGAGAGGCAGAAGCAGGACCAAATCAAAGTTTCTGTGCTGATTAACAGTGGAATCAGATCAATTGAAATTACCCCTGAACTTCTACCCTGCGTGAGAGAAGTCCCAGTCTTTAAAAAAACAAAAATATTATTCTGAGAAGGGGTCCACAGGCTTGTCCAGTCTATCAAAGCAGTCCACAACACAAAAAAACTGAAGAGACCCTGCTTTAAAGAGTTAAATGTAAATGGTATCCAGAGGGAAGTGTGATACAGTAGAAAGAGCAGTGGAGCAGCAAGCATGAGACTTGCACTTGAGGCTCAGTTAATTCCTCTGAATCACTGGATGACAAATTCCTATGACTTTTCTGAGTCCCAGTTTCCAGGGCTGTAAAATGAAAGGTTGAATGAGCAAGATGATCTCTGAGGTACTTCAAGTTTCAATTGATTACTAATGTATCATTTAAGTGACTTATCCAAGGTCACATGGAGATCAAGACGCAAATTAGACATTTTCTGTTAATCAAACATATAACACTTAGTTTATGAGAAGTAATCTTGCTTGCTTCCGTACATATACATACATACATACATATACATATATACACACACACACACACACACACACACACACACACACACACACACATATATATATATATACACATATATACATATATAAAAGTAACCATTATTATGAGCAATTACTAGGGACTTGGAGTCAGGAAGTTGTTCATTTGTTTCTCAGTTGTGTTTGACTCTTCATGATCCCATTTGGGATTTTCTTGACAAAGATACTGGAGGGGTTTTACATTTCCTTCTCCAGTTCATTTTACAGATGAGGAAACTGAGGCAAACAGGGCTATCTATCCACTGTGCCACCTACTTATTTGGAAGTCAGGAAAACCTGAGTTCAAATCTGGTCCCAGGTACTGAACTAGTTGCATGAACCTGGGCAACTTAACTTCTGTCTCCCTCAGTTTCTTCATCTGTAGACTGGGGATAATAGCGTCACCTGTTTCACAGTTGTGAGGATCAAATGATGTAATATTTGTAACGTGCTTAGCACCAAGCTTGGCACATAGTAGGCGCTTGATAAATGCTTATTAACTATCTAGTTTTAAGTTACTGTTATGAAATCAACATTGAAATCAGCAACTGTGAATTGCTATTCCTTCAGTGCTTTATTAGATTTTCTCTCTCATTCTAGGTAATACATCTCATTATGACACAGTACATGCCCTTCGAAATTTTTAAAATACAGGCTTTCATAAACCTTTTATTCCAACACAGGCTGACGGTTGAACCTGGAATACTTTGCCTTTCACATAGCATTCTGTCAAACTCTCTAAGGCTAACATGGTATCAGAATCTTTTGTACTCCTCCTAGTTATTTAGGAAGAGAATTCTTTACCCATAGTTCTGTGGCAACCCCTTGTTGTTATGATGGTTGTTTATTTTGTCTGCTTTAAACTAAATCAATTGTCATATGCTCCATTACTAGTCTGAATTAACTCAAAACAACTTTTCCAGATTCATTGATTTTATAATGTATCCAGATATAAAGTTGAAGTTGGAGTCTACTTTACCCTCAGTGGGTCTTTTTTGGGGTTTTGTTTTTTAAGTAGCAACATGATATGTTACCTATAAGCTCCATGACTATGGAAAAATCTAATCTTTAAGTCTCTGTTTTCTCCTCTTTACAATGAAGTAGAAGTTGGACTAAATGATCTCCTAGGTCATGTCTAACTTTAATCACATAATCTAAAACGTGGTATTGTTATTAATGAGTTTTAAAAGTGAAATAACACAATAACAAAAGCTCTACCTTAAAAGTACATCAAAGGATGATTTAAGCAGTGAAGGCATTTATATATTCATTTCAAAGGAACAAATATCAGGAAGTCACCTAAAAAATATATAATCTGTGGTTGGCAAATACACCTTCCAATCCTTGCAGACTGTCTAAAGGTGCAAAGGCAATGGCTATAACATCAAAGTGGATCAGAGTAATTAATCAGTGTCATGGAGATATAAAATGACTGATGTTTTTAAGCAGTTCTGCTGTTTTGTGGGCTGCAGAGGATGCTCTCTCTGGAGCTGAGCTGAATCACTTGCCCTTATCACAAGCTGACTGCTTCAAGCACAACAGAATCCAGTTTTGCAGTTCAATTAGGAAAAAAAAATTGAATCTATATATTTATTATAGTATTTTAATTTGTTCCTTTAAAAGCAAAGAATAATATTCCTAGAGAAGAAATAAACAGTATATTCAATAAAGATTAAAGAACATGATTTTGCATTATGTAGAAGCTTGACTTCCTTTAACATGGGGAAGCAGAAATCATTAATTCTTCTTCAGCCATATTATAAGAATAGCATTATGTACCATATAATGTATGTATCAGTGTATCAGTGTGATATGTAAACATTGTCATACCACGTGTGACTGTAAATAATGGAACTATTTCAAAATATATTACCTCCTTTACTTCTAAATATGCAAGATCCCTTTCAAAACTGTCGCTTTGGGAGGTGATACATTCATCAAAATGAAAATGAAAACTCCCCCTTAAGAACTGTTTCAAGGATTGGTTTATAAGTTACCAAAGAAAACTATACAAAAAAATACAAACTATATAAAAGAAATATCTGATTTTTGACCTAAAAGGGTATTTATTAGTTGATCTGCCTTCTTAATTTTGTCAAATGTTGTTTTGAACTCACTTTGGCTATGTTCCAAAAACAAAATAAGACAAATGTTTGCCAGCACTGCGGATGATCAAAAGAATTCAATTAAACAGCCATGTGTGCAGAACCTGTTCCACATTGAACAGCGACAGATACAAAGATTAGATTTGGGCAACACACAGTTTTTGATGTCATGGACCTTACCAAGTGGTTGAGAGGTACATCACATTCACAAATAGTTCTGAAGGTCATTCCCAAAGAAACTTTCTAAAGGTATTTTGAGAAACAAATGCAAGTATTACTGAAATAAGTGCAGAACCACCTAAAGGTCCTGTGATCCTCTGGTTATAGTAAAACCCCAGCCATCCTGTCTAACCAGGTAACACTGAAACTTTTGTAGGTCTTACAACTGAAATTCATGTAGATGACCCCACATTATCAAAACAAGGTGTCCTGGAAACAATTTAACTTTGTTTTGATCTCAAGAGTAGAAAGGTCTCTTAGTCCAGAGATATCAAACACCAGCCTCTCTTGCTAAAACTAGATTAAAGTTTAATTGGGAAATATTGAACAAAATAAAAATACTGTGCATTTGTGGTTTGCCAAATTAATGATACCACTGATTTGGTCCAACTTATATCTCAACAAACAATAATAACCCTTTGAGTGCTTACAGTCAGATATTATCTGCTGCCTAAAACTTTTCTCCAGGATAAATTTTGCCATATCCTTTAATTGAACCTGTTACATCATGGTTGTCAATCTTCCCATCATTCCTATCCTTTGGATATGTTCTACTTTGTCCTCAAGTGAAGTACTGCTAAACTTCATACCCACATTGCCAAATGCCAGGAAGCTTCTCCACATCAATGTCCTATTTGCATTTTCAAAATCAAAATTCCCCAAATGAAACTCATTATTTCCCTTAAACTTCTGTGTCCTCAAAACGTTTTTATTCCTATCAGGGAACCACCATCCCTCCTTACTTATATGAATTCATAAACTCGGAGTCATTCTTGATTTTCCTCACCTTCCCTAATCCTATTAGTTACCAAGGCTTGCCAATTTTATTTTTCTCATCACTGTCCCCTTTTCTCCACTCACACAGCTGCTACTTAGTTAAGGCCCTCATCATACCTTACCTGTATGATGGTAGTAGTCTCCTAAATGGTTTTCCTGTTTCTGATCTAATCTCTGTCCTCTCTAATAGACTGTCTATACCTCTGGTGTCAAACTCAAATAGAAAGGGGGCCACTAAACAGTACTGAAGGATTCCCAGGGGCCACATATTGATTTTAAAACCATACATGTTTATATATTTCTTTTTTATTGGAACACCAATATATTAAAATCAGAATGGAATTACATTTTAATTTAGTTCAGGCAGTACTTAGGAGTATTGAGGGCTGTGTCTCTGACACTTCTGGTCTATATGACTGCTAAAATAATATTCTCAAAACACACTGGTCTCCTGTTAAAATATTTGCAGTTGAAGATAAAGGATAAAACACAAATTTCTTTTATTTTTTCCTAATTATATATACCAATTTTTGAAACTTTTAAAAAATTCAAGTTCTAAATTTGTCCTCTCTCCTAATCTTCCTCCCTCCCTAAGATCTTAAGGTTAGGTTATATATATGAAATCATGCAAAAAAATACTTCCATATTAGTCATGTTGAAAACACAAGTTTCTTAATCTAGAGAGAAAGTCTCCCACAATCTGGCTCTCCTACACCTTTCCAGACTCCTTGTACGTCATCCTCCTACACATATCACCTCTGCAGAGAGAATGGATGACCAGACACATCTCACTCTTGTGCCTCTGTCCCGGCTGGAATTCTCTGTCTCCTTTAAGGCTCAGTTCAGGTGACATCTCCTCCTTCCTTGTTACCCCTTCTTGTTAATGTCTCCTCTCTCTCCTCCATCAAATTATCTTTGTATTTATCTTTTTCATCTTCTAAGGTCTAAAGTTCTTGGCAAGAGGGACTAGCGCAGTCTTGCAAACAGCAGGGGGCTTAAGAAATGTTGGCTGAATTGAAATATCAGCCTAAGAGTTGATTAATATTAAGGAAAAAGGAAATGAATCCCATCAACACTGACAATTTTGGTACAGAGGGCTCACAAGTCTCTTCAGAAAGGGAAGTACAGGAGACTGTGGGTTTGATTTTCTTATTATCCCAAAAGCAAAAAAATACAATTGATTCTTTTACATAGTACTCATGATTGCAGCTTATGCACAAATTACTACTACAGACAACAAAAAGTAGAGAAATTCTCTGCAGACTGACTACATGAAGATCTTCCCAAAAGCTCAGTGTTTACATGACATTCTATTACTTTAATGCAAAAGGTAGGCACAGGAGAGAGAAAGGCAGGAATTATGTGAGAGGACAAAGGACTGTAAGATAATTCAGAAGGTTCACGTCTATAATCAGAGATGCTTTTTTTCCCCACAAGAAGGGATATAGAAGGTAATGTTTGCATTGAACATGAAACAGAGAATAGTTAGACAGACAAGACATTAACTACTTAGAGATGTGGGAATCATTTCAGAATCAGGTGCGTGGCTGCAGTCAGATCAAATCATTGACTGGTTAGGTAAAAGTTAAAATCAATACCTAATTAGATGAATGGATAAAGATTAAAGAAGACAGCACACGTAATTACTGCACCTCTAATTCAATCTGCTAAGACAAGAACTAAAGTAAAAAAAAACGAGAAATAAGTAAAAGTAAAAACGTTGACTCTACTATCATTTCTTAAAGAAGTTTAACTCGTAAAAATGTCACCACAAAGTGGCTGAAGAAACCTAGAAAGCCCCCAACCAGCAGATACCCTGTGAGGGGAGGATCATAGACACTGTTGGCCCAACTTCCTACTCAGCTTCCTCCTCACCACAAGAGCGACCCCAAGATCCCTCCTGAGGCCTGCTCTGGCCTCCCTCCCTCATCCTCTCAGCTGAGCACCTGCCTCACAGTTCACCATAAAAAAACCCCCAAAGTAGAACCTATTCTCCCTGCTCTTCCTCTTCCCCACTGATTTTTCAAGTGTCCCTCAGAGCTGTCCCTACTGCTTCCTACTTCCCCCTTCACCCTGCCCATACTTGAAGAGGTGGCCCTTTACTTGCCAAGACAAACCATTCTGCATTCACCTATGTGCAAAAAATATTTATGGCAGGGGTAGGGGTGTGTGTATGGCAGAGGTAGGGGTGTGTGTGTGTGTGTGTGTATGGCAGGGGTAGGTGTGTGTGTGTGCGTGTGTGTGTTACAAGCTGAATGATATAGCAAGACGACACATTAACATGCAGCAGGAGACACTCATTCTTGGACACGGCCAATATGGGAATTGGATTTGGTTGACAACACTGATTTATACTTTTTTTTCTTTTTTCTTTCAAGTTGGGGAGAGGGAGGGAAATGCTTGATAATTATTTAAAAATTAGAATTAGGAGCTAAGTAAAATAAGTAAAAATGTAAGACAATCTAAATGAACACCTAAAATATGACCTCTAGTACATGGACTTTTTTTACTTTGACTGTTCCAAAGACTGTTAACTTCGAGCTTTCAGCATATTTTAGATGGATGACACAGCTGGAAAGCTGATGATTTACTCTACTCTAAAAAAAACTCCATAATTTATTATTATTAAGTTTCATACAGTCTGCTATTAAACTTCAAAGTATAGCAGTTATGCTTTTTTAAGTTGTTTATTTTATTTTGGTTTTAAAGTTTCTTTTTTTAAAGACTACTAGGTAAAAATGTATTTTACTATCACATATATGTATAGTTTATATATGGATGTGTATATGTGTATATACACAAAACATCTTTAGCTATTAGGTAAAAATATATCCACCTAGTTGAAACCAAACTTCTCATGAATGACCAATTAGAATCAAGAGATGTGTTTTGATTCAGAGTTTAATAGGGTTTACAATACCGGTAGATCCAAAAGAGAAATGGGTCAAATTCCTTCATCACAATGTACTTAAAGATTAGAATGCCTTAGATTTGAGAAAATGAATGAAATGATCTTACTCTGACAATGCAAATGAAAGCACAAAATATTTCTACTGAGAGGTCAATAATAACCAGAGATCACACATAAACCATGTCACAAATGCTGACAGATTTAGATGAGTATCACAAAGTCAATGTGGCTTATCTGCTAACAGATTAAGATTCCTCACTGAATTCAGAAGATAGCAAGATGATCTTGAGAATAGAAAAAAAAATTAACTTTAAACATTTGCTACAGCAGTAAATTGGATTGTGAATTGCCAAAACAGATTAGATTCTTTATTATAGAAAGTTCAAAGTCCCAATATTTGTAAGGTGATCCCCCCTGCCCACTAGTATCAGTTTTGAGTGGCAATTATGATACTGGACAGTTTTTGTCACAACCTATATTGAACAGGAAGAGAAATATAGGCTAAAAAAGCATATATGTTTCAACAGAGACATAAACTGATTTTATTTATTTGGATCTAGTCACATTCAGTCAGGATCTGAGTGGGTTACAGGATCGAAAACAGTAGGTTATTAGAGCCTAATACAGAAGACCTTTTGGAAGAGAAAAGCAGAAAAGTGGCCTTCATTTTTACCACAGAAGCCATTTAACACTGCAAGTGAAAAAGGAACTAGGATGCAAAGCAATAATTACCTACTTTGTGATCATTCAGGCCCTTTGTTTCCCTCCTCTCTCCCATTGTCTGCCTTTTGGCAATTTCCCTGCTCATTAGCACTGTAACCAGAGGCTGGTCAAGAACAACAGAGGGAATTACAATTATTTATGCTATCCCTGTCCTACTACCACAGAAAGATGGTACCATTTTAATTTAAAATTTTGCTCAAAATGAAGTAACGTTTCCCTCAGGCTGTGATGCGTCAGTGTTTTCTGCTGGCTCACCATGTACTGGCCCTACCATGGGAATCAACAGTGAGTATGGAAATATAGTATGAAAAACATAAGTGAAGTCAGGACAGGCATTGGCTTCTTAAAACCCCATTATACTATTTTCAAAACGCTTACAGGAATAAGATATCCCCCAGAAAGAGGGCTAGTTACCACATCACCTGAGCTAGGAACAATTAGGATGCAAGCATTCCTTTTGTCAGAAACAGGAGTAAATCTTAGGAAAACATTAATTTCAAATTAACAACCTAAATGTAATTCAATAAATGTTTATTAACTCCCTATTTAATAAATTCCTATTAAAGGTCTACTCAAGACAAAAAAATCTGAATTATGAAGCATTTTATTTAAAAAGAAAATACAAAGATAACAACATAGTTATCCTGGAGAAGAAATGTACATTTTCAAGATTCTAACCCTCAATTCAATTACCAGAAAGAAAAAAGAACCATAGAATTTAGGGGAATTTAGTTGTATTCAAGTCATTTCAGTTTTGCTGCGCTCAACCTTTTCGTAAACACAAAATAACACCATCAAGGTTTTATGTCCACTTCCAGGCAATCACAAAGTGAGGAAATGAGCACCGTGTGCTGTTTTACTGCTAATGGAGTCTGTCTGCCCACATGTAAAAAAGTCAATTTCTGTAAAGATGGTTAAAACCAAAATCAAAAGGGTTTTTTAAAGGCTATTTTTAGAGGCTTGGTTGTCAAGCATCTGGATAGTTGATAAACTAATCATAATCCACATATCTGACGTTTGTGAAGCTTTAACACAAAAAGGTTCTGTAGGAAATAATAAATAGGGGATGGGTATATATATTTTTGGGAAAAAAACCATTTCATTTCTGTTTCCATTAGACATGATTTTCCTTTAAAGGTAAAGATATAAAAATTCTAACCACTGAAGCTCTTTACCAAAATCATCATCAACTGTTTTAGTTTCAGGTCTATCTTTAATTTAGTAAATACAGCTCAATTACAGACAAAAACCCCTTGAAGATGAAGCTACATTTTTAAGTTTTCTATGTCCAATAGCAAAGCTGAGTCATAGGGGTGGATGGATGAGTCCTTGAGAGGTCATTTTATGATCAAAAGAAATAAAGAAAAAAATGTCCCCTTAGTTATTATTGAAGACATAGTTATTAAGTGCCTTCTATATGTTGAGCATTATGAAAGTCAGAGGAATTGCCACACACAAAGAAGGCTTTAAGATATATTTCATTTTCTATTTATAAAACAAACTATAATGTCTGTCCCACATAGATACATGCAAAGTCTATCTTCCCAGATAACGGTAACATTAGAACCTCTATTCTGATAGACCCTTTCTCTCAGCTTCCTTTTTTACTCATCTACTTTGCCCTGCTACAAACAAAAAGTTGCATCTTGTTCTTTTTGTCAAAATTTCTTTCTTTTTTCATTATATTACGGCAATTCATGTTCCCCGAGCAGAAGTTAAAACAACAACTGACACCAAGTGTATAGGAGACATACTTGTTAGCAGAGGGCAGCCACCTTTCTCTCCCAAGACTGGAGGCTCCCACCCTGCGGAGCCCAGTCACTCGGCTACAACACGATGCAGGCCTCTCCCTGTGCCGTAACTTCACATGTGAGGCCGTGACACTAAGGCTGCAACATTCTCTAGAAATCCTACAACAGCCAGATGATGACAATAAAAATAGCTATTTGTTTACAAAGAAATGATCCAAGTCCTTGATGTTCTAAAAGAACGACGTTCAATTTTATGTCATCTCCAAACTACCTAGTTCAGAAAAACTGTAACGTGCTAGTCATCTATCAATAAATAGCCTTTTTTAAAGGCAAGTAATTTATTTTTTGCTAAATTTCTCTTTGATTTGAAAGACTTACCAGAGCAAATTAAATAAGGAAAAAATGATTCCGCATTAGTACCCTAGAAAAGACCCAGAATTTATACATCTGCAAAGTACATCAGTAATTAGGAGAGAAATCCAAGTTAGTCTAAGCAGCTATGACTTGCGAGAACACGGGCTGAGAAAGCCGTCTACTTGTCTGGGAAAGAATGGGGTCAGACTACCATGCAAGGTCCATGACAGCCTCATCAAAACTGTCATAAAACAAGCTGTGGTGTTTGCCACGTTACAGGAGGGTTTAGAATTTATTCACAGGCGGAGGTGGGCTAAAGCCAGCTCATGTATGACTAACATTTGTTAAATTTTAACCTGAGAAACTGGCAAAGATTACAAATCAAGGTTTTATGTGTTTTCTTTTTTAAACATCAAGGAGAAAATGTTGCTAACACACTTTACATTTAAAAGTGTGTCTTGTAGCACATTCTATCTTCTCTCTCTCTATATTACTGAATATTCACTAAAAATTACCAGCACATTTACTAGTCTAAAGACTCTGTCTTTATATAAAGTATTATGTATATTTCAGTATACTCTATATCAACTTTTAGTTTCCAGATACTAAAAACAGCAAATTAAAAGTGGGTAAAAAGAATAATACTAATCCTAGGAAATGGGGGCAGCCAGGCAGCACAGTAATTGAGGGCCTGCAGTCAGGGAGACTCATCTTCCTGAGTTCAAATGTTGCCTCAGACACTTCCTAGCTGTGTGACCCTGGCAAGTCACTTAAGCCTGCTTGCCTCAGTTTCCCTATCTGTAAAATGAGCTGGAGAAGGAAATGGTAAACCGCTCCAGTATCTTTGCCAAGAAAACCCCAAATGGGGTAACAAAGAGTTGGACACAACTGAAGAATGACTGAACAACAACCAGGAAACAATGTCTGACAGGCTTTGGGTGACTGTAACAATGACATTCCAGAGCACTCGCTATGAAAAGAAACAAACATACAAATCTTAGGCATTTGTAGAAGAATAACTATATCATGGCAAAGTACAACTCAATTCAATTAAAACAATATTAATGGCATCCTATATGCTTCGCTACCATGTTTAAGGAGGCAAAAAGTAACCATCAAAACTGCTTAATAGAATCAACACTTACAAGAAATAAGCTTCATTTATGAGAAATTCAATTTCTCATAAGGAATAAGAGTTCCTACGTCTGGCACGCAGTAAGCATTTGACAAATGGCTGTTGATTGATTGATAGAATAGCCAATCAGCTTAAAGGAAGACCAAGACTGCTCAAATCAGGTTGCTCATCATGATCAAGGCCAAACTCAACCCACTTGGTTAGCCCTGGAACCAGCATACTGTTCTCTAAATTCTCCAGCCCAGGTACAGTGGCAGATTAGATCAAGATGCCACAGTTAATCCTTCCCTTCTACTCATCTATTTATCATCTGTCTCCTCTAGTTAACCTAAAATATGGGCCATTTTCAAGGCTCCTTCAGTTCTTGGCCTCATATTGACATTTCTTTTCAATCCTTTCCATGTAGGAGTTCGTTCCTTCATGTAACTTCCTTCAGTCACCTCCGTGCTGCTGACTCCCCGTTCCATGTGCCTAAGTTGGACCTGCTCTCCTATCGCCTACTAGACATTAAACCAACAGCAGAAGCTCATATGCAGCTTCACAAGTTACAAAGCTAGTTCCTCACTACAACGCGGGAAAACAGGTAGTCAGCAATCATTCTCCCCAAACAGATGAAGAAACCAAGTCTCATAGTTAAAAGTGACTTATCCATGTCAATTTTTCTATTTTCAGTTTTCAAAAGAGAAGACAGGATGGGAGTTGGGATGAAAAATTAGAAATTGTGCCCTTGGAGGATGATATAATTGTTAAAAAGGTTTAATTCAGGGGGGAAACCCTCTAGAGAACTTGAGGAGAAGCTGAAGGAAGACTCAGGGATCGAGGAAAAAGCAAAGATGGATTGAAGGAAAGCAGAAGAAAGTGAAAGATTCAGGAAGAAAGAAGAGAATTTCAGGTGGTGGAGCAGAGTGAGATAAGGGATCCAGGAAGAGAACAGGGCTGGGAAGACTCTGATCCTGGATGAGTCCTCTGACCACTGCCTACCTGTTTCTTCACTTGTAAACTGGGGATAACAGCAGCATCTGCCTGACATTGCAGCTGTGTGAACAGAATGATACCATGTCTATAAAGTACTTAGCATAGTTCCTGGCACATAGCAGGCCCTTAATAAACTATTATTGATTTAAGTGCTTTGCAAATTTTAAAACACTATAAATGATGATTACTAGGCAAGTAAAACAAATTAATGAAAGTTGGAGATTAGAAAAGGGAATTAAATTGAAGCCAAGTGTGGTTCTCAAGGTGTTAATCTATACTAAAAAAGTAAGGACAGTAACAGCTCTGGAATTCTAGGAGAGAGAGAAAGTGTGGGAAGGGAAGAAGCTTTTATATAGTGTTTATGGTGTGCCAGGAACTGCATAAGTGCTTTATAAACATTGTCTCGTTTGATCCTCACGAGAACTCTGAGATAAAGGTGTTATCACCATCCCCAGTTTACAAGAGAGCAAAGTGAGATGGACAGAGATTAAGTGACTTGCTTCGGGGTCCCAGAGCAAGCAGAACTGAAGCAAGACTTTAACAAGTTTTCTTGACTCTGTCCTCCCTGAAGGTTTTTGGGAAACAGAGGCATGATAGAGTAATAATGGGAGATTTCAGTTTCCTGCAAATCCACCATCGATTTCTCAAAGCTAAAAGGAAAACACCCAAAATTTTATTGACTTTGTTAAATAAAAAGATGTAAGAACTGATGAGGAAATTCCATTTTGGATCTTATTTTTTCGAGGCAGAAATGGAAAACACCTCAGCCTTTCAAATCGAAAAGTACAGGAAGGCTGAGAATCATCCCTAAGATTTTGGGAGAGCAAGTTTCCTAAGTCACAGATCTTACCAGGCCAATCTTATATTTAAAATGCTCGACTGGCTCCTTACTACTCCTCAAATAAAACAGAAACTTCTTAGTCACTTAAAGCCTTTCACAATCTGGTTCCAACTTACTCTCTGAACTAACTTGTCATTGCTACTTCATGAAGAGGTGGTAAGAAGCAGAGCTAGGACTTGATCTCAGGAGAAGGATTTTTATACTGCTCCTGACATTTATAAAGAAGATATAATCCATATATGATGTGGACTATTTTAAAGAGTGTTACCAATAACAAATACATATTGTGTCAAACATATCTGTGTTGGAAAAAAAAATGGACTAAAATATTTAATCAATGCATATTCTTAATATTTCTACTTTATAAAAGGTTAACAGTCAGAAATTGGGCCATTTTAACTTCACATTCCTCTTATATTGGAAAAATAATGTAATCTTTCTAATTCATTTATTAGAACAGAACAGATAGTTATTCATCAATATGGAATATCATGAAATACTTAAATATTAAGTAAAGAAGAATGTCTATATTTTTGCCTTCAGACATGTCGACTTTTTAAAAACTCACTTCAGCTTACTGAAACACCTAGAGTTACCACAACATAGCACCTTGAATATCATAGGTACTAAATAAGTGTCTATGGGATGGAATATGTTATCCAAATCTGAACACTTCTCACTCTACTTTTCTTCTTACCTGCTTTAACAGAAAATGGCTTCTCAAGAAGAAATATTGTTTGTTTCCAGTGAGTTTGAGTAGCGTGGGGACCCGTAGAGAATAACACCTGTAGAGGCAGAGTTCAAAAGTAATTGATACATTAATAAATACCAAATATATAGCAAATGCTTGCAATGACAAAATATGCTTAAATATGTATCAACAAAGAGGCAAACTCCGGACAGAAAAAAGGACATTTAATAAAATGAACTCATTATATAATCTCCATACTTACTTTTTTGTGGCAATTCTTCTCAAAAAAGATATCAAAGTAGCCAGCAACTGCCTATAAAAAAAAAGAAAAAAGGAACATCAAAAATAACTAGATCATCATATTAAAGTATTAATGATTATTTATTCCTTTTTTTGGTAGAGAATCTCCTCCCGGATCATAGAACAAAGAGATCTATTTCTCAAGTTATATTCCCTTTTTACAATGTAACAAGTACCTGATATTCCTTCTACGAGCAAAGGAGCTACTCTTTATCATTGTATTTCCTTCTGGCAATATATTTTCCCATGCTAGCTCACAAAAGTTTGTTTGATACAGTACAGGTGCAATGATACTTTTAGTTCCATAATACTACTAGTATCAACTTTACTATTCAATATTTTGCATGTATGGATCCTCTTTTCCCTGTTTCCTTGACATGAACAGGCCCAGTAGTAGTACTGCTTGGTCCAAAGGTATGCACAGTTTAGTGACTTGGCTAGCAAAGATGGAGGAGGAGGCAGTACTGTGCATGTCTCTTCCACAGCTACTCCAACTAAGATCCAGGAAGAGTGACTTCACCTAAGAATTAGTCTATACAAGACATAGGTGAAAGAGGAAAAGACTGTACTACACAAAAAAAGTGGAAAGAGTGGGTGAAATAGGTAACACTCCAACTTTATTTTCATCTGAACAAGTTAAAAAACATACACAAGAGTCGGCTACTGAAATAAATTCACCTGAAGAGAGAAATAAGGAAACAAGGAATGAGGGCAAGGACAAATAAGAAAGATGGTAAATTCAGAGAGGGATTATATGCAAAACCAATTCTATTATCAGGAGTTTTAAAAGAGAAACAAAAAAGGTAAAAACCTGGGCCTGGCGTTTTGGTGAGTCCCCAGGAGGGATGTGGGCCTGGAGAAACTGCACTAAGTACTAAGCGCTCCCTTCCTTTCTTGCCCCAGGGAGGAGGGCAGAGAAGGAAGGAGGAAAGAAGTGTAAGAGAATAATGTGGAAGAAAATGCACAATAATCCCAACTATAAATGTGAGAAGGATGAACTCACTCATAAAATGGAAGTGGTTAAGAAGTGGAAAAAATGTACTTTTTACAAAAACCATATGAAAACATGAAGATTTACAGAGAATTAAAAGACCTATTATTCTTCCAGTGAAGTTCCAAAAGCAGGGGTAGCAATCATGATTTTAGACAAGTAACAGCAAAAAGAGACTTGACAGAGAGATCAGAAAAAGGAAACTATATTATGCTGAAAGGAACCACAGACAACGCAATTAATATCAGTATTCAACGTAGGCACTGAATGGGAGAGAATCTACTTTAAAGGAAAAACGACAAATAACAAAGAAAAACAGACTATAAAACTATAACCCCAATGTACCCATTTTAGACCTAAATGAGTCAAACAAACAAAAAAACTAACCAAAAAGAAAGAAATGCCTAAAGAGAATTTTAGAAACATTAGATACGATAGATTACTATCACAGAATGGGAACAGGAAGGAGAAAATCTATTTTGCAGCATGTATTAGGGCATAAAACTCCCAGAAAAATGCAGAAAGTAGAAATATTAAATATATTCTTTACTGTCAACATAATAAGTTAGGTAAAGGTAAATAAAGGTAAAGGACTACTGAAGAAAGGATTAAAAATACTTGGAGATTAACTTAATTCTAAAGAATTGGTAATTCAAAGAACAAATCAGAGAAACAACAGATAATTTCATCAAATAAAATGATAGCAATAGAACAACATTTTAAAAATTGTGGGATGTAGCCAAAAGAAGACTTTAAGGGAAAACACATCGCTTTACAAATTTTCGTTATCAAAAAAGGAGAAAACATATATTGGGCATAACACCCCCTCCCATAAAAATAATTAAATAAAAAACCCCTAAATATCAAATTGGAAGTTTTTTGACTGAAAGAAGATATTAACAAGACTGCAAGTAAAAAAATGTCCATTAGCTAAAAAGAAAACCAAATTACTAGTATTAAAAATGAAAAATGTGAATTCACAAGTGAAAAAGTAAAGGATTAAAAACTATGGAGTTCAACTATATGTCAATAAAACTGACAATTTTAAATAAATGAATATGTGCAAAAATATAAAAAAGTTCAGATTGAAACAAAAGAATTTTTTTTTTCAGATCTTAGGGATCTTTATTTTTAGATTTTGACATTCATTTCCACAAAATTTTGAGTTCCAATTTTTCTCCCCATCTCTCCCCTCTCCTCCCCCATAATATCTTGCATTCTGATTATCCCTTCCCTCAATGTGCCCTCCTTTCTATCACACCCCATCGTTCCCTTATCCTCATCTACTCTCTTTTCTTGCAGGGCAAGATAAATTTCTATACCTCATTACTTGTATTTCTTATTTCCCAGTTATATGCCATAATAATTCTCATTGTTCATTTCAAATACTTTGAATTCCAACTTCTCTGCCTCCCTCCCTACCCATCCCCATTGAGAAGGCAAGCAATTCAATACAGACTATACATATACATATACATATATATATATATATACATATATATATGTCGTTTTGCAAAAGACTTCCATAATAGTCATGCTGTGTAATACTAACTATATTGCCCTCTATCCTACCCTGTCCCTCCACCTTTTTTTCTCTCATTTGACCTTGTCCCTTCCCAAAAGTGTTTACTTCTAGTTACTCCCTTCTCCCATTTCCCGCCCCCCCATCCCACTTGTCCCCTTCTCCCCTACTTTTCTGTAGTGTAAAACAGGTTTTCATACAAAATTTAGGGACCATAAAACAACAGAAATTTAACCTAATGAATCTTAATTTTAGAAGTTTTAAGAAGCAAGGAACTCCCAAATACAAAAACTAGATCAATTTACAAGCAAATTTTATCAAACACTCAAACAAATAATTCGTTATTACGTAAGTATTTTTAAAAATAGAAAAAAGGATGAATATGGTCTTAACACATAGATTTGAGAAAGTCAAAACCAAAAGAAAACAATATACCAGTATTTCTAATGAGTATCAGCACCAAAATCTTATACAAAATATTAGCAAAGAAGCTACACCAACTAAGTAAAAAAGAAACAATTCTCCAGCTAGGTGCAGTAGGAATCGGGGCCGACTCACTATCAGGAATATCATAAATATAACAGATCATATCGACAACAACAACAAAAGGATGTTCAAATCAACAGCTGCAAAGAAAAGCTGTGGAAAACACAGCCCCCCATTAAACACAATGTCAACGTGGAAATAAAAGGGCCTTTTCTTCAGACAGCAAGCACCACTGGTCTAAAACCACGGCCAGCATTATGTAGAAGGGGGACAGACTCAACGTCTTTCCAATAAGATCAGAGGGAAAGCAAGGGCAGCCATCGTCACCAGGACGACTCGACACGTTAGAAATGCTAGCTACAGTGAGAAGGAAAGAAATTGAGTAAATACACACAGACCAAAAAGGAAACGAAATTATTGTGTTTGGCAGATGATATGTTACTTTACTTACTGAACTACGGGAGTCAAATAAATATTAAAAACTTGACCATACATTCAGCAAAGTTGCAGGATGCAAAACAAATTCACAGAAGTCATCAGCATTCCTATATATTATCAACAAAATCCAGCAGGAAAAAACAGAAAGAGAAATTTTGTTCAAAATAACTACTGCTTGCAAAACCTGAAAGCAGGTTGATAGAGATCAGATTTAGATCAGGGGTGGGGAATCTGTCTGTGGCAAAAGGATTTGTTCTGTGAAGTTTGGAGCCAAAGGGCCACACATGAGGACTAGAAGGTCATATATGGCTTCGAGGTTGGATGTTCACCACCCCTGGTTTAGATGAATACTATACATTATATGTTATTAGGAACTTAAAATGGATATATGACTTGGATACATATCATAAACAATTCAAATAAATAAAGAAGAGACTTCCTTTCAAATCTATGGATAGGGTGTTTATGATCAAACAAAGGAAAGAAGGGGCCCCAGAAGAGAAAATAGACAGTTTTTATTTTATAAATTATAACTAAAGTTTTTATTTTATAAATTATAACAAACAAAACCAACACAGTAAAATTAGAGGGAGACAGTTAACTGAGAAATATATTCTTTGAAACAAGTTTTCTTTGATAAATCTTTTTTCTGAGACATGTAAGGAATTGATCAAATCTATAAAACTAAGAGAATCATTCTGCAATAGATAAATGACCAAAGCATATGAACAGGCAATTTCTAAAGAAAGAAATCCAAGCTTTCAATAGCCATCTGAAAAAAATGTCCCAACTAATAATAGGACTAGCTGAAGAAATGCAAATTAAAGCATTTCTCATGTTCCACTTCATACTCATTAGATTGGCCAAGATGACAAAAAAAAAAAAGGGAAAATGACAAATGTTAGAACTGCAGGGAAACAAGCACAGTAATGCACTTGTAGCTTTGAATTAGTCTGACTATTCTAGAAAGAAATTTTCACCATATATAAAAAGTCACTTAACACTGCGATCTGGCTATCAGGTATGCCGCAAAGAAATGAAAGAGAAAAAGGACCCATATGTACAAAAGTATTTACTTTTATCAGCTCCTTTTGTAGTGGAAAAGAACTGGAAACTGGGAGAAGGGGAGCATCAAATAGGAAATAGCTTAACAAATTATGGCATGTGAATGTGGTGGAATATTGTTGTGCTTTAAGAAATTATGAAAGGTAGAGAATTTTAAAGAAACCTAAGTAGAATTGCATGAAATAACACAGCCACATGAGTAGAACCAAGAGAAAGATTTATCACAATAACAAAACTACTGTAAAGACAAACAAACAAATCTGAAAAGCATGATTTCAAGGACTGAGGATGAACGATGCGACCCATGTTTTGATGGGAAGGTTACGGCCTCAAGATGCAGGAGGAGAGCTGGAAACAGACAATATGGTAATTGGTTTTGCTTGCCCACGCATTTTTGTTGTAAAGATTTTGTTTTTCTTTATTTTGTTTTGAATGGGAAGTGGAGGTAAGTGGGTGAGACAATACATGCTTTGGTGACTTATTGAAATAGCTCTATGCTTTCTAGAATGCTTAGACCAATTCACAGGGCCACTCATAGGGCTTCAGTGTGTCGGTTTCCCAACAACTGTCACTTTTCTTTTTTGATATCTTGGTCAATCTGTATGATGAAAGGTCAGAATTGTTTAATTTGCATTCTTCTAATTATTAGTGCCTTGGAACATTTTTTTTTTAATATTGATAGCTTAGATACCTTCCTTTGAGAACTGCCTATTTATATTCTTTGATCATTTTATTTACTGGGGATAAGCTCTCAGTTTTTTTTAATACTTTAGAAGACCATTATCAGAGAAATTTGCAGGATAAATTTTTTTCAACTGTTTCTAATTTTAAATATATTGAGAAATTGTCCAGTTTATCTTCTGTGATCCTCTCTAGAATTATTTGGCCACTGACTCTCCCTCTCTATCCATAGGTTCAAAAAGGTTATTTCCTTTGTTGCTTCTCTAAATAATTTATGATTTAATCTTTTATATCTAAGTCATACATCTATTGCAGAACTGCCTGGGAGCACTAAGAGGTTTAAGTGACTTGCCCAGGTCATCCAACAAGTACGTGACCAAGGCAGAACTTGCTGGAATCCTATTCTTCCTGACTCCTGGCCATCTCTTAATTGACTCTGCCATGCTATTTCTCAATGACAGATAAATAGGTTTGTATCAACATTATTTTAGTTCAGCCCTCCAAGATGTGATTACAGTGACAGGATATTTTTAGGAAGGCAGGAAATGATATAGTCTGGTCAAGAAAAAGACAATTAAAATATTAGTTCTTTTGACAATGTTCTCATATGTTATTCAATGACTCAAAAATGGAGAATGTCATTATGAGAAGCCATATAATCTCTTTTCTTATCTAAAAGCTATTTTTCTAAGTCAAGATTTTCCTGACAATACAAAACCTCTTCTATAAAAATGGAACCACATATAGATGTTCTGGAGTTTGAACTTCAGCATCTTTTTGATTCACTGCTTTGTTAACTGGTATTAAAAAAAACTTTTATTGGTATCTTTTTCATACTGCTGTCACCACTTCCCAATGACTCTTTCCCCCTTCACTGTTCACCAGGCAAATCAAATAACAAATCAAGTGACAAATAAGACAAATAAATCAACTCATTCTTCATGTCTAAAAGTGCCTTTCTTCTTCTATACCAAGAACAGATTACACTTTTATTGAAGGGGAGGAGGCAAACTTTGCAGCTGATCAGAGTCACAATTTGGTAAGTTCTGACGCCTTTCAATGTATAAATGCCATTTTATGTTTCTTATGAAAACAGGCAAAACAAATCCTAGTTATCTAGTACACATGCACTGATTAAGTGGTCTGTGTATGGATAAATGTAATGAGCCAGTGACTACCAAGGAAATGGCAATCTAGTTTTGCAAGGGAAAGAGGGGCTGCTTTCTCCTCCTGAAATCCATTCATGGAGATGGCGCAGCATGGAGCGGTGGGCTGGTCAAGTTCTCACTCCGCTTGAATGACCTTGTGCTTATTAACTTCTCTGGAATTCAGTTTCCTCCAGTGTAAAATAAGCAGGTAGAAACACGTGGCCTGCAAAGATCCCTTTTAGCTCTAAATCTATGATTCAAAGTTTAGAATAAAAATATTTTCAATGTCAGGAAAGGACATAAAAATGTAATTTCTAAACTGAAGTAGAAACACCAGTTAAAACTCTGAAACAATTAAAATCCCAAGTGAAAGGGGAAAAACCAATAGTAAAAAGTAACTAAAGAGAGTTCATGTGGTAGTACAAAAAAAGAGTCATTAACAAAATTCAACATTTTTAGTTCACATACTTGTTCTGACTTCTGTGGTTTTAAGAAAAAAAACTAATTATGCTGTCAACATTTTGGTTAATGGGAAAATAATGCATTTTTTAAAAAGAGGTATTAATTACAGTTTATAAAATGTTAAAGTACATTGATTATTGAAAATTATTATAAAGTTAATTTGTGTTCTATACTTAATTCATTGAGAATATAACATTTACTGGATTTTGTGCATTAATACAGAGCCCAAACAAAATTCAATCCCTGGCCTTTGGGGATTAAATCTTAACACACTAGCAGAAAAGTCAGTATCTTTTACAACATTTTGTCAGACAGCAACAGAAAGTAATAGCATTATCCAGTTAAGTAGAAGGACTAAAACATTTGGACTCCTGACATTTTTTTCCAAATGCATGGATTTATTTTTTCTCTAAATCTTTTATAATACTCAGTTCTTTTCCAAAGTGTGTCTTTTTCTTTACTTATGAAGTAAAGCTACTGAATTATTGTTTTACTAAACAATCCTGAAAGAGTGCGGTCATGTGATAACACTGTCACTGTAGACTAACAATATTCAACATGGTAACTCTTAGGAAATAAAAATGGGACTTCCAAGTACATTAATAAAATTTTTCAGCCGAAAAGGACCTTAGGATTTTCCTTCAGCTACAATACCTGGTCACTCTAAAAGCATGCTTGGAAGGGAAGATGATTTTGATTGACTTCTCTATGGATACAGATCTCTCAATCACTTCTACACCTCTAACAAAAAGTTATTCTTTAATATGTTTTCTTATAAATCTAACATGCTAGAAGAACCTCCTTGCACAGTCAATCAATCAAGAAGCAACTATTAATTGCCTGCTATTGCCAGACACTGTTCTAGATGGTAAGGATGCAAAGACAAAAGTGAAATAATCCATGTTCTCAAGGAACTTACATTCGGTTGGGGTAGTGGCAAGGGCTAACAGGTACATAAATTAGTAAATACACACTTACACATATATGTGTGTATGATATATATGTGTGCATATGTATGCGTATATGTGTGTGTGTGTATATATATATATACACACACACACACACTCATACATACACATCAAAGCAGTTTGGGGGAAAACTGAAGACTAAGAAGATCATGAAGAGTCTAATGCAGGGAACAGTACTGAAGCTGAGCTTTGAAGGAATCTGGAGGGGATTCCAAAAAACAGAGGTAGAGCACTGCATCTTAATTAAAGAGGAAACCACTCTTCAACCTTCGTTATTTTCTTCTCCAAGGGGTTACCCTCTTATGTAAATGCAGCATCTTTATGTATTCTGATTCTTTATAGTAACTGTTCATATTTATAGAGTTCATTAAATATATCAAAGATGATCTCTACCGACTAACCCACAGACAATTTTGTAATAAACATGCCTTTTCCTCTCCCTCCCCCAGGCTGCTGATGGGAGTGGAAGACACTGAAAGTGACGATATGAATTTTTCTGCCACCACAGCACAGGTTGATCAAGACATGCTCCCTCTTGACTACCTTAAGTAGGTGCTACTTTTTGTTGATCTCTTCTACTCGTTGTACTCAATTTGAAATAATTCATTTTTCATCATCAGTAATTTTAAGAACATGTAAGCATTAACAATAAACAAAAGGATATGAAACCTATAGCATATGGTGTCCACAATGGAAAATATAGACAAATACTTGTTAAATACTAACTGTAAGCATCAAAGATGTCTACTTAGTAGCAATTACAAAAGCAGATGGAAAAGTTTTCCATTTATTTTTAAGTGAATAGGCAAATAGAGCAATAAAGACTTGGGGGAAATTATACAATTGGGAAAAGAGTTGCTCAGGATTCAGTCACCACTAACACACAAACAGTTCATTGCTCTGATACTCAAAAACCTAAGGAAAGGGATGAGAGAAATATTAGTATATAGCATACCAATTAAATTAAATTAAAATATATTAAACATCTACTGTGTGTTGAGTACTGGATGAGGTGGGATTCAAAGACTAGGAAAAAATACGATCTCTTCTCTCATAGGGCTCATAGCCTCACATGACCTAACTCCTAAATAACTATGATACAACATATGAAGTATAAAAGAAAGGTGGAAAGCACAATAAAAGACTTTTTATTTTGGAGAGAGGGAAAAGGTTTCTTGGAAAAAGTGGTATCTGGGTTGAATTTTTAAAGGATAGGTAGGTAGAAATTCAAATTCGACAGAAGAAGGGAGGGAATTAAAAGAGAAATATAAAGGAGGTGGCAGGCAGTTCACTTTTGCTAGAGTTTACAGTGTATATAGAAAGCAGAATGAAATATGGCTGTAAAAATAAGAGTAGCATAAAATGGCATAAATTCCAGATTAAGAAATATGAATCTTATTCATTAGGGAGGGGAGGAACTGAAGGGTTTCAAAGAGAAATAACAAGCAAAAAAAGATGGACTGGGAAGTGGAGAGGGTCGGGGTGAAAAAACTGGTTGATAGGCTACTGCAATAGTGAAAGCACCTGGCAATGGTAGCTTGTACTGGGGTAGGTTCAGTGCTAAAACATTAGATGGAATAAATGGGAAAAATACAGCAGAAGCAGAATTCAAAATAATCAGGTAAACTAAAACTAAAACACTAAATTATGGAATTTCTGTAACAGATCACCTTCAAATTCTGTATAGTCAATACCATCAAAAGATATTTTCATGCAATAAACACATGAAACTGGAGTAAATTTATTAGTGTTAGGAGGGGTTGGGGTGCAGTCCAAGTTTCTAGTGGGAAGAAGATGAAGATTATGGTCAGAGAGCAGAAGGTACCTGTCAGCTAGATCATGATAAGAAGGCTAGGTATATCACCACAATCAATTTACATACCTATTACACATTCCAAAATACACATAAATGCAAAGATGGATAATTTAATATACGTTGTTGCTTAAGGACAGATACTTTTATTAATCCAAAATTCCCTTCCCTAAGGACACAACTAAGAGAATGGCAAGAGAATATGGCAAAACAATAAAAGTGCAATCCCTGAAGATTCAATTATAAAAGATTAAAAAATCAGAGGAATGAAGGCATTATAATGCTTAAGATGGTTACAGTACAAAGAATCTTAAATTCATTTGAAAAGATTTAAATTTTCTCTCAAGCTTTTAGTCAGGAAAATCTGCAGAAAACAATAACAAAGTCCTAGTTGCAAAGAATGTTGAAATTGTCTACATGTAAAATGTAGGAAAACTGCCAAGGAAAATAGCTTACACAATACTTTAAGTCAGATCAGAAGAGTGTAATTTATACCATTAAGATATTGAAAAGATTCATGGATGACAGGTTTTTAATAAGAAAGGTTTCATATAAGAAAAGAACACATAAGAACCAGGATACTTCTCAAGGAATAAAGATCACTTTAAAATAATGTAGTTCCCTGCTTTCAGCTTTAAAATTGGAATTTTTTAAACCTCAAAGCATAAAAGAATAAAATCGCCAAACGGAAAAGATACAAGGGCAAAGAATGACATGCATTAATAATATGCCTTTGGTTAACTGCCGAGTATGTGGTTTCTAAACAATGAAAGGAAAAACTAGAATATGAAATAAAAATTTAAAATAATCTTTTTTGATTATTTATATTATCAATGGAGGAAACTAGTGAAAAAAGATCAACTGAAATAGCAGATCCTTTAGTATCAAGCTTTGATTGGTCATATGATCTTTTTATCCTCTGTGGATATGTCTAAATTATTAACTGAATTAATTAAAAATTAATTATTCCTGATAAGGTAATGTTGGTAGTCTCATGGACAAAATGCTCAATTTGAAGTCAGAGAACATGGATTCAAAACTCAACTCAGCTATTTAGCATCCCAAGAGTAAAATCTAGGTTAAGTCATTCTCTACTACTTATCACCCTATTCAAAGAGCAACCTGGGCAAGTCATTCTTGGTTCTCTAAGATGCAAAACAAAGAAGTTTAATTAGATAATCCCTGAAGGCCCTTCCAGTTCAAAAGCTGCAGTCTATGATCCAAAATTAGTTTATGTTTCTGGTCAGCTACCAGATAAAAACCAGAGGGGCTCAACAGTATGCTGGGCAAAGGGAGGAAGTCAACGTAGTATTAAAAATTATTGTCAGAAAATCCACAAATGAGTTTGACAGCAGGCAGGTAATTGAGAACTGCTTAGAGTACTATCATTTGACATGGACTTGGAATGGACTTGGAATTGGAACACTCAAGTTCAAATCCTGTCTAATACAAACTGGCTTTCTGACATGGGCAAGTGACAACTCTTCTGTGCCTCAATTTCATCTTCTGCAAAATGAGGGGGCTGCCCTTGACTACAAAGTTCCCTCCAGCTCCAAATCTATGATTTTATGATAAAAAGGGCACTGAACCTCTAAACCCAAACAATGATATGGTTGTTGTCCTTCATCTTCAAAGAGAACCAAAATGACATCACCACAATAAAGTGAAGTTTCAGTGTGTCCGACTGTGGCTAATCAAATCAACACGAGCTCAGAATTCTCTACCACAGGTTGGGCACAGATATTTGGGGTGAATACCCCAAAATGTGCATCCCACATTTTCTTTGTGCTGTCTCAATTCTACTTTGCTCAAAGAACACAGCACCTTTTCTTATGTGGGCATGCCATAATGAGTGGTCCTGTGCCAATGTCTCCCATGTTGCACAGTCAAATCCAAAATTCTTGAGAGAGACCTTGAGAGTGTCCTTGTACTGCTTCTTCTGACCATCATGTGATCACCTGTCTCATGTGAGTTGCACTCTCTGAAGCATAGTTTGAATGCTTGGCAGTTCAACTCAATCAAGGACTTCAGTATCTGGTACCTTATCCTTCCAGGTGATCCTCAGAATCTTCCTAAGACAGTTCAAATGGAAGGGATTCAGTTTCCTGGCACAGTGCTGGTACACTGTCCATGTTTCAGAGGCAAGCAACAATGAGGTCAACTCAATGGCTCTGTGGATCTTCTGTTTGGTAGTCAGTCTAATACCTCTTCTCTCCCAAACTTTTCTTTGGAACCTCCCAAATACTGAGTTAGCTCTGGCAATGAGTACATCAACCTCATTGTCAATGTGTACCTCCCTGAAAAGTACGCTACCAAGGTAATTAAACTTATCCACAGCATTCAAAACTTCTCCATTTGTTGTAACCAATACTTCCACATATGGATGGTGTGGTGGTGGCTGATGGAACACCTGTGTTTTCTTGGTGCTAATTATTAGGTCAAAATTGGCACAGGCAGCAGATAATTGATCCACACTTTGTTGCATCTCAGCTTCAGAGGCTGCACTGAGTGTGTAATCATCTGCAAACAGAAAATCATGCACCAACACTCGCTCCACTTTGGTCTTGGCTTCTAGCCTTTTCATACTCAAGAACTTTCCATCCATATGGTAGCTGACCTTGACGCCATGTTCATCCTCATTGAAAGCATTTGATAACATGGCTGAAAACATCATGTTAAAAAGCATGAGAGCAAGCGCATAGCCCTGTTTCCCTCCACTGGTGACTGGGAAGGCATGAGAGCATTGTCCAATATCCAGAGCCTGGGCAAACACGTCATCATGAAACTGACATATAATACTGATGAACCTCTCTGGGCAACTAAATTTGGCCATAATTTTCCATAAGCCCTCATGACTAACAGTATTAAAGACCTTGGTCAGATCTACAAACGTTGCGTACAGACCTCTCTGTTCTGCTCCTGGCATTTCTCCTGGTGTTGTCAGGGAGAAAACACCATATCGACTCTTTCTCAGCCTTTTCTGAAACCACACTGGCTCTCAGGCATATAACCATCTTCCAGATGAAGGATCATCCTATTAAGGGGGACTCTAGCAATAATTTTGCCAGCAATGACTAAGAGAGATCCCCCTGTGATTGTCACAGGACAATCTATTCCCTACTCATGTGGCAAAGCACCTGGTGCTGATTCTATCCCAGCTGAGATTTACAAAGTAGGAGGACCACTGCTCATAGAAAAGGTGACTGAAATATTCCACGTCACACGGCAGGAAGAGGTTATCCCCCAGGAGTTCAAGGATGCCTTCACTGTCCATTTCAATAAAGGTAAACCCAAACAATAATTAGAACTCTAAGAGGAAGGAGACCTCTAAGAGGATTTAGGAGGAAGCACTTCCTTTGCACAGGAGAAGCGACTTCGAGTGATCCAATACCTTTAAAAAATATTAATAAACCAATTTAAATCTGACTAGTTCCTACGTAATCTGAATAGTGAATATGTAAAAACAAATCAAACATATACCTGATGATGTAGGAGTAGAAGAACTCTTTTCCCATCCTTCAAACCATCAACACAGCACTTATTTCACCATCTCATTGTTATTGCTTTGACAGGCCGTCTATGGGTGACCAATCTCAATGAACTTTACTTTCACATTCTCTCTAAGAGTCATTCAAACATTAGGCTAAAGAATGAACACCAGGAAATTGAAAATGATGACTAGCAGACTATGGTAATAAATTACTGAAGCTGTAATCTGACAAATGCAGTTCTGATAAATATGAGATTAGGTTAGAATAAGCCCTAACGAGAGAATGCTTTTGTCTTTTTCCTCCGCAAATGTATTGTCAAGGGCAAACGGAACTGCTGGGAAAAAATTAAATGCATTAAAATCTAGTATCTGCAGCAGCTGGGTTAATCTATGGAGGCAAAGTCATAATGAAAATGAATGAACTTTCAGTGTACAGAAGTACAGCATGCCAGAGCTGTCAGCAGACTTTCAGTCATGCAGCTATGTGCAGTGAAAGAAGGAGAAAGTCTAACTGCAATCATGTGATTGATCTAAAAACTGAACTGGAATGTTTAACTAGAGAACAGAGTTGACAGTAAAACAAACCACTCAGGGGCAACGCTTCTTCACTGCCTACCAGGTACCACATTTAGATCCTGAAAATAATCTTCAGCAAAGAGTTTACAGTTGGTATTATGACTGCAGATCTGCAAGTCTGGGAGGGAGCTCTCTATAAGGATGAAAGCAGAGGGCCTGACCAAAAAAAAATCTTTAACATGCCTTTAAATAAAAACACAGTTTCAAATTGAGGTATTCAAATTTGTAATATGTATGTAAAAAATACAACTATGTAAAATACCAAGATTTTGGGTGGAAATAAGGATCAGATTTCATTATCTTAAATCACAAAATAAACATTTTTTTATCTAAAATTCTACCCATTTGCAAAGTAAAATGAATTATTAAAAATTTACCATAAATATAATTTCCTAATTTATCAGTTATTCCTATCACATATTTCTACGCATATGAAAGCGAAAGCATGTAATTCATTTATAGAGTTTTGTTCTTAAAATGATGATCTGAATTAAAAAATGAATTGCTTCAATAAATACATTCGTACAATGACTATGGCTTACCAACATATTTAGCTGTATTGCAGCTAACAAAGTAAGATCAGACTAGTCCTTATGAGAACCAGTAAAGACAACCATGCTAATTCAGTGAGAAGAAAGAAATTAAAAATGATCATCATCACTATCACCTGCAGGGAGCAATTTATCATTTCTGTTCCTCACTGGTATCATGTTCCAACAGCATGCAGCTACAGCAGATACAATTAGGCAGCTGGCCACAGAAGTAGGAGGATAATGTGCTTTTGATGGAGTTTATCCAAGCATGGAGACAGAGTGCTTGTAATCCACGCAGCAAAGTCACTATAGTGTAACAAAAAGACAACTGCTATTTTTGTGATGGAATATTTCTTTAAAAACCTTAATATAAGATCAAAATATGTTTTATCAACTGATGTGCTTAAAGGAAAGAAAAAGTTTACATATTAATTACATAAAATAATTATATTATTACATTAAAAACATCTAACATTTTTAGAAAGAAACTTCATAAATAATTATATGCTGAATACTGTTATTGGTATTAAATTAAGAAGTGATAATCAAACACATGAAGATTATAAAACATTTTCTCCAAATATTAATTAAATCCTAAAGTTCTTAATGCTATTCTTTCTTCTATTAATTCTCTATTTTATCCCAAGAGAAAATTTGTATCCTCTTCTTTCGCAATTCCTTCTGGGAGTAATAAACAGTAGGTGCCACATACTTCCCCAGGGATCTTGCCATGACTGATTAGGGCTCAGCATAGAGCAAGCAGCAAAGAGCAAGGGGAAGCACAGACTCTCCACAAGATAACAGCAGTAAAATTGACTAGAAAGAAATTGAATATTTTAATTCTGTATTAAATCTAATTATACGATTATCAATGTAGAACTAGAAAGCTTTTCTAATTTAACCCATCTTCCTCTCTTACAATTTCAAAAGAAATTTTTAGAAATAAAGAGATGACACTTGGTACAATCTTATTTGAAATGATCTCCTCTATCTTCCCTCCTACTGATCACAGAAGATAGTGATGGGCACTGGAAACATCATCCTGAGGACTTCTCTGTTTTCAGGCTATCACATCA
>CM053772.1:245181786-245195612 GCA_028658325.1 Potorous gilbertii | reverse complement strand
TTTTTATAATATGAAATTCATCTTCTCTACTCTCTGTCTTGCCATCTTTTCTACCTCCTCAGTACTAGATTCTCCTTTACGAATGCCCCCAGACACACTAGACCAGGAATCAATATGTTCCCTACTCTTGACATGCAGACAATAGTGCCTTAGACTTAAGAGTCAAGGTCTGAATTCAAATGCTGTCACACCAACAGTGTGAGCCTGGGCAAGTCAATTAATGTTTCCCAGCTTCAGTTTCCTCCTCAGCAAAATAGCAATAAAAATAGAATCCCTCACAGGATCAAATGATATCAAAGTCTTTGTAAATCTTAAAGTATAATATAAATGATGGGAAAGAAGGCAACAAGCATTTATTAAGGGTCTACTGTGCTAGGACCTGTGCTAAGCACTTTGTAGTTTTTATCTCACTTGACCGTTATAACAGCCCTGAGAGGTAAGTGCTATTATTAGCCCTATTTTTCAGTTGAGGAAACTGAAGCAGACAAGAGGTGACATGGATTATCCAAGGTGATACAGCTAGTATTTGTCTGAGACCATCATTTCTAAAACATACAGAGAATTGAGTCAAATTTATAAGAATACGAGTCATTCCCCAATTGAGAAATGGGATATAGGATATGAATAACAGGTAGTTTTCAGATGAAGAAATCAAAGGCATCTATAATCATACAAACAAATGCTCTAAATCACTATTGATAGAGAAATGCAAGATGAAACAATTCTGAGGTACCCCATCATACCTATCAGATGGGCTAATATGGCTGAAATGGAAAATGATAAATGCTGGATTGAAGTGGGAAAATGAGACACTAAATGCACTGCTGGTGGAGTTGTGAACTGATCCAACCATTCTGAAGAGCAATTTGGAACCATGTCCAAAAGGCTATAAAACCATGCACACACAGTCTTTGATCCAGGAAAAGCACTACTAGTCTGTATCTCCAAGAGATTAAAAAAAAAGGACTTAAATGTACAAAAATATTTATAGCAGTTTTCTCCATGGTAGCAAAGAACTAGAGCTAGAGGGAATATCCATCGATGGGGGACAGCTGAACAAGCTGTGGTGCATGACTGTGATGGAATACTTCTGTGCTATAGGATGAGCAGGATGCTTTCAGAAAAAACTGCAAAGAATTCCATGAACTGATGCCAAATGCAGTGAACAGAGCCACAACACTCTTCACAGTAACAACAGCACTGCACAATGACCAACCATGAAAGACTTCGCTATCTTCAGCAACACGATGATCTAAGGCAGTTCCAAAATACTCATGATGGAAAATACTATCTACCTCCAGAGAAAGAACCAATGGAGTCTGAATGAGAGATCAAAGCATACATTTTTAAGCTTTTTTGGGTTGTATTTTGTGTGTGTTTTCTTTCACAACGTGACTAAAAAAGCAAATAAGTTTTGAATGACTGAATACGTGTACGCTTCATCAAATTGCCTGCCTTCTCAATCACAGGGGAGGGCAGGGGAGGAGGGAGAGAATTTGGAACTCAAAATTTAAAAGAAAATGAATGTTAATTTTTTTTACATGCAATTGAAAAAAAAACATTTTGGAAAAAAATAGTATCTGAGGCCAGATGTCACTTCAGACCCCAGACTAGCTTTCTACAGCTGTTACTACTGCTGCTGTTACATACAATCTCCGTTTTGACATCAAGTCACTACCCTCAAGGAGTTTTACCTTCTGATTGGAGAGACCACACACACACACACACACACACACACACACACACACACGTGCACATACATGCATGTGTGCGCACACACATGCACATGCACACACGCGTACAATATGCAGCACAACTTTAGAGGGAAGGCACTAACAGGCTGGGGACCTGCAAAAGGCTTCTAACAAAAGTGGAACTAAGCTGAAACTTGAAGACAAAACAGGAATTCTAGAGAGGTAGAGGAGAGAGGAGAGGGGGTGCTGGGCATGGGGGCAGCAGATGAATTACTGTGGGCCAAGAATAACCAGTAGGTTATTCTATGCTAAGGTGGGTAAAGTGGGTAAGAAAGGACAAATGTGCCAGAAGACAAGAAATATAAGAAGAAGCCAAGCTGTAAAGAGCTTTAAAGGCTAAACAAAGGACTCTACATTTGATCCTGGAATTAACAGTCACTGAATAGGGAGAAAACATTGTCAAAATGGTTAGTTTAGGAAAATCACTTTGCCAGATTTCTGTAGGATGGCCTGGGGCAGGGAGAGACTTGGAGCATGGAGGCCAATTAGAAGGCTATTATACTATTCCAGGAGAGAGGTGATGAAGGCCTTTAGAAAGATGAGTAGGTTTGTGTGCATGTGTGTGTGCATGTGTATGTTTGTGTACATGTGCATGTGTCTGTGTGTGTGCATGTCTGTGTGTGTATATGTGTGTGCCTGTCTCTCTGTGTGCGTGTATGTCTGTGTGTGCGTGTGCATCTGTGTGAATGGAAAGAACCCACAGACTAAGAGGTGAGAAGAAAGAAACAACAGGAGATGGTCAATGACTGGTTGTGCAAGGTTGTGTGAGGTGAGGGGCTTATCCAGAAATAGGAAAAGTCTGGAAGAGGGCTGGATCTGGAAAGAAAAGATGCTGTCATACATCCATAATTATCTCATGTTGTCTTTATCCTCCTGCTCACTGGAGTACTGCAAGACGAGAGGACAAAGCACCCAAGGAACGGTGTCTTGCTGGTCCTAAGGAAAATTGGTGAACTTTCCCTTCAGCTTCAACGTTCTTGTGCCTTCTGGTTTCATTTATCACAAAAGCAGCAATATCCTTCAGTTAGTTCTCCACAGCGTGTTAATCTGTTGATCTCTGGACAAAGATTTCATATTTATAGTACCTACAATTAAGTAAATATTTGAAATCTTAGCACCTTTGGCCCCCCTTTCTGCTCAGCTACCTCCTTACCTTCAGGTTATCACAAAAGGAAGGTCATGGTGCTTTTTATTTTTCCGTGTTTTACAGATACTGTGCAAGTTCACAGCAGAGTGGCAAGTCTTAGTGGTCATGAATTCTCTCTGCACTTAACAGGGTTGGCTCTCAGATAACAGATACAAACCATCACTAGATTGTACCTAGCATTGCCCTTTAGAATCCAGGTTCCCTTCCATGCCATGATGAGATAGGAAGAATATGACTTATTGGAAGATGGATTCCTGGTTACCCTTCAAAAGTAAATTCTGAATGCCAGGTCCTCCAGGAAATCTTCCCTTACTTTTTCAGAGCTTCATGACCTTCTTCCATAAAAATGAGTAGAACTTTGCAATTTCCCTTTGTAATGTAGTTGTCCTGCACCTGGTAGTCTAGGAGAGGTGCCTAGGGGTACCTCAAAGCTAAATGACTAGCCTAGAGTGACAGAGACAGATGTTAGACTTAAGTCCATGAGAGAAATGATGAAGGGGACTGCTAGGTGGTACCACAGCACACAGAGAGCGAAGCCTGGAATCAGGAAGACTCATCTTCCTGAGTTCAAATCTAGCCTCAGACGCCTGCTAGCTGTATAACCCTGGGCAAGTCACTTAAGCCTGTTTGCCTCAGTTTCCTCATCTATAAATGAGCTGGAGAAGGAAATGGTAAACCACTGCAGAATCTCTGTCAAGTAAACCCCAAAGGGCATCATGGAGAGACGGACACAACTGAACAACAATAAAACTTCTGATTCCAAGACCAACCAACCCCTAGAGACTTCACTAAAGCTAGCTCTTAATGCAAGAAGAACTCCCAAGTCAAAAGAGGGTCAGAGAAGTCTGAATCAATCAGGGTCTGAGAACTCTAAAATAGATTAAGAAAAGCTAGGTATGTTTGGGAGCAGGGATGCTAAAACATAGGCTGATACCATGATGGGCACCCTGATATTAGAAACATACTATAAGATGGATCAGATATGACCCAAAATGTTACGTTCTTATTACTAGACAGAAAGAAGTCTTACTTTGCCACTGGCAACTGCCACTCCTTTCCCCCAATACAATTCTAATGAGAGAATTAACTTTCCTTCACATATCAATTTAATGGCACTAATTATTTCTTATGCATTGTATAATTAGAAATGCTAGTGGAAAAAGACAGAAAATTCCACTAAAGAAGTCTATTAAAACACTTAAATTAAATTAAAAAAATACTTACCAGATGCCCTACTAAAATCTATGATGCAAGTTTAGGACAAATTTTACTTTTTTCTAAGTAGCACAGATGTGCTTTGCTAACTAGTTTCTTTAGCTTATTAGTTTTGCAAGGTCAAAATTAGGTCAAAGTGCACCAAAACTACTTAGAACTGATTTAATACTCAGTAATGAGTTTGGAGATGTCATGTTTGGACTGTCAGAAGAATCTCAAAAGTCCTGAAATAGGGTTTAAATACTATAATTGCAAAGACATGTGCTAATCTTGCCATTTTCTTAAACCAATGGAAAAATTTTAAGCTTGATTAAAAAACAAAATGAAAACAAAGACCAGGACTGAGCAACAGATCACTAAAGTTTCAAAAGGGAATCTGTCTTAAAGAAAATGTAATCTAGTTTTCATAACTACCTCACTGGAAAAATACAAGAAAATACTAACCAATAGCCTTAGAAAATTAAGTAAAATGTTTATAGATTTACTCTGGTTCCATCAAAAAGAATAAATAAAAAACAAAGTATTTTGTTTATTTTTTAACCCACTGCCTGACTTTCAACGTAACCCAATGTCCATTGGGACTCAGGTTTACTGCTCTGGGTATTTTCTCTGTGCACCGTGAATGTTTCACTGCTAGCGTATGTAGAGAAAGAAAGATGGAGCAGTTCATTCAACAACTACTTATCAAGAACTCCATGTATAGCACTAGAGCCACTTGAAAATTTCAAGATTTAGGTCAAAATGTTTATCTACAGCTCAATCCAATCTCCCACCTGTCAAAGCCGATGGCCTTTTCTCAGTCCTCACCTTCCTAGACTTTTCAGAAGCATCTGACACTGTTGACCCTCCCTCCATGACTTCTCAGCACCTTCTCCTCTCTTGCTTTGCATGAAATGGAAATGGAATCTCTACCTACCGAATCACAGCCAGACTCCTCAGCCTGACATCCAAGGTCCCTCTACAAGCAGTCTCCATTGCCCTTTTCGAGCTTTATTTCCCACTCCACCTATTCATGTGTGTTATGATTAAGGAAAAATGGTTTATTGACTATTCCCTAAACACATTTTAGCATGCCTTTTCTCAAACAATGGTCTACTGTGAGAATGTTTTTACTTTTCTGTCATTGAAATCCTGGTCACTTTCTGAGGCTTAGCTCCCCCCTTAAAAAGACTTCCTCATCTACTTTCAGCCAAAAGGAATCTTTTTCTACCTCTCAATTTTTACAGCATTTTTTCTGTACCTTACCCATACATTTATCACACTCCACTTTGTGTGATGCTGCAGGCATGTCTTACTCCTTTCTTATCCTAATTAGACTACAATATTAGAGGGCAGGGCTTGTGTTTTATTCATTTTTTTATACCTCCTAAACTTCTATCCCAGGCCATTACTTCTAAATTACTTCTTTAAAAGTTTGTTGAATAAATTTCATTCCACTTTATTTATATTCATCAAATTAATATCACTGAATGAATCAACCCTTTGTTTCCAGGGGTTTCTTAACTTAATTGTTAACTCACTTCAAACTGTCCCTTGGGGAATTTGGATGTTCTGGCTCCTTTTAGAATTCTTCCTCCGATCATCTTTGTTTTGACTCATGAAGCTGTCACTAAGACAATGTACACTGTTACTGTCTTCTCTGTCCATGTATCACTATCATTAATGCTCTACAAAGACCCAAATTTCTCTTAAAAGGGACAATAGTTTTCCAATGCCAACACAGCTACTTTCATTTAGGTTTTATGTAGACTGACCATCCAAAACAACATCATTACTACACAAGAGGCTTGCATAAAAAGAACAAGAAAGTCTATTTTAATTTTTAAGTCCAAGAATTATCTGTATTTTAGTAACCTTTAGCTGAAAAAAAAATGCTTGGGAAAACACTTCTGACTACTGCGAGGTTTTGGAGTGGGTAGAGATCTGGGTTCAATCCATGCAATACAGGCACTATAATAAACAAAAACACATACCAACACAGCATCTTATAAAAAAAATTAGTTCAAGCTAAGTGACTCACTTATTTATTCCACAAGTACTTTTATGAGCCTTACTAGGTACATGGCATTGTACTAAGGATGGATGGAGAAAGGGGAGTATGGAGAAGTTGGTTGTTGGGGTAGGAAAGTATCTGCTATCAGTGAGTTTATAAAATTTACTAGAAAGTCAATGTAAGTGATGAATATCACTCTGGTGATCACTCCTGTAGTGGCTACAATCTACTTCCTTTCTCATTTTGATTCCCTGTGAATGAATCAATTTAATTCTATATTGTTTTCTACTCAAGTCCATTGAACCTTTACCTTACCATTGATTTTACCCAAGCAAACCTCAGCCTTGGATTAAGTTATCTACTGTCTTTGTTGGGCTAAATATCATGGAGCTGTGCTGATTGGGTCCACTACAAGTTTATGTTATGTAATCTCCAGTGGACCGTCACTGCAACAAGACTCACTGGCCCTCTCAACTACAGCACTTTTCTGAACATTTCTCTCTCCGCTCAAATGCCCCCAAGCTGTGCCCCCTCCACCTGAGAACCTGATCTCTTGTTAAACAGGAAATACATGAGGCAGTTCCAGGGGCATCCTCCTCATCTCCCATCCCCCAGTGCCTGCTCCTTCTCCCCAGATGTGACTCCCACATCCAACTGTCCACTAATTTCAAGTTTCTCTGTCTACGGGCAATGCTTCCTTATGACCTGTAAACACACCAGTGTCAACCTCATTCTTAAAAAATTCTCATGTGATCTGTACATTTCTGATCATTTTCATTCTCTAATTCTTCTCCCTTTCATGACTAAGTTCCTTGAGAAAACTATCTCCACTCAAGACATATACCTCAAGTCTTTTCCCATTCCAGTCCACCTTCCACTCAACTTTCAAAGTGATCTTCTTAAAGCTTGGGTGTGACCATGTCACTGACTCCTCTACCCACCCCCCACCTTTCACTCCCAACTTCAAAGGTTCTCTTTGACCTCCGGGCTCAAACAGAAAATCTTTTATTTCCATTTTAAAACTCTTCATAATCTGGCCCCTTCCACTTTCTAGTTTTCTTATGCTTTACTCCTATCTAAGTATTCTATGAAACAGGCCTTCGTACTGTTTCTCACATAAGACACTCCATCTCTCTACTCTGTGACTTTTTACTCCTATACCCCATACCTGGAATACTTTTCATTTTTATCTGGCTTCATTCAAGTCTCAGCTAAAACCCCACTTTCTGTAAGAAGCTTTTCCTGATACCCCTTAACTCTAGTGCCTTTTCTGTGAAAGCATCTCCAATTTATCCTGGTTTAGCTTGTTTGTATATAGTTGTATGTTTTCTCCTTCATTAGAACTTATTCTCCTTAAGGGCAGAGATGGTTTTTGTCTTTCCCTGTAGCCCCAGAGTTTTTGCACACTGCCCGGCCACACGGAAAGCATTAAAAAATGCTTGTTGATTGAGCAGAGGCAGAATAAACAATATTATGCAACTGCAAAATTATTACTAAAATTTTAAACTTACAAAGTATTACATACATTATGTTTTATAGGTTTGAAGCATTCTCTTGTCAATGTATCAAAAATCATCAGTAAGATAAAGGATCTGATTGCTCATTACTTGGATAGTGGTTGATATGATGAATGGAATATCAGGTACTAACTAAAAGTCTACACTCTATCACAGAATGAAAGGTAATTTTACTCAAATTGCTGATAAGCCTACATGATAAAGTAAAAAAAAATTCTCAAATATTATATATTTTTACTGTCATCTATAAGAAAATTTGTATAGTAAAGATGCTATCCCCTCAAATAAAGTGTAAATGAATTTCTATAACACAAAATATTAAATAAACAAAACTGCATTATCTTACTCTCTCTTTAATTCTAGGCAAAAATTTTTTTCTCCTATTAAAATATTCTTAATCTCGAGAAAGCCAACAAAACTAATACATGTATAGCACATACACACTACTGGAATTAAAACATGAGATGCTCTTAGCATTTTGGCGCTTTAAAAAAACTAATTTACTCTTTAATTTTTTTTTAATTAGGGCACAAATTTAGAATCTCATTTGGCAAGAAACAGTTATGCATATATTAAAAGGGGGCTTAAGTGCTCAGAGAATTTGGGTATTTTATACCTTGTAGCTATTCACAAAATTTCCAAGCATAAGAAAGGACAGTAAAAATAAGATATGTAGAGAAATCCCAGATCTATCTGCATTATGGACTATTTTTACCACTATGTGAAAATAAAGAATACTTTCTCCATCGTCAGATACCAGGTTTTGGAGACGGTTACAAAAACACAAGTCCCAGAGTATTTATTTCTAACATGTTTTGGGCATACGCCTGAGATTCCCTTAACACTCTCCCTTTTGCAATGCTCTCTCAGTTTCTCTGATCACATTAAAGAGACAGCCTCAATCAGGTGCTCATTGCCTTTAACATCTCTTTAATGCTTTGTTTGCAGTTTCGGATTCTTTCCAACAAATTACAGCTGCTAATCTCTCTTTTAACAAGGAAGGTATGTTTCAGGTTTTGTAACAGGAGCAGCCAGACACCATTTGGGAAAATATTTCTGTGGATATGTGTCAGGCCTGCAGTAATAAACATGGGAGGAAGAGATAGGTTGTTGAACCAATAATGTGTGGACAAGGCTCTCACAGAATATTGAAAATCTTGACTCTTTAAATGCATTTATTCTATAGATGTTGGAGGTCCTTTTAATAATGAAAAAGTTTTTGTATATCAATGAATAAACTTAGATTGTACAATTATAAGACATTTTTTATCCATTTATCTTTTCTCTATGTACTTTTCCTCTCTAGGCCACTTATGGTACCACTTAAAATGACAATGACCAATAAAAATACACTTTTTGAATGTGAAATCAAATTTGGAGCAAAAACTTAAAGTGGCATATTAAACAAGTAAAATACTGTAACATTATTTCTGCATTCTCTTTGTAAGGAAAAATAATTCACATTTTCCCTTGGTACTTTTTATTTATTAGCATATGACCAAATGTAGAAAATAAATTGCCAATTGGAAACTAATTTTACTTCAACACCAGAACTTGCTCTTAAGTTCAGCTAATTGATTGAAACGATTTCATTTGTGCTCCGCTAGTCTGGTAATTACTCTAAGAGACATTAAAACACAAAATGAGTGATTTTGTATCTGTCAATACGAAAGATATTTTACTTCAAAACACAAAGAAATCAATTGTATTATTACATTTTGGAGAACAAGTGTAAGAGTTTACCACGCATACTAACATGCACATAAGCACAGATACATCATTCCAGCAAAATTCAATAAACATAACAACGTGTAAAACTGAAATTAAAAGAGGAAAGCTTTTCGTCTTTAAGGTCTTTAATCTGCAAATGTATGGATTTGTCTTTCTTGTACTTTTAATTTATGCAAAGAGCACAAATATTATGGAGAAGTACTCACAACTCAGCTTTCAATTTCTCTAGTAGAAATGCTGTTCTATTTTACAAATCCTCAATCTGGAATGTGCTCTTTTAACCCCTCTGAAGTAGTCAAGGAGTTCGAGAACTCAGCCTGTAACTTCTGATAGTTTAAATACTTCAATCATAAATACCAAATAGTATAAAATCTTGGGGGATGGGGGGGAGGGAGAGAAATCATATTTAGATTTTAAAACTTTTCTTTTATCAAGAACATAAAACTATTAGTAAGATAAATGTTGGGTAGTTTCCAGAATGATAGGACTAGTTCTGACTAAAAGCAACCAAATCAAATAACTTCTTTACAAAATATTTACTGAAATAATGAGCAGGCAAAGAAGTCCTGGTCCTCCTGAACTACTTAAATGTCCTATGCTAACTATACATAAATAGCAAATCAAAATAAGAAAAAATTAACAAAGATATTAATTCAAGTTATTCAAAAACATCACTCTAAATCAACATTAACTTTTATAGGTATACCTTACATTATGCGCAATCATATGTCCCCCTAAAGTTATGAATCAGATTTTGATAAATATTTTAAATTTAGTAGAGGCACTCACTATAAAAATGTAACTTAAATCTGAAGAAGATACTCTGCTCACAGAACTCAGCACTGAATCTATTCATATTGCAAATATTTACCAGTAAGCATACCAGTTAAACTCTATGAACATATGTCATATTGGAAACAAGACAGTTACCTAATAAAGGTGAAGACTGTTCTATGAAGGAAAAAAGAGCAACATATAGGAATTCTCTGGAATAAATCAAAATCATTTAAATAATAAAAATCATTCTTAAGACTAGGCTTCAGAAGACAAATAGTAAGAAATCTTAACGTACACTCTTTTAAACCACCTAAAAAAAGGACTGGATGCTAACAGCATTTTGCCTTTTAGGATGAAAATAGGTGCTCCAAAGGAAGAGTAATAATGAAATGGGGGAGAAGGGAGTGGAGCATAAAAGGGACACCCAATACATAAACATGGTCATTTTTTACACTGAACTAAAACTAACTTTTCTGAGGTTTACCAATCTGTTAGAACTGATCTGTTTCACAGATTGGTGGAGGCAAACGTGAACTGTCGAAGGCAATTGCTTTCTTCATTTATCACAGCTGTATAATTAATGTACTATCCCGCCCCACAATCAACCACAATGCTAGTGAAACAATGAGGATAGAATTAGATGGCTTACCGTACACATGGACAGTTTTGTGGTTTTCAGGGTAAAATCTGAAGAAAACTCGAGATCAGAGACATGTGCAGTATGACAATCTATATGCTACCCAGAAAAATAAAAAAAGGTTTGTAAAAAATACTATCATGTACCACATGAAAAGCAGGATTTCTTGTGTTATGTAAAAAGGATTATTATAAACTATGAATGCCAACTGGAAATATGTTTGCAATTATAGTCAATTTCTAAATAAATGAGCTAATAATGAAAAGCAGTTCATTTCTGGAATTCATCTCTACTTGCATTTGAATACAGTTTTGCTAGTATGAGAATTTATAACAAAGCAAACTGAATATGGTACTATACAACCCAACTCTAGAAAAACTGGCAAACTATCTCGTTTTTCCTTTCTGTCCCATTACATGACTGTTCCTATTCCCCATTTCACAGCAGTACAAGTAGTGTTTTGGATATACCCTTCTAAACCTGTTTAATATTTTCTCAAAAAAGAGAAGAGGAGGTTTATGATTCCAGCTCAGAAAGAATTGCAAAGTAAAGTCTTGATTAGTATGTGGCAAGGCAACTTTAAAAAATACACTTCACCAAATCATACCATGCATGTTAACCCTATAGCTTATACTTAAGAACAATTATCTGTAGGCTAAAGGGAAGAACAGTTGGTTGCCATTAAGCAATCTTTAGCTGCACTTCATTTTTCTGACTGACATGGCCAGTACATTTTGGTATCACTGATAACTTCAGCTGAGTAAATCAGAACTCAGCAAATATCATGCATATAAATAACACAAACATTCTTAGCTGAAACTTTGTACCTCTGATAACTTAAAAACCTCCACTAAAAGCTGATACCTTATTGCATTATGGAGGTGATGCTGAATTATCAAAGGCCAGGGGAAAAGAGTTTAAGTTTTAAAAGGTCCTATAAATCTCAATAGACTTTTTAGTAAGGGACAGCATATCTAGCAGAAGAAAACTGGTCTACCCTTCATGGAGAAAGGCTCATCGCCAGGCTGATCACAAATGACAGATTTTTTTGGCCACAGAACTCTCCAAAGCTAAGCTCCTAAATTTGAGAAGCACTACAGTTTGTGCGGGGGAGGGAAGTACCTGTACTGTCAGAATCACAGATCCTTTAAGTATCTGAAGGACTGAAAACATTTAACAGGCTTTTGAAGTTTTCAACACAATTCAAAATTTAAAAATTTAAAATATACTTTACAAACATTACATACATAGACTTAAGATTCGAAAAGTTTCTGGTAATTAAGGCTCCTCTTAATTTTTTTTTTCAGGCAGTAAAATGTGTTAGAAGTCTAGAAGTAGTCAAATGAAAAACCGCATCTGCATTTAAGGAATTACTAAACAAATACATGAGTAAGTGATTAGGACACAATGTTAGGTCTAAGAAGGCTTGTATCCTAATCAGGCACCTTCCAGTCTTTGGGTCTTCAAAATCTCTTCCACCAGTTAGTCCTTGCAGCTCTAGGCAATAAGTGAAGGGATCACTAGAAGCGAAATTAGTTTCCCCTTCTCCTTTCCAGCCTTAGGACTAAACTGACTACATTTACAATGCTCCTCCCTAGGGAGAAAGACATGAAGAGAAATCTTTGAATACGTAACAATGTATCCACAAAGTAGTGCACCAAACTATCCTATGATCACCAGACTGGTTACATTTTTGCTTTGGGCTTTTTGTTACAAGCTTCATTTCTGTTACAGGGTGCTGAGTAAACAACATTTGGTGGACACCTACCTATTTTGTGAACATCAAGCTAATAAGTGCTTTAGGGCTGGGGTGTGGACACAAGAAAAAGAGGATATAATTTTGACCCTAATTTTTTCAAACAACTGTTATTTGATTAACCTACAGGGAAGAGGAAAAGAAGCAGCATTTAGGTTACAGTCAAGGAATGGGAGGTGAATTTCCACTCCGCAGTTACTACACTGTCCTGTTGTAAAATTGTTATAAAATATAGTTTGATTCATTAGCATAAAGAAATAGGCAGAGCAAAGGGGACAATCATAAGGTATTGAAAAACATAACTGCAAAATCAGAACACTGCTATAGAGCTTAAATTTTGTGAATAAATTCCTTGTCACCACTTGATCAAAGAAAAGCCCAGGAAGGCATACTGAGAACAGCAGTGAATAAGGGAACCCCAGGGTTATATGGGAACTATGATGTGGCAAGATACTCTATAGTTAAATTATTATTTAGATGAGAAGGTGGAAGCAGAAGGATTATAGAAGGAAACTTTCTGCCTTACCCGACCCAAGATAAAGAGCCAGAAAGTAAGAGAAAGCTAAACAAAACAACACATGCAGAGTTTCACCCTGAAGGACTATAAGCTGACCATAAATAGTGTGAACTTTATAGACTAGGAAATGTTCAAGAAAGCATGACACAGTCAAACCAGCATGAAAGAATTATAACCTGAAAGGCAGTATTTTGAGTAGAGACTGGGAAACAGTTCAGTGGTTTGGTGACACAAGGAAAAAAATAGTGGATTACATGCAAATATTAAACCATTTAGCAGATGCAAACAAACAAAAACACTGGAGTTATTATTACAGATAATTATATACAGTATCTATATTTGGCATAGTACCTTAATTTCACAGGGTTCTGAAATAATTGTCTTTGGGTCCAAAACTTCCACAACAGCTTCTGGAATAACTGCTTTCTTCATGCATGACATGTTGAACCCATATACATCATCCCAGAAAGCAATCCTATCTGCATGTTTGTTTGGATCTCCCACGGCCACTAGGCTGATTGTGCAAATGTCAGGGTAGACTGTAAGAAAAGAATACATACTGTGTCAGTGATTTAGAATCACTTCCATTTAAGAAGCAACAGCACTGTTTTTCTAAAATTAAACAAATATCCAAGAGATTATAAAAATGGGAAAGGGACCCACATGTACAAAAATATTTATAGCAGCACTCTTTGTGGTAGGCAAGAACTGGAAATCAAGGGCATGCCCATCAATTGGGGATTGGCTTAATAAATTATGGTATATGAATGTAATGGAGTACT
>CM053772.1:245162421-245181686 GCA_028658325.1 Potorous gilbertii | reverse complement strand
GTTATGATTTCTTCCATTTATTTTAGTGCGACTACATAGCATGACTATAGTGAAAATGTGCTCAATAGGAAAGTATATGTAGAACCTATACAGAATTGTATGCTGTCATGGGGAGGGAGGGGGGTAGTGGGGGGGATAAAATCCTAATTTTAAGGAAGTGATTGTAGAATATTTATAAATAAATAAATAAAAATTTAAAAATATAAATAAATTCATATACTCAAAAAAATTAAATTAAATTAAACAAATATGCAATAAAAATGATCAGAATGTTACAGATGGAAGGACCCTAGAGATGATATAGTCCAAAGTCCTCATTTTTCAGATGAAGAAACTGAGGTTCAGGGGAGTTCAGTGACTGGCCCAAGGTCACGTAGCTAGTAAGAATGGTCTTCAAATTTTGTCATAGTTTTGCAGAACTCAGAAAAAAACCTTCATCTAAGCTCTATGCTAGCTTCTTTAGAACACAGTCATTCATAATGCCAATGATCATCTGAGTATCTCTGAAAGTAGATGATAAAATATCAGTTATAACAGGATCAGGTAAATGGAATCATTAAAATAAAGTCAGAGGCAAGTTATCTAAGTGCCACTTATTAAATATTCAAATTTACTCTACAAGTTCCTTAAAACAATGAGAAACAATTTAGAGAAAATGTATTAATTTTTTTAAAGTAATGAAAAATAATAGTTTTATACCAACAGTGCATTTGCCTTCAGCTGTCTGCTGCTAAAGAAGACTAGTTATCAGATATTCCAATCAAATGTTCAAAGTATTAGAAGGTAAGAATGCTAAGAAGATTTTGTTTTAAATAATTTTTTTTCTGCATAAAGTTTATTAAGTTTCCTCTTTTCTCCCAAATACCTAAAAACAAACAATAAATTTAACTTTTCTTAAGGATTTGACAGGGAAGCTTATTAGAACATCACAAAGTAAAAGAAAAATTGAAATATAAATCATTTCCTTCTGCACCAATAAATAAAAAGAGAAAGATAATCATGGACATTAAAAACAAGTTTCTTTTGGAAGGTAGGATGCCAGATTTTTGAGGTCAGTCCCAGTACAGGAAAGCATTCCATTCCACCAAGATCCTCAGCAACTCAAAGTTGGGCCCTAACAGGTTAAATTCCCTGTGTCAGAAGCAAAATTTGAAGTTGTCTTTCTTATTTCAAAGCCTGTCTCTATCCATCACATGTTCCACAAAACTGTGGAAAAGTAATTTATACCATGAATTTAATTATCCAGTGTACTTTGAAAGAAAAGATATTTTCCTGCAAAAGGAAAATATAAAAGTTTTCTATTTCTTTAGAGTCTAAGGAAATAGAAACGTGGTAAGTTTTATTAAGCTGTAACTCGACAAAGACCAGCACAGCAATATTATCTGTTGACAACTAAAGTTTATTTTTCTACATTTAACAACAATCACATAGAATATCTAGTGTGAGTTGATATTGCTAAGTATCTTCTGAAGTTTCTCCATTTGTTTCATTGGGAAGGTATATCAACTGTATTGTACCAGTAACTTTAGTGCCCTGAATTTTAGGCTCTTTTTGTGAATCACAAGTACTTTGCTCTCAGTGAAAGTAATTTTGTCTAAAGAAATTCTTTAGTGATAACTGTGTGGGACACAGACACACAGACACACACTCACATACACAGACACACATACACAGACAGACAGACTGACACACACACGCACACACACATACACACCCCCCTCTTCCCTAAATTCTAGACTGGTATAAGTAGTTTTGGAGATGTTTTCAACCACCTTCATGGTATCATATATACCCTACAAGCTGACTACTTAAATTAGAAATAAGACTTGTAATTGATGTAAAGTAAACTTTTAACTTCAATTACAGGGTAAAACTATATGCCAAAATTCAATGTTCATCTGCAGCCCACTGACAGAAAATGAACAAGTCTTACACGTACACAAATTAAAACACACACATACATTTAAATCTTAAGTGTGCTAATAAAAGCTGAAGTCAAGTTCCTGCAAAATGTTTATAAAATTCTCCAATTTTGTAATTTCATGAAGAAACTTTGAGTTTTTACAATGTTACTGAGTTCTATATTTTTGTAGATCAGACTTACTACTATGAAAATGATTTATTTACTAATAAAAAAGAAAGTTCATTTTTTTTACTAGTTAATTTCTATAAAAGTAATTTAATTTATAGGTATCAATATTACGTTGTCATAAACAGATCACATGTAATGTGACTTTATATTTTCTAATATATTTCACATTTTTCTGTCTTGAAATGAAAAAACGTTTTGAAATATTTAAATTAATTCCTAAGTAGTGATCAGATTTTCTCTATTTCCAACTGCCTAACATCTGGTCAAAAAACCCCCAACATTTTTAGACCATTTGCCACTCCTTTTACCTTCTGATTCTGACACATTTGTCATTCAATTTTGGTCTGATAGAAGCTATAATTGAATAATTATTCCTTCTCACAGGTGAAATTAACAAAGTGCTGATTGGATAAAGCACACGGTTAGCAGCCCCTTTACAAATTCATGGCTTTGACATCTGTGTCCTTCTCGACTCACTGCCCAGAATTCATTTGTCACTAGAACATCTCACGTGGTGAATAGATTATCTCACGTGGTGAATAGATTACGATGGGAAATCCTTTATTACTCAGAGACGGCTCACAAACTTTGGAATACTGGAAAAAAAAGGTTATAATGTTGCAAGCAGGTAGAAATAATTTCAAGTGAATACCACTATCACCTGGTCATGGAAAAGCAACTAGAGGGTGCAAGGGATAAGAAAAAGGGAAGACAGGTGAGTATTATTTGTAATTACAGAAGTCAAGATAAATTGTTTTCATTAGTGAGGATCCTAAAAAAATAGGAAAACGGAAGTCCATCACTGAAGCCCATTAAAGAGAAAAATGGCGATGGAGATAATATTCAAATGCATGCAAAATTTCTACAGGAATAGCTCAGAGATATCATGCGTTTGATTCCAGACTACTGCAATAAAGTGAAATCTTAATAAAGCAAGTCACCAATTTTTGGTTTACACCATATTGTAGTCAATTACATGTGCGACAGCATTATGTCTTAAAAAACTCAACAAACCATACATCCCTTAATTAATAATAAAATTAAAATAATTAATAAGCAGTAAACTACTTTACTGCTTAAAAATGCTAACCATCATCTGAGCCTCCAATGAATCATCATCTTTTTTTGCTGGTTTAGAGTCTATCCCTGATATTTATGGCTGCTGACTGACCAAGCTGGTGATTGCTGAAGTGTCAGGACTGCTGAAGCAATTTCTTGGAGAGGGAGTGAGACAAGGGATGGCCCAGTCTGTGGAGCAGTCAGAACACACAGGACATTTATCAATTAAGTTTGTCATATGGACACGGTTCTTGGTGCTTCAAAACAATTATAATAGTAACATTAAACATCACTCATCACAGATCACCATAACAAATATAATAATAAAAAAAGTTTAAAATATTGCAAGAATTACCAAAATGTGATGTATCTGCAAAGCACAATAAAATGAGACATGCCCATGTATGTATATGTATGCACATATATGTTTTTGAAATAGCAAGGAATAAAAGGAATTAAAATTCACACATAACTAGACTTCTTGGCATTTCATAACAAATGAAGATAAAAACTATTATCAAAATAGGAGATTTCAACTTACAAATAGTTTGACATCTATTTTTCCATATATTTTCCATAGAATAAGCAAAGAAAATATTTCATCAGCACATGGAAGTCCTTGTGTCAGAACATCACCCACTAACACAAATGGCATCCTCTTTATGACCAAGTAAATAAATTCCAGGGATCTGACTTAAGTATGAAGTGGTAAAGCTAGAATCTGCCATGAGACCTGAACCCAGGTTTGCCTATCTCCAATCCCAGTGCACTATACACTATCTAATCACCACACTACTTTTATTCCATGTTAAAGTTATAAATGGTGGCTAAATTCTAGGGCTAGATGAGAAAAATAACATTTAACCCATAATATAACTGAAATATGGTGAATATAAAATGAAAACTAAGAATGCTACATTTGAGGCTGCTTGGAAGGAAAGTAGATTTAATTATAGGCTGGAGATGTGGGTAAGGATTCTAAAGGGAAAATTTCAGTGTAAGTACATTCAAAGGCTTCGGAGGACTGATTGAGGATAGTGATTACTCATTATTACCATATGTTCCATATATTCCAAAAGTTTATTTTCTTTTTTATGAGAAAAAAGGGATTCAGCTATGTGACCTCTAAGGTCTCATCCAAATCCAGAATTCCAAACATTTTATATCAAAAACACTACTTTTATGCTCACCATTATGGCCACTTTTTGATTAATGATGGAAAAGGGAAGTAGAAAGACAGGAACTTTTCTTGGAAACTTTTTCAGGAGGGGAAAGTGGTAAAAAGGTGTGATACAGGTGAGAAAAATATCCAAGCTAGAATTAACTGTTAGCATTTTGCTGCCTTTAAAGCAATAATATGTGTGTATGCCAGTTATCATCACCATCATCATCATCATCATCACTTTAAAAATGAGAAAACAAGAGCACAGAATGCAGAATACTATCAATCTGGAAGAGAAACCAACGAGGTGGGAGGTAAGAGGAAACACAGGGTCAGAGAGTTCCTTTTACTAGGCCAGACAGTAGGACAGTTTTTGCTGCTGTCTTGGAAGAGGTAAGGAAAACTCTCAAGATTCTACAGCCACTGAAACTGTATCTCCATAGCATTCAAAGTGATGAGGAAATGAAAGTTCTCACAATAAGTCTATACTCTTGTGTTTTTAAAAGTAATTTTCAATGGTGCTGACAATAACATTCAATTTAAAACAACTGAACTCAGAAGGTATATTTTAAGGATATTACTCTAACTGACATTTGAAACAAAGGCAACATTTTTTTCACACTGCCCAATGAACAAAGCTTTTGGAGGGACACACACAACACAAGGAAACAAACATGCAGAGAAAGCCAAACAGGTAAACAAGAGCCTCCAAAGTATAGTCATCAGAGTTTGAGGTCAGTCTAAATAAACACCAGACCTAAGGTCCAGGCACATCTTCCTTTTATCTACAAGCAGCTTCACAATGAGAGAAAAGCTGGTGACTTTGTTAGGGCCCTTGGCAACAGCTGCTTTTTTTGTACCCAATATATCAACTCCCTTGTCTTCCAGATTACCGAAAACTGGAAAGGGGGCAAAGCACAACGGTTTATGGGTAAGGAAGAAAAAAAAAGTGTGTAAGGTATGCTTCCAATTGAGAAGGCATTCTCTGTATAATGCTGACCCAACTGTCATGTAAAGATAAGGTCATTATTATAAGGAAACAAAACACCAAAATAAAGTTCCCTTTAACACAACTTTGGAAATATAACTTTAATGTCATTTGACCAACCGTCTGAGATGCAAATTGGAAGAAGGTTGGTAGCATGCTGAATTAATTGGTATCTATCACTTGGTTTTTGCCTAATATCAAGTTTTCACAGAAAACCAATTAATGATAATGGAAGGGGGACAGGGTAGTGACAGGGATATGCCTATATGAGATAATTTATGTTGTATAGTCATTTTATCCTTTCCATCTTAAATGTGCCCTTCAGAAATTCAGACATGAAAGAGCAGAACTTAGAGTAGCAGTTGATAAAACACTGGTCCTGGAATCAGGAAGACCTAGTTTCAAATCTGGCCACACACTTACAGTCGAATGCCTGGCACCTACTATGTGCTATCTAAATGTTAGCTATTATTGTAGAAAAATAATGTACTTTCAGTGAAATTTAACTTTTATATGAATAAGTTTAAATTCGACTATGAAGGTCTTACAAGTCCTGATACGATGTTTCCTCTAAGTAAAGGTCAATGGAATTCTCCCATCAATTATTCAACAAAGTAAAAATTACCTTCTAGTAGAGACAGGAAGAAAAAAGGAGTAAAAACAAAAAAGAATTGCTAAAATGTACTTTTTCAATCTATTACAAGTGAAATTTGAAATTTCAAGACTGTACACCAATAACTATCAAGAGTTTAATCATTAATCATAGACTATACACCACAAGTGCTATTTTAGAGATCATGTACTATAACCTCCTCATTTAACAGATATGGAAAGATAGACCAAAAGAGGTTAAGTTACTACTGAAGATCACAGAGGTGGAAAATAGTGGAGCTAGATTTGATTCCAAATACATTACGCTTTCCACTGTACTAAACTATGTATCATCTAATTCTCAGAATGAGGTGGACATGGCTATAGTTAATTTTGAGTTATAATTAATATTTTGACTTATTAATAATATCTCTCACCCATAAAACAAAACAAAACCCTAAAATTAATCCTGCCTTTACTTTTTCTTTATTTCCTACGAATGGGGATATAATTAAATAATTAAAATCTTTCATATAGAAATGGTTAATTTAGCAAAGATGACTACTGTTTTAAAAGAAGGACTTTTTGCTTATTATGCCAATATCAAATATGACAAATTATTAGCAGTAAAATTAAGTCAGATCTTTAGAATTTCTTCACTTTTAAAAACATTACAGCTATATCAGAGCAAATAACAGTTGGCAAGCAAGGTTCATCTTACAAGGACATATGGAATAATCTCAGGGGGACAGTAAGAACTCTTTCCCTCTCAAAATATCTCCAGAACCTGTCCAATGAGAGCCCCAAGTTAAAAAAATTTTTTAAAAATTATTCTTTTAAGTATATTAAGATTTATAGTTAAACAGCAAATACTCAGAATGGCAAAATCTGCTTTGAAAGTCACCTCAGATTCCATCTAGTCTAACTCATACCAACTGACCAAGACACCAGTCAAAAACATTCCCAGTAAGTGGTCACCCAGTTTTCATTAGAAGAACTCAAGAGAGGCATAGGCCTTTATCTTTCTAGACTGCGAAGTCCACTATTAGATAGCTAATTGTTAGGGAGTTTTTCCTAACATCAAATCTAATAACTTTCACCCTTTCTTTCTAGTTCTAACCTCCAGTGCTAAAGAACAAAGCTGAGCTCTCATTTCACAAGACAGTCCTTTGTATCCTTGAATATTGTTACCGTGGAAAAATACAAGATTGTAGATTCCAGCTGTGTAGATGACTGGTTATTATACATTCCATAAGCTGAAAAAATGCACAGATCCTAGTCCTAACTTTCTGCTGACCTCCAAGTTTACATCTCAACTTCCTTTCAGACATCTCAAACTGGTCATCCAGTCGACAACTTAAATGTAACACTTCCAAAATGGAACTCAATTATCTTTCTTTCTAACCCCCCTGCCCCCCAACCCTTTCCCTCTTGCTGCAGAGTGCAATGTCATATTCCTGGTCCCTCAGGTTTGCAACTTAGGAGTCATCCGGGACTCCTCACTGTCTCCTCCTCACCTCCATCCAATCTCTTAGCAAGATCTGTCACTATCAACTTTGCAACATCTCTGCAATGGGCTCCCTTCTCTCCTCTGACAGTGTCATCACTGACTTAAGACTCTCATCATCCTACAACTTGGATTACTGCTGTAACTGCCTACTTCCCATGCCAATCAATCTTCCATTCAGCCACTAAAGTGATTTTCCTAAAGCACAATCTAATCATAAACTCCAGTGGCTCCCTATTGCCCCTAGGATTAAATACAAAATGCTTTATTTGGCATTCATTCAAAGCTCTTCCTATCCCAGCACCCTACTAACTTTCCATCTTCCTACCATACTCCTTGTCATGTATTCTTCGATCCGGGGATACTGGCTTCTTGGATGCTCCTGGAACAAAACACCCTTATGTCACGGCTCTGGGTATTTTCTCGGCAGTCCCTGGCCTGGAATGTTCTACTTCCTCTGCTCTTCTACTCCACTCCCTACTCCTTGGCTTCTTTTGAGTCCCAACTAAAATCCCATCAAATCTTCCCCATCCTTTCTTAATTCTAGTGTTTTCCCTCTGCTAATTACTTCCTATTTATCCTGTAGATAATTTGTATGGTATTGATGTGTTTGCATCTTGTCTCCCCCATTAGATTTTTAAGGTTTTTGAGGGAAAGGACTGTCTTTTGCCTCTTTTTGTATCCCCAGTGCTTGGCACGCAGGAGGTGCTTAATGTTTATCATTATCTAATTGTTCAGTCAGTCGAGCATGGTACTTTGTACTGGAAACAAGAATCTGGTCTGTTTATCCAGACAAGAGAGACCAAATGAATGCAGACTATCTAGTTTCCAGATTTTAACACTCATCTGAATAGACAGCCTATTGCGCTTATTTATCTGGGACAGAGACAATACAAATGCAGAATGAATCAGTTCTTAAGTTGAAAAGGACGGGCATGTCAACAAGTATCTATTAAGTGCTTATTACGCCAATACCTGGGACTGTGAGCAGAAAGATAGTCTCCCCTGAAGGAGCTTACACTTAAATAGAAGATCACCACATGTGAAGGAAATAAAGCTGAAAAGCTGGGGTTGGGTAGGGAAGGAGAGGAGAGGCAGTATCCAGGATGAGGAATGACAGAGGAAGTACAGAGATTCACAAGTGGAGCCCTGGAGAGGAATGGAAACATGGCTAGCCTGCGCTTTAGCTTAAAACAGAGACTCTGGAAGGAACCAATGACTAAAACTTAACAATAACAGTGTACTTCCATTGTGAGAAGGAGAGGAGCAGAGCAAAACCCCAGGTGAAGGAGGCTTCCGTGACAGGGTAGAGAAAGTCTGGGGATCAGGAGTGCTGCCGGGAGAAGGAGGAAGAGGAGAGTGGCAAGGATTCTCTTCAGGAAATGACCAAGCTCCTAACGGTACTGCTATGTGGAAGTACAAATGGAATACCTCTGGTTCTGAGGAATGGAGAGATGTATGGCTGGAATGTGCACCTGGCAACATATAACCAATAAGGGACACTAACGAAGAGAAGCAAGAGACATAACCAAGGCATTGTACAGCAGAAGAGAAGATGTGGCAAGAATGAGCAGGGCTGGTAAGTGTTGGGAGAAAAGGGGGCTTCCAGCACAGACACCAGGGTCAGACGTGGACAAGACGCTTGGCACTGCTGGAGGTAACTCTAGAATGACTGAGAGCCCAAACTCAGCTGAGTATTTGAGAGCACTCTCTTTATATTGATTCTGCAGATGCTCACAAATGTTCTTGCTGTATTCCCCCATTAGAATGCAAGCTTCTTCCAAGCATGGCTTGTTAAATTCACTGTATTCATATCCCTAGTGTCCAGCTCAGTTCCTGGCACAGAATGAGTGCCTAATACATACTTGGTGATTGAAAGGAAGGAAAACGGTAAGAGGGATGAAAAATCATCTTTAAGGATGTCTAAATCCTTTTTTGAAGGAATTATGTTTTAAAAGCTAACAATTTTTTAGACAAATTTTAAAAATATATTTCCCCAAAAATTAATGAAACGGATGATCTGCAATTGTGATTTAAGAAACAAAAAGTTTCATTTGTTAAGAAAGGAAAACATTTAGTATAATAAATATTCACTAAACCTTTGAGAATTACAAAGTGGATGCTGACCAGACTGAAAACCAAGATATTCTCTAAATAGGTGACCTACTTGAGCTACCAAAAATTATGTCATGTTGCCTACCTCTCCCGCTGGCTGATTTATGGGCCGATACAGTTAGAAGCCTCAGAAACAGCAACTTTCAGAAGAATGCCATAGTAACCCTTTCCTTTCAGTCATCTCCTTTAAAAATGAAGTTAAATGATTTCCCATAATAGCTATGAATAATAACATAAAAAACTTATTTTTCAAAAAAAAAAAAACAAACTTATTTTTCTATATTACTTTCAAGTTTTCAAAGAAATTTCATACGTATTGAGAGGCAATGTAGGGTAATGGTTAGAAAGCTGGCCTCAGCTCTTAGATGAAGTCACCTCTGACAGCTCTTGACTATGGGACCCTGGCCAAGTCACTTAACCTCAGAGTACTTAAAGGGAGCTCTCTAAGACTACAGGTTACAGAGGCCTTTTCCCAGGCTTTGTAGAGAAAGCATCTCCCCTGGAGTTCCCTAAACCAAAGAAATTACAGGCTGGTCAATAGACATCTCAACTGAGAAGATCAATAAGGTGAACTTTTTTCATTTTAAACACTATTTATATCTTTCTTTGTTTTTGTATCACCATAATTCATTCACCTCAAGCAGTGAGTTTAGTTTCCAAACTTTAAGAAAGACATCACCAAACTAGAGAACATCTAAAGGAGAGAAATTGGGTAGTAAAGGCCCTAGCACTGAGTCCTTATTATTTGGGGTCTAGTTGAAGGAACTTGGAAAGAATATTCAAGAAAAGAAAGCTTAAGGAGATAGCTATGTTCAACTATGTGAAGATCTTCCATGTGGAAGATCTGCTATATTTGGCCTTAGAGGACAGAACTAGGAACAAAGGGGGAAAGTTGCAAAGGACCAATTCAGCTTAATCTCAGGAAAATTCCTAATGATTACAGATGTTCAAAATAAGAATGAATGGCATGCCTTGAGAGGTGGTGGATTCCTTTTCCTGGGAGGTTTTCTGGCAGAGGCTATATAATATAGTGGGGATTCCTTCACATGTAGGTTTGTCTAGACAGCTGCCAAATTTACATTTCTGTCATTACGCCTTTCAAATACATTCCTTCCTTCAACCATCGCCAGAGAGCTTATAGAATCCCTTACAGCAAAAAAACAAAACAAAAAAACAACCACACACTTCGGCAAAACTAACCAACACTGCAATTGAGTCTGAGAGTATATGCAATGTTGTACACCCTTAAGTCTCCTATCTCTGGCTAAGGAAAGGTAGAAGGGGTCTAATTAGAAAAAGCTGGGAAATTTTTCTGTTATATTTTGATGATCGTAAGAACTAAAAGGGGAAAGGAATACACTGTGGTGGGGTTGGGGGAATTAAAGGAAAGTTAAGGAAAATTATCTTACCTAACTGGGATGCCTAAGTAGATAGCTATACAAACAAGGGGAGCAGGTGACATTTCAAACTCATTCATCTGAACTGGTCAAAAGAAGGAAGATCACACACAGCTGAATATAAAATCCGTCTCACTCAACAGGAAAATAGGAAGGAAATGAATCAAGAAGGTAGGGAGAATTAGAGGGAAGGTAAAATAAGGGAGAGGTCAGTCTTAAGTAAAACACGTTACGGTACGGATATCTAAGTGTGATGGAATCCTACCGTGCTGACCTCTTATCAGGGCCATGACTATTATTCCAGAATACTAATGATAAAACATGCTACTTTTCTCTTGATACAGAAGGACTCAGAATGATGAGATAAATTTTTTGTATATAACCAACGCAGAAATTTGTTTTGGTTGACTATACTATATTTGGATTGGGTTGTGTTTTTCTTATTTTCTAAACTGAGGGGGAGAGCTGGGAGTAGGAGGATGACAAGGCAGATTCTGGCTGTTTAAAACAAATAAAATATTATCTTAAAAGCAAACAAAAAAAGCCTTTATCATAAATGCAAGAATCTATAAATCCAAATGAATGTTATTATCCCTATTGAAAAGATTGACATCAGAAGGCTACATTTATTTTAATGATATTGCCATGGCTAAAAACCTTTGGAGGATTCCTTTTAGAATTGCCTTCATTTCATACAAAATAATCTCTTGAATCTCCTCAGTAGCAGCAACAGTTTGCCCTCTAAAGGCAGAAATGGTTTTTGGAAACAGTTAAAAGTCATTGACAACCAAGTGAAGTAATAGGTTTTTTTGTTCTGTTTTGTTTTTACCAGAACCAAAGGGTGACTATGAAACACATTTAACCACACAGGATCTGAAGGCCGTCCCTGAAGGAGCGCCCAAACATGTTCTGAGTGATGGCAGCATCACTAGGACAAGTATCCTGACTCCCAAAGTGATTATTCTGAAGAAATCGGTCCTGAAACTTCATTTGAATGCCTACAGGTTACACTAAAAGATCTAATGAATGTACATGCAAAAGTACTACATCAGATTGTAGAAAATGTAAAAATTAAAGAAAAGGTTCCCAATTTTTATCACCATCAATTTTTCCAGTTGTAAAATGCTGTAAAGTGTAAAAAAAAAAAAAATCAGTTGAAATTTAAAGTGCATCCTTCTAAAATATCTGAGAAAACCTGATTTAAAAAAATCAAAAATACTAATATTACTTAATACTTTACAATTACAAAGTAATTCCTAAGAACAGTAAGACTGAGAGGTAGACAGTCCAAGTATTATTTTCTTCAGTTTACAGATGAGGAAAACTCATTCAGAGCGGTTAGGTAACATGCCCAGGTTCACAGCTACCAATTGTTAGAGCTGGCCTTCACATCCTGCTTTTCTGACATCAAGAACAGTATTTTCAGCATGAGATGACATTGCCTCAAGTAGGTCACATTAACGTGTGTGTCATTCTATTGTTTTAGACAATCATTCTAAAAATCACAACAGCCAGCCAGTCAATTCCGGACCAGAGAAGGAATAATAAGTATATGCCAGAAAAGTATTCATCTAATCTCTTCTTAAAGTCCCCCAATGAGGGACAACTCAATTCCTGCTAAGGTAGCCCATTCCACTTGGGGACTATTTCATTTATTACAAACTTTGCTTGATACGAAGCCTAAATTTGCCTCTTTGCATATTTCACATACTGTAACTGGGTCTACCTTCTGGAGTCCAACAGAATAAATCTAATGCCTCCCCCACATGACAGACCTTCCAGTACCTAAAGAGAACTATCCTGCGGTCCTGCCCACACCCAAAGTTCTTTTCTCTAGGCTAGCTGTCATACAACATGGCCTCAAAACCCTCTTACAATTCTGATTGATTTCTTCTGGATGCTCTCAGTTTATCAGTGCATTACCTAAACTGTGGTATTCAGAACTGAACACCATACTGCAGGTGTGGTATGGCCAGAGCAAAAGTAAGGGAGGGCTGTCATCTCCTAACTCATGGAAGATATTCTTCTCTTTAAGTAGTCAAAACCTGTATTAACGTTTCTGACTGTCACATTAGACTGCTGATTCATATTAGCTTGTAGTACATTAGAATCCCAAGACCAATCTCTTTTAGACAAAATTCTGTACCTGTTAACCTGAATTTTTTACATGAAGCGTAAGACTTGATATTTATCAAAAAAAAAATTCCATTTCAATGGACCGAACCCAGTAGATATTAAAATATAGAATATGGGACAAGAGACATACATACAAGACAGGCAGGTATCTGTAATTTACATTACTGAAGGAGATGCTCCCATTGATTCATTAACATCAATTTGAGAAAAATGAGACAAAAACAAAAGTATTTGATCTAGGTCATTAAGAGACCAATTGTGATGAATGAATATAACACATATAAATATATATGTATACATAGTTTACAAATAGGTGCTTCTAAAGCATACTAGAAATGATGATAGATATAAGAAGCACTTATCAGCTGCCCTTATTTTATTAGGCTTTTAAAATTATGAAGCTATAAGCTCCTTTCCAGTACTATTTTGTTTTTGTCAATTTATTCTTGGCAATAGTAAAGTGTCCCTGTCACATAAGGCCACAAAATAACTTGCTTATGGAATTCAGCAGAAATGGATGACAAAATAACAGTAACACAATTATAAAGTCTTAATGTAACCCTGTGCTATAGGTTGTGCAAGTATTATCTTCATTCCAAGACTGAGGCAAGGGAAGCTCAGAAAGCCCAGGTCACTTGTTCCTTGTCGGGTATATGCCCCCAATCCTATGCCCAGCACCTCTGCAATCACAGGCACTATTGCTCCAGTAACCTGTTCCTCATGGTGCCTCAGTAGAATCCTTCAGACCATGCTCAATGTAATCCTGCGGTAATACCAGCCACAGTCACCAGCCCTTTCCTCCCTGCTGTTTCTAGAGATGTAGTCAGATTCACCCTGTTATTCACTTGTTTTATGCCTAGAAGCAAAATGATGCCCCTTATGCCCACACAGTTCGCTCCACAGCTTTTTAAAGAAATGTATATTAATAGTTAGGGGGCAATTACAAATCACCAAGAGCCTCCAGTTAGGAAAACCCTTGTGCTATTCACAGGTGTTCCAAAATTACCCTTTTTCCTCTCTTAATTCTCGTTTCTAGTCTACATAAGAAAGAGTATCACAATAAGAATCGAAATCTGGGCTCTGCTACTTACTACACATACAACCTGAGGCAAGTCACTTTTCATTTCTTGCCTCAGGTTCATCATTTAAAAGGAGAGGCTGAACCTTATCTCTAAGGTCTTTCCCAAGGCTAGAATATATGATTCTACTATTTTTCCCCTTTGTTCCCCATCCTCCAGACTATACCTGAGGTCGTAGCTGAGAGTGTTGTATATGCCAGTTAGTGCCATTTAAGGATTTTTTTTTGCTAGGTAATGAGGGTTAAGGGTCACACAGTGAGTGTCAAGTATCTGAGGCTGGATTTAAACGTAGGTCCTCGTAACTCCAGGGCCACTGCTTTGTCCATTGTGCCATTTAGCTGCCCCCCATTTAAGGATTTTTAAAAGGTGCTTCTAATACTTGTTTTCAAGTAATTTGTATTTTGTATCCTCAGTCAAAACTGCATAAAAACGAGTAGCACCTGGAGAAGACAAAAGTTCAAGAATCTTATGGGAAGCAATGAAAAAAAGTGTGATGGAAGGGGGTCTAGGAGTACAAAATTTTAACCTATATTGCAAAGCAGCAATCATCAAAATTATAAATTATTTGTTCAAAAATGGAGAGGGTGATCACTGGCAAAGATTAAGCACATAAAACACAAGAAAACAAACACAGTAGGATAGCACTCACTAAACCTACGAACCTCAGTTCCAGGGGTAAGGATTAACTATTTAACAAAATCTGAAAAAAAAGTTTGAAGGCAACTTGAGAAAAATTAGGTATAAATCAACATCACAAATCATAAATCAAGAGAAGCTTCAAATACATACTTGTCAGCAAAAAATGGTCATGTCATAAACAACTCAGAGGATTAATGAAGGACATGCCTTTTATAACCATGCACAGGGAAAAATTTCATGACTACAGAATACAGAATCAATGACAACAACATAAACAATTAACATTACATAAAATTTAAAAGTTTTTGTACAAATAAAACCAATGGGTGAAATTAGGAGGAAATCAACTGGGGAAAAAAATCTTTGCTGCAAGTTTCAATAAATGCAACTTAGCTAAGATATACATATATATATGCACACTCATTCATACATGTGTGTATGTGTATGTGTGTATATCTGTATCTGTGTCTCTATATATGTATATGAAACTTATTCAAATATGTAAGAGCTAGAGTCATTCTCCAATAGATAAATGGTCAAAGAACAAACACGTATTATTATATGACAAATTCCTGGTTATCAACAACCATATAAAAATACTCCAAATAATTAACAATTAGAGAAATGAAAATTAACACAGCTCTGAGGTTCTACTACATACTCATCAGACTGGCAAAAAACCAGGAAATGACAGGTGTTAGATAGGGTGCAGGATAACAGGGACCCTAATGCACTATGTGTGGAACTATGAATTGGTCCGGCCCCTCTGGAAATCAATGCTCCAAAAGTCAATAAATTATGTATACCTTTTGATCAAATGATACCACTACTAGGTCTATACCCCAAAGCAATTAAATGAAGAAGAAAAGGATCTATACATACAACAATATGTACAGTAACTCTTTTGTGCTGCCAAAGAACTGAAAATGAAGGGATCCTTACTTATCAATAACTGAACAAATTCTGGTATACGAATGTGATACAATATTATTGTACCACAGAAAACGAGAAAAAGGACAGTTTAAGAGGAATCTAAGACACGTATGAACTGATACCAAGAGAACAATTTAAACAACAACATTCTAAAGAACACCAAAAACTGACCAACTGTGACTCCCCAGGACTAATAACGAAGGGAGGTATGCAGTGGAAAGGAAGAAGTGAAATATATATTTTTGGATACAGATGACTACATATAATTTTTAGAATGATCGTTTTTTCCTTTTTTAATGGGAAAAAAGGTAAATTTCTGTAATTAAAATCAAAATAAATTTAAAGAAAAAAACAAACAAGGACTGAAAAGACAGTTTTGAAAGACTTTAAGCCTTTGTTCAATGCCATGCCCAACCGCAGTTGTGCAGAACTGTGGCTGAAGTACATGCGTCCCCTCTTCTGACAGAGAATGCTGAACAAGAGAAACATTTTCAGTCATAGCCAGTGTTGCGATCTGTTTCATCAGCTATGCATACGTTATAGGGTCTGGGTGTTTGTGTTCTTTTAAATAGAGGGAGTAGGGAGATGTGGGGATAGGATTGTACAAAAGACCTCAATGAAGGCTATTTTTAAATGCACAGAAGAAAACAGAAATAAGGTGGTCAAAAAGAATGCCTGATAAGTAGGATAACCTTGAAAGTTACAAGTTACTGAATTTATCATATACGTAAAAAGTATAAGCTACAGGGATTTGCAGTATCACATACAATCCATTCTTTCTGTCCTAGTATGAATACAAAAACACATTTTATTTAAGTTCACAGTTTTTGAAAAAAAGAGAAAAAAATTCAATGAACAGAAATAGACCTTTTAGATAGTAATGCTTCTTTCCTCTAGTAATGGAAAATAGTTTGGATACTGCTTCATCAACTTAAAACTGACCAGCCATATCATACATAGCCTAAGGATTCTAATGAACTTCTTGAGAATTCAATACAAACTTATTATGTAGCTGTCAGTCACTGAATTTTTAAGATCAATGAATATCATGCATGGGTCTTGATATGGTTTCCTGCATTTCTTCTCTATATGCATGGATCATAACCACTATACTGCATTATAATTTTTAAAAAGGTATACTATTCCAATGAAAGCATATAGCTGACAATATCGCCAAAGGTCAATCATATGCTTTGATCATACTGGATTAAATGAAACAAACAGATGTAGTATTAGACCATATCTACTCCTCCCCACCCTAACTTTTAAAAAATTAAAAAAAAATAATGATAGTATAGCATTCTTTGGGTATATTTCTCTACCTCCCTAATTTTTAAAAGCAATGGTATAACATAACTTCATAAGGCATCAGTTGGTAAGAGATATATATATATATATATATTTTATGATAAATGTTAAAGTGAGTCCCTTTCAATCACATCTAGTTACTCTTCTTAATGTACTATTTCACTCTGAAATACAAACATCAACGTCCATGCTGTAATCAGTGCCTTGCATAGGTGGGTGAGATAGGAAGGGAGAAAGGCACAAGAATTATTCAAATTAATTAGCACATTTTACGAATGTTCATCTTCAGTTTAACAAAAGATTTACACTACGTTCATTTTATACTCTAAACTATCATCCTGAAGAAAATTTTCAAAGAGAATGAAAAGAGGGCTTCTCAAAAATAAAAATATTGTCTTAAAAATCTAATCATTTAAATTACCATGCTTTTTAAATGATTAAAGAGAATAATAATGAAACATTTTAAATGTTCCCAGTTAAATCACAAGTCACTGTGAAGCTAAGTTTATATTTCAGTGGTCATGAAAAATTTGCTACTAAAGTGAGTAATATCCACCTTACTGTGGAATGTGATATTGGAACGGAACTAAATGATATACATTTTTAAAAAGAAAATAGCTTCGGTTTGATTTGATCTTGATACTAAGTGAGGAATATCTAAAAGCCTCCAAAGTCTATTTTAAAATATTTTACATAAAGTGATTTTGAGAATACCAGTGACTTGGACACCACCTTATAGAATGCTTTCTACTACTAATCCAATAAGCAAATAACTTCAAGATCTTGCTAATAGAAGCATCTTTCATATCTGGCATCAATTTTCTCAGTCATGCTTAGTTTATCTGAAGCCCAAGGGTTATTCTGACCAAATATATATATATATATATATGTATATATGTATTTAAATGAGAATTCTATACAAACCTGATCCTCCCTTTGCCAGGTATTTGTCCTTTGCATAAATAATAGAATCCAACATGGACTCAAAGAGAAGAAAATAGCCCTGCATAGCAAAAGAAAAAAATGGATTTTAGAAACATGAAAGTACTCTGTAATCAAGTTAGTTTGGATGATCATACTCTGTATTATAACGTAATTAAATGTTCAATAATATTGTATTATATCCAATATTCTACACAGTTTAAATCTGTCAACATGGCATTCAGGTCAGGGTATGATAATGGACAAGTTTTCTCATCCTGCCTTCCAGGATACTTCCTTTGTTCATTTTCCAAACAAATGATTCTTAATTAAATTTCAGTAGGATGGCATTATAACCTCAACTCAATCTTCTCTGCTACTCTACCAATCAATCTAAAAACCTTTTCTTCTCTCAATTCTCTCCATAATTCTAGCAAATGAAGTAACATTTTATCTCATTAAAAAGACTGACAATATAATAATTCCCTCAAAATTTTTCAATACCACCACCTATTCTCTCCAACTTTCCTCTTTTCTCAGCTAGAAATATTCCTTGGAAAGGCAAGCACCTGTTCCCTTGATTCCAACATTAAGGAAACTACTCAAATATCATCCCCTTTCTCATATGTAGTTTCCATAACCATGACCTTCTAACTACACATGGCCTAATTCTTCCTTAATTCATTATTTAATACACAGATAGTTTAGACTATTTAAAATAACTAGAACTATAAAATATGTGAGAGAAACAGACACAGGAACTACATGAACATGAACATAAAATAATATTCACATAAATAAGGTCAGATTTAAATAAGTGGAATAATATTTATTATTCATCCGTAAGTAAAAAATAACAAGTTTACCTAACTAATCTATTTACTCATCACAATTAAATTACTAAAAAGTTATTTTATTGAGTTAGAAAAAAACAGTAACAAAATTCATTTGGAAGACAAAAGGTCAAAAACTTCAAAGAAACTAAGAGGAAAAAATGTAAATGATGAGTCAGCAGTATCAGACCTTAATGTATATTTTAAGATGAGAGTTGAAGGGTAAAATGGATAATTTAGATTATTTTAACTTAAAAACTTTTGTATAAATAAAGCCAATGTAGCCAAGATTAGAAGGAAAGCAGAAAACTGGGAAAGAACTTTCACAGATAATCTTTCAGAGAGAATATGACTGTGATAGAATACTGCTGTGATATAAGAAATGATGGTTGATTTAGAAAAAAACACGTAAAGACTTGGACCTATGAAGGAAGAGGCTATCCACTTCTGGAGAAAAAAATGCAACTAAAATATACACAGTATAGTCTTACATGTATCTTACATG
>CM053772.1:245135268-245161921 GCA_028658325.1 Potorous gilbertii | reverse complement strand
GAATTAACCAAATGGAAAAGGAGGTTCAAAAGCTCACTGAAGAAAATTGTTCTTTAAAAATTAGAATGGAACAGATGGAAGCTAATGACTTTATAAGAAATCAAGAAATTACAAAACAAAACCAAAAGAATGAAAAAATGGAAGATAATGTGAAATATCTCACTGGAAAAACAACTGATTTGGAAAATAGATCCAGGAGAGACAATTTAAAAATTATAAGACTACCTGAAAAAGTCATGATCAAAAAACGAGTCTAGACATCACCTTTCATGAAATGATCAAGGAAACCTGCCCTGATATTCCAGAACCAGAGGGAAAAATCAATATTGAAAGAATCCACTGATAACCTCCTGAAAGAGATCCGAAAAGAGAAACTTCTAGGAATATTGTAGACAAATTCCAGAGTTTTCAGGTCAAGGAGAAAATACTGCAAGGAGCCAGAAAGAAACAATTTGAGTCTTGTGGAAATACAATCAGGATAACACAGATCTGGCAGCATCTACATTAAGGAATCAAAGGGCTTGGAATAGGATATTCCAGAAGTCCAAGGAACTTGGATTAAAACCAAGAATCACCTATCCAGCAAAACTGAGTATACTACTTCACAGGGGAAAAAAATGGTCATTCAATGATATAGAGGACTTTCAATCATTCATGATGAAAAAAACAGAACTGCATAGAAAATTTAGCTTTCAAACACAAGAATCAAGAGAAGCATGAAAAGGTAAACAGGAAAGAGAAATCATACAGGAATTTCTAAAGTTAAACTGTTTACATTCCTACATGGAAAGATAGGTAACTCTTGAGATTTTTCTCAGTATTTGGGACTATACACACACACACACACACACACACACACACACACACACCCACAGGTTGAGTTAAATAAGAAGGGAAGACATCTAAAAAATAAAATTAAGGGGTGAGAGAGGAATATATTAGGAGGAGAAAGGGAGAAATGGAATGGGGCAAATTATGTCTCATAAAAGAGGCAAGAAAAACCTTTTTCAACGGAGGAGAAAAGGAGAAGGTGAGAGGGAAAAAGTTACTTTCTTCACATTTGGCTAAAGTAGGGAAAAATATGCTCTCTCAATTTGGTATGAAAATCTATCTTACACTACAGGAAAGTAGGGGAGAAGGAGACAAGTGAGGTGTGGGGTATGATAGAAGGGAGGGCAAATGGGAGAAGGGAGTAACTAGAAGTAAACACTTTTGGGGAGGGACAAGGTCAAAAAAGAGAATAGAATAAATGGGGGGCAGGATAGGATGGAGGGAAATATGGGCTTACACAATATGACTATTAAGGAAGTCTTTTCAAAACTACACACATATAGCCTATATTGAATTGCTTGCCTTCTCAATGGGGATAGGTGGGGAGGGAGGAAGGGAGAGAAGTTACAATTCAAAGCATTAGAAATGAATGTTGAGAGTTGTTTTTGCATACAACTGAAGAAATATAGGTGATGGGGTACAGAAATCTATCTTGCCCTACAACAAAAGAGAAAAGATGGGGATAAGGAAAGGGAGGGGTATGATAGAAGGGAGGGCATATTGAGGGAAGGGGTAACCAGAATATAAGGTGTTATGAGGGGCGGGGAGGGGAAGAGATGGGGAGAAAATTTGAAATTCAAAATTTTGGGGAAATGAATATCAAAAACAAAAAATACATAAAAGATCATTAATCAATCAAAAAATAAAAGAACAAAATTAGTTGTACTATTTATAATCTTGACAAATTAAAAGGTATCTGAATTGGAAAAAAAATTATAATCCATGGGTTTGACAAATTAATTCCTGGTAAAATTCTAGAAATGACTTTAAAAGGGATGGTTTATGAGAAGGGGAAGCTAGGTAGCACAGTGGATAGAGCATTGAGCCTGGAGTTGGAAGTCCTAAGTTCAGATCAGGCCTCAGACATATATTAGCTGTGTGACCCTGGGCTTAACTTAACCCTGTTTGACTCAGTTTCCTCATCTGTAAAATAAGCAGGAGAAAGAAATGGAAAAGCATGCCAGTATCTTTGCCAAGAAAACCCCATATGGAGTTGGATATGACTGGAACAAAAAACAAGAATAGGGAGGCACTATGAGGCAATTTGTGTTTAGCTGGATTCAGACAGGTAGTATAGTAGATAAGAGTGTTGGACCTTGAGTTAGGAAGACCTGAGTTCAAATGTTACCTCAGACCTTTATTAGCTGTGCAACTCTGGACACGTCACCTCTGCCTGTCTCACCTGCCTTGTCTACATGCCTGTTTATTAAATTTCCAGATGATACAAAATTGAGAAGAACATCTAATACCCTGGATTACAAAACTGGTATCCATAGAAGTCCTGAAAGGTTAAACTGGTAGGATAAAATTAACATGATGAAGTTCAATGTGGCTAAGTACAATTTCTTATCTTTAGGCTAAAAAATCAACTAAACACGCAGAATGGGGGAGAAACAGATAAATACAGGACAAGGACATGGGAGTTACAGTCAGTGAATACAAGGCGATTGAATCAACAATGTGTTACAGTAACAAAAAAAGGTAACGAAGTCTTAAACTTCGTTAACGAAGGTGGTGTCCACAAAGAGAAGTGACAGTCCCCTGACATACTAAATCCAGACAAGATGGGTCATATTTTCTTCTAGTTTTATGTGAAACTTTAAAAATACTTTAAAAAAGAACACTGATAACAGAAGCATGCTCAGAGAAACCAAAAATGGTGAAGGAATGAGTTCAAAGAAATGGGAGTATGTAGCTTAGAAGAGAAGAGTCACTGGAGACATGGTAATGATTTTAAATGTCTGAAGTGTTCTTGAATGACCTCGTTCGTTTGGCCCTAGAAGACACAACTGCTGTCGGAGCTCCCGAACCTCTAACAAAGGCATGCTCACAAACAGAACGGGATTTATCCTGTCATTCAGAGTCACTGGGTCCACTCTGTGCCCAAGATCTCAAAAAGCGTAAAGTCCACCTCAGTACAAAAGACTTACTCTAGGCAAGTGTACAGTACAGAAAAACACAAACATAGACATATAGTGAAAGCCACCCTAATAACCAGCTTGGTGTGAAACAACATGTTTGGAGTCAGAGAACCCTGGGTACAGTAGGAATAAAACTTATTTTACACAGCTTGAGATGGTTTCCTTTTAAGAAAGATCCATCTTTGGGATCCCGTGTTGCACAGACAGAAAGAGCAATAACCATTTTAATTATATCTAATTCTTTATTACACATGAAGATATTTCTATCGCATTCATGGTCCGTGACAGTTTCAATGCATTCAAACACTGAGCCTGAATCACTAGACTGACATTAAGATATTTGACAAGTTTAGAGCACAAGGACTTAGTGGCTCTCATGGTTGAAGAGGGGAGGGAGATAGGAAAAAAAGGAGGAGCTTTGGGGGACTAGAAAGTCAGATACAAGAGTGAAGAACTCTGGTTACAATAATGTTAGGCTCATATGGAAAGCCCTGTCACCAAAATAAGGCTCACTGACTTGTAGGAGCAGTCCACTATGCTTGAGGAACTTAACAGGGAAAGAAAATGTACAGTCAATGCTGCTGTAAAACCTGTTTTGAAAATAGGAATTGCTGTATTAGGGAACAATTTGAATATAGGGTGAATTTTAAGTTTAATTATGCTGATGCAACATCTCATCCAGGAGCAACAGAGAGAATGCAGGGAACTGTACCACTTCAAGCTACAAGTGCCCTCTCTCACAAGCAATGTCAGGTGTTTACTGAGGTAAAGTTCCATATTTACTGTGTATCTTCTAATACACTTGGAGCTGTAGTCTACAGAGGAAGGCTGCTCCACATGCTATATTTCCTTTTTTCTCCCAGGGCTGAAGCCTCTGAACCTCCAAGCTGCAGTGTGCAAGCAGCTGAGGCCACCCTCTTGCCCACAGTCTCAACTGCCACCATTATTTATTAACCATTCAACATGCGTAAAATTAAGTTGCCATTTTTATTAGGTTCCTGCCTTTATTTTTAATGTGTCCCTAATTGTTTGAATGTTGTTCCCTAACAAAATTTTTCCTACAAAACTTGTGGTTTTCGCTGAGATTTTGCAAAGAAACCTATATCTCACATTATAGCAGGACATACTATTTCAATAATCAGTATCCCCAGGCTCTTACTAATGGTTTTAGAAAAGCTGTATCAACAGCATAAGGAAAATGAAAGTAAAATGTTTTTGCACGGTGACTATTTAGAGAAAGAGATAAAACACCTCTTCAGACCAACAGACTACCAATGGGAAGGACTCGGCTGACTGAGAGCTCCCAATAGAGAGTGTGATGAATCTTGATAAGATCCGAGTTTAAGGGATTAAAAAGAGTGAGTGTAAGGATGAGATTTAGGAAATGTTGCTGAGTGTAAGAAAGCTTTGAGTATACCCATTACTCTTCCCTAGAAGGTAACTTCCTCCATGGGGAGTCATAGGGTAGGGTTTTCACAACCAAGGAAATGAGGAGACTACAAGAGAAGTTTACACAACAGCCCACTGATATATCTTCAGCAGACTCTTTCCTTTGCTAGTTCTTCACATCACATCTTCCTAACTTGGTGCTCCTTTCTCTTTCTTCCTATACTGTCTCATTTGGTTATCTCATCAGCTCCCAGAGGTTCAAGGTTGTCCCACAAGGATCTGTCCTGGGACCTCTCCTTTTTTGATCCACACTAATGGTTTTTCTTCCAAGCCCCTCCCTCTTCAGAACTTTCTTATTACTGTCCATTGTGCCACCAGTCTTCTGGTCACCCAGACTTACAAACCAGGCATCATCTTAACATAAACAATGCTGCCATGTCCTGTTGTTTCTACCTTAGCAATCTCTTTTTTATGCCTCCTTCTCTCCTCTGGCACTACTGATTCCCTAGCATAGGTCGTCATCACCTTACACTTGGACCACAGCAACAGCTGGCTAGCTGGTCTCCCTGACTCAAGTCTCCTTACTTCAATCTATTCTTCAGTCAAGATGCCAAAGTAATTTTCCTCAAGTTTAACTCTTACCATGCCTCTCCCCTACTCAGTAAACTCCTCACTCTTAACGACTTCATGTATCTAAAACCCCAGTAAATGTTGTTTCTGCTTCCACATTTCTCATATATGTCCCCTTCTCTTCCCTGACAGAGATACCATCTTAGTCCAGATCCTCCTCAATTCTTACCTGGACTACTGTAACACCTTCCACCGGGGCAGCCAGGTGGTGCAGTGGGTAGAGCACCAGTGCAGAAGTCAGGAGGACTTGCGTGCAAATCTTACCTCAGACACCTTACACTCACTAGCTATGTGACCTTGGGCAAGTCACTTAACCCCAACTGCCTCATCGTGGGTCATCTCCAGTCATCCTGATGAATATCTGGTCACTGGATCCAGATGGCACGAGAGGAGAAGAAGTGAGGCTGGTGACCTGCACAGCCCTCCCTCACAACAAAGTCAAGTGCAAGTCATGTCATCATTTCTCTGATGGCGTGGTCTTCTTTGGCAATGAAGGACAAACATATACACACACACACACACACACACACACACACGCACGCACGCACTGTAACACCTTCTAACTGATCTGTTTCAAGTCTCTCCCCATCCATCTCTCTTTGGATACCGATGTGACTTTTCTAAATCCTAAGTGTGACTGCGTAAACCCCCAGTGAATGTGCTCCAATGACTGAATCATGACAATTAGTTCCCTCCAGAACAGAATATAAAATTCCCTATTTGGAATGTCAAGCTCTTCATCTTGGCCTCTTCCTACCTTTCCATCCTCCTTGCCTCTTACTCCCTTTTCCACACATCCTGTGATCCAGTGATGTGGGCTTCCTGAGCAGTTCCTTCAATATGACAAGCCATCTGGGGTAAGAATGCACTATTTGACAAAAACTGCTGGGAAAACTGGAAAATAGTATGACAGGAACTGGGCATAGACCAATACCTTACAGTGTATACCAAAAGAAAATCAAAATGGGTGCACGATTTAGATATAAAGGCTGATACCGTAAGCAAACTGGATGACGTGGACAATCATTACACTAAATTGAAAAGTTTTTGCACAAACAAAGACAATGCAACCAAGATTAGGAGGAAAACAGAAAACTGGGAAAGAATTTTTACAACCAATGTCTCTGATAAAGATCTCATTTCCAACATATATACAGAACTGAATCAAATTAAGAACACAAGTTATTTCATAACTGACAGTCAAAGGATATGAACAGGCAGTTTTCAGAGGAAGGAATGAAAGTTATCTATAGTCATGTGAAAAAATGCTCTAAATCTCTACTGATTAGAGAGATGCAAATCAAACAACTCACATGAGAAAACAAGAAAATTATAAATGATGGAGAAGATTCAGGAAAACTGGAATACAAACACATTACTGGTAAAACTGTGAACTGATCTCCATTTTGGAGATCAGTTTGGAACTATGCCCAACGGGCTATAAAAATGTTACCCTTTGATCTGGAAATACCACTACTAGGGCTGTAGCCCAAAGAGATCATATAAATCAGAAAAGGATCCACCTGTAGAAAAAAACTTACAGCCGCTCGTTTTGTGATGGCAAAGAATTGGAAATTGAGGGGATGCCCATCAACTGGGAAATGGCTGAACAAACTGTGGTATATGAATGTAATGTAATTATTGAGCTGTCAGAAATGATGAGCAGGCAGACTTCAGAAAAACCTGGAAAGACTTTATGTGAACAGATGATGACTGAGGGAGCGGAACCAGGAGAACACCGTATGCAGCAACAGTCACACTGTATGACTAACTTTGACAGTCTTAGCTCTTCTCGGAAATACAAGGTTCTAAGACAACTCCAAAACGCTCATGATGAAAAATGCTCTCCACATCCGGACAAAGAATTACAGAATCTAAATGAAGATCAAAGCACTGTTTTCTTTTGCTTCTTTCTTGCGGTTCATTCCATTGGTTATAATTCTTCTTCATAACATGACTAATGTGAAAATGTTTAATATGAATGTATATACAGAGCCTATATCAGATTGCACCCTTGTCTTGGGGAAGGGAGGAAGGGGGTTTAGAAAACTTAAAACTCAAAAGTTTGTGGAATTGAGTGTTGTAAACTAAAAATAAATATTTTTTAAAAAAAGAACATAAGGAAAGCTTCATACAAAAGGTGAGCTAAATTTTGAAGGAACTAGGGGTTTTAACAGGAAGAGGTGAAGAAGAAAAACATTTTTGAAGAAAACATTTATTTCACGTTAAAAGAAATATAACAATAGTCTGATTCTTCTTCCAGTAGTATGTTCCTAGAAATCAAGATAGAAAGCAGAACAAAGAAAAGGAGATACTCTCCATCTCTTTAACTGTCAGAAAAAAAACCAAAACTGTTTAGTCAATCTGCAGTTACCCTTGTTGCCATAAGATGGCAGTCTCATATTACCAGGATTCACTTGGAGTAAAGGGTTCAATTTTCCTGAGATGGACATGAAGGGTGCTGCAGAAAAAAATCAAAATAGAGTTCCATTTTTGTAGCATTGGATAAGGCAGACCAGTAAAATGTGGATAATTTCTAAACCTAATCTTCTGATAAATAGACTTAGTAGTCATGACCACAGACTGATCAAATTTTTGTGGTATAAGTCAATTATTTATTATAGAATTTTTGCTAACTAAAAGAAGAAGCAATACTAATATTTGGTGTTGAGTAAAGAAAAAATCTAATTTATCCAAACTTTAAAGTAGAATACAGGAGAAAATGGTGAATAATTTAGAGATACAGATAAAAAAAATTTATAACATTAAAACATCAGCATTTATAGTAGGAAGAAACTAAATATGTATCTAAATCCTCCCCTAAGGGATTCATACAAATGTAAATAGCCTTACCACCACAAAATTCTTACAAATGTCAATTTTCTATACTATTCTTTTTTCATTCTCTTCTATTACCAAATATCCAGAAAATACATTCTATATTAACTATCTCAATCTCACTACTCTATGACTACTCAGAGACTAGAATTCTGGTTTCCATCTTTACTATTCTATCGAAACTGTTTTCTCAAAAGATATTAATTACCTACTAACTGACGATCTAATGTCCCCTCTTCCCTCCCTCCAACCCCCAGGGCCAACCCCATTCTCAATATTGATCTTTCTGTATTTTATACTTTTTATCACCACTTCATCTTCAACAATTAAATTGGAAAAAAAAATCTTAAGGGCTTACTAAGTTAAATGCACTGGGGTGAGCATGGGGAATAAAAGGCAAAAAATAGTACCTGCACTCATTAGATTACACTCTATTTGGAGCAGCAGACAGGGTGTCAGGCCTGGTGTCAGGAAGATTCATTATCCTGAGTTCAAATCTGGCCGCAGACACTTATTAGCTGTGACCCTGGGCAAATAACTTAACCCTGTTTCCTTCAGTTCCTTATCTGTAAAATGAGCTGAAGAAGGGAACAGCAAACCACACCAGTATTTTTGCCATGAGAACCCCAAATGAGGTCACAAAGAGTTAACGTAGTGGTAATTTAAGTGGGAAGATCTTTCCCATTCATTAATAGGCCCATGTGACCTGCTTAAATCACATGGAAGCCTAAGTCACATATGGTGAGATGAGCTTGCTCAAGTGCAATAGGAAGGGTGGAAGAACTGACAAAATGAGAAACAGTTAGGGCAGAAAGAGAGAGAGGACACGGGCAAGAAGATAGCCAGGCTGGTGGGTGTTTGTGGGAAGGCGCCAGCATGGGCAGAAAGCTTGGGAATGGTTTTGTCCTCTGCAGTGCTAATGTGTATTCACTTCTTGGCTGCTATGATGGATTTGGCTTTCTGGTGTGTGACTAAAAGTTTTTCTTCTGGCATCTATATGGAGAGTCTGTTATACTTTGCAATTGAGAGCTACACTGGCATATTCATAGTCACCACCAGTGCTGTGAATATTCCCTTGGCGATAAAAAGATGGACAAAATTGAAACAACAATAAACATAAAAAGGCCTAACAACTACAGGGATCAGCCATAAACATCTGCTGACATTGCCTCCACAACCCTCCACACAGCCCCTTTCTCTCCAGCCTTCTTCAGATGAGACCTCCAGTTCCTCCTGCATCGGCTATTTTAATGGTCTTCACAACCGGTCCTACTCTTCTTCAATCCATCCCTCACATACTTGCTGTGACCGCATCATTCCCTTCAGGACAATGAAGCTTCACCAGTATGCCCTAGCTCCTCTGTCAGTCTTACTCCCATTACTGCCTTTTACATGATCCACACTGAAGTCAAACTAGACTATCAGCTGTCCTTGGAGCCTGGCATTCCATCTGTGCCTTTCAGAATTTTAACTTTCTTTTGAGGGTCACTCAGGTAATATTTCCTCAGAGAAGGCTTGCCTATTCCTCCCTCCAGTTTAAATGATTCTCTCGCTCCCCAAATATCCCTATAGAGCTGTCTAGATTGCTTCCCCTACTTTCTTCATTGTCAGTTATTTAGATTTTCTTAAAGCTGTTTGTAGTGCTCAGAGCAATACACGCAAATAGCATTTGAAAATTTAACACTCATCTACAGAATAGAGACAATAACTAATTCAACAACCACCTCACAGGATTATTGTGAGGAAAGGTCTTTGGTAATAAAATGTGTACAAATGGGAGCTACCATGTTTTTTATGTTGGCAAAGAACTAAAAAAAGAGTAGATGCCCATCAACTGGGGAATGGCTTAAGAAAATGTGGGGTGTGAATGTAATAGAATATGACCATGCTGTGAGCAATGACAAATGTGAAGAACATCGAGAAGATTTACTTAAACTGATGTAGAGGGAAGCAGAGACAAGAAAACAATATATAAAATGTAATTTCAAAGAACCTCACCTCCCAAAATCAAAGTGAATAATGCAAAATTACAAAGCACAACAATGGTTATGAAAAGAAAAGATGTGAGATTCTCCCACTTACCCTTTGCAGAGGTGGGAAATCCACAAGTGTACATTGCATATATTTTCAGACTTTTTTGAGGAATTGATCAGTTATGCTTTTTTCCTCTTACTTTTCTTTCTCATGTTTTGCCTTTAAAAATACTATTTGTTATGCGAGTTAGTTCTCAAGTAGAGGGTGGAGTAATATTTAAAAAACACATCAAATAAAAATATTTTTTAAAAAATGACAGCTGCTGTTATAAACTGAAAACCTAATATAAAAGGCATTAATGAGGCTAGATATTCTTAAAAGATTGAAATTCAAATAATGAACTACTAAATGAGAAGCTAATAAGCATTCTGACTTGCGTATAAAATCTAATTTTTGTTGAAATAAAATACTCTCAAAAACAATAAGCAAAGTGCATAAACAGCTGTAGACAAAGCATCATCTGTAGCAAGCCATAGTATGATTAGTGGACCATGGCAGAAGAAAATGGATATGTACCATGGCAAGATGTAACGTCAATTACTGCTACAATGAATTACACATCCATTATACATCTGTGTCCAATGCAGAAGTATGCTTTTTTCTAATTTAAAATACTATATAACAAAGGAAAAATGAAAATAATAGTGTGTCTAAGAAACGTGCATTCTAAATTAACCTGCTTCACTACAATATTCATACTTTCCAAGGATGCTTATGTTTTTTTAAGTGCTAGTTTGTAAAACATTCTGGACATGAAAAATGCATTCATCCGTTGACCAATAACCAAATCAATCTAAGAGGACAACTTAAAAACACTTAGATGTATTTTAGAAAGTACACCTAGTTCCAGTTCTAAATAGATTTGCACCAGTTTGCACCATGTGCTGCTCAGATTATCAGCTCAACTAAAGTGTCCTACTGGTGGAGCCAAAGGTTTATATGCTACGCTATGAATTCTATTTCCCCATCTGCCCAGATGACTCAATTCAGCATTTGGCCAAGATAATTCTCAAATCAGCCTCAAAATACCCAACAAATGCACCCTTAATATCATTTGATGTGAAGAAGAACTACAGAGCTAAACATCTCAGTGAACAATGACAGAGGCCTCTGAGGGTCTTCCCCTCCCAGACCGATCTTTTTTTTTTTTGGCTCGGTAAAAGAAGTCATTCTCTACCTTATTTCTGTCTCAGTCAAACTGAGACCTGAGAAAGACATTAGCTTCAAAAGGTCAAGGTCTCCCATTGCATCCAGAGCCATCTCTGGTGGTCTTGGTCTGTATCTGGCCACTAGACCTAGAAAGTTCTGGAGGACAAAGTAAGGCTGATGACTCTGCACAGCCTTCCCTCACTAAAATCTAATTCACTCATGCATCATGGCATCACCTCCCTGATGTCATGGTCCTCTTGGAGAACGCAGGACAAATAAAAACAACAATTATGTGCCAGATACTGTGTTAGAGGCTAGGGATACAAAGACAGAAATGAACCATTCTCTGTCTCTAAAAGCTGATATTATATTGGGGAGGCAACACGCACATATGTAAAAAAAAAAAATTGCTAATTTTGAGAGAGAGGTATTTGCAGCTGGGGGCATCCAGAAAAGCTGGTGATACTTGAATACTTAAAGGCTACTTAAAGGAAACAAGAATTAAGAACTGTAGGAGGAGGGAGAGCATTCGAGTCTTGAGAGGCAGGCAGTGCAAATGCATGGAACAGGGATGTCATGTGTGAGGTCATATGGTGCTGTTGGGTCCTAGACGCAGCGAGGTGGCCAAATGGATAAAGCGATGAACCTAGAATCAGGAAGGCCTGAGCTCCAACCTGGTCTGAAACACTTCCTAGTTGCATGATAAGGTGCTTCTGTCTGCCTGTTTCCTCAGCTGTAAAACAGAGACAGTAATAGCACCTACCGAGTGAGGATCACATGGGATAGTATTTGTGAGCACTTAGTACACTGTCTGATACAGGAAAGGTGCTTAAAAAATGCCTGCCCTGCCCCCATCCCCTGCATCGATGTTGGAAGAATAGCAATATGGCCTAGAAGTGTTCTATGTATAACCAGTAGTTAGCACAGTGCCTGGCACATGATAGACATTTAATAAATGTGCCAACTGATTTTTGGTGGGGGAAAGGGGAGGCAAAATTTTTTCATTTAAAATAGTTTTACTTCTACCAATATTCTTCTGTGCCACACATAATTTAGCAAACTGCTAAAGCACACAATGGATACTGAATAAATTATTGTAAACTATAAGTATGATAGGAGTCAGGGTAAGCTGGTTTAGAATTAGTTACAGACAGGTAACAGAGCTGAATAAAATTAACATTATTTTGCACTTTATGGTAGCTGTTATTAATTCACAGCTATTTGTTTAGTTCAAAATTGATCAGAAAAAAAATGATTCAGATCTTTGACCCTGGAGTTTGGTAATACAACTGAAATATCTCTAAGAAAAGAAATGTGCTGCAATTAAGATTTCACTAGCCTGGTGAAGAAATGAAAATATTTCCTTAGAAAAAAAAAATAATTATTGGAATCACTGACTCACTGATACTGGCTTTAGGCTGGGGCTTTACTTCTGTGGCAAAGCTATAATCTTTAGAAGCTCCTGGACAAATCCAGGAATTACTAATATTTTTCATTAGGGAACATGCAAAATGAAAAGAAAAAGAAATTCCTCTAAATATCAAAAACTGTTCAAAAATCCAAAATCAATGCAAATGTAGCCATATCGAGTTACTGCTTTCTACATCAACAGATGTCAACTTAAATTCTATTTTCACCAACTCTAAAATAACAAATATTTTCCTTTCATATTTCTATTATTTTGATATTAACTTTAAAGTATGGATTGCCATCATCATAATGCTAAACTACACGTAAAACAAAGGTCACTGATGTAATGCCCTAGGATGTTGGACACAGGGACATAACCAATACAAAACAAACACAGGCAATAACACTATCAATTTACTGACAACATTGGCTGTCATCCTGACTCTCTCATTAAGATCTATGAGTCTGAAGGAATATCTTGTAAGATCTATGCCATGCAGTTCTGTAATATAATGATATGATGAGGAACAGAATGAATTAAAACATGGTATTCTAATTGGAAATACATCCCTCTGGAGTATATTTTTAAAGTTTTATCAGTCACTTTTAAACACAATTATTTATGACAGTTTCATTATGCACATGCAATTTTTGAGTACTATATTTATTATATAAAATCAAAGTCCGACTATCAGACTACAAGAAAAATACATGAAATTTACTAAGAAATATTAGAAACGGAAGGCAAATTCTCAATTTCCTATCTGTAAAATGAGGGGCCTAGATTCTACTGCCCCTAAAAACAAGTCTACTTCTAAATCTATGATCCTACAATCCAATAACTGATAGACTGAATAGACAGGGAGAAACCCCAAGATTCTGTCACCAAGAAATGTGTTGGTTAAGCTTCACAAATTTAATGTCAAACAACAAATACTGAAGGTATTTAAAAGAAAAGCCTTTATTATCAATGGAAATCAATCCAACAACCCAGGACTACTAATTATCTATGAGAAATCAGATAAAAATTGGAAGTATGCCCTCCTAAAAAGGAATAAGAGTTGTTCCACCTCATCTCCCCACCCCCAGGAACCATAATATGTCCTCCATTGCTGATCACTGAAATTATCAATTTGAAACAAAATAAAGACTTTTGAATTATTCCTTCCCAAAAAAGCAGAGGTTAAAGGTTCTGTTCAACATGAAAACACATGTAATAGGAGAAACACAAGTAAGAACAGTTAATAGTAAAAAAAAAAGACTAAATATTTAAATCAACTCATGATCTGATAGGGTCCAGACAGGATTGAGAGAGTTGATTCACTGATGACCCCTACTCTATTCCAATCAGTATCAATCAATTTGATATAATTCTATAGGGGTAGTGATTTTAAGTTATATATATTTGGCCCCAGAACTGTGAGCTACAGATTGTAAGCTCACTTGCTTAACCATAGAAACCTAATTAGAGGCCCTCTACCCTTGTTTTTCCTTGTCATGATGACCAAGTCCAGTGTAGCAGAGGTGACATGGAAAGTTCTCTAGCTTACTTTTGTACCTCTGGATCATTTTCTCTTGTCCAACATGAGCAGTTAATCATCTTATGACCATCTTATGACAACTTAGTCAGTGAAGATGTCCCATGCTTCACCCAACCTATGACCTCCCCATTGATGTGTCATTTTTGGCCCTCAAGAGCAAGATCAATCAACCGATGAGAGTCTACATTTCACCACACCTCTTTCATATAATTGGGTATAAAATTCTCTAAATACAAATTGCTAGAAGAAGGGGGCATCTCAAGCAGTGAGGAAGACCTGAGGTCCACTTTTTTAGAGGGGACCATGGACCCTTTAACAAAGTACCACTGGCTCTGAGCTTTGCCTCAGTCTCTCTCACTATAGGATGAACAATTTTAATCCCTATAGGTTGTTGTTTAAAAATTAATTCTTACATTGTTGAAAACCAAAAAGAAAACAAAGAGGATACCAGAAACAAACTGAACTGAGGAGCTAAAGATTCAAGAGGTAGTTAAAGGCATCAGGAAAAAGGGAAGAGAATTAAATTTATATTCCACGTAGTAAAACTCAGTTTTCCTCTTAAATGACTGCACACATGCACACATACGTGTGTGTGTGTGTATGTGTGTGTGCATCTAGATGTGGGAGAAGAGAGTATATAATGGGAGATCACTAGAGCAGAGAGATGGGAAGCAAGAGATGGAGAAGCCTTAGATACATTCACAGCTGAGCTGGGTTAGAGGAAAGAAGAGGAAGTAATTTCTTTATATCCACAATTAACCTATAAGATTTGGGAAACTAGAGTAAGGGAACAAAGGAGTGAAGAGACTGATCTCATCCTAAATAGGGAAGGCTAAAGTGTGCACACATGAATCAGAAGGAACAACAAGTTTCATTCATGTGGCCTGGGCAGTCTGGGAGTGATTTTCCTCTGTGCAAGGTAAGTATTTCTCAGAACCACATCCTACCCCCAAGTGAGAAAGTGAGAAGAAAGTAAGACTTTAGGATGGGTAAATGACTGAATGCAAAGACATGGAATAGGGTTGGTGCTGACTTGGAAAACAGAGCAACTTCTACCACACCATACTACCTCTGTCACAGATTAATATTTCTGGAAGTGAATCTAAATGGAAACCACAAAAAACAATTTCAACAAGCAAGAAAGGCAGAGGGAATAGTGGATATGATCTAGCACCATTCTGATGAACAGAGCCAGAAGAGAGAGAAGCTTTGTCTTCTGGAAGCCCTACTTTGTATGAAGCAGACAGAATTAAGAACACACAAATGTATATGCCACGAATGAGAGATGCTCTTTCAGAACTGACTAGCGGAGCAAAGAAATAAAGAAGGAGAAAGAATGAATTATCAAGTCCTATGAAAGGAAATTAAATGAATGCAATTCGTGGGTGAAGTATAGACTGGGCAAGTTGGAGTAGATGGGTGAATTCTCAATGGTACTCTTCTGGGCTGGGGGGAGGGGATTAAAAGAAATAAATGAATGAATAAAAAGGAAGAAAGTAAGGGAAGTGGGAGAGGAAAAAAAAGAAATTCAAGAAATTAAGGATTGGGCAAGCAAACAGAAGTAGTCTGCAGGAAGAGACTGGAATAAAATTAGTCGAAATAACTAATCTCAGAGACCAAATTCTGACTTCAAAAAGGTGGCAGTCTGGGTAAGATTCAACAAAAAGCAATTAAATGGAAGAAAACGCACACCTATCAACTGTAACCCAGAATGTGAATGGAGCGAATTTACCAACAAAGTGAGGGAGGGGAGGAGGAGGCAGGAAAAGGACAAGAAAACAAAACTCCAATATTTTTGCATACATGAAATGCATTTTTAAAAAGACAAACAGAATGAACATGATGTTACAACAAAATTTGTTGGAGCAAATAAAAACAAAGACATTTTACCCTTCTATTTGTAAGTTACAATCATTTTAAAAATTCTTTCAATTTTTTTAGGTCATATAAATAAAAGTAAACGTTTTAAAAGGGTAACTTACCATCCACTCTGATATGATAACATCTACTTTTTCAACAGGTAGATCAACTTCTTCAATTCTTCCTTTGACTAGAGTAATGGTACCTTCAAGTTTATTTAGCCTGTAAATGATAACTTAGTATTAACATTTGAAAAAATATGTTAAACACATTTTGTGAAATTTCAAAAGACACAACAACTTTATTTAACTTGTTTTGTTGAACTAACACTTGACATAATATGAGATCGTTATAAACAAAATTTCAGTCAAGGAATAGAACTGTTTCATAGTGAAGTTACAACTGATTTTTTTTTGAGCCTATATATAAATATACTGTAATGTTTTTACATTTTATTAAAGCTTAACATTTCTTTGATGGAATTAAATTACATAATAATAACAGCTTGAATTTATACAGCCCTTCAAGATTTAGAGAGCACTTTACATATGTGTAAAGAAGAGAGGTGTTATGACATAGTAGCAAGAGAATTAAATTGCACCTTGACTCCTAAGACCTAAGTTCAAGTCCTGGCTCCAACATACACTGACTTCATAATCATGGACAGATGACTTATGTCACTGAGTCCCAGGCTGCCTCTGAGAAATGGGAATAATAAATTTAAAGCTGGAAGAGAATCTAGAGGTCAGCTAAGTCAAACCCCTTATTTTACAGATGAAGAACCAGGACTAAGAGGTTAAGTTAGTTGCATGAAGCTACACAGATTCTAAACAGAACAGGAAACTGAAGTCAAGTTCTCTGACTCCAAATCCATAGTTGTTAAATGTTTGGGGATGTGAACAGTACAAATATTCATATGCCCACTTTACAGTTTAGGAAACAATACCTTGAAGAAGTTAGATGTCTTTCTCATAGTTATATGACTGGCGGCAAAGCTTATATCAGAAAATCACAGAATTTTGGAGTTGGAAATAACCTCACAGTTCTAGTCCTAATCAGCATCTCAAATAAACTCTCATTCTTTAATATTCCTGCCAGGATGGGGCAGTGAAAAGAGAACTTGGTTTGGAGCCTCTAGGACTGAATTCAAATATCAGCTCTGTCATTTACTACCTGTTGGACTCTGAACAAATCTTTTAGCTTCCCCAGGTCCACTTCCTCCCCTGAAAAATGAAGAAAAATGGGTTAAATGTCCACTATGTTCCTTTCACTATAAATCTATGTCTTCCATTAACTTTTGTACAACTCTATGGGGAAATTTTCCCTTAGATTGTGGGTTATTTTTCTCTACAGCCCAAGTCAGCCCTTCTGCAACTTATACGCTTTGCCCTGAAAGCTGCCTTTTCAGGCTTGCTGATGGTGTTCAGTTGTTCAGTCATGTCTGATTCTTCATGACCCCACAGACCATAGCATGGGCCCTTCTATGCTCTCCGATCTTCAGAAGTCCATCCAAGCCCATATTCGTTCATTCCATGACACTATCTGTCTCATCCTCTGAGACCTCCTTTTACTTTTGCCTTCAATCTTTACCAACATCATTTCCAATGAGTCCCATCTTCTCATTAGTCTAAGTACTTAAGCTTCAGCATTTGACCTTACAGTGAATAGTCTGAGTTAATGTCTTTTAGTGCTGTTTTGATCTCTTTGTTGCCCAAGGGACTCCCAAAAGTCTTTAGCACCACAATTCCAAAGTGTTGATTCTACAGTGTTCCCTTTTCCTTAAAGTCCAACTCTCACAGTCATACATTGGCACTGGAAAAACCATAGCTTTGATTATATGGTCCTCTGCCAGCAAAGGAATGTCTGCTTTTTCAGTATGCTGTCCAAATATGCCATAGCTTTCCTTCCAAGGAGCAAGTGCCTTTTAGTTTCATGACTGAAATTGCTGTCTGCAGTAAGCTTTGAACCCAAGAATATAAAATCTCACACTGCTTCCATTTCTTCTCCCTGTATTTGCCAGGAAGTGATGGATCAGTTGCCAAGATTTTAAGTTGTTTTTGTTTATTTGTTTTTATGTTAAGCTTGAAGCTGGCTTTTACACTTTTAAAGAAAAAAACAAATTTAATGCTTCTTCAACATGAAATCCTTTCAAGTATTCAACTAAAACTTCATGAATAAATATTTCCATTTTTTTTTCATTCAAACATAACTTGGTCTCTAACCTCCTTCCATTCTGGGATAAATATGCTCTGAGGTACTCCAACTAGTCAATATTATTCCTAAAATGTAGCACCAATAATGGCTCACAAGGTTCCAGATGTGTGAAGAAAAAGAGTATTCACTACCACAGAATTCAGATTCCTGTAGCCCTGCCCTCATACATGAGTTCCAGTGTTTTATTTCTAACACTCCTATAGCCCTGCCCTCACACCTGAGTTCCAGTGTTCTATTTCTAAAACTCATAGATATTTGAGTTTGAGGTGAGACCATGACACGTAAGCAGAAATGTCTAGTAGCCCAATGGAAATAACTGAATTTATGGATCTCACCATATGATAGGGCTAAAGGCGAAACATCATAAAAAGAATACTGGTTTGGAAGGCAAAAGACCTGGATCCTAGTTCTGGATACACCAGGAACAAATCTATGGAAAATAAATCTTTGAGCCTCTATTTCCTCATGTAAAATACTAGGACTATGTACATTGTGGTTCAAAGTCCAGTGTTCTTTTTAAACAACAGGCAGCAAGGTAGGCATTGCTAAGAATTTAAATACTTGAAATTAAGAGGGACTTAATATTTCTTTAATTTGATTAATATACATAACTAGAATTTAAACAATATACAATCAAAAATGAAAAAAGTGAATTCATTATTTCATATGGTTGATTGGTTAGTTGTTGTCCTTCATCTTTGAAGAGGACCAAAGGGACATCACCATTGTAAAGTGAAATTTCAGTGTGTCTGACTCTGGCTGATCAAACCAATACAAGCTCAGAATACTCTACCGCAGGTTGGGCAGATAGTCCATTTGAATATTTTGGCTGGATATCCAAAATTTGTGCATCCTGTGTTTACTTTGTGCTGTCTCAATTCTGCTTTGCACAAAGAGCGCAGCACCCTTCTGATGTGGGCACACCATGCTGAGCGGTCCTGTGACAGTGTCTCCCATGTTGCACAGTCAAATCCAAAGTTCTTGAGAGAGACCTTGAGAGTGTCCTTGTATCATTTCTTCTGACCACCATGTGATCATCTGCCCCAAGCAAATTCACAATAAAACAATCTTTTTGGCAAGCATACATTTTACATTCGAACAATGTGACCAGCCCAACAGAGGTGAGCTCTCGGAAGCACAGTTTGAATACTTGGCAGTTTACCACGAGCAAGGATTTTAGTGTCTAGTACCTTATCATGCCAGGTGATCCTCAGAATCTTCCTAAGACGGTTCAAGTGGAAGCAATTCAGTTTCCTGGCAAGGTGCTGGTAGACTGTCCATGTTTCACAAGCATATGACAATGAGACAGCACAATGGCTCTGTAGACCTTCAGCTTGGTAGTCAGTCTAATATCTCTTCTTTCCCAAATCTTTCTTTGGAACTTCCCAAACACTGAGCTAGCTCTGGCAATGCGTGCATCAACTTCATTGTCAATGTGTACATCCCTGGAAAGTGCACTACCAAGGTAAGTGAATTTATCCACAGCATTCATAATTTCTCCACTTGTTGTAATCAATGGTTCCATGTATGGATGGTGTGGTGGTGGCTGATGGAACACCTGTGTGTTTTTTGGTGTTAATTATTAGGCCAAAATTAGCACAAGCAGCAGAGAATTGATCCCTACTTTGTTGCATCTAAGCTTCAGAGGCTGCACTGAGAGAACAATCATCTGCAAACAGAAAATCATGCACCAACACTGCCTCCACTTTGGTCTTGGCTTGTAACCTTTTCAAATTGAAGAATTTACCATCAGCATGGTCATTGACCTTGATGCCATATTCATTCTCATTGAAAGCTTTGTTAACATGACTGAAAACATCACACTAAAAAGCATGGGAGAAAGCACACAGCCCTGTTTCACTCCATTGGTGACAGGGAAGGCCCGAGAGCTTTGTCCATTATCCAGAACCCAAGCAAACATGCCATCATGAAATTGACATACAATATTGATGAACTTCTCCAGGCAACCAAGTTGTGACATAGTTTTCCATAAGTCCCTCACAACTAACAGTATCAAAGGCCTTGGTCAAAGAGGCAGAGCCAAGATGGTGGAGTAGAAAGACACATACACTCTAGTGATTCCCCCACAGCCCATAAAATACCTCTAAAAACTGTCTCTCAACAAATTCCAGAGCAGCAGAAGCCACAGAACAACAGAGTGAAAGAGGTTTCCAGTCAAAGGTAACCTGGAAGGCCGAGAGTAAAGGTCTATCTCACGAGATGCTAAGCGGAGCAAAGCCCAGCCCTAGCCATGTGGCACTGGGAGGAACAGGACCTGAACAGACTTCCGGGGCAGAAATTCCAGCAGGGAGGGTCCCAGATCCCTCAACCCACAAGCAACAAAGAAAGCTCCAAAGGAAAGTGTGGGAGAGCTTTCCCAATTGGGCGAGAGGGGAATGGTGATCCCCCAGCACTAGCCCCAGGCAGCAGCAGCAGCAGGAGGCAGGAAGCTACAGTGGCCAAGGAAGCAGCCTGGGTCCACTGTCTAGGCAGCTCAGCTTAAAGCCTCTGGAAGAACTGAGTTCAGATCTGGCAGATCTGAACCTCAGCCCTCAGTGGCAGCCCCACCTTCACCCAAAGCCCCAGGGAATCGAGTAGCTGATTTGAATCTCAGACTTGTACTGGGGAGAGGAGAAGCACTAGGACGCTCCACTTGACAAAGGACACAGAAGTCAAGTAAATAAGACCATAGAAGGTTATTGTCTTGGTGAACAAGTGTCTCTTTCCATCCTTTCAGATGAGGAAAAACAAGGCATAATGTCAGAGGAAGTCAAGGTCTCTGCCTCCAGTACCCCTAAAATGGATATGAAATGGGTTCAGGTCATAGAAGAGCTTGAAAAGCATGTCGGTATCCTGCTAAAGGAGAACCAAAAAAATGCTGAGGAAAATAAAACCATTAAAAAGAGGCTAACCCAATTGGAAAAAGAGGTCCAAAAAGCCAATGAGGAGAAGGAGGCTTTAAAAAGCAGAATTAGCCAAATGGAAAACAAGGTTCAAAAGCTCACTGAACAAAATAGTTCTTTAAAAGAGAGAATTGAGTTCAGGGAAGCTAATGACTATGAGATAAACCAAGCAGTTAGAAAACAAAACCAAAAGTTTAGAAAAATAGAAGAGAATGTGAAACTTCTCATAAGAAAAGCAACTGACCTAGAAAATAGATCGAGGAGAGACAATTTAAAAATTATAGGACTACCTGAAAGCCATGATCAAAAAAAGACCCTAAACATTATCTTCCATGATATTAACAAGGAAAACTGCCCTGATATTCTAGAACCAGAGGGCAAAATAAATATTGAAAGAATCCATTCATCATCTCCTGAAAGAGACCCGAAAAGAGAAACTCCTAGGAATACTGTGGTCAAATTTCAGAGTTCTCAGGTCAAAAGAAAATACTGCAAGCAGATAGAAAGAAACAATTCAAGTATTGTGGAAATACAATCAGTATAACACAGGATCTGGCATCTTCTACAGGAAGGGATCAAAGGGTTTGGAATAGGATATTCCAGAAGTGAAAAGAACTGGGATTAAAACCAAGAATCACCTCCCCAGCAAAACTGAGTATAATATTTCCAGGGAATAAATGGTCATTCAATGATATAGAGGACTTTCCAGCATTCTTGATGAAAAGATCAGAAAGGAATAGAAAATTTGACTTTCAAAACACAAGAATCAAGAGAAACATGGAAAGGTAAACAGGAAAGAGAAATCATAAAAGACTTTCTAAAGCTGAACTGTTTACATTCCTACATAAAGATAATATTTGTAACTCTTGAGACTTTTCTCAGTATTTGGGTTGGTGGAGGGATTATACACATACACATACACACACACACACACAGAGTACAGGTTGAGTTGAATCCAAAGAAATGTTATCCATAAAAAAAATGAAATAAAAATTAAGGGGTGAGGGAGGAAAATACTGGGAGGAGAAAGGGAGAAATGGAATGGGGCAGGCTATAACTCACAAAAGAGATAAGAAAAACCGTGTTCAATGGAGGTGGAAAGGGAGAACATGAAAGGGGAAAAGTGAAGGCTACTCTCTTCACATATGGCTTAAGGAGGGAATAATATGTTCACTAAATTTGGTACGAAAATCTATCACCAGGTGCTTTGCCACATGAAAGGAGCCTAATGGTCCTCAAAACCTCTTCGTCAGTTGGAAGTTCAGCTAAGGACGGAGTGACTTCAACCTGAGGTAAACAGTCAATGACCTCAGCATTGATTGATGGTCTGTTGAGAACACTATGGAAGTGTTCAGCCCATCTCTCTAGGATCATGTCCTTATCACTAATCAATGTGACTCTATCAGCACTGAGTGGTTGTGATTCACTGTAAGTTTTTGGTCCATAAATAGCTTTCAGGGAATGATAAAAATGCTTTGGATTGTCACTATCAGCATAAAACTGAATTTGATCTGCCTTCTTACTGAGCCAGGAATCTTGCCATCTCTCTAAGCTTTGCTTGTAGTTTGCTTTTAATGGAATTAAATGCTGCTTTCTTAGAGGTGGATGAACTATCCTGCTGGTAAATCCTGTGGAGTTCTCGTTTTTCATTTAGCAGCTTCTGAATTTCTCCATTATTTTCATCAAACCAGTCTTGGTATTTGTGAGTGTTCTGACCCGCATGCGCAAATGCAGTGCTATACACCAAATCTCTGAGAGTTGCCCACTCCTTCTCTGCTCCACTGTTGCCAACTGTATGTTGGCTCAACTTTCCCTCCAAGTCAGCAGCAAATTGTTCATACTCAGAGAAAAGGTCTAACTTGTTGACATTAACTCTGGTAGTCATTTTGCCTTGGGAGTGGCACTTTTGATGAATGAGAATATTTGGCTTGGAAAGGATAAGTCTGATCACTCCAGCACTCTGCACTCCACATTGTCTTTGTCACTCTCACATCTTATCTGTCTCTTCTCCTTAAAATCACAGTCTATTAGAGGCCAGTGTTTGCTGTAAGGGTGCAAGAATGAAGTTTTATTGCGCTTAGGTAAACAGAGGATAGTGTTGGTGATGAGAAGGTCATGTGATGCACAAGTCTTCAGCAGTAAATGACCACTGCTGTTGCTGTTTTCAATTCCATTCCTCCCTAGGACTCCCTGCCTGAGTCTACTCTAGCATTAAAATCACCCACAATTATAAACTTGTCCTCTTTTGGCACATTGACAATAAGGGTCTCTAAGTCTTCATAAAATCTTTCTTTGACCTCATCAGGGTTTGTCATGGTGGGAGCATAGGCATTGATGATGACGGCATGGCATTTTCCTGTGAGTGGCAATTGCATTGTCATGAGCCTGTCATCTACTCCTTTTGGCAGGCATACCACCTTGCTGATTAGATTAGTTTTGATTGCAAATCCCATGCCACCTTCATAGCACTCCCCTTTACTGTGCCCACTCCAGAAAAAGGTGTATCCAGCTCCAACTTCAGTAAGCTGGCCTTCATTTGCCAACCTTGTTTCACTCAGGGCTGTGATTTGGATGTAATACCTGTTGAGTTCTCTTGCAAGAAGAGCAGTTCTTTCAGGTCTACTGGATTTTGTGTTGTCTCTTACGGTGCGCACATTCCATGTGCTGATGGTGAGTGGAATCATCTTTGCAGATGCTTTCATACATTTTTTTGTGTTTCAACCACATAATGGGATTCCCCACCTGCCACAGTAATCAGGCCAGGGTTGGATAAGCAGGCAATGTTTAGCGCACCTTTTCTAACCCCCTTCCTCACAGCAGGCAGTGAGCAGTGCAATCCTTAAAAGGCTTCTCAGACACTCAAGGGGCTGCTGAGTCCCACTGCTGCTTCCAGTGAGAAACGACCTTATGGCCTGGGTCGCCTGTGTGCAGGGCTGTAACTACAGCTCCCAGTGTATCTGCACCTGCTGCTTCATCACCTGCCTGTTGCCACAGGACTGTGAGGCATAATAGTGAAATAGTATGGGTGATGTCTTTTGATTTTTGCGTAAATTCGTGCAGAGCTGCACAAAGTCATTAGCCTCACTCTCTTCTCCTGAGTCATCATAGTCCAGTGGCAGGACAGAGTCAAGATGGCCCAGGATGCAGTGGATGACCTTGGCATCTTCGGTATCTAATCAAGCTCTAAGCACTCCACATCACCTGCTTCATCTGCCTTCATGGCCACTGGAACAAACTGTTCTCATCCTCCCATTCTACCAGATGAAGTCTTCACATGCTTGGGGTAGACACCCCCCAACTCACTAATGGGTTTGAGAATTCTTGGTTACCCTTAACCTGGTTTGGACCATCTGTCAAAACAGTTTACCAGGGTGTGGCTACTGTGCATGCTGTAGTTTCTTGGAGCCACAGCTGAGAGTTAGTCGGAACAGGTGGACACCAAAGGTGGAAAGAGTCCTGAAAAGGGCTTGGCAGCCATCACACCAAAGGTACTGGTCCTCCCTGAACACACCCCACTATACACTATTTCATATAATTACATACCAATAAGAGTGACAATCTAAATACAATGAAATAGTATTCACAAAAACATACAATCCCCAGATAAAAAGATTAAGAAATAATGGACTCAACTCAATCTCCAAAAATGAAATTGAACAAACCATAAGTCAACTCCAAAAAGGTGGGAAAATCCCATCAGATAAATTTTTAAGTGAATTCTACCAATCACTTTGAGACAACTTGATTATTAGTATTATTTGAACTGTTTGGAAAAAATAGGAAAAGAAGGAGCCCTATCAAATTCCTTCTGTGACACAAACATGGTCTCAATATTTGGGAAAGTAGTCACAGAAAGAAAACTGTAGACCAATATCTGTAATGAATACTGATGTAAACAAATTAAATAAAACACTAGCAAGAAGATTACAGTAACGTGTGACAAAGACTAGCCACTGTGACCAGGCTGAATTTATACCGGGAACAGAGGGCTGCCTCAGTATTAGAAAGTTCATAAATATAAATGACCAGATTAACAACAAAAACAACAAAAACTTTATGCTTCTACAGATGCAGAAAAAGTTTCTGATAAGCTATAAGACACAATTCCTGTGAAGCATGCTACAAAGTATAGGAGTAAATAGATATTTCCTTAATATGATATATAGTACATCTTTAATAGGGAGAAAGAAAGAAACTAGAGATCTCTCCAATAACAAAATAAGTAGTAAATCAAGGATGTTTACAACAACCACTATTACTCAAGATAGGTCCAGAAATGCTTGGCGTAGCAATAAGGCAACAACAAGAAGCTGAGGTAAGAAGAAAACACAAAATCACTGCTTTTTGCAAAAGACGTGATGATTCACTTAGGACACTGTAGAGTCTACTAAAAAACTAATTGAAATGATCAGCAGCTTCAACAGAGTTGCAGAATATAAAATACACAAACTATTAGTATTTTTGTATATTACTAAGAAAATCTGGCATGAAAAGATTAAAAAGAGAAATTCAATTTGAAATAAATTAGAAGAGAAGCAGGTAAAGGAGGGGAATCTGCAGCAAATGTCTCTAAAAAAAGTCTTATTTCAAAAATCCATAGGGAACTGATTCAAATTTATAAAATTAAGACACATTCTTCAACTGATAAATGGTCAAAAGATATAAATAGGAAATTTTCAAGGGAAGAAAACTGAACTATCAATAACTACATTTAAAAAAAATTATCGGCAGGGGTGGAGCCAAGATGGTGGAGTAGAAAGACTCATATATGCTAGCTCCAAACCCACAGTCCATATTTACCTATAGAAAGAACTCCCAACAAATTCTGGAACAGTAGAAGCTGCACAGCAAAGGAGTGAAGGAGATTTCCATGCCAGAGGGCCCTGAAAAACCAATCCCAAACGTCCGTCACGCACTGGACAGGAGCAGAGCCCAGTACTGCCCTGGCCGCGTGGCACGGAGAGGAACAGATCCGAGCAGGCTTGAGGGACGAAATCTACAGTGGCCACAAAGGTCCCTCCACCCACAGATGCACAGGTCAGTGAGAAAGACATCTGGACGGGCTGAGAGGGGAGCGGGGTGTCTCCATGACTCGGGCCCCCTCAGGAGGCAGCGCTGGAGGCAGCAGGTGGCCGGAGGCTCCTGGAGGAGGCAGGTCTCCACATAAACCCCCTGAGGGAACATAGCCTGGGAGGTGGCCCTGCCCCACCTGAGCACCAGAACTTAAGCTCTCATTGAATAGAAGCCGGGGCTGCCACTGAAAGCCTTGAGACTGGGGAGCGGCATTTGAATCTCAGACCCCAAGCACTAGCTGGGTGGATCTAGGCCAGGGGTGGAGAGGAATCTCAGAAGTCAAGTAACTGGCTGGGAAAATGCCCAGAAAAGGGAAAAAAAATAAGACCATAGAAGATTACTTTCTTGGTGAACAGATGATTCCTCCCTTCCTTTCTGACAAGGAAGAACAATGCTTACCATCAGGTAAAGACATAGGAGTCAAGGCCTCTGTATCCCAAACATCTGAAATAGATATCTAATGGGCTCAGGCCATGGAAGAGCTCAAAAAGGATTTTGAAAATCAAGCTAGACAGGTGGAGGAAAATCTGGGAAGAGAAATGAGAGAGATGCAAGAAAAGCATGAAAAACGGGTCAACACCTTGATAAAGGAGACCCAAAAAAATGCTGAAGAAAATAACACCTTGAAAAATAGGCTAAC
>CM053772.1:245095409-245134768 GCA_028658325.1 Potorous gilbertii | reverse complement strand
CAGAAGAGAGGGCAGATTGGTGATAGGGGAAATTAAAATGCTCAGTGTACTGGGGTGGGAGGAGGGGACAAATGGGGAGAAAATTTGGAACCCAAAATTTTGTGAAAATGAATGCAAAAAATTAAATAAATAAATTTATATATAAAAAATAAAATTTAAAAAAAAATTATCTACATCACCAATACTTAGTAAAGTGCAAACTAAAATAACACTGAGATTCCAGATCATACCCATCACAGTGGCAAAGTGGACATAAAAGAAAAATCACAAAAGTTGGAAGGGTTAGGGAAAACAAGCACATTAATGCACTACTATTAAAGTTGTTCACTGGTCTAGCCATTGTGGAAATCAATTAAAGCAATTAAAGACTCATTGACAAGTTAGGGGGTATCTACCACAAGTATGTGAAGACTTGCCCCAGTGGAACACGCAGATGAGAGCAGCTGCTCCAAGCAAAACTCTCAGTCGGTCACTGCATCCCAGGCCATCATCAGGCATCCTGACGTTTGCCTTGGTGCTGGACTTAGATGACTCTGGAAGACAGAGCAAGGCCAACAACTCTGGGCAACTCCACTTCCCTTAAGTTCAATACACCCACAAATCAAGGTATCACCCTGTGAGTCACTGATCCTCTTCAAAAATAAAGGACAAACAACAACAAAAAATGCCAAAAAGATCAAAGAAAGAGGAAAAAGACCCATTGGGACAAAAATGTTTATCACAGTTGTTTGTGGCAGCAAAGAATTGGAAGCTAAAGGGGTATCCATCAATTGGGGAACAGTTAAACAAGCTATGGTGGGTGAATGCGATGGAATACTATTGAGTTGAAAGAAATGATGAGAAACTGTGGAAAAAAACAATTCTAAGAGATCTAGTAGAAATAAAATCAATTTGACTTGGTGCCTGATTGATGCAGGTGTACAGAAGTAAAGAAGGAGGCAAGGATCACTTCAATATCGTAAACCAAGGTTCTTAGGTACATGACAGTATCTTCAAAAGAAATCTAAAAGACATAAAACGAAACACATTTGAGCAGGGGAAAGTTTATGGGCATGATAAAAACTTCTGTTTTGGACAAAATGAGTTTGAGACTTACAGAACATGCAGAGGTCCAGCAGGCAGTTAATGCTCTATAGTTATATTAACTATGGTTAATGCCCTACAGTTCAGGAGAACAATCAAGGCAGAATACACAGACCTGGGAGTCATCCACTAGACTGTACTTAAATATCTAAGATAACCAAAGAAAAAATAAAGAGAGAGAAAAGGACCCAGGACAGAGCCCCAGGGGTCGACTAGATAAGGGTGCCAATATGCAATAGCACAATGAGAGCGAGGAAAGAAAAAAACAAGGAGAAAGCAGTGTTAACAGAAGTAAAGAAAGGAGAGAGGAAAACTAAGAAAAAATTCTGGGATTAGCAGGTAAATCTCTGTGTTCTGTGAAGTCACCAATTAGATTAGAAAGTTCTGAGAAGCAAGTAGATGGTAAGGAAGTGAAAGCAGTGGATGGAAAGGATTCTAGGAATTTGGAAGTAAGAGGAAGGAGAGAATACAATAGCTTGTAAGGACTATAGCCAAGGGGTCAAAGCAATGAGCTCAGAGTAGGGCAACAAACAAGGAAAATGGAGAGAAATGGAGACTGCAATGAAGACAAAGAAGAAGGATGGCAGGAAAGGGGTTCCAGTGTTCACCATCATAAAGTTGCATTGTTAGAGTAAGACCTAAAGTGGAACTATCCCTGTGAATGGGTAAAGTCAAATGAAGTCAGAAAGTACAACTGTTCCTTCTGGTTCAACACTAGAGATATCGTACAATTATTTCTTCCAAGTCAAGTCAGTACAAATTTACAAAATACTTGTGACATTCAAGGCAATTAGTTTACTGACTTCAGTAATTTCATTTTACCTTTGACAAAAGTTCATTTGGAACAAAGAGGCTTGTACACAATGCACATGCACACACACACACCTACGCCCATGAGCACACAGTGCTTATTTGATTAAATCAAGTCAGTTCTCTGACTTATAAAAAGACATAACAACAAGATGACCACATAATCTGAGTTTAGCGATTTCTTTGTCTTCTATTAAGTAATAATTTTTACTGGACACACACCTTTACCATGATAGCAAGTGTGAGGAGAGAACGGTGAAATTTATTACACAACAAAATCTTTATCTTTTCTCCTCCTTTCCCATTATCTATTACTTTGGCAATCACTCAGTAACTGAATGTAAAAAAAAAGTAATTTTTAACTTTCTCTTTCTGCTTCTATCCCCAAATGCTGGGCTAGACAGCAAGGCAAGCGTAGGGAATGGAGATAATGGCAAATTAACTCTTGACCTTTTAATCAGTGGAATAAAGTAGTTCTTCCTTTTATTAGAGGGAGGACCCTGTAAGAAACTCTGATTCCAAACAGGCCTGAGAACCTTGAACTACTGCCGCCGCCTACAGGCCTGAAAAGTTGTATTCCAGCTGAGTTCAGTGAAATGTTCTACTTAAGACTCCATAAAACTGGTTATCAGATTAAACAATAACAAATGACAGTTAAGGATTACTAATGTACCTGACCTTACCTGGGTTTTTATTGCTTTATATCTCAGTCTAACTTTATGTCATCTTTGAAAAGTGATTTATAATACCAGGAAGTTATGGACAGCTTTGTAAAGTGGCGTAACACTAGCACGAGATGGGCGATCATGGGTGAGCTGTAATCTGCCTGGTAGGTGAGATCTCCAAAACTGGTGAGATGCCAGAGCCATTTCAGTGTTTTATTCTGACCTCCGCTCTAACTAGCCAACACCCTGATGGCAGGGAGACACTTGCTTCTTCCCTTCCCCTTATGATTACCTAATCATCCCATTTTGCCATGTTCGGTCTCTACATACTTAGATTGGCTTCAGATAATGAATACCAGACCAACACTGGAATCCTTTCCAGAAGCCACCAAAACATGCTCTGCCCTGGCATAGCCTTAAGAAATCAGAGTTCCTTTACTGTTATGACAAAACTTCAGAGTAAGACCTTAATTAAGATGCATTCAAGAAGCAGTTGTTCTGGGTGGGGAGGGGTACACTTAAAAAAATAAGTGCTGATTCTTATGGAGACAAACTGCCAATATACTTATAACATATAATTTCACAGAGTGACCAAGGACAGAAAAACTTATTACAAAATAAACAAATGTTAAAACTCTTTGTGTCTTCAATTCAAAGAATCACATGTTTTCAGAGCTGAAAGAGACCAAAATGGTCATATGGTCCCACCCATGTCTGAAAATAAATCCCATCTTCCATACACCTGATGAGATATCCTTCCACCTATGCTTAAGACCTTCAATGAGGTGAGCCTTGCATCCAGAGGAAGCCCATGCCATTTCTAGACAGCTGTTTGTGAGAAGTTTCGCCTCATACTAAAGACTAAATTTGTCTCTTTGCAGCCAGTACCTACGCATTGTTCTCAGTTCTGCCAGTCTGGACCAAGTAGAACAGTTTAATTCCCCCAGGTGACAGCTTTTAAAATACCAGTCATTATATTCCCTTGTCTTTTTTCCCCTGCAAAATGTCTTCATCTAATCCTCTCATCACAGGAACTAGAGGTTGCACACTAACCTGATGGCCCTCCTTCTGATCTGGAGAGAGAAAAATTGTATTTGAATCCCAGAGATCCCGTAGAATTCTATCAATAGCACATGAATAGTTGTATTCTGTTGACATTAATATAACATAACAAAAGAACTAATGTTGAACATTTTAAAAATTATCATGCACCTTAAAAATGGGGCAAAAAACTTCATCTACCTTATGATATCCATTGCCTGGTAAAGTATTTCTGACTGATCGACTCCAACGACCCTTCTGGCACCAGCCTTAGCTGCAAACATAGAGAGAATTCCAGTTCCACAACCAACATCCAGAACTACCTGGAATAACAGAAGGACATATTTGTATCTCTTTTGTTCTAATATCCATTTCAACATAAAAAATTTGTGATGAGGAATCATTAAGACAAAAAATTTATCAATTAAAATAGAGATCTGATTATAATTCATTCTAAAGAAAAATACTGTTATAGATTGGTTTAGATTAGCTCTTTACAAACTAATAATATTAAGAAAAAGAACACTCAAAGCTAAACACTTTCTTAAGTAATGACTAGTCTTCTTGGTCCTGGAAAAGAAAGAGGTTTACTCAGAGAAGTAGAAGATTTATGGTTAAATGAAGTTGCATATATTTTCCCTTTTGTCAAATCCAGTCATAATTTGGTTAGTTTTGCTCAACTTTGCTGCTTTTTACAAGAGAAACGTCACTACAGAGTAACAATAGAGAACACGTCCAGAAATAAGTATGATGTAAAATCCAAAGGTATCAATAAAACTCTTTTAAAAAATAAAAATCTTCATGAAGTTATAAATAGGCAATTAACTGGGCATACAGTATAAGGCAGAACAACATACAAATCAAGTATTTCATGAGTATCCACTGTGTACATGGCATAAAATTTGGGTACTTTTTAGAAGAAGCAAAAAGAATGATCAAATAAATAAGTGAAAACGAAATGATTCAAGATTATAAAAAGAGTTTCAAGCACATTTTATCCATTACATGCAAAAAAGTAATCACTTGCAATTATGTTTAGCAATCAAAGTTAGAAAGAATTGATTTGAATGGGAATACCCTTAACTAATAATAAATATTAATCATGAATGCATCGTAAAAATATTGTCACTTTATGCCAAGTAAGGGTGAAAAGTCATATTGTCTACTACAGGAGATTTGTGAAATGATACATTTTTTTAAATTTGCATCAATTATAAAAATTTAAGGCATGTTGGACTTTAAAATATTTAATTATGATTTTCTTATCCAAAGAACACAAAGGTGAGAATGCTGCTCTTGCAAAAGGTTCTGAAGATTCCACAGCTGAGGGGCCAAGTTCAAGCCTGATTCCTAAATTTTTCCAACCAGTGAGACCTTGAGGAAGTTATTTAATCTTCCTGGAAGTCACTATCCACGTCTGTATAATGAGGTGGCCGAGGTTCCTCCTGGCTGTGGATGTATGATCCTATGAATCCTGCATCCTGTGAGCCTTTTGTTTGACTCCACATTATTCAGTAAGGTCATTTTCCCTACACTGGTTTCATTTACCTACATAATTCCAAGTGGATGTCCTGGTCTGCCATTTTAAAGATTCACACCCCCACTAGACAACACCTCTAATTCTGATCTTCTGTCATGGCTGACCTATTGATTCCAAACCTGAGGTAATTCCTGCAATACAGCTCTCCCATTTTTACCCTTGATCCCATCCAATCCAACAGTTCCTAGGCTGCTGAGCACTGCTGGAATAGGCCACAAAGTAGAGTTGATCTCATTCAAAATAAATTTTTGATGTATGATTTCAGCGAGTTCCTCACTGGGCTAGACAATTCTTTCTCTCTGCTCTCGCAAACTCATTCTCCATTCCTTGGAGTAACTGATACACGTATTTTCCTTTCTTCTTAAGCTCTCAATTGCATCTTACAACAGATGACAATCATTTCCTACTTCACTGAGATGGAGGTCACATGTCAGCAACTCCCTTAAATTGTTCATTATCATTGTCTATTCTTTACTCCTTCCCTACTCCTTACTAAAAGCTAACCTCACTTCCCGTTGCATACTCCAACACCTAACTTCAAAAAGTTCTCCTTTTTTCATATACATTCAATTTCTCACTCTCCACTTGCTACATCCTGTCTACAAACATACTATGTGTCAGAAATTGTCCTAAGTGCCGGGGATACAAAGAAAAGCACAGCCTCTGTTTTCAATATTTTCAAAGTCGAATAGGAAAGGCAACATATAAATAACTACATAAAAAAGATCTATACAGGATAAAATAGAGATCTTGGACAGAAGGAACTAGAATTAAGGGGTATTAGATGAAAGATCTGAAAATGAATTCTAACAAGAACCAAAAATGTAGAACAGCACAAAAGAATTACAATAAGAAAATGGAAATTTTGGAACATCCTAAATGCACCAGGTTGGACAGCTCCCCAGGTCAGAGTAGCACCAAATGAAACCTGACTTCTCTAAAGAAAGAGAATTACGGAATGAAATGCCAATCTGAACTAAAAACAATATAATGCACAATCATCAGTATAGATAAACACAAAAATGAATAAGATATTGTTACACTAACAAAATACAGTCCATGATATGTTTATAGTGGTCTAAGGTACAAGTATGCAGGAAAAGAGGAAAGGAAGGCCAGTAAGGTGCTAGATAAAAGTGATGTGCTATTTTTATTATTTAAGGTGGAGGTATCAAACATTCCACCCAGGCTACATCATGGCAACAATACTTCCAAATGCAATCCAAACCAGATTAAAATGCAATTGGAAAATATTTTTAGATAAATGAAAATATGATAAAAAAAATGTTAATATGTGATTTTCAAAGTCAATATGTGGCCAAAAGGACCTTTATCTACAGTTTAGTATCTTTCATTTCTATTTGAGCTTCACACTACTGATTTAAGAAACTAAAATAGAAAAAATAATCCTTAAGCAAAAGCAAACAAGAATCTGATAAATATTTATCTGGATAAAATACCAGACTAATTCCCCAAAGGGAAAAACGAACCACATTTTAATCTCTTGACCCATTTTGTAAATGCCAGAAAATTTCTTTAAATTAAAAAATATAGATGCATACACATACACATGTGTACACATACAAGCCCTCTTAAGGGAAAAAATGTCCAAAATAAGGGAATAACAACCACAGAAATATACCTTTTCTGAAAATATCTGGTCATATTTTTTTAAAAATTATAAAAACTAAGTTGGCTACACAAAGATTAAATCAGTAAACATCACTCAGAAGAGAGGTCCTAATAAAAAGAATGGAATATAAATAAATGGAAGCTTCACTAATAGTGAAATCATTTCTTCTATTTATATTTTATCAGTTATAATTAGTCAATCTAATTTTGCTTTTTAAAAATGTTTCTATTTAAAGTGGGCTTTTTTCAAAAATCTACCCAACATCCTACCCTAAATTAGTGAGATTTAAGAGTTTGTACTGAGGCAGGTTAATGAAGCTAGAAAATTCCAACATATCCCTATGATGGATATGTATCTCTCAAGGTTGCTGCTTTACCCCCTAAAGACTTAGCCCTAAATTCCAAGCTTTGTTTTGGAAAGACTTACATGAAATGATGAAAAGTGAAGTAAGCAGAACCAAGAGAATATTGTATATAGCACAGCAATATTATCTGAAGAATAATTGTGAGCAATCAAGTTATTCTGAGCACTATAAATAGGACCTATGAAGAAAGATGCCATCTATCTCTAGAGAAAAAAGAGATAAACACAAGTATGTATGGTATGGTTTTACATATCAACATATCAATCGGTGCCAAACAGTAACCTTCCCTAGTACAAAGTGCAGAGAGAGAGAAGGAAAGAGTTTGGAATTTAAAATGTAACCAAATAAATTGAAATTTTTAAAAAGAGGTAATGATAAACTCCACAGAAAGAATTTAGTGATAACGTATCTTACTACCTAAGAATTTTATTACTGCCACATAGTAAACAACTATAACGAACCATACTGCTGCATAAAGCAACAAAACAGCTAACATATGTCTACTATTGAAACACCTGATACTGATAAAATCTACAGGAAAAAAAAATTTTTAATCTTAGTGCTAGTGAATTTATCTCAAGTAGATGGACAATTGATTACCTAAAATTTACTACAAGACAGCAATTCCTTAATCCATCTAACCTTATACATAAGTAGCTTTTTTCCAGATGACTTGCCAGTGGTTTAGTTGAAACTGTCTATCTAGAAAGCAAGGGAACTATTTTACAATCCACAATGCAAAATATCTACTCTAGATCTTATTATATTCTCTAATATTAAAACTGTTCAAATGTAAATTAAAAATTCACTTATTTATTTACTCCAACTAAAAAAAAAAAATCTTTGCTTAAAACACATTTTCCAAAAAGACATGCTTATATAATTAATGAAATTGCTACAGGATGACTCTGAATAATGACAGTACTGATCACTTACCTGTTTTCAAAATTCTGCAGTCCAGAGAAGCAGATTAAAATAGTCTTAAATATAATAATAATTTAAAAAAAGGTAACATTCTGTGGTTTGAGCTACTCACCTTGTCTTTAAAAATATGTGGATTTTGGTATATAAAATCTCGATAGCTTTCTGTCCGTACTTTATCCTAGACATGGAAGTAAAGAAAAGTTATATTTATAAAATAATCTTTAAAAAAAAAAACTTCGTTCAGGAAAGTTACCGTTTTATGGCTCTTTGTTAGCTGAAGTGAAGACTAAAAGAAAAATGAGGAATTTCAATAGATATATATGCTTGGATAGAAAACTAAGTGTAATGGTTTCTAAAAATAACATGATAGAACTATCCATAGTATACATGAGATTTTTATTCTGAGGAAAGAAAGTCATTAGCATTCAAATAAGATCTAAGTGCTTAAAATATTTTTGTGCCTTAAAATGTACATTCTCCTCCATCCATCTATTTCAAGGTTCTACTTTGTAATTCCTCAAACAGATTCTAGATTCCATAGCAATAATGTACAAATACCTTACATGGGGGGTAGGTGGGGAAAGGGAAATACATAAATTAGGAAACTGAGACAAAAAGTAAACATCATGCTACACTGCTTTCCTACATAAATCATTTACCATTGATCAAGTCTTATTCTGATTTATATTCTTGCTTTCTTTCTAGAATTGTCTCTGCTAAGAAATGATGTTGAGAAACCTACCAACACAGTAATTAAACCACTGGAACTGTACAACCCACATAATGAAACTCCACACCATGAAATTCACATGATGGTAGCAGTCATTCAACTCTAATATGTGAATGTTAATACATGACTGAAAATTTTAACTTCATATAGCACTAACATATGCTCTCCTTTAAAACTGTCCAAGTGAAAACACAGATTGACAACAAAATGGACAGTTTTTGCTTCTATTGCCAAGGAAGAAAAATGTATGATAGAAATCACATAAAAGTGTTTTTTTTATTTCACATATTTATTCTTGGGAAATGCATCTGTGATATCAATGATCTAAGAAACTCCTGGAAGGAATGACTGTCTTCTACCAACTCAGGTTAGCATCTCTTCTACAATTTATAGTCTTAAGAACAGCCTAGAGAACTAAAAAAGTGAAATGTCCAGGGTCACATGGCCAGTATGTAACAAAGGCAGGCAGGTCTTTCTAAACCAGAGGCTAGTCTTCTCCCCACGATGCTACATTGCCCCCTCACTGCAGAGGAAGGAAGATGAAACTTTTCATATACTGTGGTGTCAATTTGTGATATCATTCAGATTCAAAGAATAAACCATTTTAAACTGCTACTGAATTGTGGCAGTAGATAATGAATTACTGGATATCTAACTAGTCTAACTGATTAATGATTTCAAGTTTGGATTTGAGTGATAATGACTTCCTGGTGATGACACCAGGTAAATCTGTATCCAAAAGTTATTTCTGTAAGATGTATAATGGTTTTGCCAGACTACTATAAACATATTTTCTCAAAAACAAAACACAAAATATCTAGGTATCATTTACAGAATATAAAAACTTCCAATTCCTTAAAAAATATGTAATTTAAAATATTTTAGCTCTTTTGCTTCACTTACTATCTAACCACTGAATGTGCTGAAACAAGCAAGCTCAAAAAAGATCAACATCCATCAGGAAAGCAGTCACTTGGAAACCACTCCCCAATCGCACTGCCTCAGCACTGCTCCAACTTAATCAATAGAACCCCAACGACCAGCCCAGCTAGATGTGTTGTTGCTCAGCTGAACTAGTCATCTATTTTGGCTTTCTCGATTTATCAGTTTTCTGTCACATGAATTCATTCTTGTGCCAATGAGAAGTTGAAGAAGATATATACATACATACATACATACATAAATATATATATATAATATATATGAGGCATGTATATTTATAAAATCATTTTTATAAAACCAAGTGATTTTTGACATCTCATTTCTGAAATTTGTAACAATAATATTAAGTACAAAATACCAAAACAGCAAACAGAAAACAAAAGCACACGTACGTATCACACTCACCACTCAGAAATTTATAATACTACAAAATGGCATGAGATTCTTCTTAAAATAATTTCAATAATGAGGTAAAAGCAAACTTAAATGGCAAAAGTAGTTACTAAATTGAATTTTAGTCATACCATCAAACATATTTCCAGTGATCATGTTTTTCAAAAATAGGAATATCCTCATCTTTTACATTTTTGAGGAAAAAAGGCTCATGTCATGACCTTTTCTTTCCTCCCCTATTCTCTATCTCCAACAGCCTCTTTACTATACTCATTCTCACTTCCTTTGCCTTAGTCTTTGACAAAAAGACAAACGACAAACTTTCTCTGTGTCAAGACTAATTCCTTCCCTCATGCCCTTGATTCCATCTCCTGATGTCCTAAATCAGCTCACTCACTCCTTCTATTCCTTCACTGCTGTTTGCAAATAGAACCTCATTCTTTAAAAAATACAACAAAAAAACTCTTTCACCTGATCCCACTATCCTTCCCATCTATTCATCCCATGTGTCAACCAACCTCTAGGAAAAAGCCGCCAATACCCATTGCTTCCACGTCCTTATCACCCACTCACCTTTCAACAACCCCTCAATATCTGTTTTCTAAATGTCACTCAAATGGAATTGCTCTTTCCAATGTTACAATTATTTCTTGATTGCTAAGTCTAAAGGCCTTGTTCTCAGATGATCCTTACTAATCTTTCTGCTCTTTTCTGGTACTCAAACCACCCCCTCCCCTTAGAAATTCTCTCCTCTCTTGGTTTTTGTGGCACTCCTCTCTTCTACCTCTCCCCCATTTATCTGAGTAGTATTTGATAATCACCTCTGCTAGACCATCATCCATCTACTGCTCCTAATCACGACTGTTCATGGTTTAGTCCTGTTTTGTCCTGGGCCACCTTCTCTCTTTTAAATACATTAACGAGTCAATTTCACCAGTTTCCACTGATTAAATAACCATCTCTGTGTTGATCAACTCCAAAAACTCTACATTCAAACCTAACTCCTAGCAACTCCTTAACACTATAAATTGCAAAACAGGTGAATTGGTAGAAGGATCTCCTCATTAGAAATTCTCTATACCAATGAAATCAAGGGTCTGGACCAAAATAGAAAAATCTGTCTCCTGAGTTTCAGTCCAGTATCATCAATGTATGGCATCTTCCCCTATCTAAGCATCTCAAAATCAATATACCAAAAAATAGAATTGACCAACTCCTCTCCAAAACCAAGTTCTCCTCCAAACTTTTCCACCTGTTGAGGATAAGACCATCCTTCCGGTCACTAAAATTCACAAGCATGTTGTCATGCTCACCTGATCATTCTCCCCATATAGACAATCAGCTGCTAAGTCTCACTAACTCTATCTCCACAACATTTCTTTCAGCTTTCACATTTCTCCACTGAGCCGCAGCTAACAGCCCAATTTGGGTTCTTAAAACTTCTTGCTTGGTCTATAAGAGCCTCCTGATTTTATCATGCTTCTTCCAACCTTTCTCTTCAACCTGTAGACCACAAAACTGACCCAAAAATATGTACTTCCTAAAGTACGACTCTAACTATATAATTTCTCTGTTGGAAAATCTTCAATGGCTCCCTGAGTACTGCTACAACAAAATAAGAATTCCTCAGCTCAGCATTTAAAACTCTGCAGCATTTGGTCCCAACCTACATTCACTGACTCACTTTACTACTTTTCTTTAGATGTTCTACATTTCAGCCAAACTGCTTCATATGATGTTCCCAGAACTAGGGATTCCATTGCTGCCTCTGTGCCTGCTCCAGGCTTTCCCCAATGACTGAAAAGCAAATCCTCCTCTGCGGTAGCTGTTGGAATCCCAAGCTTCTTTCTAGGCTCAGCTCAGCTACCACCAACCAGAGGAAGCTCTGAGTGACCCTCCTGGTGGCTGGTTCTCTCCGTACTCCCATCTGGCCATTCATCTGTTTCCAGGTCACCTCTCCCACCAGAATGTGAGGGAGGTCAAGAGCGGACTGGTTTTTATTTTGCTTTTATCCCCAGAGCCTGATGCAGTGCCTTGTACGGAGTAGGTGCTTACAAAAATGCTTCCTGAATTGGAGAGAATGTTGATTCATTGCATCTCTGATGAATGAGTTTGGTGTATACATTTCTTTTCATGAAGGAAACATAACTGTTCAATATTACTACTGATGCCTGGTCAAAGTAAGGAGCTATTCTTGAGTTCTCAAAAGTTCTTTTAACAGCGGTAATTCAATATAATTGGTTTCCTTTGTAATCCTATGTATTTTGATTTATACATTTTAAAACATTATTATGAGAAGGGATCTACAAACTAAACCAAATTATCATAGGGATCACAATACCAAAAAGGTAGTGGTGGTGGTGGTGGTAGTTGAGTCATTTCAGGTGTCTCTGACAACTCTTCATGATCCCATTAGGGTTTTCTTCGTAAAGATGCTGGAGTGGTTTTGCCATTTCCTTCTCCAGCTCATTTTACAGATAAGGAAATGAGGCAAATGGGTAAGTGACTTGCCCACAGTCACCCAGCTAGTGAGAGTGAGGCCAGATTTGAATTCACAAAAATGAGTATTCCTAACTCCAAGGGCAGCACTCTCTACTGAGCTGCCTACCTGCCTCCAAAAAAGTTTAGATACCCCTGGATCATGGCATGGAATGAATGCAAAAAGTTCTACATTAAAAAAATTCATAGACCTTTGAAGTAGTAATTTATCATTAAAAGATAGCATCCAGATGTTTTAATAGCTAATTTATGGACAGAGACAAAAAGCAAGGTCACATATTACCTGGCTAAGGATGCACAGTGTGGTCAGGTGTGGAGAGGCAGTGATCTGCATCAGTAGAGGGCATGCTCATATTTATGAGATCACAGATCTAGGTGAGTATCTAAGCATTCTCTACATTCATTTATCATTCAACAGGCATTTATTAAATACCTTCTAAGTACATCTGCTAGGTTCTGAAGATACAAAGTCAAAAATGAAATAGCCCCTGCACTCAGGGAATTTACATTGTATTAAGAGAAACAACACATACATAGGTAAGACCATGCAAAATACACAGAAAGTAAATACAAACAGATTTCAGTGCCAGAAGTATGCTAGCAAGTGTGGGGGGAAGGGATCCAGATAGAGTTAATGTAGAAGGACTCCTTGAGCCTTGAAGGAAGCTAAGCATTCCAAAAATCATCTCTGGACTGTGAGTGGCACAAGAAAAACTATACAGAGGACAGGTGAATGTTGCACCAAGTTTCAAAACAGGGAAATGAGAAGTGGTTTTCCAACCATGACCTATGAACTTGGCTCTCTAATGACAAAATTATATAATGCATTATTTTAAAAGTTAGTTTTTTTAGAATATTTAGAAAAGGTATGTGTAATACTCACAGCCAGCATATCTCCATCAATAACAGATCATACCAGACTAGCCTCACTTACTTTTTGACAGGGATGTAAGACCGGCAGATGATTATATAGTATAACTAGATCTCCCAAATGCATCTAACAGATTCTTTCATGCTATCCATGAGGACAAGATGAACCGATGCGAATTAGATCAAAAACATCACATAGGCTGCCCATGCCACCAGATGAAAATGTAATTGGGAAATATTTAACAAAATAAATAAAAATATAATGGAATACAGATATGTGGATTTCTAAGTCAACATGTAGCCTACAGGGATCCTGATGAATGGCCTTAGTGCCATTTAGTGGCCTTTTCTTTTATGTGAGCTTGATGCCACTGGGTTACATGATACTATAGATAGAGTTAGAGCTAGGTGAGTGATGAGATGTTAAGAATAGTCATTAATGAGTCAGTCAGTTTGGAAGGAGATCTGTCATGGTAGCTCTGTGTCACTTCATATTGTTTAGCAAATTTTAAATGATCTGAATGTAAATGCCACAAGCTAGGTAAGGAAGGGTTACATATGGAATAACAGAGTCATGTACTAAAAAGACCACTTACAAGATTAGAATAATGAAAATGAAAATAAGTAAGATAAATAGAAAAGCTTATAACAGGGTTAAAGCAATCTATCACAGAAGCACATTATGGGCAGGAGGAGAGAGATGTATGGTTCAAGCTTAATAGGAATCAAGTGTGCCACAGCAGTCAAAAAGTTCATATGATCAGAGACTACACCAAGAAAGGCATGAAACACAGAATAAGAAAAGTGATAGTTCCACTGTACTCAGCACTCTAATCAGACCACAATGGAACTGTTGTATGCAGTTCTAGGTGACACATTTGGGAAGTATACTAGCAAAGCAGCATATCCAAAGGTGGATTAAGAAGGATGATAAAGGTGCTGGAGGTAATACCATGTGAGCACAGGTTAAAGAAACTAGAGAAGGGGGGGGGGGGGTGAAGGAGGAGTAAGAAAGGAAAGACAGGTGCAGAAGGACAAAAGACAAATAACAGGAATCTACAGAAGTATTAGACAAACCTTGCCTCAGAAGGGCAAAGGGCAAAACTGGAAACACTGAGTGGAGGTCACAAAGGGTCAGAAAACAGCCTGATGCAGAAAATCTTCCTAACAGTGAGGTGCCCCAAACTCCCTTGGAAGGTAGCATGCTTTCTGTCCCTGGAGGTCTTCCAGCAGAAGCTGGATGATTACTTCTAAGGCATGTTGTACAATATTTTTATTCCGGTATAGATCTCAAACCTAGATAACCCCTGGGGCTCTTCCAACTCTAGGACTCCTGAGGTCAAAGACTAAGTTAATTTTTGTCTATGCATTCCCTTCCCTTAACACAGTGCCCTGTACACAACAGGAATCTGATAATATTTAATTGAATTCTAGAGAAAAGCTCAAAGTCATGGAACAGGTCCTCACTGAAGCTCAGTTTCTTCTGCAGAATCAATATCCACGTTCTGTCTCCCAAGCACAGGGATGCCCCTGGTTCTTATAGCCTCTTTTTCCTCTCTCTTGGTTCCTCCCTGCCTCCTCTGATCTCATCAACTTCCAATGATTAAGGTATCACCTTTATGCCAATGATTCCCAAATCTATATATCCAGCACAGCTCCAGATGTCCAAATGCCTGTTTAATATTACTTCATCAGGATATCTCATCTCAAATTCAATGTGCTCAAAACAGAACTCAGCTTTTCCCTCAAACCTGCTCTTTCCAACTTTCCAATTTATTTCTTCTAGTTACCCAAGCGCAACCTTGGAATCATCCCCAACTTTTCACATTTGCTCAACTCCCAAAGCCAATTGGCTGTCACCCTTGTCAATTATACTTCCACAAACATCTACTCTCCCTGCCCCTTTCCTCAGCTCACAGTCACTACCCTATTCCATGTGCACATCACCAACCACTGCCTGGAATAGAGCAATAAGCTCTTCATCACTCTCCCTGTATTCGCAACTGCCAGTCACACTGAAATCACAGGTCACTCCTCTGCTCAAGAACCTCCCCATGACCTCCAGGATAAAATATAAATTACTCTGCTTGACATGCAAGTAGGGAATGGTTATTTATTTGTGAGTCCAAGGTGTAGTATAGTACGGTTACTTATTTGTGCACTCAAGGCATAGTAGAGTACCTGATCATAGTTGGAACTTAATAAATGTTTGCTGCATGATTGTGAGATAAAGTCCTTCACAAACGGGCTCCAGCTTGTTTCAGGATGATGAAACATTACTTCTAGAACTCTCCTCCAGCCAAATGAGACTCCTTGGTGGCTCCTGGCATCTCCACCTCATGCTGTGGCTTTGCCTCTCCAAGTCTAAAACTCTCTCTTCAACTGGACCTCTTAGAACCCCTTGCTCCCTTTCAAGATCAGCTCAACGGCCACTTCCTGATCCCTGGCGCTATTAATGTGCTTCCCTTCACAAGGAACGCTGCACTGATTTCAAACATGTCTCTCCCAGCAGAATGTAAATTCCTTGAGGGCAGTAATTGTCTCACTTTAGTACTTGTATCACTAGTTCCAAACACAATCTATAGAGCCTTAGTAAATTCTTATTGACTGAAAATAAATGCTTAGGCAACTACTAGCAGGGGGCAGAGGGGAGAACTTGTTAATCACAGTGAAACCATTTTATTCCAAATGCAAGCCACTTTGACATGACAGTAAAAATGCTTGCCAGAGGTAAAAGACCCCTAATAGAAAGAAAATGATCATAACATTTCACAAATTATCAGTTCCCCCATTGTGATAATTTACAATTAAGTCATAAAAATTAGATACAACACACTAAAATGATATATTGATTGTAAGACCCCAAACTTCTAAAACCTGAGTCTTCTGATTTGGAGAAGCCAAATAAAATAATCCTTTAAAGAAGGACTTGGAGAGAAAGTATTTTAACAAAAATAAAATAAATTAATGGTAAGATCTAAATTTTATGTAGGGAAAGATCTAAAAATATTAACATTCTTTACATTAAAATTCCTTTGTATTACATTTGCTGGAAATTTTCAGTTTCATCAAGTTAAAATTAAGGGTTTTATTCATTTAAAAAAGTCATAGATTCATATTTTGACAATGTACACATACAATAGGAGATATGTCCAGATATTTAGACATTAAAATAAAGAACAATTCTCCAGGCAGTGCAAAATTAAAGATGATCCAGATTTCAAATACCTGACTGGCAAATTTATACAACTCTGCAACACTATGTGACTGAAATCTATAAAAGATGACAGAATATTGTAGGTTTCTAAATTTTTGCAGATGCTGAAAAATAAAAATTTGGTATAAAAGAATTATTTTCAGTCCATTAAAATAAATTACTGCGAACAGAATTTTTTTTTAAATCTAAGGCAAACCATACAAACTACTATTTTCAGGAAGACTAACTTTTTCTCCTTAAAATTCGCTTTTCCAAGAAAAAATTAATTCTAAAAAAATTTTAAGGACATCATCACTGCTGAATTCACAAACTGCTTTTATTCTTTGGTATTCTTTTTATCCTAAGACAAGCTATCGAGTATCTTAAGGGTTAAAAATGCAGCTATCCTATGGCAAATTTAAAGAGAATGAGCCTGCATCATTCCATTCTTTTACCCACACAGATCTGGCGCAGTTTTGCTCCTTTTCTAACCTTTAGCATCTCTTCGTGTATCCCATAATGCCCATACGAGCTGAAATAAACACCATCCTCATCCTCGTTAAGGTCCGCAATGGTAGTGGTGGATGACGAGTTGGGTCTGACATCTGTGCTCATCACGAAATCCTGTGCAAACTGTCTGTAATCAATTTGAAACATACCCTTGAGACAGGTTTACTGGACCATGAACAAGGGAAAAGGGGTGGAAGGGAGAGTGAGGAGTACACTAAGCCATGACAATAGCAAAAATCACAGTCAGAAGCACTTGAAATCCACCCCTTCCCCTTACTGGCTCAGAAGTAGTTAAACATTAAATCTCCATTGTGTGCAGCAGGATACACATTTCTTCTCCAAATAATGAAGTAAAAAAGCACAACTGCAGTATGCAGGATCTTTACTGATTTTCAACTTAAGTAACTCATCCTTCTACTTTCCTACATTTGATTAAATATGGTTTACTTATCTTATGCCTAGACATTAAATAACAGCATTCTAAAATTCAGTCAAACCAAGTTACGTGGATGACATTTTTTAAAGAGGTGGTAGGGCTGAAAAAGAGAAGGCTGGGCACAAGATCAGACTAAATAGACAGCTATTTTTATATGTATATGCACCAATACAATCCCCAGATGCAAAAATTCTATTTCCTTATCACACAGACAATGGTACTATCTGTAAAATGTGAGATTAAAAAGTACCTAAGATCTAACAGGCTAGAAATGTTGAAAAACCCTGAATAATATCCACATGGGAGAAAAAAAAAGGACAAGGAATTGACATAGATAATTAAATTATCTTATTATTCGTCTTGCCATCACTTGATTTTTGGTGGAAACTGGAATTGAAATTATACTTCAATGTGTGTTATCTAGTTATGACAGAAAGCATTTGGGTAACTAGCCTGTAATTTAGCTTAAAAGCCCCAATTCTCGTTTAACCCCACTACCTGCGTAACAGTCATGTATCTATGTCTTGGATTTTGCTTTTTTGCTCAAGTTTGTTTCTCAGGAACCAGCTTCTTTGCTTTGGGCTTTCCCATTAGAAATAAAGCAGATATATGCAGTGTCCCCCAAGTTCTGCCTCTTCTTTTTCATAAATGCTCTGTACAAAGTCATATAGAAAAGATTTCATTTTGAAACACAGATAAAAACCCAAACCCATGTTCACAGGCTGTCTCTTCAACCTTGCTGGAACTGCCCTCAATTTTAAAAACTAGTTGATGGGTCCTTCTCATTTAACCCCCAAAGAAGGCAGAGAAATTTCTCTCCTAAATAAGGACCTTTAGGTAACTCTGTATTTAACAATTACATCCCAGTAATTACTGATCTGAGGCCTATGGTGTCACCTGGCTGTTCAAGCTACTGATTCAATTCATTTCAACTCAACAACCCTCAATGCAGAGTGGGGAGACTGAGGGCTAAGAACAGCTGATCTCTGACCTTGCAGATCTAAAATTGTATGCTACCATTAGAAATAATTAAGAAGAGCTTCCCATTATTAGTTAAATTACTTCATTCTCTGGAGGTCTTCCCGGGCTCTAGCTAATGCTGCTTCCGCAGCCTGTGCTCTGGCTTCCATGTGCTTCAACCGTTCAAGAACAGATGTGTTGTCACTGAGCCCATTAGGGTACGAGAATGGGACTGTCACTGGTTCATAAAGATCTTCTACATCTAAAGAAATACATGGACAATTTTAGATCATCTTATCCAAACTGGTTATCAACTAACAAACATTTATACAGTGTCTACTATGACCCCAATACTGACCTTATTAAAGAGATTAATATAACCACAGATACTTAATTAGTAAAGCATCTAAACAGTGTATATATCAATGACTAAATTCTGTCTCAAACCATATTTAAACTTTTTTTAAAATAAGGTTTTTTAAAATTAATTTGTATTTCCCACTACCTTCCCCATCTTAATTCAGAAAATTTAAAAAAACAAACTCAAATCTCTTGATACATATCCATATAGTCTGGTAAAACAAATTCCCACATTAACTATGTCCAAAAATGTAGAACTTTTTCGGCATTTTAAATTCGTCATCTCTTGGTCAGGAGATGAACAGTGTTTGACCTTTATCCTTCGGGACTTACATTTTATTATTGCGTTGATGAGAATTCTAAAGTCTCTCAAAGTTCTTTATAATATTAACATTATATCAACTGTTCTAATTCTGTTCATTACACTTTATACAAGCAGCAGACAGGTATTTTCACACTCCACTTGCTCACTGTTGCTGCTAAAACCAATGTACATGCAGCTTTATTATACTTAACCAGTAATTCTAGAAACAATGAGTTTTCCATGAAATTGCTATAGTGATAACAGTGCTGGAATAGGAAGCTAGGAGGCAGATTTCAGGCTTAGTTCTGATGCCAGTTAAGAGTATCTTATACCATTTTCATCTCTTTGAGCCCCAGTTCCTTCATCTGAAGCTTAAGGAAGATTAGACCACATAATCAGAAAGTCTGTTACAGCCCTAAAATTATAGGATTCTAGGTTTCTTCAATGGTTCTTCAAATCTCAAGGGAAAACTCCATGAAATCTGATTCTTTATGTAAAATTTTTTCATTACAGAACCAGCAATTTTCCAAAAAAAATTTAACAAAGCTGGAAAGTTCTACTCAATTTACATCATTAATTTCTCATGTAATGTTGAAAAAACTTCAGGCAAGTAAAAGAATATATCATATTTTCTTCTCTCTCTTTTTTTTTTTGTTCTAAATCCAGCCTAAACAAGTGGGATGCTTCCAAGTAACTTTTATAACTGGGGTCAATATAGGAACATCAGTCACTGAATATTGTTCCGTTTTCTGATATGTTCTGCTGCTGTTACACCTGCCAAACTGGACCACAAAATGTCATGCCTAGGAGAATGCTCTTAGCCCTGTGCTCCCTGGCACAATGCATCCTACTCTTCACTCTAGTTATTTTTTTACACTTCCATAAAAGGAACAACCTCATTGTGCAACTTTTCCCCCATTCCCTTTCTTTGAGAATTGTAATCAAATTAGCCCCCACAATCTTTGTAACTTGCAAGGCTGTAACTCATTTTTCTGGGTCTTCACTTGCTTATCTGTGTTGCCCATCTCTCTCATTAAAATATAAGCTCCTTGAGGGCATAAATGTCAATATTCCCAGTGCTTGGAAAAGTACCTGACACACAGTAAGTGCTTAATAAACATCTTTCATACATTTATTCAATTAGTTATACTGTTCATTTTACATTCTGCTTTCAAATTTTTTCAAGAATATGCAAATTCACTTCAAGGTTTAAATAGATCAGCTAAGCAAAAAAATATTTTTACTTCAAGTTACAATTAAGATAATTATACTAAGTACTGTAATATTAGTGACAGAAATAACATACAAAAGTTTAGATTTGAAAATGTGACAGTGAACTTAATAGTCACCTAAAGACTCAGACTTGTAGAAATTCTTTGTTCCCTGAATCTATCAATTTGGTGATAGTGAAAACCTTATGTCAGATTTTAGAGAGGCAATGGAGGTTCTCTGTTTCATCATGCCCAAGCTCTTGACTAGGGAAGCTAAGCAACGAATGGCCCATCTATCCCAATACCCAAGTGGTAGGGCCAAAAGGACAAGCTTACAACCTAATAAAAAATCAGGTTTTGTTAGTCTCACCAATATATATCTGGTAGAGTTAGAAAAATGAAAGTATACCCTAACGAGATGTATCTTTAAAGGGGAGTCAAAAGGACAACAATATCCTAAACATTAAAGAAACACTGTATTTTTAGTATCATACAAAAGGGTCATAGCATCATCACAGATTCAGCATTTTTATGTTGGCCTGGCCACTGCACTCAAAAAAACCACATCTAAATTTACCAGTACTGACTTTTGCCAACCTCTTTAGACATGCTTATCTTTTTTTCACCCTATTCCCCTATGTTAAATGGTCTTCCACTCAAGATACAACTCAAGTTTTTACTCATCTGTGAGGCCTTCTTCCTCATCACCCCAATCCTGAGTGATCGTTCCCTCATCTTAGCTCCTCTTAATACTTAAATATCTATTTTGTTACTATAATTAGAAAGACAGGACAGTTTAGCTGCAGAGCAGAATGGTGATAACTATTGCCAATATCCTTAATCAGGATGCCAATTTCCCTGCCATATACCATGACAGCATGAAAGCAGATATAAAACAGATAAAGTCTGAATGTCTCAGTGGGTGGTTACACCGAGGTAGTTGAGTTATATGCTATGGAAGGAAGATGAGCAAGGGAACAGAGCAAATACTCTGCAGCAAGGCAGTTCGGTTTTAAGAAGACTGATTACCAATCTAGATTTCCTTTACCCTGGACTATGCTATCACCAAGTACAGTCTCTGCCCAAATTCTGAAGCAAAAGGTTAAGCAGTGATGACTTTGGTGACATACAAGCTCAGCAACAGTCACATTCCAAACATCTTCTGCCCCTTTCCCTAGTCTCTTAAGGTGTGCCTAGGTCATAGGCATTAAGGAATGGGCAACCAATGGGTCCTGACACTTGTGGCACCTATCACATATTACTTTATTATACATATTTTGGTGTATGAAAAAGCTCCCCAACTATACAATTAAGAGCCTTTGAGGGCAGAGGTCACATTTTATACTACTCTATATCTATGGTACCCTCCATGTACAGTGAATAACTATTTTTGGTGATATTATCAGTTATCTGAATGAATGAAAACACATTTAACAAGTACTTACTACATGCTAAACATTATGCCAAGAGCTGAGGACAGAAAAAAAAAGCCCCTGTTCTCAAGGAGCTCACACCATAATTGGAAAAGACAATACTTGTAGGAAAACACATCTGCAGGGCAGCTGGCAAGAACTAGAAATATTTAGAATATATCTGCCCCACAAAAAAGACACCGACCATCCCTGGGAAGGGTGGGTGGAACTAAGAGTTGGAGTACAGAAGGGATGTGGTTCCTTCAGGTCTGGGTGGAGATACAGGGTCAGTGTTCAGACAGAAGAGGAAAAGAAAAGGAGGCAATGGCGGTAAGCTTGGGAGTAGGCAATCCAGCTTGTCAACAGCTGTGATTTAAACAGACAACAGAGGTCATAAAGTACAAACTGTACCTGACAAAGAAGCCTCTGCACAACATTCTCTAACAAGCTGTCACTGAGCCTTTCACTGAAGATAACTAGTAAAGGGAAAGTCACTGTCACTCCAAGTAGCACATGCCATTTGGGGATATCACTAATTTTTTACATACATGTGTATGTATATATGTGTATTTTTACATACACACATACACTCACACACACACATACACACACACACACACACAAACACCCCCCTTTGTCTTTACTTGAAGCCTCAATCTCCTTCTCTGCAATTTCTTGTCATTACCTCAAGCTCTAACTTTTGTGGTCTGATTCCTCTTCCACCAGAGAGCCTTTCAAATATGTGAAGACATTAACATGTCTTCCTTAAATTGTTCCTTGAACAGTCTGTTCTCAAGGCCTCTCTCTCTGGTCACCCATCTGTAGGACTCCCTACCTATATTATTCAGTGTCCTTCCTACAATTCAAGACCCAGCACTGAGCACAAAAAGACAAATGTGTTCTAGCTGGGGTAGAGTACAGTGGGATCCTGATCTCCCATGCTCTGCAGATTATACCTTTCTTAATGCAGCTGGAACAAGTGATAGACTTTCAATTATCTAACACTGTTTACTCACAACTTGAGACCAGCTGCAGTCCACTACAGATTAGTCCCAGATCTTTTCCCACAGGAAAGGCTGTCTAGCCACCATTCTCCAATTTTATACTTTGTAACCCATAACTTCATATTTATCTCTATTAATCTATTAATTAATTTATCTCTATTAATTTCTTCCAAATGTATTCAGACCATCATTCTAGCTCCTGCAGGTCTTCTGGGGTCCCAACTTAGTTGTTCAATGTTTTAGTCAGTTATTCTTCCCAGGTTTGTATCAGATATTGAGGTGAAAAGCATGCCACCTATATACAACTCAGTCAAGCACAGATGTCTGAGACATGATATTAAAGACAGGCCTTCCTCCAAAGAGGCATCTGCCCGCTGGTAATCAATTATTAATCTATAGAATAGGGTAAGATGACTGATCCTCTAAACAATCCTGTTGGGTAAGCAGTACTCATATGAGCTTTACAAGATCATATACTAAGAGCTGGAAGAAGCTCTAAGGGGATGAAGTGACTTATCGATGGTCACACATATTAAAGGTTAACAAGGTAAAGGTGAAATTGAGACTCAAAAAGGTATAATGCCCAAAGGCACACAGTTAGCAAATGGTAAACAGGACTTGAAGTCAGATCTTCTGACTGACTTTTGTACTTTTTCTACTCTATTACACTGGTATCCCAGGATCCTAAGTGATTTACTGATGTGAATCCATTCAGAGCACAAAATTAGCAATCAATTGCCTTAACAAGTAAGGCACCACATCCAGTGACATGTTTTCACAGTAAATTTTGTCCACATTTCTCACATGCAAAATTCTATTTACTGCTACAGCAAATAGAAAAATTAGGATGAATGATACCATATAAATGCACATCATTACAACACCACAATCTTACCAAACTGAAGTAAAAGATCATCTTCTAACACTGGTTTCAAATACTCCTCTTTCTCCCAAGGCACTGGGTTGCATAAGGAATTCAAGTACTCTGAAGTTGGATTCTGGAGGGAAAAACAATTATATGTTACTTTAAAATCTTCTTAATCATGAAATCCTACTTTAAAAAGCAAAACATTAAGAAAAAGAATCTGTATTGTCTTTCACAACAGTGGTGTATTCACAACTACTACGTTTCATTTCCAAAAGCTGTCAAGATAACTATATTCTGGACAGCAGTTGATATTTTTCTGTTATATAATGAATAACCAAGGTTTAATTTTCTTCCCTGTAGGAGTGGGGACTGAAAGAGATACTACTATAAAACTAGTATCATCTACATGCAATAAAGAAATTGTAACCAAAGTCCCTGAATTACTAATGAAATTTATTTCCAGTTCAGCTCTACATGAGACCTTATCTTACATGTTAGATAACAGCTCCAGCACCAGGCACAGCACACATAGAACGAACGTAATACAAGTTGTCTGAATGAATGAATTTTTACTTAAAATTCATGTCACTACAATCCTGGTCTCATACTCTGAATTTGGGAAGTCATATGTTTCTCTAGCTCAAACGAAGAAAATAAAAAGAGCTCGTATTACATTCGTTTTGCAAGTAATACCATTTTTCCCCAAAGGAATGTTATAGTATTAAGACACTTTCAAAAGATTTCATACATACATCGATCCTAGGTATAAGCACTTCTCCAAAGGCAATGATTTCCCCAATATAAAATCTAAAAGGTTTTGTTCGTTCTTTATCTGCCTCACATTTCTGCTAAGGAGCTTATAAATATTATAAATTAGGTCATCTACTTACCTTAAGTCTAATGAAATTTATTAGCTTAATGTATCCATAAAATTCAAGTCCTGCAGAAAAATAATGATATAGAAAATACACATCTTACCATAATGCAAGATTTAACTGAACTGTTCTTCTGTGGAGATTTGCACTATTAATCAATACTATTCCCATACTCACATATTTCAGCCATTCAAATTACTTTAAATTTAAAAAACAGTAATTTTAATATTTTATTAAAATCCACTAGTTGTAGGATCTAAAAAGTTGAAATCTCATAAATAATACAATATTAGAGAAAAACAATTTGAGAATGCTACTGTTCACTTGAGAAGACTGTAGCAAAGAGGACACGTCTAGATTTGGAATCTGGAAAAATTGGGTTGAAATTCCATCTGCGATGCTTACCATGAGGGATCACTTTGGACAAGTCATTTAACATCTCTGGTCCTCAGTCAACTAAAACTTATCTACTGAAATAAAAGACATCTGCAGTTTGACTTGGTGAAGGTTGTTTGAACTCCAAGGAAATCATAGATCCTTGAGGTTTTAACATTCTGCTTATTTATTAAGACACACATGATCTCAAAAAATTTCACTATCAGCTGACCTTAGAAATGACACCAATTTTCCAACCTGCGTAGCACCCACTAAATGGAGTCTTACTTTTATCAGCTTAACAGGAATATACAAGTTGTCATAGGATAAAATATAAACTTCTTCACCTAGAATGTGAGGCCTTATGCAATCTACCACCTAAGATTTGTTTTGGAGGGGGATGGAATGAAGCATATGGTCAGATCTGTGATGATTATTATACCTTGACATCTGGGTGGAAGAAATAGAAGCAATGAGATCAGACAATGAGGTCCTCAACTAGGGTTATGTTATATGGATGGAAGAAAGAGGGCAGAAAAATGTGATGCTGAGAAAGCAGAAGCAATAAGACTTGGCATCTGATGGCAGTGTGGTGGAGGAGAGGAGGGAGAAGGTAAAGAAAAGAATATCAAGGATAATTTCAAGGCAATGAGCTTTAGTTACTGGACAGTGGTTCCCTTAATGAAAATAGATTAATTCAGTGCAAAGATGATTTTAGGGGAAATGTAATAAATTCCACTTTTAACATGCTGAGAAATCAAGGTTTTATATGTATGTATATACACAAAATCAGAGGGTATCGGCATAGAGGTAACAACTGAATCCATGGGAGCTGACAAGATCACCAATAAAAAGGACTCAAAGGAAGAAGAAAATAAGTCCAATACATATGAAAACAAAAAAAAAGGCAGGAAGATGAAGGCCCAGGAAATGTGACAAGGGAGGAGAGCTATGAAACACAAAGGAGGAGAAGTGGGAAGTGGTCAGTCAATAGTGTCAGAAGCAGCAGGGAGGTAATGTAGAATAAAGGGTGAGAAAAGGTCCTTGGAATTAGCAATTCAGACATTGCTAGAATCTTGGAGAGAGTAGTTTCAGTCAAGAGGTGAGACTAGATGTGTGATTAGACAAGACTGAGAAGAGAAGTAGATGGTAAAAACAGAAAAAAATCAGAACAGACTAGATCAAGTATCTTTCACAGATACTGGGGGGTGGGGGGTGGGGAAGGAAGAGAATTTTTGACCAAATAAGGGACAGAAACAATTATAATGGATAAAACAGGTACTTTTGATTACATGAAAATGAATCACTTTTTTACAAAGTCAAACCAGGTAGGCTAAGAGGCGAAGCAAGCAATTAGGCCAAAAAAAAGAAAAAACTTATATTAAATATCTCTGATAAGACTGATATCCAGAGTTGGAGCCAAAATGGTGGAGTACAAGAAACACTGCAGCCAGACTCTCTTAATATTCCCCTCCAAAGAACTTTAAAATAATGGCTTAAATCTAATTCTGTAGCAGTAATTTATTAAGTCATGTTTTCCCAGCTCCAACAAGTACATAAAAAGATCTAGCACTACACTCTTTTTAAAAATAATACCAATTTTTTTCAAAGGAATATTCTTAGCATTTAAGTACTTTCAAAATACTTCACATGTACATTGATCCTTAGAATAAGCATTTCTCCAATGGCTGTGATTTTCCCCATATAAGGAATATGAAATTTAAAAGGTTTCATTCTTTTGTTTGCTTTTCATATGTGTATGAACCGTCACACTTCTCCCAAAGAATTTATAAATATTGTTAATTAGATCATTCACTAAAGTCTAATGAGATTTATTAGCTTATATGTAAAATTCATAAAATTCAAGCCTGACAACAAAAGGTCAAAGTGAGCCATTTTTCAAGCCCCAGAAAACTTAAGAGGTCTGTGACACTGGGGAGAGGCCTGGCCCAGAAGACAATACATGAAAGAAAGACAAAAAGGGAGGGTGTCAGAAACAGAGTGAAAAAGAAAACAACAGTTGACCAACCTATGATCCTTCCTAAAGGGATGCCCTGGCAGTAAGCCACCCACAGGAAAAGGGATCAGCATGGTGGGAGGGATATAAGAGATGACTTTCAGTAGTAGAAGAGGTAGGAGAGAAATAAAAGTTGGTTAATTGAAAAAATTGCGCAGATGAGCAGGATGGCTTTGAAAGATGCAAAATTTACTTTATGTACATACATACATATATATACAGACAGACACACACATACACACATGTGTACACATTTTTCAAAATAACCTACTGGTAACATTAGAGGATTTATATATAATCTAAGATTAGAGGATTTATATATAATCTTTTCATGTTCCTCTTTGTATGTAGAAATGTTCATTTTTCAATGTCTAAGTCCAGAATGAAAAAAATTAAAATAACAAAGGCTCCATATACATATACTCAAATATTTACATGAGTATTTGTGGAAATGAATGTTGAAAACTGAATATAAATGAATTAATTTAAAAAAATACTTACCATGTTTATTCACCATGTTGTCAATATCAAACTGATGTTCAGACTTACAGTGAGAAAATGTTTCTTCAGCAGAAGTGAATAACCTGAAATGTAAGCAAAGGTTTCAAGGGATACAGGCCAAGGAATAATGACAAGCAGTATTTATATGGAATTTTGTTTCCCAAACTCCAACAAATATTATCTCTTTTAATCCTCTCAAAAACCCTAGGAGTTTATTATTATTCCTATTTCACAGATAAGGAAACTGAGGCAGATGTAAAGTGACCTGCTCAGTCACAGACATGTCTGAGGCTGGATCTGAACTAAGGTTTTCCTGACTCTAGATCCAGCACTGTACTCACTGAGTCACCTGATTGCTCTAAATATTAAATGGGTATCATATTATATTTCAATGAATCTGTTAGTCATTACCAGTCCCTCCCATATTGTGTAAGTATTGTCCCTGTCTTTCCATTAATATACCACAAAGCATCCCTCTCCTGTGCTAAAAAAGTCCTACACATTAGTTCTTTTAACATTTTAATATGTACCAGCGCAACATTCAGGTTCAGCATGTTATTTCTTACTCTAAACATTCTTATTAGTATCTTTTGTCACTTGCAAGGCATCACTGTGCCACTGTTTGATTTAAATCTTTATTCCTTTCTTCTCGTTTGGTTCTTGTTTTGACCTTTGTTCTGACCAGTTCGTTTTATCTGTTGGTACAGTCAGGTGAGTTTGGAAGGACTCACATCTATAACCAATTTGTTTCATTGTTATTAAAATGTAATCAATTTTGTTTTGGGGGCTCACTCTATCCACTGCCTCCTTGAAGAAAGTTTGTTAAATGTGATTTACGGATTCTCATTCTTCTAAAAGCTTAAGGGAACTTGTATTTCTTTATCTCAAACCACATTTTCCTTCCCAGGCTGAAAATATCACAGATTTAGTTGAATTCGCCTTCTTCCCCAATTGTGTGGAAATCAACAAGTAACAAGGTAAATGTTCAATTATTTTGCAGGCTCTTCAATACAATAAAAATTAATGGTGTACTGTGTGCTATGCACTTGAGACACAAAGACCAAAACAAAATAGCCCTGACCTCTAGAAATTTACTTTATGGAGAGGATAATGTCAAGTGCTAAACAGAATTCTCAATTTATTCAGTCTCTGAATGAATTTTAAAAAAGCTTTACTAAAAAACGCCCTTTAACTATGTGCCAGGTATTGGGGACAGAGAACAGAAAAAGTTCCTGATCTCAAAGACCTAACACGACAAACAGGAAAGCCAACATATGTAGTAGAGGAGTTCATCTTCAGAGGGGACAGAAACCCCAAAGGCCCCAAAGGTACGGTGTCTACCAGAAAGGAGAGGCCTGCCACCTTTGAACAGTAAATCTAAGGAACAGAATAGAGAAAAGAAACTAGGTTCCCTCCACTAGGAGAGGAATGGAGGATAGAGGGAATAAGTGCCAACCAGGAGGTTGTGTTCACTGTGAGGAGAAAAAAACAAAATGACCAAGCAACCCATGAAAGGATGGTTCTTACTGTTGCCTTTGAGTATAACATCATACAAACCAACTCTGCTAACTTAATTTGTTAATTAATATAAATTGTTAATTAATTTTTTTTCTAAATTTAGGATGACCTTGACCTTTCCTTCCATCCAGCTGCAACTTTGTTCTGACATCTCTGCTTCAATAATAGTGATGTCAATCGGGATGAAATTCAGTTCCTACTGTAATCAATTCTTGGTTGTTGGACAAAGATCATTCATTTATTTAAAATAAAGACAGTTGAATTAATGTTTACAAACAATCTTAGGAACCATGCCATGCTTAAGTACCTCTCTATCCCCCCTCCTGTCATGCCACTATCATTGGAAAAGGAGTCAGCATCAGAGAAGAACTTTTTGCTGCTTTCTTCTTTCATAGGTTACTGTTGCCAAAATTCTCCAGCTTCCCAGTGATTAACATCTCCACATTTAGCCTGATTCCCAGACAAAAGAAATAATCTATAGCTGGAATAATATCTGAAGTCTTTCCAGTTTGCTGGAACCTGCCAAGACTTGCTTTTCACTTGCTTAGGCTTCAAGAACACAGGGTCACCTCCAAAGCATGAGATACAAAAGTAGGACTTTTGAAAAAGAAGAACTGTAATTTACTTAAAATCAAAATTAGTCCTTAGAATCACCAAGTTTAAGAGCTGGAATTCTAGAGATCATCCAACCCTGAGTTAAGATAAGACACAAATTTAGTTGCACCTTGCCTACCAGCAGCACAACCTGGACAAGAATCCAGGTCTCCTGAGTCATGCTCCAGGATTCTTACCACTCACTACATCATACTACCAGGTCTGGCTTTCATTTGGCACTCATAAATATTTGTCTTTTTACTACCAAAGTTCATTTGTCTTCAAGATGATAACAATTTCTATTTCATAAGGTTGTTTGTTACAAAATGTCTTGGACATGTAAAGCCTTTTCTCTCTCTCTGAAAAAAATGATCAAGAATATTTTCTACTTGGAATTCTTCCCTTCTCCTCAAAGTGCAAACTGTACCTTTAAAGGCTCTGAGCTGGCACAAAATGCTTTTAGAGAAAAAAGTATAAAGCACAATTTATTAATCTGGTACATTGCCACAGGGTTTTAAAGCTTCCAAAATGATCTTGCAGTGTTCCAAAACTACTTGGCATTCTAAACGTACATGAACATCGTGAGGTCCAAAGTTCTTTACTATGTGACTTGCAAAACTGAAGGACACAAAAACTAGGACTTTGCTTAATGTAAACTATATTCAATAGCATTACTGAGAACAACTGATTAAATGTCTCATATGTGCTAGTACATGTGCATCAATTATTTCGTTTGAATTAAATTCTTCACCAATTACGGATCTGTAGAACTCATCAGACCTAAGGAAATACGTCTGTGAATCTGAGCGTGATATAGTAAAAAGCGCACAGGACTGGGAGTCAAAGGACATGTTTGCTACTGGCTCTTCAACATTCTGTGTGACCTTGGGAAATCAGTTAACTTTTATGAGATGCTTGATGAGATAACTTTGAAGGTCACTTTAAGTTCTAAGTCCTATTATCCTGGTGAGTAACAAGACAGCAACATTCACAGAGAGTAGCAGCATAAGGAAAACAAAAAGTACCAGACTGGGAGCTAAGAGACTGAATTTTGAGCAGCCCTGACATTTACTAGTCATGTGAACTTGGACAAGTCACAGAACTGCAGAATCTTATGGATGGAAGGTATTCTTCCCCATAGTATCACTACCACAGCAGGGCAAGGAGGGGATATACATTATCAAAAGAATCATTTTATTTTGCCTACAGATAATAAATACATATATATGAAAGACATACATACATACATACATACATATATATAGAAACACACATATGCATATGTGTGTGTATCCATATCCTTAAAGGGGGCACAGGAGAAAATGGAGCACTGGGCCTGGAGTTGGAAGACCTGAATCCAAATCCTTGAGACACCTACTTAGCTGTGTGACATTAGGCAAATCACTTCAATCTTCATTTGCTTCAGTTTCCTCAAATGTAAAATGGGGATAAAAACAGCACCTGCCGCACAGGGTTGCAGTGAGAATCAAATGAGATATTTATAAAGTTCTTAGCATAGAGCTTCTCATGTGGTAGGCATGAAATATATGCTTATTCCCTTCTCCTTCCCCCTCTCATCTCCCACCCTTAAGTCTTTCAGCTTAACAGCTAGATTTTTCTGGACAATTCCAATTTCTGATGTGACTAGGCTTCTTTTCTCATTCAAATCATAGCTTGGGCCACACCTTTTTTTTTTTTCTCCAGGAGGAATTTTCTCAAAATTTGTTATAATTCCCAGCAAATGAGGGCTCCTCATACCTAGAACAGGACTCCCACTCCAATGTCCACTTGAAAGCCTCCAGAGATGGGGAGGTCCTACCTTCACAGACAGGCCCTCTCACCTTGGACAGCTCTTCACATACCAATCTAAACCCTTCCTCTATGTAACTTCTACCCATTGCTCTTAGCTCTGTTCTCTGAGACCAAGTAAAATAAAAGTTCGATCTCTTTTCTACACATGACAACACTTAAATTTTTGAAAATATGTCTTTTCAAGTCTTCTCTTCTCTTGGTTAAACATAACTAGTTCTTTCAAATGATTCTTCTAGGGTAGTTTCAAGTAACTTCATCTTTCTAACTGTTCTAGTTTCAACACAGTCCATTCTGTCAACATCATTCTTAAAAATGAGGCAACCAGAACTGAACAAAATACTACAAATGTGCTGACTAGGAATTCATGTTATGGAACTACACATTTCCTAATCAATATTTGTACATCTTAATTTCTGAACCCTAGTACAGAACTTTACATTAACCCAATTAAATTTCACCTGATTTGATTCAAACCATTCTAGCCAGCCAAAAATTTTCAAAAATCTCAATTTTATCACTCATCTTCAGATTTGATATATATACTCTTTAGGGGTTCAACCAAGTCACTGGTTAAAAAAAAATTGGCTTAGACCTCTTTGAACCTGTTTCTCCATCTGTGAAATGGAGGATCTGACTACTGAGTTATACGATCTTCAGAAAACTCTTTAGAAGAAAGTGTAACACATAATACAAAGGTGTCCTCTAGCACAAAGAGCATAAATGAGAATACTGAAGCAACAAAAGATGTAACAGTCAACTCTCAATTAAAATACCACTAATTACTATCTCTCAATTTGAACTTCAGAATTCAAATATGATATTTTTATAAACATTAGGGCTAGTCTTAAAGATTATCTATCAAACCTCTCCATTTAAGTGTAGGAAATTGAAGCATCAAAAGACAACTAGAAGGAACCAGAAGGTTCTTCCTTCTGAGGTCATCTGGTTCATCCCCTCATCTACAGTTAAGCAAACAGCCCTGGAGATATGAAGTGACTGGCCCAAAATATTTATATAGAGAGAAAACATTTATTAAGCACAAAGTTACAACTTACAAGTGACAGAGCTAATGCTGGAAGCAAGGTCCTCTCCAAATCTAGAAGTCTTTCCACTACACCATGTTGCCTCTCTTGAGATAAGCTAGATGACTTGAGGTCACACAATTCTGTCTCCTAAGACTGATGCAGATCACAGAAAGATCTCTTAGTAGATACTTATGGTTAGCCTTTAAACAGGAGGGTAATATATTAGAGCTGGAAGGGAACTCAAGTATCTCCCCTCTTCAGTCCAACCTCTACTCAGCTATCCAAATGATTGTCCTATCTGCCATGCAATAAATTGCAATGGCTCCAGGTTAAATATAAAATCCTTTCTCCAAAGCCCTTCATAACCTGGCCCTGCTTCCAGGGCCTGATATCCTTACCCCTGCCTATTGCTAAGGCCAGCTGGTTAGTCTTTCTGCCACAAGTCTGTCTCCACTTGGGTCTATCCTCTCCTCAGCTTTCAATTTCTCCTAAAGTACTCGTCTAACCTTGTAACCTCCCCTCGATAACTATTATATTAGCAAATATAAAATCCTCTGGGGTTCAAAGCCCTTCAGAACCTAGAGTCCCTGATTTTTCCTGTCTTACCCCAAACGCTGGGGGATCCAGTGACTCTACTTTCCTTGATGTTTCTCCCCTGTAACATTGTATCTTTCAGCTTCTGTTGGTTTCCCAGGGCTCTCCCCCTCCTCATCTCTGCCTCTTGGCTTCCTTTCAAGTCTCAGCTTAAGCCCCACTTTCTGCAAGAAGCCCCCTAACTTTCGTTCCTTCTTCCCTTCCTTGGAGTATATAAATGGGTAGACTGTAGTTTACAGGTTGTCTTCCTCATTGGGCTGGGAGCTCCAGGAGGGCAGGAGTTGCCTTTTGCCTTTCTTTGTATCCCCAGCTCTCTAGCACCTCTCACTAAAAATGCTTGATGTTTTAACTTGAACTTGGGGGGGGTCGAGGTGGAAAGGAGCAGAGGTCAAGCACACGTGTAGTCCCATCTACCCCGGGTCACACCCCGGGGCACACCCTAGTCTCTGACGTAGGACTCCAATCTGCCAAGCCTCTTCACATACAGCCGTCTACGGCTGAGGAAACTGAGGCTGGGCCTCGCGCCGGCGCCCTTCCCGGGGGCCAGCCAACGAACCTGTCACAGAACAGACAGGGGGTCTGCGGCCTCTCGCGGCGGGGGTCCGCCTCCTCCTCCTCCGCCTCCTCCTCCTCCCAGGCCGCCTCGTCTCCGCTGTCCGACAAGGGGGGCGGCTCCTCCTCAGCCGCCTCCAGACGGCGCCCGGCGCCTGACACAAGCACAAGACAAGCCGTGAGGCCTCGGACCCAAGGCCGGCCCCGCAGGCCCCCGCGGCTAAGGGGAAGGGGATACCCACCGGTGACGCCCGTGGCCAGGGAGCACATGGCGGCCGCCCGCGAGAAGGGAGGGGAACGACGGACGAGGGGGGGCCGGCGGGGCTGGCGCGTGGGGTCCACGGGGCGAGGGCCTGGGGGCAGCCGGCACGCACTCACGCACGCACACGCACGCACGCGGTCTGCAGAGAGGGGTCTCTAGGGCGAGAGAGAAGGGCCGGAAGGAGGTGGGGGAAGGGAAAGACGGTCGGCGCGTGCGCGAGCTGGCGCTTCCCTCTTCCGTCTCCGCGAGCGAGGAAGGGGTGTCACGTGGTGGGGACTCTTCTTCCTTCCCCCTCCTTTGTTCCCCCCGCCCCCGCGAGTCCCTTGCAAAGAGGGCGTGGCTAGAGCTCTCCTCCCGGGGCGGCCGCTGGTGGTGGTGTCGCCGCCGCATCCCTGGCTTAGAGCAAGGCCAGGGTTCTCATCCCGTTTCCCAAGCTTCCTCTCTGACCTTGGGGAGGTGACTCAGCCTTCCTGGGCGTAAAGGACTCACTGAATGGCCCGTGAGATCCTCTCTGCGGCTTCGCTCCCCCGGTCCCTCCAGCCCTTGGAGGGAGAGAAAGCAAGAAACGCTTCCCTGTTACATTGTGTCCCCTCCACATCCCCCCTCCCCCAGGGCTGCCGCGCTGCCACCAGGCTGAGAGCCCTTTAATGGAGGAGGACCTGCCACGGGCCAGGGCACAGAGGATGTCCTCTTAAATTTAAAAACAGACAAACCAACCATCCTGCCCACATGCCCTGCAGACGCCTCTGCAGAGGCCGCATTCCCCGAGCCTCTACCGGGGGGACAAGCCAGGCTCATTTTAAAGCTGGAATGTCATCCCCCTATCTGCTCTAAAATCAGAGCTATTTGCAGTGATGAAAAAGCATCCTGGTGGTTACTTTTAGTCTGAGCTCTATCTCTTTATTTGCCTGTATGCCCTTAAAAATTTAAGTCACAATTCGTGAGGGGCCAGTTTCCTTATCTATAAAACGAGGGAACTGGATTAAATAAACTAGAAGGTCCCTTTCCGTTTTAAAATACCAGGTCACACTAATATCCCCTTTCTTAGAATATCTATAGCACCACCCCCTAAACTACCCAAATCGCTATACTTGGCTGCTAGGCTATACAGCTTCGCAGTCCTATTAGCACACTGAATTGTCCTTAGTAACCATTTTTCTAAAGTTCTATTAATTTTTACTATTAATTTTCATAACATGGAAATGAGAAGCATCGGTGGCTTCATGGCATGGAAAGCTGCCCTCAGAGTTAGGAAGACCTGGATTTTCACCCCATCTTTGCCCCATACTAGCTGAGAATTAGACCAGTATTAGACTGGTATTAGACAAGTTAATTGACCTTTCAGGTCCTCTTGGTAACTCTAAACTATAAATTGTCAAGTAGGTTCTATTCTGCAATAGTTCAGAGAATTCCCTATAGGGATGAAATCATAGGTCTGGTACAAAAAAAAAAAAAATGGAAAAAGAACCCTGCTTTATAAGCTTGGAGGATGGTGATATTTGGATTCTCTGGGTCCAAGTATAGGAACTGTTTCAACTGAAAGTTACCATGACTTTCACTGTGAAAATATTATCTTTTTTCTGAAGTTAATAAAGACACTAGTCAAGGAGTTACAACTGGCTACTCATTTACTCAGTCCACAATCATCTACTGATCACACTGTCCCAGGTACTGAAACTGAATTTGGTTTCCTGCCACTCCCAAGCCCCAGTTCAATTGGATGGCTTGTTAAACTCCTGGAAAGTAGGAACAATACGTTACATTTCTTCATATCTTTCTGTGCTTCCCATGTACTATCTTGTACATACTAGTCACTTAAATATTAATTGAATTCATTCATTCAACCAATACTTATTAAGTAATTATAATGTACAAAGCCTTGCACGAGGCATTGGAAAGTAATACAAAACTTAGATGAGATCTTGTCCTGACTGCAATAGAAGTTTCGTATCAGTGGAATGTGAGCTGTCCCAAAAGTTAATGTGATCTTAAGCTACATAAATAGCAGTGTATTATCTAGAGTTCCCACTTCTAACATACTAGATGCATGACCACTGGGCAAAGCACTTAATCTCTGTGCCCCCTAAATCTATACAATGAAAAATAGTTACCATACTGGTGGGAGTATTTTCCTTACCAGAAGTTAGATATGTCAAAGAAATAACAGGAATTGATTTGTTTAGTTGTTTCTGATACCATTTGGGTTTTTCTTGGGAGGGCTACTGGAGTGGTTTTGCCATTTCCTTCTCCAGTTCATCTTACAGATGGGAAAACTGAGGCAAACAGGGTTAAGTGACTTGCCCAGTGTCACACTGCCCATAAATGTCTGAGGTTGGGTTTGAACTCAGGTCCTTCTGACTCCAGGCCCTCCATCTATTCACTGTGCCACCCAGCTGCCCTGAAATCACAGATACAGACAAAATAAAAATCTATTTGCAGTGTTACTTAGGCTGTTTTCAGTAGTAGGCACATCTTAGAAGGTATACTGATAAGCTAGAGCATGTAAAAAAAAAAAGTCAAGATTGTGTAGGGGCTTGAAACTATGATATATGAGAATCCATTGGAAAGCTAGATGTGAGTAGCCTGGCACAGAGAACAAGTTGGGGGTATAAGAGGAGGAAAATGATAGCTCTCTCCAAACACTTGAAAAGTTGTTTGTCTTATGAAATGGAAATTGAACATTCAAGGTCTGGAAGGGAGAATTGAAAAAGGTAGGAATTAGATTACAATAAATCATCTGGACTCCCCCCCCCAGCTCCACTTCAAGATTCTTCACCCTGTCCCAGCTCCCTTCTTGCCCTGGATGATCCTTCTGCTCCTGCAATCCCTCCTCCCACTGGTGAGTTCCTCCTGGAACCTCTATTTTGAGGCAATGCTCCAACAAGCAGCTCATCACTCTTCTCCTGGCTCTGCTCCCTCCAGGCTTCATCACCTTGCCCCAATGTGGATACCTTCTCCTCTGCCCATTTCCACTCCCTTTTAGGTGTTGTCTCCTTTCATGGAAGGAGAGTGAGACTGACATCTTTGCAAAGTTCTGCCTGACTTAAATCCAATTTACTGGAAAGTCTAGACATCACCCTCATGTCATTGGTCCTTTCCCATGAAAGGATGAGCAATGTCATCTGTCTTTAGAATATTAGCTACCTGAGGGCTTGTATTCATATTCCCTGTGCTTAGTATAGTTCCTGGCACATAGTAAGGCTTGCTGACTTAAGAATAGACGGCCACCATCGGTGTTCAAGCAGAGGCTGGATGTTACAGTGGGGAATCACAGCTGGTTAGGGGGTTGGGTGTGATCATCTTTTAAGGCCCCTTCCCTTCTAAATTCAGAGAACTGCAGAGATTCCCTAAATATCTTTTGGTTCAACTCTACAGTGATCTGAGTCCAGTCATATAAACAATGAGAGACCTCAACTTCAGTTGTCAGTCATCTGAATGAGATGGCTTACTCACCACTAAAAGGAGTTCCTGTAAATTCCAGTGGATAGTCAACTCAATAAGCATGTATTAAACACTTCCTATGTGCGAGATGCTGTGCACCACCCTATAACAGCAGGAAGACCCCACATTGGGGTCTTCCTGTAATACTAGTACCTACAGCTAAAGAACTGCCTCGTTCAGGAAATATATAACTTGCGTTATAGCTATTTTGATTATTATATTTCAAAATAACTTATTTCCTTTATATTTCTCTGTATTTTATTTAACAAATTTTAAAATATTATTCTGAGATTGGACCTATAGGCTTCACTCGGTCTTCCAAAAGGAATCCAGGACAGAAGAAAAAAGGTTAACAAGAGTTATAGGTAAGGTTTGTTGCTTTTCTGCTTAATTCAAGAACCACATATCATTCGAGAAATTCCCTTTTTATTGTATATTATAAATAATTAGTAAAGGCACAGGATTTATTTAAGCCACCATGTACATAGAATATGCCACAACCTTTGTAATCCAAACCAATTGGATCACTGTAACCATGCTTCCATTCTTGGAGAAAAAAAGTCCCAAAACAAAGCTTTTTTTTTTAAACAGTTTTATAACTTAAGAAGGAGTGCTTTGCACAGGACAAGTAGAACTGACAATGTATTAGGAAAAATGGACCAGAATTAACACGTAATAGAAGTATTGGCGGTTCTAATGGATTGAGGAAAAGACCACAAAGTTTTGACTAGATCACTGACTCTCAAATGCAGAACCCCGAAGGACTGCTGGGTTATTACAAGGCTAAAGGAATTAATATGCAAAGCTATAAATAAACTAACCTCCATAGACCAAATGCTTCACACACATGTAAACTGCTATTAAAAAAACTATATAGATGCTGTTATTAATAAAAATATTAAATCATTTAAAAGAATCTAGGAGTAGATTTTTTTGATTACATATTTTCTCAATAGCTGATAGTGTAACATGTGGTGCAGATCCATAATTTTGACATTTAAATAAGTTAGGTAACACCAGCTACCTCCAAAAAGGGTGCAGTGGATAGCGTGCCAGCATTAGAGTTAGGAGGACTTGAGTTCAAATTTGTCCACAGACATTTGGCACTTGCTTCCTGTGTGACCCTGGGCAAGTCACTTAACCCCAACTACCTCAAAAATAAAGGTTAGGAATTACTAGATAAATTAACTTTTTCAGACAAATAATATAGCTAATAGGTATCTAATGTTTTCAGATTTGCAAAGAGTTTTACATACATTATTTCATTTGATCTTTACAACAACCCTGTTAGGTAGGTGCTATTATTTATTTATAATAATCATTTACAGATGAAGACTCTAGGACTGAGAAATATTGAAGTGATTTGCCCAAGGTAACATAGCTGGTGTCTGGAGCAGGATTTGAACTAAGTTTTCTGGACTTCAAATTCAGTATTCTTATCAACTGTTCCACCAAGGGGCCTCAAATTATTTTTATTATATGTAAACTATATAGCTCTATATACCTATTATCTTGACAATGTCAACCTGGTTATAACATGACAATCAAAGGCAATCAGGAAGAAATGACATTTTTTTTCCTAATGTGATCATGGCTTGTTCAGGTCTTCTGCTTTCCCAAGGTTATGGATGGCCTGGTTGTCCAGCAACTCCCTCTTCTTGTCACTTGGCATTATTAGGTTATTAACCATTGCTCTGACAACAGTTGTAACAGGTACAGAATGATCTTTAGCCCAAGAGGCTGGTAGTGAACTAAAGAATTTTCTGATCAACCATTCACCTGGGCGGGATTCTTTTCTGTCACATAATAGGACTCTAAAATGTACATGGAGAAAAATAAATACCTTATGATAAAATACATAATTAGAAAGAATTTGGATACAAGATTTCATCTGATATTTAAGGAAAAAAATTAAGGAGACAATTAATAATGCCCAGCAAATATTTCCTAACTACTTTAAAAAGATATTTATCCCACTTTCTCCCAAAAGCAAAGGCAGGGATGTCACCAGGACAAGCTAATACCACCTTGCCCAAAA
>CM053772.1:245050794-245094909 GCA_028658325.1 Potorous gilbertii | reverse complement strand
CTTTTCTTGCATCTCTCTCAATTCTCTTCCCAGTTTTTCCTCCACCTGTCTAACTTGATTTTCAAAATCCTTTTTGAGATCTTCCATGGCCTGAGCCCACTGGATATCTATTTCAGTTGTTTGGGATACAGAGGCCTTGACTCCTATGTCTTTACCTGATGGTAAGCATTGTTCTTCCTCATCAGAAAGGAAAAGAGGAAACATCTGATCACCAAGAAAGTAACCTTCTATGGTCATATTTTTTTTTCCCTTTTCTGGGCATTTTCCCAGCCAGTTACTTGACTTCTGAGATTCCTCTCCCCTCCCTAGATCCGCCCAGCTAGTGCTTGGGGTCTGATATTCAAATGCTGCTCCCCAGCCTCAGGGCTTTCAACGGCAGGCAGGGCTGCTATTCAGTGGGATTAAGTTCAGGTTCTCAGGTGGAGGCAGGGCTGCCTCCCACACTCAGTTTCGTCAGGGGGTTTATGGGGAGACTTTCAGTAATGGAGCTCCTGCTGAGCTCCTGCCTGCTCTGGGAGACTCTGGCCACCTGCTGCCTCTGCTGCTGCCTCCTGAGGGGGCATGAGTTATGGAGACACCCTGCTCCCCTCTCGGCCAGCCCAGAAGTCTCTCTCATTGACCTGTAGTGCCTGTGGGTGGAGGGACCTTCGTGGCTGCTGGAGATTCCATCCCTGAAGCCTGCTCGGATCTGCTCCTCTTGGTGCCATGCAGCCAGGGAAGGACTGAGCTCTGCTCCCATCCGGTGCACGGTGGACCCTGGGGGTTGGTTTTTCAGGGCTCTCTGGAACAGAAATCTCCTTCACTCCATTGCTGCGCAGCTTCCACTGCTCCAGAATATTTTGGGAGTTCTTTTTACAGGAAATTCATGGGCTGTGGGTTCAGAGTTAGCATATGTGAATCTTTCTACTCTGCTATCTTGGCTCCTCCCCCTAATTATTGTTTTAATTTCCTCCTCAGTGGAGGTGAGTTCACGTCTTTCATTTTTGATATTAGTAATTTGGTTTTCTTCTTTCTTTTTTTAAATCAAATTGACCAAAGGATTATTAATTTTATTGGTTTTTCACAAAACCAGATCTTACTTTTATTTATTTTTTCAATAGTTTTCTTAATTTCAAGTTTATTAATCTTGTTAGTTTTCAGTATTTCTTATTTGGTATTTGGTTGGGGATTTTCAATTTGTTCTTTTTCAAGCTTTTTCAGCTGCATGCCCAATGTATTGATCTCCACTTTCTCTATTTTATTCATGTAGGCATTCAAAGATATAAAACTTCCCCTAAGAACTACTTTTGCAGTATCCCATAAGATTTGGTAGGTTGTCTCATTATTGTCATTCTCTTGAATGAAGTTGTTGATTGTTTCTATGATTTGTTGTTTAGCTCACTCCTTCTTTAGGATTAGATTATTTAGTTTCCAATTAATTTTTGGTCTATCTTTTCATGGCCTATTATTACATATAATTTTTATTGCATTATGATTTGAGAGGATGCATTGACTATCTCTGCCTTTCTGCACTGGATTGTGAGGTTTTCACGCCCTAGTACATGGTCAATTTTTGTATATGTGTCATGTAACACTCTGAAAAAGGTATATTCTTTTCTATCCCCATTCAGTTTTCTCCAGAGATCTATCATATCTACCTTATTGAGAGTTTTATTCACCTCCTTAACTTCTTTCTTGTTTATTTTAAGCTTAGATTTATCAAGTTCAGAGAGGGGGAGGTTGAGGTCCCCCACTAGTGTAATTTTGCTGTCTATTCCTTCCTGTAACTCTCTTAACTTATCATCTAAGAATTTGAATGCTAACTTGGAGAATATATGCTTAGTAATGATATTGCTTCATTGTCTATGGTGCCTTTTAGCAGGGTATCATTTCCTTCCTTATCTCTTTTGATTAGATCTATTTCTGCTTTTGTGTTTTCTGAGATTAGGATTGCTACTCCTCCTTTTCTTATATTAGCTGATGCACAATATATTCTGCTCCAACATTTTGCCTTTACCTGTGTGTATCCCCCCATTTCACACGTGTTTCTTGTAAACAGCATGTTGTTGGATTATTGCTTTTAATCCATCTGCTATTGTCTCCATTTTATGGGAGAGTTCAACCCATTCACATTCACAGTTAAGATTGCAATCTGTGTCTTTCCCTCCATCCTCTTTCCCACCATTTGTGCTTTTAGTTCTCCCTTCTCCTTTCCCCTTCACAAGAGTTTTAATTTTTGACCACCACCTCCTGCAGTCTTCCCTTCTTTCTTTCAGCCCCCCCTGCCTTTTATCCCCCTTTACTCTTACTACTTCTTCCCTCCCTTTTAGCCTCCCCTCCCCTTTCTTTCCCCCTTCCCCTCCTACTGCCTATAGACCTAGTTAGATTTATATACTTAATTGTTTGCTGTCCCCTCCTTGAACCAAACCAGATGAGAGTACCTCTCAAACAATGTTCGTCTCCTCCCCTCTTTCCCGCTACTATAATTTTGTACTTCTACCTGTGATGTCATTTACCATTTTCTGCTTCCTCCTTGTCACATGTCCTGTTACAGTCCCTTCACATGCTTGAGTCACATTTTTATCATCATATCATTTACTTTTTACCTGTTCCCTCTATCTATGTATATCTCTTTTATATTTCCATAATAGATATACAATGCTCAAGTTTAACAAATATCACCTTACCTTATAGGGAGGTAAATAGTTTGCCCAGATTGAGTAACAAGTTTTTTCTTTTCCTCTATTTACCTTTTTATACTTCTCTTGAGACCTGCATTTGAAGATCAAATTTTCTATTGAGTTCTGGCCTTTTTATCAGGAAGTTCTGGAAATTCCTTATTTCATTGAATGTCCATCTCCTTGCCTGAAAGGTTATGCTGAACTTTGCTGGGTAATTGATCCTTGGTTATAGTCTCAGCTCCTTTGCCTTATGGAATGTCATATTCCAATTCCTCTATCTTTTCATGTGGAAGCTGCGAGGTCCTGTGTCATCCTGACTGTAGCTCCTCTATATTTGAATGGTTTCTTTCTGGCAGTAGTAGTATTTTCTTCTTCATTTGATAGTTCTGGAATTTGGCAGTGATATTCCTTGGTGTTTTTAGTTTCGGATCCTTTTAGGAGGTGAATGCTGGATTCTTTTGATGACTATTTTGTCCTCTGGATCTAGCACTTCTGGGCAGTTTTCTTTGATGAATTCTTGGGAGATATTTTCCCGGCTCTTTTCTTCATCATGGCTTTCTGGTAGGCCAATAATTCTTAAATTTTCTCTCCTATATCCATTTTCCAGGTCGATTGTTTTTCCAATTAGGTATTTTACATTTTCTCCTATCGTTTCGTTCTTTAGATTTTGTTTGACTGATTCTTAATGTCTCACAGAGTCATTAGCTTCCACTTGTTCAATTCTAATTTTTATCAAGTTATTTTCTTCAGTTAACGTTTGCATCTCCTTTTTCATCTGTTGAATTATTCCTTTTAGGGAATTATTTTCTCCAGTTAGTTTTTGTATTTCCTTTCCCATTTGTTCAGTTTTCCTTTTTTAGAGAGCTGTTCTCTTCAGTGAATTCTTTTTTCCTACTTTTAAAGTCATTAGTCAATTTTTTCTTCTATTTCCTTCTTCAGTTCTTCCAACAGTGCTCTTTGTGCATGAGACCAATTAATAGTCCCTTCTGAAGTTTCAGATTGGAGTATAGTCTCAATACTGACCTTTTTGGTATTCGTATTTTGGTCCTTGTCCTCATACAAAGATTCTATGGTCTTTTCCTTCTTGCTTTGCTTCTTCTTACTCATGATGAGGACACTGTATATTGTGGCTTCTGATTCTTTCAGCTAGAAACTAAAGAACCTGGTGCTAAGCTGACTGGTGTGAGAAAGCCCAGGCCAGGTGACTTTTTTTGTGTGTGTTTCCCCAGATTAGCCCTGGATCTAGCTTGTTAAGTGTGGAGGAGGGGTGGTCATGGGAGATCTCCTTAGGTGAGCTAAAGCAAAGGCAATCTCAGCAGTTGGTGATCCTGGCTGCCCTATTGTCTTCCCATTTCCCCTGGAATGCTTGTGCATGCCTGGGCTCCAGGTTTTGGTGGTTGTGAGGCTCTACCCCTCTGGAGCTCCAGATTTCCTCTTTGCTGACGAGGGGCTGTCTGGGACAACTCCAGTCCTCTACTACAGTAAGAGGAATACTCCTTGGTGATTTTCCTAGCTTCACAGGCTATGAGTCTATTTACCCCTTCTGCTGGTCCTATTTCTGGGGAAATATTTTATAGTTCTTTCAAGGTCAACATTGGGAAGGGGATAGAGCATTTATCGATCACTCTGCCATTTAGGCTTCTGGAAATTCAAGTAGGTGACTTACAGATATTTAATGTGCAGACTGATAGTCTCAGGAGCAGCTGCTCTTGATAAATGGGGCTCTGTGGCTCTCACTTGCTTGGCTCCTCTAGTCTCCATGTGCTCCTCCACCCCCACAAAACAGATCCTTCCTATTGACCTTCCAGTCTGTCCTGGTCTGTTAATCTGCTATAGTCTGTCTCCTATCGAATTCTTCACCTCCAAAATTTGGTCAGATTTTCCTTTTAGAGATATCTGAAGGAGTTTGTCTAAGAGCTTAGGTATGTAGTTACTCTCATTCCTCCATCTTGACTCTGTGCCCCCGCTCCCCATCTAGGCATATCTTGTCCTTTTATTGATTAAGAAATCAGAGACCAGAGGTTCATGGATAAGTGGGCAAGTGGCAGAACCCAAACCTAAACCCAGGTTTTCTGAATCCATATTATTTATCATATCATAAAATGTTTTTTTTAATGAAATTGTCTTTTGATATTTTTTTCTCTTAACAATGAATATTTGCCATGTAAGATAAACTGGAAAAAAATCTGGACTGTGATAGATAAGACCTGAATCAAATTCTAACTCTGCCACTGACTTTCCTTTTTGTGCAAGTCATGTCTTACTTGGCCTCAGTTTCCCACTCTGTAAAACAAAGAAATTCTACTAGATGATCTTCAAATTTTCTTTCAGCTCTTTATTCTGTGATGTGTTATACTTACCTGAATAATCTTTAGTGACTTCCTAATACTCTAAGAGGAAAGTGAAGCAGCTTACTAGATAAAGCTCCAGGCCTGGAGTCAGGAAGACTGATCTTCCTGAGGTCAAATCTGGCCTTAGACACTTCCTACCTGTGTGACCCTGTGCAAGTCACTTAACCCTGTTTGCCTCAGTTTCCTCATCTGTAAAATGAGCTGGAGAAGGAAATGGCAGACCACTCCAGTATCTTTGACAAGAAAACCTCAAATGGTGTCATAGAGAGTTGGACACAACTGAAATGACTGAACCACAAAATTCCACCAGGATAAAGTACAAGTTTTTATTTGTTTTTTAAAAGCCCTTCATATTCTGGTTCTCACCTTTCTCTCACACTCATTTCATATCATGCCCCTTCACAGACTGTGGTTCAGCCACTCTGCCTCATTTGTTCTTTTCTTTTCATCACCTTGCATCTCTTTGCTTTTGCAGCAGAAGCAATATTATACAGGGAATTGGTATGATCAGAGAATTCTTCTTTAGTAAAACCTATTTGGAATCTGTGTGGAGGAGGAATTAGAGAAGGAAGAAACTGGAGGCAGGGAGACCAGTTGATAGGCTATTGCACGATGGTCCTTGCTGGGGGCCTGGTCTAGGGTAGAGGGCTACATAAAGTTAAAATGATTAGCTGTAATATCAAGATTTCCAAGGGAGAAAAATAAAGTTAGAGCAGAAGTAACAGACTAAGAAAGCAAAGAGAGAAGGAGCGACTGAATATTATAATGGGAACAAAAATAAATTTAGGAGGAGGCTCAAGAAGAAATAGAATTGTAGGAAGTTATTGTCAAAGAAATTTCCAAGTTCTGAATTGTAGATGTGGAATCCTTTTGCTTGCTGGTAATAAGCTCCAGGGTCTGATCATCACTGTACGTCGCTGAGATGGAGTGCAGGTGAAGGTCACAAAGATGGAGGATGTCCTATAACTGAGAAATCAAGTTGTTTGAGGAGACATCAGCATACACATAGTAGGCATTTAAATGTGGGTTAGATTGAATTGTATGGAAAAATGTCCTGTTTGATGAAACTTGTGGAACTAAACATGCTGGAACAGAAAAAAAATGTTTGAATGAGATTTCTCTTTTAGAGTTATCTTCAGGAAATATAAGTAATTAAAATCAGTGCTATGAAGGAAAGCAGAAAAAAATCAAATACACAAATCATTCCCTGATCCTTTATTCATATTTCCCTTGTCAAATGTATTTTTTAATCAAAATGGTTAACAATTAGCAAAACTAGCTTACTGTTTATACTTGCCCATTAGTTTGCTTCAAATCAAATTTGATAAAGTATACTTTCTTTTTCTTAGGATCCTTAAACAATTAAGTTTTAATTAAAAGGATGTGTTAATCAAAGAAGGGTTCCGATGGATTGACACTGGGAGGCAATGAGCTCCATTTTGACCTCTCCTTTATGATACAATTCACGTCTCTTACGGTATGGTAACAATAAATGAGTGGTGGCGTGTATACTAAAACTTGTTAAGGTAAGTTGAAGGTGGGTGATTGTGATGTTAAAGCTTAACGGAATTAGAATTGTTAGTGGAACCATTAGCTGTTGATTGATGTCTTGCATTTGTATTATGTTGGGGGGGATACTGGGATGTGAGATTGATATGGAAGCATTATTATATGGAATGAAAACCTATGAATGTGGAGCTCTTTTCAGGTCAGACACAACCAGAATTGGAGCATCCAGTTTCATCATGATTGTCAAGTGTCCATCCTTAAGGAGCCTATCCTTGCCCAGATTTGTTCATTTCCCAAGACAACTACCACACTGAGTTAAAAGCATATTATTGTCAACTGATAGGAAAGCATGCAGTAGAAAATGCAACTGTAAATTAGCATTTGTTTTGGCTTGTCAAACTTTAAAGTGCCACATAGATGCTAGGGTTATCTTTGCTATTATCCTTTCCATCAAATTGAGTTGACTCCTACTGTCAGAATTACTAGTTACAACTCTTTATTTGGCAGTTTCATACTCCTTTTCAGTTTAAACAACTCAAGTTTAGATTCACAAAAGTCTAGGAGAATATCCCTTAACTGACCTTTCTTAGGTATATTTCACTCTGACCATTAATCCATCATATCTAAGTTTTAAGTTGTAGTCCTGAAGTCCTAATGCCCTTCTTAGACTTTGTAATTATTACCCAGTCATTCAGTTCCCAAATCTTCCTCTCTCCTGTGAAGCCCATCTTGATGATGATTAGCAATAGTAAAGAAATCACCACCTCCACATCAGCCAGAGCTGCGAGGATGAGGCGAGCATGGCTGGATCCTGGAGCCGAGAGGAGCAGGTGTGGGGCGGGATCAGGGCCAGGCCGGGCATGGAGTGTGGGGCCAGGGTGTGTGGCGGGGGTGGCGGTGGCCCAGAGCAACCTTCTGTAGCCAGAGCTTGGAGGAGAATGTCCTGGGTGCCCCTTCTAACTGGGCTTGGACCACAATGGTTCCCTGTCCAGCTGTCCTAACAGGTACTTTGTACAGGGTGGAGGCTGAGGGGGAAAGTACAGCACAGTCTTTCCCATTTGTGTTTTAGAAAACAAAAATTAAAAAGCAAATTCTGCTTTGAAGACATTGTATCCCCAGAGCATTGGGCACTGCAGCTTTGGATCTGGGGTCCTTCCTTACATAAGTGTGACTCTCTCTCTGCCATGAACGGCCTATCCATCAGCCAACTCTGTTGCCTCTTCTGCTGCACCCCCCTATCCTGGTCAAATCGCAGCCAAATTGACTTTTCTGCCTCCAAAGCCTACCTACTCCCAGGTGGCCAAGCCTGAACTGGGTTCCAGTGGAGGGGGCTCCACCCCGGGGTGGGGTTGGGGGGCCCTTGGCCACTGGAAATTGCACCTGATGGAGCAAACCGATTTCCAGTATGCACAATGTGATCTAGACACCACTGAAGTCTTCTTTACCAAGAGCAGTCGGGGGAACCACATTTCCTGTATGTATGTCTGCTGTGTGTCAGGGGCCAGGTTCACAGTTCTATTCTCCCATGGCAATGCAGTGGACCTGGGCCAGATGAGCAGCTTCTACATTGGCCTGGGCACCCGCATCAACTGTAACATCTTCTCTTATGACTACTCAGGCTACGGGGTGAGTTCAGGAAAACCCTCGGAGAAGAACCTCTATGCTGACATAGATGCTGTCAGGCCCTCTGAACCAGGTATGGCATCAGCCCAGAGAACATCATCTTGTATGAACAGAGCATCGGGACGGTGCCCACTGTGGACCTGGCTTCATGCTACAAGTGTGTTGCTGTGGTGCTGCATTCCCCCCTCACCTCAGGCATGAGGGTCGCCTTCCCTGATACCAAGAAGACCTATTGCTTTGACGCCTTCCCCAACATTGAGAATGTCTCCAAGATCACATCACCTATGCTGATAATCCATGGCACTGAAGATGAGGTGATTGACTTCTCATACAGACTGGCATTGTATGAGCGCTGCCCTAAAGCTGTGGAGCCACTTTGGGTGGAGGGTGCCAGGCACAACAACATCGAGCTCTATAGTCACTACTTGGAGCACCTTTGAAAGTGCATCTCACTGGAGCTGATCAACCAGTGCAAGTGAGGCCCCCAGAGAGCCCCTTGGTGCAAGATGGGCACCACCAGGCACATAGGCCCGGGGAACCCACGGGGAGCTTGAAACCACTGCTGATGAGTTACAACTCCACAGGGTCAGCCCTCTAGAGGATTCCCCACCCCTGGGCTTGCCTCTCTCTGGGTCCAGCACCCATGGCCTCTTCTGACATCCACTCCCCTTCCAGGAGAGGGGAGGGACAGAATGACCCCTATCTTTCTCCCCACAAAGTACGCAGTGATGACCTCAAACTTCAGCTAACACTGGGGCTACCCCTGCCACCTGGGGGAGGCTGGGCAATTCAAACCCTCTCCTCTCCTGTTTCCCTTCCCTCTACCAGGACAATAACAATAAGCCATCTGGCAAGTGTGGTAGGGGAGGATGTAAGTGGACCTCATTCTTCCCCACCTCGATTCCCCCAAAATCCCCAAATCCTGGGAAGTCAGTGACTGCATGAGAAACACCTGCCCTCCCTCCCCCCACAGCTCTCTCTGCCAATCAGGGAGGGATAATCCTACCACACTCCAAGCCCAACATGATTCCTTCCCAGCAGGGCCCTTCATGATTTCAGACACCCAGACTCCCTTTCCCCACTCTCCCCAACATGTACAGATATACAGATAGATAGAAATATATCTGCATTCATTTTGGAAGCAAAAACAAAGAAACTAAGATTGGAAATTTTTAAAAAATCACCACATATGCCCCTACATCTTAATAAAATCTTCAGTTTCTTGTACAGGACTTTGTAATCCTTAGCAATGCTTTCTCGATACTTTCTGGCAGTACCATTTTTCACCATGTGAATGACTGTATCTAAGTAGTTTTGCTCTTGTTTTAGAAGTGTTGGGAAGTTAACTGCTATTTCCTTTTCATGTTTTACTTGATTCTTGTATTTGAAAGTCAAAATTTCTATTCAGCTGTGATATTTACAATAAAAATGCTTGAAAGTCCTCTTTCATTGAAATTCCAATTTTTCCCTGAAGTGTTATACTCAGTTTTGCTGTGTAGGTGATTCTTTGTTTTAATCCTAGCTCTACTAGCCTCCAGTGTATCATATTTCAAGTTCTTTGATCCCTTAATGTAGAAGCTGCTAGATCTTGTGTTATCTAGATTGTATTTTCACAATACCCGAATCGTTTCTTTCTGGCTGCTTGCAATATTTTCTCCTTGAGCTGGGAAATCTGGAATTTGGCTATAATATTCTTATCACTTTTCATTTTGTTATTTCTTTCAAGAGGTCACCAGTGGATTCTTTCAATATCTATTTGACCCTCTAGTTCTAGAATATCAAGGCAATTGTCCTTGATAATTTTTAAAAGATAATGTCTAGGCTCTCTTTTAGATCATGGCTTTCAAGTAGTCCCATAATTTTTAAATTATCTCTCCTGGATCTATTTTCCAGCTCAGTTGCTTTTCCAGTGAGATATTTCACATTATCTTCTATTTTTTTTAACTTTTAGTTTTGTTTTTAAACTGCTTGGTTTATGTCGTAGTCATTAGCTTCCCTGAACTCACTTCTCTCTTTTAAAGAACTATTTTGTTCAGTGAGCTTTTGAACCTTCTCCTCCATTTGGCTAATTCTGATTTTTAAAGTCTTCTTCACCCCATTGGCTTTTTGGACCTCTTTTTTCAATTGAGTTAGCCTCTTTTAAAAGGTGTTGTTTTCCTCAGCATTTTTTTGGTTTTTCTTTAGCAAGCTGCGAATTCACTTTTCAAGCTCTTCTATTGCCTGAGCCTAGTTTAAGTTCCATTTGGAGGCTCTGGGGGCAGGTGCCTTGACTTCCTGTGACATTATGCCTTGTTCTTTCTCATCTGAAAGGATGAGAGGAGACACCACGTTCACCAAGAAAGTAATCTTCTCTGGTCTTATTTTTTTTTCCCCTTTTTTGGGCATTTTCCTAGCCAGTTACTTGATTTCTGAATACTTGATCAAGAGGGTGGTCCTATTACCCCTTCTCTCCCCAGTGTCATGTTCAAGGCTGAGATTGGACTCAGCTGCTCAATTCTCTGGGGCTTTGGGTGGGGGCAGGGCTGTCACTGAGAGCTGAGGTTTTGATCAGCTGCTCCTTACTGCCTGAGGTTTAAAGCTGAGCTGTCTGGACAATGGACCCAGGTTGCTTCCTGGCCACCTTAGCTGCCTCCAGTCTGCTGCTGGTGCTACTGCTGTCAGAAACCACAGTCCCCTCTCACCCTGCTGGGAAAGCCCTCCCACACTGACCTTTGGAGCTTTCTTTGCTGATTGTGGGTTGAGGTATCTGGGACCTTCCTTGCTGGGAACTCTGCCCCAGAGGTCTCTTCAGGTCCTGTTCCTCCCAGTGCCATGTGGCCAGGGCTAGGCTCTGCTTGGCTCAGCTTCCTGTGAGATAGACCTTGCCTGTCATCCTTCCAGGTTACCTTTGGCTGGAAACTTCTTTTATTCTGTTGTTCTGTGGCTTCTGCTGCTCTAGAATTTGTTGAGAGTTATTTTTTACAGGTTTGGACTGTGGGGGAAGCACTACAGTATATGTGTCTTTCTACTCTGCCCTCTTGGTTCAGCCCCCTTCCACTCTATTTTTGAAGAAACTATTTTCTTCAGCGAGCTTTTGGACCTCCTTTGCATTTGACCAATCTTGCTTTTTAAGGTATTTTTGTCCTCATTAGCTTTTTGAACCTCTTTTGCCACGTGGGTTAGTTCAGTGTTTTGGAGTTCTCCTTTACCAAGCTATTGATTCATTTTTTCATGATTTTCTTGCGTCACTCTCATTTCTTTTCCCAATTTTTCCTCTACTTCTCTTACTTGATTTTCAAAATCATTTTGGAGTTCTTCCATTACATGAGACCAATTCATATTTTTCTTGAAGCCTTTGGTTGGAGGAGCTTTGACTTTGTTATCTTCTTCTGGTTGCATGTTTTGATCTTCTTTGTCACCAAAGTAAGTTCTATAGTCTGAGCTTTTATTATGCTGTTTGCTCATGTTCCCAGTCAAATATTTGATTTTCTAGCTCTTTGTCAAGGTAGGACTCTGATTCCAGCGGGGGGTGGGGTTGGGAGTGGGGCTAAGGAGGGGTAGTACTGTCCCAGGCTTCAGGGGTTTTGTATCAGCAGCTTGATTTACCACTGTCTGTGGGCCCAGACCTTTGAAAGCAGCCCCTGTTGCCACCACCGCCATTGCTGTTACTACTGCCCTTGGCACTACTTCCTCTTCCTTGGCACCTAGGGCCAGACCCCAGCCAGACCAGGTCCCACAGAGTTTTCTCACTGACCTTCTAAGCTGTCTTTGGCATTTGTTGGTTAAGAAGTCTGGAAACTGCCACAGCTGCCAGTGGCTCATACCCTTGAGGCCTGCTCCAACCCTGTTTGTGCTGGTGTGGCCCTCATTGGACTGTGCTCCACTCTGCTCCCAACTAGATGTGATAGATGCTTCCTGTTGACCATCCAGGATGTCTTGAGCTGGAGATTTGTTTCACTCCAACATTTTATGGATTCTGTAGCTCTAGAATTTGTTTAGAGTTATTTTTACAAGTATTTGGAGGGATTTGTTGGGGAGAGCTCAAACAAATCCCTGCTTTTCCTCCACCATCTTGGCTCTGCCCTTCTCTACACCCAAATCAGCAGTTTTTAAAAAGAATCTGTGAATAGCTTTCTTGTGATATGTGAACTCAGATGGGGAGAAATAAATTACATTTATGGTTTATGTAAAAATTATGTCTCCATCTGTATTGACCTTTGGTTTTCTCTGTCGTCCTGTATATTTTTTTATGCATTTAAAATCATTCTTGGAATGATTTTAGAAAAGGTCCATGGACTTCCTCAGACTGCCAAAGGGGTTGATGACACAAAAATGGTGAGGTACCTTCACCATAAATACTATGGGTTAAAATTGCTTTGAAATTACAGGAGTGAGAAGTGAATCTAAGGGGAGTTGGATGGTGGGGCATTGTAGAAGGTAAAAAGCTTGTACTTATAAGACCTTGAGTAGCCACGGCTTATGGGGTCAAGTTATGTTAATGATCCCAGTGATGATGTAGGACAAGAAGCCTGCCTACTAAATCAAAGATTCTTTAGTTTTGATCCATATCCATTGCTCTGTGATCCTTCTCCCCTATGGGGAGTGGTGGAAGAGGTGAATATGCCTTTGAAAGGCTGTGACTTTTTCAATTTTTGCTGTCTTCCATTCTTTTGTATATCTTTATATTGAAAGCAATTAATCTTTCAATGATGTCAAAATTGTGTCTCCTCCCACACAGATCTCTTCTGTATTTACTTACTCTGGGGCATCCCCTCTTTCTGCCTTCATCTTCTTCTTCTTGAATGCCGTTTCAACTACCTTGACTACCACATCCATGACGCCATCTATCCATCTCATCCTCTGCTGTCCCCTTTTCCTTTTGCCTTCAATTTTTGCCAAAATCAAGACCTTTTCCGATGAGTTTAGATACTATGTGTCCAAAGTATATAAACTTCAACTTCAGTTTTTGACCTTCCAGTGAAAGTAAGAGATGGCAAGATAAGAAAATGTCCATCCAGACATGGAGTACAGACAGTCCAAAGAGATAGAAAGAGGAGATAATATGTGATGTGTAAGGCCTATCAAGTAAATTGTAGAGTATACAGATGGAGGATATAGTGGGAGAAGGCTGGCAATATAACACAAGACCAGATTTTGAAGAGCATTAAATGCCAGGGGACAGTATATCTACTTTCGGTAGACAACATGGAATGATTGGTGTTTAATAAGCAGGGATACAGATTTGGTTTGATTTGGGAAAATCCCTCTGGCAGCAGCATGTGTAGAGCATTATTTGTGGTTGGGAGACCAATTAAAAAGCTCTTGGAATAATTTAGTTTTGAGGTGATGAGATCCTGGTCTAAAGTGGTGGCCATAGCAGTGGAGTGAAAGAGATGATGTCAAGAGGTACCACCAAGTTAGAAATGACAAGATTTGAGAACTGGTTGGATATTTGGAACAAAGGAGATTGAGGAGTTGAGGAGGATGCTAACTTTGTAAATCTGGGCAACTGGGAAGATGATTTTGCCAAATTATAACAGTGAAACAATATACCAGTATTTCTGAGATTCAGCTACAACAGTCCTTAGGAGAAAAATAATATCATTGCCAAATATATTAACAAAATAGAGAATATCAGTAAATTATACATTTAAAAAATAGAAAACAAACAAAAAACTTGAAATAAGCACAAAAAAAGATATAATTAAATATTACAGGAAACAAAAAAACTATAGAAATGATAAGTAAAAATAAAATCTTGTTATTCGAAAAGATTAATAAAATGGATAAATCTCTTACTTGGAAAATACTAGGGAATCTAGTACTCCTTGAAGTATTCCTTAAACAAAGAACAACTTTAAAAATTGGAGTAAACTTCAGTGCTCATGGGTGGGCGTTGTTAATATAATAAAAATGGCAATACTATTAGAGTTAATTTAAACTTTTAGTGCTATACCAATAAAATTGTGAAAAGCATAATTTATTTTTAAATAGTATTTTATTTTTCTTATTGCATGTAAAGATGATTTTTAAAATTTTGAGTTCCTAATTTTTCGCCTCTTTTTCCCTTCCCCCTCTCTAAAAAGGTAAGAACTTTAAAAGGTTGTTCACATACAATCATATAAAGAATATTTCTGTATTAGGCATGTTATGAAAGAGGAAACAGACCAAAAGGAAAAAACAACACACTCACAAAAAGATAAAGTGAAAATAGTGTGTATGTTTCAATTTACATCCAGACTCCATCAGTTCTTTCTCTGAATATGGATAGCATTTTCCATCATGAGCCCTTTGGAATTGTCTTGGATCATTGTATTTCTGAAAAGAGCTAAGTTATTCATAGTTAATCACTGCAATACATTGCTGTTACTGTGTACAGTGTTCTCCTGGTTTTGCTCACTTGACTTTGCGTTATTTCATGTAAGTCCAGATTTTTCTGAAATTCACTTACTTGTAATTTTTCTTAAAGTATATTGGTGTTCCATCATAATTATATACCACAACTTGTTCAGCCATTCCCCAGTTGATGGACATCCCCTCAATTTCCAATTCTTTGTTATCACAAAAAAAGAGATGCTATAAAAATAAATACATGTAGTTTCTTTCCCTTTTTTATGATCTCTTTGGGATGCAGACCTAATTGCTGGAACAAACGGTATGCACAGTTTTTACCTTCTGGGCATAGTTCCAAATTGCTCTCCAGAATGGTAGAATAAGTTCACAGCTCCACCAACAATGCACTTGTGTCCCAATTTTCCCACATCTCCAACATTTATTATTTTTCTTTTCTGTCATATTAGCCAATCTGATATCTGTGAAGTGGTACCTCAGAGCTGCTTTTATTTGCATTTCTCTGATCAATAATAATTTAGGACATATATATATATATATGTACATATTTGATTTTTTTATCTGAAAACTGCCTGTTAATATTCTTTGACCATAAGGGAAATGATTTGTATTCTTATAAATTTGACTTAGTTCTCTATACATTTGGGAAATGAGACCTTTGCCACAGACACTTGCTATAAGAATTGTTTCTCCACTGTGTTTAACTTCTAATCTTGGTTGCATTGTTTTTGTGAAAAAACTTTTAAATTAAATATAATCAAAAGTATTGGTTTGACATTTTTTAATGCTCTCTCCTTCCCTCCTTTCCTCTCTCTCCCTCCCTCCCTCCATCTCTCTCTCTCTCTCTCTCTCTCTCTCTCTCTCTCTCTCTCTCTCTTCTAAATTCTTCCCTTCTCCATAGATCTGACAGACAGACTATTCCTTCCCCTCCTCATTTGATTATGGTATCACCCTTTGTGTCTAAATCATCTACCCATTTTAACCTTACCTTGTCATAAAGTATAAACTGTTGTTCAATACCTAATTTCTGCCATACTGTTTTCTAGTTTTCCCAGAGGATTTTGTCAAAGAGTGAATTCCTATCCTGAAAGTTGGGTTCTTTTGGTTATCAAACACTAGGGCTACTGTGGTCATTTACTACTGTGTCTTGTGTACCTAATCTGTTCTACTGATCCACTGCTGAACTACTTAGCCAGTAATAGACAGTTTTGGACCTATTTTATTTGTGTGAAAAGTGTTTTGTAACATGCAATCCTTGGGTATGTCTTGGCAGGTAGACTCCCAAGTATTTTATACTGTCTACAGTTATTTTAAATGAGTTTTCTCTTTCTATCTCTTGCTACTGAGTTTTGTTGGTAATGTATAGAAATACTGATGATATATAAGGGTTTATTTTTTATCTTGCAACTTTGCTAAACTTGATAATTATTTCAAGTAGTTCTTTAGTTTATTCTCTAAGAATCTCCAAGTACACCATCATGTCATTTGTAAAGGAGTGATAATTTTGTTTCCTCTTATCTATTCTAATGTTTTCAATTTCTTTTTCTTTTTTTATTGGAAAATTCTATTTTAGAGAATATGATAAAGCAATAAAATTCATTTGGAAAAATGAAGAGTTATAATTTCTAAGGAAATAATGAAAAGAGATGGATGAAGGGGGATTAGAACTTTCAGGCTATGTTATGAAACTGTCTGGCACTGATTAAAGAATAAGGGGTTGTAGCAATAATGTAGTAGACTAGAAAAAAGCAAAAACCAAAACCTATGAAACTCAATAAGCTAGTTTTCAGTAGGAAAACATAAATTACTTAAGAACTCTTGAGGAAACTGGAAAGTACTCTGGCAGAAAGTAAGCTTAGGTTCTCTCTCACTTTGACCTCCTCTGGTCAGTGGAGTGCTGTTAGCACAGGCTGTGGTGTAAAGATGGCTAAGTTTAAGGACCATACCACCCACAACCAATCATGAAAATGGCACAGAAATGGCATCAAGAAACCTAGGTCACAGAGATATGAGTCTCCGAAAGGGGTTGACTCCAAGTTTCTGAGAAACATGCGTTTTACCAAGAAACAGAAGAAGGGCCTGAAGATGATTCAGGCCAACATCACCAAAGTCATCAAGGCCTGAGCAGAGGCCATCCAGGCCCTGAGCATCAAGGCCTCCAAGGCCAGGCTTCTCAGGCCCAAGATCCCCAAAGTCAGTGCACAGCATACTGGCCACAAGATGGCCACCAAGCATCCAGGCCTGAGAGTCAGCATCAAAGGTCTAGACCCCAGGATCACAAAGCCTGACTCTAAGGTTGCCAGAACCACTGACCCCAAGGTCACCAAGTCTGCTGCCAGCATTAGTAAATCTGATCTCAAGGCCACCAAATCTGTTGCTAAGGTCACCACATCTTACTCCAAGGTCACTAAGTGTAATCCCAAGACAGCCAAGTCTGATTCTAAGGCCACAAACCCCAGTAATTTCAAGGCTGCTAAGCCTACTGACCCTAAGCCTGCCAAGTACAAACCCAAAGACACTGGGACTAAAGCTGCTGGTTCCAAGCCTTCAAAATAGATGCTTCAGGACAGAAGGACTTTTTAAAATCCTAAAGCAACATTTTTTCCCAGCCAGGGTATGATTATTCACTGTTTTGTATAAGTAAAGGAAATGGTGAGTCATAAGGAAGAAAAGGAAACTAAGCTTAGGTTAACATTTTAAACCATATTCCACATTATATCCTAAATAGGTGTGTGTCCTAAGAATTAAAGATCATACTGACAAAAAAATAGAGAAATCATGTCATTTACCTCTCACAACTATGGGTAGGAGATGTATTCTTAACCAAACAAAGAATATAGGTATGTAAGAATATTCCAAATGACTAAAAATAAGGGAAATGTACATCAAAATGATGCTGATATTTCATCTCACACCCAGAAAATTCTCAAAGATTAAAAAAAAGACAACAATGGTTAATGTTGGAGGGGTGATAGAAAGATAGGTACATTGGTACATTGTTGGAGTTGTGAATCATGCAACCACTTTGGAAAGGGTCATGCAAATAAAATGACTAAGATGTCTACACCTTTTGAGTCAGAGATTGCATTATTAGGCTCACATGCTAAGAAGTCCCCACAGACATCAAAATATTTGTAGCAACAGTGTTTGTGGCAGCAAAGAATTGAAAGCAGAATAAATATCCATAGACTGAGGGATGCCTAAACACAGTGTGGTGAGTGAATGTAATGAAATGTTGCTGTGCTGTAAGAAATTGTGTCTATGATAAATACAGCAAAACATGGAAAGGTATACACAGAGTATATTTACTCAGAGTAAAGAAGCAGAATGTAAGCAGAGTGAAGAAAAGAATATATATGATGACTACAACTATATAAAAGAGTATATACAATGATTACAACAATGTAAATGGAAAGAAAAAACATGTACAAATCACAAATGAATATTGCCAAACTACTTTTCAAAAGTAGCCTCGACTCAAGAGCTTTGAGAAGACACTTCTACCCCACCCCTTTGCAGAGGTTTGTACGTATTTTCAGGCTTACTCAATATATCAATCATTTATGCTGATTTTCCCCCCCTTTTTCGTTTTCTTAACAGACTGTCTTGTTATATCAGATGGCTCTCTGAGAGGGAGAGTAAAGGATACTGGGGCAACTATAGTAACTAAAAAACAAGAAATCAATAACAACATTAAAGATTTCATTTTCAGGTCCAGGATGGGGAAGACATAGCTAGGTATTTCATCCACAAAAGATATGTAGCAAATATAATATCTTGGCACGATTGTTCTATTTATGTTGTGTATATTATTTTCTTGGCTCTGCTTACTTCATTCTGCATCAGTTCATATAGATTTTCCAGGCTTTTCTATATTCTTTACATTCATCTTTCTTATAGTCCAATAATATTCCATTACATTAATGTACCACAATGTTTTTAGTCATTCCCCAGTCAATAGGCAATTTAGAAAACTAATAAGGTCTTAGTTCACATGAAGAGTCAGAGTTCACTGTAATCCTTCAGAATGACAGAGGTGATAGTCTTTTTCTCTGCCCTTTTAAATCACATCTGACGGATTCAGTTCTGGGCATAGTATTTTAGGAAGAACATGGATAATTTAGGGCTGCTAGGTGGTGCAGTGGATAGAGCACCAAGCCTAGAGTCAGGAAGGCTCCATCTTCCTGAGTTCAAATCTAGCCTCAGACAATTACTAGCTATGTGTACCTTGGAAAGTCACCTAATTCTGTTTTGCCTCAGTTTTCTTATCCATAAAATGAATTTGAGAAGGAAATGGCAAACCATGTGAGTGTCTTTGCCAAGAAAACACCAAAAGGGGTCACAAAGAGTTGGATGCAACTGAAATGACTAAATAACAAAACTAAAGAATATTCATAGGAGGGCAAACAGGATGACCAAAAGCTACCACATCATGCCATGCTAAAATTATTTGAAGGAACTAGATTTTGTTTTTTTATGTGATAACAATACCTTTTCAGAAAATGTCTACTTCTTGAGGATAGGGACAATTTCAGTTTTGCCTTTATGTCCCAAGGCCACAATAGTGCCTTGTACATAACAGGGTCCTTAATAAGTGCTAGATTGTGTAGTGGATAGAAAACTTAGCCTGGAGACAGGAAGACCTGAGTTTGAATCTTGGCCTAGATTCTTGTTAGTTGCATGAACCTGAGGCAAGTCATCTAACTCCTTTTAAGTGCTTTGCAAGTCATAAAACAATATATAAATGCTCATCATTATTAACATTTTATTTAATAACAACTTCAAATTTATATAGCACTTTACCATCTGCAAAATATATTTTACATACATTATCTCATCTCTGCCTCATAATAATCCTGTTTGGTTGGTACTCCACATATTAAAAGCCCAGAGAATTCAAATGAATTACCCAAGGTCACAGAAATATTAAGTGTCTAAGGTTATGTTTGAACATCAGGCCTCTCAGACTCCAAGTCCAACGTTATCCACTATAATGTTGTTGATTAAATATTTTTCAGTCATATCCAACTCTTTCTGACCCCATTGGGAGTTTCTTAGCAAAGATACCATAGTGATTTGCCATTTCCTTCTCCAGCTCACTTGTTTTTTAGAGCACAGTAATATTTCATTGCATTCATGCAACAGTTTGTTTAGCCATTCCCCAATCATTGGGCATTTATTTTCTTTCTCTTTCTTTGCTCTTACCAAAAGTGCTACTATAAACATCTATGTATTTGGAGACTTTTTTCTTTAATGATTCTCGATGTTGAGAAACTCCTAATCTCCTAAGGAAATCAACCCCATTTTGGACAGCATTAATAATAAGCTGCTCCTTAATATGAGCTCCAATCCATCTCCCCGTTACTTTATCCATGGGTCCTTGTTATACCCTTTGGGGCCAAGTAACACAGACCCACTCAATTCCTCTCCACACTTTTATTTAAAAGCAGAAGTGCAGCCTTTTCATTGATCTCAATTAAATTTACTCTTATGAAATTCAGGCCATCACACACATCAGGCTTGTTAAGATATTTTTGGATCCTGATTCAGATATCCTATGTAGGAATTATCCATCCTTGCCTTGTTTGTACACCCTCTTTCCCCGCCCCCACTTGACCTCAAACAGTACTCTGTATATAGTTATAATAGATATTCAGTGAATGGCATTTGTTGAGCTGAAAGTTTTTTTTTAGGTATATTTCAAATAAATCAAAATGCAGTCATATGAATCTGAGTGAAGTTTTTGTATTTTTTCACTCTACTTTTGTAAGACAAAGATATTTTCACATAAATACACATAATAATTTGTTTCCATAGCATTTAAAAGTTCACAAAACACTTTATATACCTCATGTCATTTAAGCCATTCTCTCCGTTTTATTGATGAGGAAACTGAAACTTCAAGAGACTCAGTGACTTATTCACAGTCTTACAACTAGTGTCAGAGATAGGTTTGGAATACAGATTTTCCTAACTCCAAATCTAGCACAATCTACACAAATCAACCTTTCTATATCTTTGATATGTGGTCTTATTTTCCATGATCAAATTGCCTTTTTTTTTTAGTACTTTTAGCAGTACAATTCAGTGGGATGAATTATCGTTCCATAAATGTTGGGCTGATCCATAGGTGACAAAAAACAAACAAAGAAGACTCTATTGGAAAATGAATTGTCAACTTAGTTCTTTGAAATGAGTATGAACTAAAGGGGGCATTTCTAACCCAGGAAGGTCCAGAAAAGATTGTGACTTACCATTGGACACTTGGCAATGATTGTAATGAATAACTATTAAGCTTTCTTCTGGGTCTTTCCAAATTTACCACAGCCATAGAAATCTCTTTAAAATGAGATATTGAATGTACTTGCTTGGAAATGGTGATGACAAATGCCCTGCCCACTTAAAATAAATTTGGGGACAAGCTTTGAAATGACTGGCTGTTCAGTTTGATCCACACATGAAATTTGTCTAGAAAAATTAGTAAGGGATGAAACGAATACCAATAAGTGGATTTGTTGTTGGAATTGTTAGACATAGATGTTTACACAGATGTTGTAAGTGAGACTCTACCCTCAACTCCCCCCCTCGCCCCAAAACCAAACCTTAGGTTGCTGACAGCCCGACAATTTTGCATATGTGTGTTAACAGGAGAATGCACTGTGTTTCGAATGAATGGGGAAACGGGTCTAAATGACTTTCAGATTAGCTGGAACAGATGGAAGGGTCACAGTTGAACAACTTTACACAGCAACATAAAGGCAATGTTCCAGTGGAGTTCATTGCCCCTGACAGATACTGTCAATCAACCTAGGCCCTCTCTCAGTTAACTAACAGCCTGTCTCTTTAAAGATTAAATTTTTTTTAAGTGTTGTAAGGTGATGACTACAGTTTATCTGGTTTATGTCAGGCATAAACTCTACCGCAAACTGAGTACAGTTTAAAAACAACCACCTCCCCCTCCCCCTCCTCCCTCCGTTAGATTGTGGATATTTTGGCCACAACTGCGATATAGACTTGGAAGGAGCAATTTTCTAATAAATCATTTCTGTGGATGTTTAAGTCTTATAGTGTGACTTCTGAGGGCCTGTCGTCTCACAAATTAGAGGGCGGCAGCAGCGCCCCATGCCCAAAATGGAATGATTCTTTGAGGAATTGGAGGAAGGGGAAAAAATCTATGAGAGCTGATTTAAGAGAGTCTATCAGGAAGAAGTAACTGATGCCACACTGGATTATCTTCACCTGGATTGTTTGGCAGAATTCCTGATTGAAGCCTATATTTGACAGTTATTAAGCTCATTCAGAAAAAGGCCACAAGTACCAGGGGAAGAGAGTATTGCATATACTGTTGGGCTCCAGAATTGTATGTGTTGTTTTTACTAAAAAATATTTTTTCTCTTGCATGGGAGAGTTTAGTATAGGGGCACGGAAAGAGAAAGATTATCTGGAAATTAATACGACATAAAAACAAACCAAAAAAACAACAATAAAATTTACTTTATAAAGAAAAAAGGCAATTCATTTCCTTCAAGACTTAGATTAAATACTAACTTTCTACATAAGATCTTTCCTCATTTTCCCCACTTGCTATTTCCTCCCTTCCCCCATTAATTATCTTGCATTTATATCACATTTATTCTGTGTACATTCATTCTTTCCACATCAAGGGGGTTAGGGCTACAGTACCCCCATGATCTGGAAAATCTGCATAAAATATAGCAGCTATTGTTTGTCATCTGTTTGGCTTTTGTGTTCCTTTCTCAAACTTTGACTTTTTGCTTATTTTAACTTTAAAAAACAAATTATGCATTTTTATGGTATTAAAAGATAAAAAAGTTGATATTATACAATACTACGCATATATTTTACACATTTCTGAGTTTCTAAACTTTTTCTATGTTGTCTGCTGGCCTTCACATGTTCTATAAAGTTAATTTAATTTCTTTTGCTGACCTGCAAAATATTAAAACCATAATGGGGAGAGTCTAGATGGAAAGGTTAACTGTATACTTATTTATCTACATGTTGCCTTGCTCAATGGAATAAAAGTTTTTGAGGGAGCAGGGATGTTATTTTGTTCATCTTTGTATCCATGGCACCCGGTATATAAAAGTTACTAAGTAGGTTTGCTGATTAAGTGAATTATGTAGCATTTTCCCTAACCTGTATTAATGGTGAGGCAGATTTTCTGCCTATCAATCAATCGATTAACATTTATTAAGTACCTACTATGTGCCAGGCACTGTGCTAAGCGTTAGGGATACAAAAAGAGCTAAAGATCGCCTCTGACTTCAAGGAGCTTACTGTCTCATGGGGGATTCCATACACAAACAAATATATACAGAGCAAGCTATCTACAGGATATACAGGAAATAATTAACCAATAATTAAATAATTGAAGGAGAGGGACTAGAATTAAGAGGGATTGGGGAATGCTTCTAGTAAAAGGTAAGATTTTAGTTGGGACTTAAAGGAAGCCAATAGTCAGAGTGGAGAAGGGAGACTGTTCCAGGTCTGGGGGACAGCCAGAGAAAATGCCTGGAGCTGAGAGATGGAGTGTCTTCTTCATGGAACACCAGGAGGCCAGTGTCACCAACTAGGTAACACTGGATGATACAGTGGATGGAATGCTGGACCTAAATCCCAAAAGACCTAAGTTCAAATTCAGCTTCCAGTATCTACTAGCTGTATGACCCTGGGCAAGTCATATAACCTGTATCTGCCTTAGTCACTTCATCTACAAAATGGGAATAATGCGTCTACCTCCCAAAATTGTTATGAGGATCTAAGGAGATATTTGTAAAGAGCACTTTAAACTTCTTAAGTGCTGTCTGTTACTATTAACTCACTGATTCAGTTCAACAAACAGTTACTAAGTATCTCCTATTGGACAAATGCTATTCTAGGCATTGAGGATAAGAAGACACAAATGAAACAGTCCTTGCCCTCAAAAAGTTTACCTCCTAAAAAAAAGGTAAGGAAAGGAAAGGGGAGGGGAGGAGAGGGGAGAGAAAAAAAAGTTTACCTCCTACAGTGAGGATGCCATGCATACTTAGATACAAAGTACAGTACAAAGTAATATGAAGAGAGAGAACACTAAAGGGAGTAAGAGGAGATAAGTAAAGGTTTCCTGTAGGTTGGCAGAGCTGTGCTTGAAAAAAAGGTAGGGACTTTCGAAAGCTGAGGAGAATGGTGCACTACAGACTTGGGAAATCACTTGCAAAGGCTTGGTGGTGGGAAATGGGATGTCACTTATGAATAAAATAAATACTTCATTGAGAGAAGAATCTGGATAAATCTGTGGTTTTATTGGTATGGGAAACTCCTTGTGAGAAAACTCCCTCTTCCAATGTGGGTCAGATCAGTAACTTTTTTGTAATTTCTAGTGTTAAATATTGATAGATAACTTGCCCAGAATCACAAAACCAGTATTTATCAGAGGCAGGATCTGAATTCAAATCTTCACCCTTTGGCTTCTCTGCAACCATCATAGTATTATTTGGAGGTGATACTTTAGGAAATAAAGATGATGATTTCTATTTGATATTCTATAAATGACTACAGATAACATGATGCGATCATGTAGCCAATACTTTCCTCAGGATACAATATGGGTAGATGGCTCAGAGAAAGATCACTACCTTGATGTCATCAAGGTGCCAACTTGAATGGAGGATAAACTCCATACAGAATCCATTTCAGGATCATTTCCCCAAGGCTGACCAGTGATGAAATGGCTTGCAGTATTAGGGCAGAAGTGTTTGGGATCTTAGTGTTGCTTTACAGTGATCTTTGCAAGTGAATGCTTGTCCATAGCAGATTGCAAAGAAGAGAAGCTTATGATTATAAAGAATAATGCTATAAAGAAAAAGAGTCATTGATGCATGAAGAGATTCACCCAACTTTGGGGTAGAAGTTTATTCTGCAAAGGAAGAGTTATAGTTTGGTTCCTGTGGAACCACAAATGATCCACCAAGAGTTCAAAACTTTGGTGAGATGAACCAGTAGTCTAATTGGCTTGTTTATGTTTTTTTACATAATAGTACTTTGTTTTTTTTCCAATTATACAAAAAGATAGTTTTTAACATTCATTTTGTAAGATGTTGAGTTCCAATTTTTTCTCCCTCCTTCCCTTCTCTTTCCCCTCCCCAAGACAGCAATCTGATATAGGTTATATGCATAGAATCATTTTAAACATATTAGTCTAATTGGTTGTTTGTAAAGAAATAAAAATTGGAAAAGCTTATCTAGGAGCTGGGAATTTGGGGTTCTAGTGTCTGACCTACCACTCAGTAAATGTATGGCTTTTGTTAAGTCATCTCCTCTCTCTAGACTTTAGTTTTCTCATGTATAAAATGAGATGATTTTGTTAGCCAAATGATCTGACACCTTCCAATTCTAACATTATATGCCTATAATTATATTTTCTTCACAAGGTTAAATACACTATGCCATTATTAGCCCTTAACAAGCAGCTAATCAAAATTAATTTGTCAGATTAGTGCTGATCACTTACCAACATGCAACACCTGAGGGAAGAGTGGGGGTGGAGTATTAGGAGGAAGGTGGAGGTCCAGAGCATTCTGTAAGTCTACTAGAAAGCCTGTTATAAAAAAGATGTGTAGTACAGCTTTGAGCAGGAGGGCAGTGGGTGCTTAGAAGGTTTACCAAAAAGGGAGAACTGATGGACTGGAGAAGAGGAAAGACTAAGACAAACACACAACTTTAGTTAGGAGCTAGACCTAATAAGTTTTCATATTCTGCCTTCCCTCAAAGCCAAGCCTGGAAGAAGTGGAGAAATAGATTGAATCCTGGGTTGGTATTCATGGGGATAGTACATACAGTTTCTTGTGTGTCTGTTTTAGATCATTTTTTTTCATAGATCCCTAATTCTCTCTAAAATGGTAGGCAATTGATATAGTTTCCTTTCAGTTTTTGATCTTGGAACAACAGTATGTGTCAATGTACTTCCTTTACGGTCTGTCTCACAAGTCACTCTGACTGCCCAGAAAAGACAAAAGTTCCCTTCCCTAGCTACTACTCTCCAGTATATATTGTACTCTTCTACTAGAATGTATTCTTCCTGAGGCCAGGAGCTATCTTTTTTGTTTATTTTTGTCATCAATGCCTAGCACAATGAATGGCAAATTATAGGCACCAAATAAATGCTTGCTAACTGATTGATGGCTTAGCTCTGTGAATTGTCTTCCAACTTCAAAGGCCCTTTTCAACTCTAAATCTCTTATCTGACTAACTGCACATTATAATCTGCACAATATTTTTTAACTTGGTTTTTACTATGTGTATGTTTAAGCTGAATGCTTTTGAATGATTACAGATCTCATTTAAGAGATTCTGTGTTGTTCTACTGGATGTTCAAACATTTATGAGCATGAAGACCTCTTTAAGAAAGACAATTTGATGTAGAGGAAAAGGAAAAAGCACTGAATTGGGAATCAAAGGATGTGAGCTTAAATCCCATCTCTGCCATTTGGGTAAGTCATTGAATCTCTCTATACTTCAATTTCAGTACCTGTAAAACAAAGACATTGACTAAATGACAGCTGTTAGGATACCAAACCCTCTAAATCTATGTATCTGTTATCTTTAGGGAACTCCTCTTCTATTTGCACACTATCCTGGACATCCTCCATGTTTGATAGATACTTTTGCTTTATTTCTCACTTAATATCAGTAATCCTTTTCTTATACCTGGCTTGATATTAATAACTAGTGAGTCTATCAGAGTGATTTCTTGTTGCATTTTTCAAATCTTTTATGATGATAAAATATAAATGGGACACACTTTGTGGACTCTATGAAACCAGATCCTTTTGTATTGACAACCGAAAATAAACAAAAGGGGATCTCAACTTTTCAATTTTTTTATTCTAATTATCAAATCTGGCATAGACTATTCTTAGTGAAAGTTTGCCTGTTCTTTAATCAAATCTTCATTAAGAATGCCATCAATAAATGTGTAGATTATTCTCATAAAGATTTTTTTAAGTTAGGAAAGTTGCACAAGTCAAAACTTTCTCAGTTGCTTTGTGGGGAGGTTAATAATAAGGTCTGTGAATTTTTCAAAACATTTTGTATCTTCTGCCTCTTTCAGATATTTTAAGAACCAGTATCTCCATCCTCTCAAAACTGTATAAATTTCAACATGGACTTCTCTCATCTAGTCAAGCTATTCTTCCCATCTTTATAAAAGCATTCTTTATATCTCTTATGGGACACAAAGAGAATTAAGGTTGTTGCTGGAAGAAAGAGTTTGTTATAGAAATCATAGCAAAGATTTTGTATTTTCAGTCTCTTTGTCATCCTCCCATTTTCATTCTTAAACGGCCTCATGATGACCTAGTTTAGTTAGTTCTCTTACCAGAATTTCAGTAAACTTTTTTCTTTCTCTGCTTCTCTCTGTGTGTCTCTGTGTGTGTGTGTCTCTCTGTCTCTGTCTCTCTCTGTCTCTCTGTCTCTCTCTCTCTCTCTCTCTCTCCTCTGTCTCTCTTAAATGGAGTGTTTTTTATAATAGTTTACCATTCTCCTTCTTAAGATTTTTTTAAACATTTTTACATTTCAATTGGTGTTCCTTTTAGAATCTATTGCTTTCTTTTCACAAGATTTCTAGGCTTTTTGGGTCTCCTTCTTGTGGCAATTTATTTACTTTCATTAAACTTCTTTAGGAAATGGCTATAATCTTTGTCTTTGTCTATTCTTTTATTGATTTGATTGGGGTTCTAGTCTCTGACCTACCACTCAGTAAATGTATGGCTTTTGTTAAGTCATCTCCTCTCTCTAGACTTTAGTTTTCTCATGTATAAAATGAGAAGATTTTGTTAGCCGAATGATTTGACACCTTCCAATTCTAACATTATATGCCTATAATTATATTTCCTTCACAAGGTTACACTATGCCATTATTAGCCCTTAACAAGCAGCTAGTCAAAAGCTTTTAGAACTAGATCAATTTGGAATTAGCTCAATTGCACACTGGTATCTCATTTTTACTTTGGTCCTAATTTTTTCAGAGTTCTAACTCAATTTCTTTTAAAATTCTAAACTTGACAAGCACAAACATTTCCATATAAAAAGGACAAGAAAAGAAGGTTGTATATGATACCTCAAATATCTATTATGTTAAACTTGAGGGTTTTTTTAGAAGTATATAATTAATTTAATGTTACTTCCAAAGCTGCCACAGTTGTTTGTGTTTCCCTTTGAATTTCCCATTCTGTTCTTTTCTGTGCATTTATAAAAGGTTTATTGATTCTCATTCCTTTCTTTATTGGCGTCATTACTATCAGCCTCTCATAATTACAGTTCTTTCAGAATTTTTTTTATAATATTGTCATTGTATAGCTTGTTCTCCTGTCTTCACTTGACTCTGTATCATTTCATATGTATCTCCTCTGTTTTCCATCTCTTTAATCATTTCTTACCACATAATAATATTCCATCATATTTATATACCATAATTTTTCAGTCATTTTCTTATTAACATAGTTTCCAGTTCTTTGCTGCCACAAAAAAGTTCCTTTGAATATTTTCATGTGTGTGTATATGTGTGTGTGTATGTGTGTGTATGTCCATTCTTTGGTCTTTGATCTCTTTGAGGGACATGCATAATAATGTTATTGCTGGATCAAAACATTTGCAGAGGGGATGGAGCCAAGATGGTGGAGTAAAGGCAGGGACTTGCCTTAGTTCTCCTCAGACCCTTCCAAATATCTTTAACAATGACTCCAAAAAAATTCTGGAGCAATACAACCCACAAAAATACAGAGTGAAACAAATTTATAGCTCAAGAAAACCTGGAAGGTTTGCAGGAAAGTTCTGTTGCACCAGGCTGAGAGAGAAGCCCAGTCCAGTGCAGGCCACCCCAGGGCAGGCTACACCACCCTGTACATCCATTGCCCCAGTAAACTAGGAGAAGGTTTTTGGAGTGACTAAATCAGCAGTGGCAATAGCAGTGACTATTTGCAGATCTCAGCCCACAGATGATATGAAGATCAAATAGCTAGTCAGAAAGACATTACAGGTGTCTCTTTGCTAGCACTGAAGTAGGACTCTGCTGCTTTACCCATATGTGAATCTTCATCACAGTCCTGGGTGGCAGTCCTCAAGTGAGGAGGAGCAGTAGCATAGCAGAGCTTGTGGTAGATGTGTAAAGGGGACCCTCCCCACAGTCCAAGGGGAGAAAAAAGTGCTTGTGATTACTCACAGCCCAGAGAATAGGCCAGGAGAGGAATAAACAACTCTCATTACCTCCTTAGAAGAATTGAAAACTTACATGTCCCTAAAAGTATCTCTGAAAACAGCTGCACAAACCCCCGGAAACTTGGGACAGTTCACTGTCCACACCAGAAGCAGAGTCCCACTTTGACAAAGAGTTAAAAAGTCAAGAAAAATGAGCAAACAGTGGGAAAAATAACTCTGACTATAGAAACTTACTTTGGTGACAAGGAAAATCAAAACACACACTCAGAAGACAACAAAGTCAAGTCTCCTACATCCAAAACCTCCAAGAAAAATATTAATTGGTCTCAGGTCATGGAAGAGCTCAAAAATGATTTTGAAAATCAAATAAGAAAAGTAGAGGAAAACCTGGGAAGAGAAATGAGAGTGAAGCAAGAAAATCATGAAAAAATGACTGAACAGCTTGGTAAAGGAGACCTCCCCCCCAAAAAAATACTGAAGAAAATAGCACCTTAAAAAAATAGAGTAGACCAAATGGCAAAAGAGGTCTACAAAACTAATGAGGGGAAGAATACCTTAAAAAGCAGAATTGGCCAAATGAAAAAGGAGATCCAAAAGATCACTGAAGAAAATAATTCTTTAAAAATTAGAATGGAGCAAATGGAAACTAATTACTTTATGAAACATCAAGAAATCATAAAACAAAACCAAAAGAATAAAAAAATAGAATGTAGTATGAAATATCTCATTGGGAAAACAGCTGACCTGGAAAATAGATCCAGGAGAGATAATTTAAAAATTATTGGACTACATGAAAGTATGATCAAAAAAAGAGCGTAGACATCATCTTTTAAGAAATTGTCCAGGAAAACTGCCCCAATATTCTAGAACCAGAGGTTAACATAGAAATTGAAAAAAATCCACTGATCACCTCCTGAAAGAAATACCAAAACAAAAACTGACAAGAATATTGTAGCCAAATTCCAGTGTTCCCAGGTCAAGGAGAAAATATTGCAAGCAGCCAAAAAGAAACAAGTCAAATATCATGGAACCACAATTAAGGTGACACAAGATTTAGCAGCTTCTACCTTAAAGCATCAGATGGCTTGGAATATGATATTCAGGTGGGCAAAAGAGCTAGGATTGTAACCAAGAATCACCTATCCAGAAAAACTGAAAATAATCCATGAGGGCAAAAAAATGAATATTCAATGAGATAGAGGTATTTCATGCAATCTTGAGAAAAAATGAGAGCTAAATAGAAAAGTTGACTTTCAAATACAAAACTCAAGAGAAACATGAAAAGGTAAACAGGAAAGAAATATCATAAGGCACTTATTAAATTTAAACTGCTTACATTCCTACATGGAAAGTTGATATTTGTAACTCATAAGACCTTTCTCATTATTAGGGTAGTTAGAAGGAGTATATATATAGTCAGAGGTGAGTTAAATATTAACAAATGATATCTAAAAACTAAAACTAAGGGATGAGAGAAAAATGTACTGGGAGGAAGAGAAAGGGAGAGGCAAGATGGGGTAAATAATCTCACATAAATGAATCAAGAAAAAGCTTTTACAATGGAGGGGAAGAGGGTAAAGATGAGAGTGAATGAGTGAATTCTACTCTCATCAGAATTGTCTCAAAGTGGGAATAACATACGCATTCAATTGGGTATGGAAATCTGTCTTACCCTACAGGAAAGTTGGGGAAAGGGGATAAGAGAAGCAGGATGGGGGTGGTAGAAGGGAGGGCAGATTGGGGAGGGAGTAGTCAGAAGGAAAACACTTTGGAGGAGTGATAGGGTAAAAGAAGAGAGAATAAAATAAGCAGGGAGGGGATAGGATGGATTGACATATACTTAATCTTTATAACTAATGAGTATTGTGGAAGTGTTTTACATGACTACACATGTATAACCTATATTGAATTGCTTGCCTTCTTAATGTGGGGAGGGGATGGGGAGGGAGAAAGGGAGAGAATTTGGAACTCAGAGAATTTACAGCTCAGAGTTGTAAAAATGAATGTTAGAATTGTTTTTACATGTAACTGGGAAAAATAAAATACTAAAAAACAAAGCAAAACATATGCACAGTTTAATGACTTTTGTCTTTCCAGAAGGGCTAGAACAATTCAGAGCTCCATCAACATCACATTAGTGTTCTCGTTCTCTCACAATACCACTAGTATTTGTCATTTCCATATTTGTCATCTATGCCAATTTGAGGGACAGGAGACAATTTGAGAAACAGAGTTGTTTAATTTGAATTTTTCTTATTAATAGCAATTTGGATCATTTTTTTTTCAAAAAGCTATTGATAGTTTGCATTTCTTATTTTGAAAACTGTGTGTTCCTAGTCTTTCGCTATTTATCTGTTAGGGGATGGCTTTTGTTTTTTATATATTTGAATTTGGTATCTTACATATTAGACTCTTATCAGAAAAATGTAATGTAAAGTTTTCCCCCATTTAATTATTACTCTTCTAATTTTAGCTGCATTTGTTATTTTTGCAAAATCTTTTCAATTTAAGTAAGTCAAAATTGTCTATATTATCTTCAGTAATTATCTCTATTCCTTATTTGTTCAGTAACTCTTCTCTTACTCTTAGTTTGTAAGGTATCTTCACCCATTATTCTTCTATTTATTTATGACATGACTTGGATCTTTGTTGTAACAAGTTTATAGTCTGATTTTTGAATGTTGATTCAGAATTGACTCCTATTAGTTGTTTCCTATTGGTTAGGATGTTATCAAGATGCAATTTTGTGACTTAATTTGGTGGTTACAGTATATATTACTTCCCAATTTTTTGAATAAAATTCATCCTACATGGTTGTAAGGGCCCAGGATTATCAACAAATCTTTGGCTTTTCTCACTTTTCACTCCTGAACCCCATTTACTTTTTTCTCTTCCCCTCTTATACTTACTTGTTTTCTAAAGTCACCAACTCTGAATAAACTAAAATATAAATTAATGTAAACCACAAACATAATTAAAATGCATGCTAATTTAATTGGGAGCGTCTCCCTTGAATAATCTCATCTTTCTGAAGGAGATATTGGTGCATAAGTAGCAATTATCTTCATGGCATTCTGTATAAATGAGATGAACATGTATCCTATGAAACTGTTTTCTTTTGCCTTTGGATGTATAATAAACCAAATTCTTCCAACTCTTTTATTTGCCTTTCCAGTGAGAATCTGTAAGTCATCACTCCATTTAGCTGAAATTTGCTTTTGTCTTCTTGAGAGACAATGTGGCTTAGTCAAGGGAGCTCTAGACTTTTGAGTCAAAATAATCTGTATTGAGATACCACCTAATATCTGTCAGATTGACTAACAATCTGTAATTTTATGTAATAGAAAAGGAAAATAAATTCTAGAGGGGATGTGGAAAAATAGGAATGCAAACACATGATTGGTGGACCTGTGAGCTGGTCCAACCATTCTGCAAAACAATTTATATCTATGCCTGAAGGATTATAAAGTTGTATGTACCCTTTGACCCAACAATACCACTACTTGGTCTTTATCCCAAAGAGATCAAAGAAAAATGAAAAAGGTCTATACTGTACAAAAATATTTATAGCAGATTTTTTTGTGGTGGCAAGGAATTGGAAATAGAGGGATACCCACCAACTGGTGAATGGTTGGACAAGTTATGGAATATAATAGTGATGGAAGACCACTGTGTTATAATAAATAAGGAGGGGAATGGATTCAGAGAAACCTGGGAAGACATATATGAAATGATACAAAGCGAGCAGAATCAGGAGAATATTATGCATGTAACAGCTGCCTTGTAATGGTGTCCAACATTGAAAGACTTAGCTACTCTGACCAATATAATGCTCAATGGGGAGTGGACCCAAGATGATGGGGTGGAAAGACACACTTACTCTAATTCTTCCCCCACAGCCCATAAAATACCTGTAAGAAATGGCTCTAAACAAATTCTGGAGCAGCAGAAGCCACAAAACAACAGAGTGAAAGAGATTTCCAGCCCAAAGTAGTCTGAAAGGTGGACCAGAAAGGTCTATCACATGGGGTGTGGAGTGGAGCACAGCCCACAGAGGCCCAGCCCAGCCTTGGCCATGGGGCATCAGCAGAAACAGGACAAGAACAGACCTCAGGGACAAAATCTCCAGCAGCAGCTATGGTTCTCAGATCCCTCAACCCACAAACGCCAAAGACAGCTTCAAAGATCAGCAAGAAAGCTTTTTCATCTAGGTGAGAAAGGAGCAGGGTCCTCCCCTAGGCCTAGCCCCAGGCATGGCAGTGGCAGTAGCAGAAGGAGTGTACATTTTTGGAGCCCTTGGCCTAAAGCTCCTGGGGGAATTGAGACCCTGATCTGGGTCTCAGCCCTGAGTGTTGGCCCTGAGGTGAGGAAGAGGGCTGGCTGGTGTGGTGCAGCTGGTGGAGGCTCTGGAAAGAAAATTCTACTTGCAGATCCTGGGCAGAAAAGCTTTGGTAGCTCCCAGACAAGAGCATAGGCCAGGAGAGGAAAAAATTCCTCTCCCTTGATTGTGCCACCTTGGAGGAACTGAGAACTTATAGGTCCCCAGAGTATACACCTCTCTTGACGAAGGACTCAAAAATCAAGTAATTGATTTTTGTCTGGGAAAATGCCCCAAAAAGGGAAAAAAATAAGACTATAGAAGGTTACTTTCTTGGTGAATAGGTATTTTTTTCCATCCTTTTGGATGAGAGGGAACAACATTTACCATCACAGGAAGACATAAATGTCAAGGCTTCTGCATCCAAAAACCTCCAAAATAAATAATGCAATGATCGCAGGCCATGGAAGAGCTCAAAAAGAATTTTGAAAATCAGAGAGGTGGAGGAAAAATTGGGAAGAGAAATGAGAGTGTTGCAAGAAAATCATGAAAAGCAAGTCAACAGCTTGCTAAAGGAGACCCAAAAAAATGCTGAAAAAAATAACACCTTCAAAAATAGGCTAACTCAATTGCAAAAAAGGTCCAAAAAGCCAATAAGGAAAAGAATGCTTTGAAAAACAGAATTAGCTGAATGGAAAAGAAGGCTCAAAAACTCACTGAAGAGAATAATTCTTTAAAATTAGAATGGAGCAGATGTAAGCTAATGACTTTATGAGAAACCAAGAAATTAAAAAACCAAACCAAAAGAATGAAAAAATAGAAGATAATGCAAAATATCTCATTGGAAAAACAGCTGACCTGGAAAATAGATCCAGGAGAGACAATTTAAAAATTATGGTGCTACCTGAAAGTCATGATCAAAAAAAGACTCTAGACATCATCTTTCATGAAATTATAAAGGAAAATTGCCCTGATATTCTAGAACTAGAGGGCAAAATATTGAAAGAATCCACTGATCACCTCCTGAAAGAGATCCAAAAAGAGAAACTCCTAGGAATGGTGTAGCCAAATTTCAGAGTTTCCAGGTCAGGGAGAAAATATTACAAGCAGCTAGAAAGAAATAATTCGAGTATTGTGGAAATACAATCAGGAAAGCACAAGATTTAGCAGCTTCTATATTATGGGGTCAAAGGGCTTGGAATATGATATCCAGAAGTCAAAGGAACAAGGAGTAAAACCAAGAATCACCTACACGTAAAACTGAGAATAATACTTCAGGGGGAAAATGGTCATTCAAGGAAATAGAAGACTTCCAAGCATTCTTGATGAAAAGACCAGAGCTGAATAGAAATTTGACTTTCAAATACAAGAATCAAGAGAATCATGAAAAGGTCAACAGGAGAGGGAAAACATAAGGCACTTATTAAAGTTCAACTGTTTACATTCCTACATGGCAAGATAATATTTGTAACTCCTGAAACTTTTCTCAGTATTTGGATAGTTGGAGGGATTACACACACACACACACACACACACACACACACACACACACACACACACAGCACAGGGTGAGTTGAATAAGAAGGGATGATACCTAAAAAAATATAAATAAAGGATGAGAGAGGGATATACTGGGAGGAAAAAGGAAGAAATGGAATGGGGCAAATTATCTCTCATAAAAGAGGCAAGAGAAAGCTTTTTCATTGGAGGGAAAAGGGGGGAGGTGAGAGGGGAAAAGTGCAGCTTACTCTCATCACATTTGGCTTAAGGAAGGAATAACATGCATAGTCAATTTGGTATGAAAATCTCTTACACTACAGGAAAGTAGAGGAGAAGGGGATAAGTGGGGTGGGGGATAATGGAAGGAAGGGCAAATGAGAGGAGGGAGCAATTAGAAGTAAACACTCTTGAGGAGAGACAAGGTCAAAAGAGAGAATAGAATAAATAGGGTGCAGGATAGGATGCAGGGAAATATAGTTAGTCTTATACAACATGACTATTATGGTAGTTGTTTGGAACACTACACTTGTATAGCCTATATTGAATTGTTTGCCTTCTCAGTGGAGATGGATGGGGAGGGAGGAATGGAGAGAAGTTGGAACTCAAAGTTTTAGGAATGTTGAGAATTGTTTTTGCATACAACTGGGAAATAAGAACTACATGTCATGGGATATAGCAATTTATCTTGCCCTACAAGGTAAGAGAGAGGGTGGAAATAAGGGAAGAGAGGGGTGTGCCAGACAGGAGGGCAGATTAGGGGAAAAGGTGATCAGAATGCATGGCATTATGGAGTGGGGGGAGGAAAGAGATGGGGAGAAAATTTGGAACTCAAAATTTTATGGAAATAAATGTTGAAAACTAAAAATAAGTAAATAACGTTAAATATATATATATATATATATGTATGAAATTATCAATGAAAGTTCCAAAGAATTCATGATGAAAAAAGGCTACAAAATTTGTTTTTTGATTCATTGGTTACCATAGCCAAAGAATTCATCCACTTCAAATGGGAGAACAGATGAATTCTGAGTTCAGATCAAAGCATATTTTTTATTGCAACATGACTAATATGGGAATATGTTATATATAATTTCACAAATATAATGCTAATCAAGTTGTTTGTTTTCTTAATAGGTGGAAGAGGATCTGGAGGGAGGGAGAGAATTTGGAATTTAAAAAATGAATGCTAAAGTTAAAAAAAAACTGTGTTAAAATTCTACCTCTGATGCTTACTATATTACCTTGAACAAATCATTTAACTTCTTGAAGCCTTAGTTTCCCACACAGGGCTAATAATATGTTTCATGCCTATTTCATGAGTAGTTATAAGGTTTACATTAAACACCATATGTGGAATGCTTTGTGAACTTGAAAGTGCTGTATAAAAATGAATTATCTCTGGACTCCACTTTGTTCTCAACAGTCATATTGGTGTTGTGCCAATATCCTGTTCTCCATCCCTATTTTCAGCACCTCTATATATGTTGTCTTCTCCTATTGGAATGTAAGCTCTTTGAGGCAGGGTCTGTCTTGTATTTGTATCTCTCCTCTTTTTCCTCACTCCACCCCATCACTTCCTCCAGAAGTATGTTGATTCATTGGTCACTGGGCAAGTCTCATATTTAGAGTACCACAATTTGAGTAACCATGGTCTGAAAACCATGATTTTAGCACCACCTGCCTCTTTTTCTTCCATTCTGTTACTATTACTTTAGAAGAAGGAAGCCTTACAGGACTGAAGGATACTTTTTTTTTTTGATTCATGGTTTACTATCGCCAAAGAATTCATCACCAAGTACATAACCTACTGGTGATGAAATTCCCTGCACATAACTAGGATTATCCTCCGATTGCAGATGTATTGACATTCATCCATAGTTGAATACTGTCCACTATAGTAAAATCTCCCAGAGCTTGTGCTCCACTGGCATAAACTCCCAAAACTCAACATTACCTCATTTCTATGAGAAGGCATCAGAGTAGGGCTTTGTGGACTCACTCAGTGTGGTATTGGGGAATTCTCAATGATAACCCCTCTCTTTGGCTCATGTCCCTAGCTAGAGTTTTGTCTGGGGAAAAATGCCACAGTATTAGCTTGTTTTGAGAGTGCTGGAGTCAGCCCACCTACCAGTAACCAGTGAACAATTTGAATATAAACATGTTTATTCTAAAAACCTGATAAAAACACAAATAAGATTGAGAATTAAACTCACAGATACTCTTGCTTGTTTTGCTTGCTTACATTTTGCAGCATTTGAAGAGGTGAGGTTTTTCCCTACCAGTGCCTTGTCTGATATAACATAGTCTGCAGATACCCTCTGAATCCTTCCCTTGGTCCTTCCCAAAGGGACAGAAAACTGGGTAACTAAGTGACACAGAACGACATAGAGCACTGGAGTTGGAAGCAGTTAAGACCTGAATTCAGATCCTGTCGCAAACCCTTCCTAGTTGCGTGATTCTTAACAAATCACTCTGCCTCTTTTATCTTTTCTTCATTTGTAAAATGGGCATAGCACTAGCTAGCACCTATTTTACATGGTTGTGAAAATCAGATGTGATAATATGTGTAAAGTGCTTCGCAAACCTTGTGAGTTACTACTATTAAAAAAAAATCAGAAATATTCCAGGATCTGCCTGTTATATTAAACTCATGAGAATTTAACTCTGATCCACATATAAACAGAACTGACCGAGATTTAAAAATATAGTTTTTAAGTGATTTCGCTGAGGGACCACAGTTCATTATTTGTTGAGCTCCTGTGATATCCTATGAATGCAACCTTGGCCTTGATCTGTTAATGACCTCATGGTACATCCCACAGACTGGCTCCTCACCTAATCTGTTGCATGACCAGGACTCCTTTTTTCAGATGTATTTATCCAGCCTAGTCACTGTGCTTTTTTCAATATCTTCTAGAACTTCATTTATTTATATTAAGAAATGCTGACTTTTCCAATCTTTTTTCATAATAATTTATTTCTAAATATTATTTGTTGATTATCATAGATTTTTTCACACATGAGCTAAGAATAAATCCCTATGATAGGATAGAAAACAAAAGTGTAATAAAACCTTTATTATTTAAGAAACAGAGAGTATTCTACTTGGGTATAATTTCTACTCAACTCAACATTAATCTGGATGCTTTTTCATTTAAAATCTTATTTAAAATTTTTAAAAGAATATATCAGTCCATGAGTATAGAATGCTGCCAAACATTTTTTGTCAGCTTTGTCTATTTTTCTTTGTTATTAGGTTGGTAGGGGAGGATGAGGATATCAAAGAAAAGGACAGTTATATTGGGGATTTACCCTGCTTGAAAGACATCAGCAGTAAAAATATCAATAAAACTTTTTTTAAAATCAATCCATGTATCTTTACTATATATGTATATATATATATATATATATATATACACACATATACACAAATAGATATGCATGTATATATATGTATGTGTATACATACACATATATGTGTATACACACACACACACACACATATATATGTATACACACACCTATATTGAAACTTACTCAATTCTACAGAGATTTACCCATGTCTGGAATCTACCATTCTGAATGTCAGAGACCACTCTCCAGTAAGAGAGTCTGTAACTATAGAAAGTATAGCACAAAGTTGGGCAACTTATTTTCTGTCAAGTTCTACAGACCCACAGAAAAACTGAAATTAGAACTCTTTAAGATCAAAGCTGTTGAATAATTGCTTTTTATTTTTTCAGGCTGAGGCATTAACATGTTCTGCTTTATCTGCTTTGAAAATGAACAGGTTATATAATTCCAAGTAAATCAACATGTATAGCATGCTTTCATTAAGTACAGAAGAAGATATATACTGGTTTTCCCTCATGGCCAATTGAAGATCAGAGAATCAGAGATATGAAGGGGACTTTATAAGAGAAACTTGCTGTAAAGATTTTTCTCCCAGTTCAAAGTTTCTAATTTTAACTGCATTTATTTTGTTTCTGTAAAAACTTTCCATTTTTTGTAATTAAAACTGTTGGTTTTATCTCTTGTGATCTTTTTTCCTTTTTTTGGTCAAGGACTTTTCCCATATCCATAGGAGTCAAAGAGAAGAAATCTAATTCTTTAGTGTAACAGGCCTTCAAATACTTTAAGACATCTGGAGTGTCCCTCCAAGTCCTCTTTCCTCCAGATTAAGCCATCCCTGTTCCTTCAACTAATCTTGGTATGATATGGACTCAAAGTTCCTAGAAGTACTGAAAAGGTTGCTTGGAAGGACATGGGCACAGAGTGACCTTATTCAGGGAGCATTTTTGACAGGATGGTGGCAGAAGTATCATGTTATAGTCAGAATTAATGGAGGAAATAACCACAGCAATTAATAAACATTTGTGTAGAGAAGTAAAGAAGGACTGAAAACAGGTATGCTGGCTAATACCATGCTGGATCTTTTGAAGTACAGAAGAGAGAAACATAATTAAATATTGTGAGTGTGTCAAGAAGACTGCCTGCCATGACTATCCTTCATTGAGTCATGCTAGAAATAAAGATTTTGGCATATGGTGCATGTTACCTAGCTCACATCATATGTGCAGTGAGGCCAGGCATTTCTCTGCTTTGGTGGGTCAAGTATAGGGAAACTCTACACTTGCTCTCTGGCAGTCAGTTGCATCTGGGTCATGATAATATACTATTTGAGCGTTCCTTCCCCACTCAAAATTTGCCTATAGAATAGAAGCAAAATTCTTTAAGCTGGCATTTAAGACCCACTACCATTATGACCCAGACTTGTCTCCCACTCTAAGTCTCACCTCTAACTAGGCTGGTCTCTTATTCTTCCCTAAACATGCCATGCATCTTCCTCCTGTCCTCCACCTAAACACCTCCAAACTCAACTCTCCTAATACTTCCTCTCTATTCATACAGATCCTTCAAGGTCCAATTTAAGGTATAATAATAAGAGCTAGCCAGATCTTTTTGTGTTAGCAAAGAATTAGGGATTGAGAAGATGGCCACCATTTAAGGAATGGCTGAACAAGTTGAGGAAAATGTACTATTGTGCTGTAAGAAAAGACAAGCAGGCTAGTTTCAGATAAACCTGGGAAGATTTATATGAACTGATGCAAAATGAAGTGAGTAGAACCAGGATAATGTTCTCTCTGGAGCTAGAGACTGATATTCTCACTGGCTTTCATTGGAAAGGGGAAGGGCATCTCTAGTCATCCTGATCTCTATCCTAGCCCTAGACTTAGATAGCTCCTGAGGAGAAAGTAAGGCTGGTGACTTTTCACAGCTCTCCCTTATTAAAATCCAATTCACTTGCAAATCATGGCATCAACTTCCTGATGACATGGTCCTCTTTGAAAACAAAGGGCAAACATCAGTAATGGTTGGAAAGGGGATAGCAAGGTTTCTATAATCTCATTCTAATGGAGACTTCTCCCAGGATCTTCTATGGGAAATATGGAGGGGTGTGCCCATATTTCTAGAGGATACTTAGCTGGGTAAAGCACAGCTGAGACTTAGTGGGTGGCCCCATCCAGCATATCTCCTTTCCCCTCTCCCAAGCTCTCTGAGTAGGGTGTCTTGACCCAGCCTCCAAGCTGGGGTCACATGGAAAAGGCAGAACTGGGAGAGGGATCATGGCTGGTGCCCACAGCATGCACTTTCTCCTCACCCTAAAGATTCAGCCATAGCTCCCCTTCTCAAGGGTTCTGGTGCTCAAACCCTTTCCCTGGTTTCAGGTCTGTCTCGGCTATGTACTTTAAAAGTCATGATACAATTGGATATAAACAGGTGCCTCTGAAGCAAAAACAGGCATGGTGAGGATTAGGGAAGTGTTTTTCCTTATGTAGTCTGGGGCTGTTCACTAGGCTGAGAAGGAAAGCTCATACAATATTGAAGGGGACTGAGCATGGTTCTTTTTTAATTCTTTCCCCCTAAACCTACTCACCCCATCTTCCCAGCGCTGTCCCCGATTCTTTTTTTTTTTGAAGCATATTTTATTTCACTTTATTTTTTCTTGCTTTTCTCTCTGCCCCCTCCCCACAAGAAGACTAATGTAGAATTGTGTTTTGCATGACTTTATATGTATAATGGGTATTGTATTTCTTGCCTTTTCTTTTCTAAACATATATTTATGTTTAGTTTTCAACATTAACTTCCAATAAGATTTTAAGTTGCAAATTTTCTCATCTCTCCCCTTCTCTCTCCCCAGATGGCATGTAATTTGATATAGGTTCTGCATGTACGTTTATTTATATTGAACCTATTTTCACATTAGACATGTTGTAAAGAAAAATTAGAACCAGTGGGAGGACCATGAGAAAGGAGCAAACAAAAAGAAGGAGGAAAAGGAGGAGGAGGAGAGGAGGAGGAGGAGGAGTGAGAGAGAGAGAGTACAAATAGTATGCTTCAATTTACATTCATACTCCATAGTTCTTTTTCTAGATGTGGACAGCATTGTCCATCACGAGTTCTTTGGAGGTGACTTGCATCCTTGCATTGCTAACAGATAAGTCTATCAAAGTTAATCATCGCGCATTTTCTGTTACAGTGTTTTCCTGGTTCATACTACTTTTTATCCAAGTTAGGATTTGCTTCCTGACTCCAAGTCAAGAACTCTTTCTATTGTACCACCTAACATTTTATGTGCCTAATGCCTAATATTTTATATAAAATTATATACATTATATACATATCATATGTACATAAATTGTGTAAAATTATATAAATGCTAAATTCCTAACATTTTACATAAAATTATATAAATTATATATATATATATATATCATAGGTACACAAATTACATATAAAATTATATAAATCATATAAATGCTAAATGCCTAACATTTTATAGAAAATTATAAAATTATTCTAGGACTTTATAAAATTTGAAAACCTTATAAAATTCAAATAAAATTTTGGACTTGGGAGGTCCCTCTAGTTGGACCTTCCAATTATGAGAAATTGAGGCCTGGAGAGGCTAAAAACTTTCTGCTTGTGTCCCATCCCTTCTAGGAACTGTTTCCTGACCATTCAAGTACACAGTGACCTCCTCCTCCTCCTTTGGCCCTGCTTGTTTGTCGCAGTCACTGGATATCTTTTGCATTTTCTTATTAGTTATCCATTACTAGGAGTATATCTTGTCTTACCAACTAGATTATAAATTCTTTGAGGACAGAATTGTTATTACATTGTATTTCTTTGTATTCCCCACAGTTCCTAACTATGCATTCACTGGGGGCTAAACAGATAATTGAATTGAAACAAAGAAGGCAATTTAAAACAAAAAAAATCCTTACTGCTCCAGTTCTAAATAGGACCTCCCTCTCTTCTCTGATGTACTTATTGAAGACCTCTATAATGTCCCCAGAGTTTTCTTTTCTTCAGGCTAAGCAGGCCCAATTCATTCAACTGATCTTCATATGACACGGACTCAGGACTCTTGAAAGTCTTGGAGAGGTTGCTTGGGAGAGCCCCTCTCCAGAGAAGAGGGGCTGCAAAAGGAAGGGGGAATGGGTACAGAAGAACTCTCTTCATTTCCAGTTGAGGGAAGGAAAGACATTTCAGGAGTATTGATTTATGAAGGCAGATTTTCTTGGGATTTTAGTGAACTGTGAGCTCAAAGGAGTTAGTGATGTGATAGGGCAGTCAAAAAATGCAAATAAAAAATGGAATACTTTCATAGAATCATAGTTTTTTAAAAAAGAGAGATGATAGTTCCACTGTCTTTTGCCCTCATCAAATATAATATACTGTATTATGTTCAGTTCTGTACATCATGTTTGTGAAGGACATTGATAAGCTGGGAAGAGTGCACAGGAAGGCAACCAGTATTTCTTGACCTTGAATCCATGTCACCTGAGAATCAATTAAAGGGATCAGGTATGTTCATTCTGGAGAAGAAAAGACCCAGGGTGCCAAGGAGGGCATCATTGCTGTCCTGAAGTATTTGAAGGGTTGCCATGTTGAGGAGATCTTTATGGTTCCAGAGAACATACCCAGGTTCCATGGTAGAAGTAAAAAGAAGGGAATTTAGATTTGATATCCAGAACAATTTCTCAACAATAAACTTGGGTCAAGTGATGGTGGATTCCTTTCCCTTGGAGATCTTTAAGCAGAGGCTAGATGATTGCTTATCGGCTAATATTATTGGACTAGGAGACTGCAGAGGTCTCTTCCAACTCATTTGAAAAGGAACATAACATCATTATCTAATATATCAGATATGGTGACCATAAAATTATATTCAAGAGGGCCAAGGGGTTGTGACCTCAGTCAATGGAGGGAATACCTGTACTTATTAAATGTGTATTTGTTTAATCAATGAGGTTTATATTAATTTTATCAGTCTGGGGATCTGCTGCCTACATGCTCAGTGAGGGTAGACCCTACTTACTTACTGTCTCCCACTAGAGAGTTTTGAAAGTTGAGGTACTAGTTAAATTTTCAAGAGAATCCCCTTTACCTTAATCAAGATAGTGAACTATGTGTTGCGAGTATCTCATTTCCAGAATTTTATAGTATTGGAACTTGAGCAGAAATACCTTTTTCTTCCCCTTCTCCATTTAGATTGGTTTCATTTAGCTTTAAAAGCATCTTGAGATTTTTCTGAGAGGGAAAATAAAAGACTCCCAAGTTAAATGGATTATTAGGGAAGTAGCTAAGATTGTTAGGGAAATAGCATGTCCCCATCTATATCAAGTTATTTAAAGACAAGGGTGGAATTCAATTCTTAACACATTTTGTAAACATGTACCTTTTAGGTAGTCTGGTGAAGCCTATTCAGAATAATGTTTTTAAATACATAAAATAAAAAAGATTTGAAATGAAGCCAATTACTTTGAAATATAGTTACCTGCAACTTAAAATTTTAAAAAAAGCTTATTGGCCCCAGGTTAAGAATGCTGATTTAGGGGGAGTGGAAGGGAACAGAAAAACCAAGTAAGAAATGTTATGGGGGTCTTCTTTGGCTACTAGCCAATTGGGGATCAGCTGGATACAGACACGGCAGGGCTCAGAGCACTAAGACCTGTGCTAGTAGGTCCCATTGCAACATAAGGGAGAAAAAATAAGGCCATTGCCTTCAATACCTACTATCCAAGATGATTACAGAAGCATATTAAAAGCTCTCAAGTCCTTTGGGAATTCTCGCCTTTTAAGAAGAAGCTTTCTTTGAAAGAGGCATCAAGGAAAACAAACTGAGTTGTTGTTTTTTAAAGAACGCAAGCAACTACCCCAACAAATAAGCAAAAGTGCAGGGATAAAAAATGGATAAAATTGCTGAGACTTTGACTTCACCTGAAGAAGAAAGCACATTGATTTCTCCCGGGAGGACCTCGATGGCCCCATTTTCTTCTCTTGTTTTCCAAAGAGGCTGGGCTGTCAGGCTTTGATTCAGAACAGGACGGCATTGAGAAGCATCCTCTGGCCTGGCTGGGAGCTGTTCACATCCCCGGAAAATTCAGTGGGAGAAAAGTTTATGGAAGCGAGTAGGAGTTTATTCAACAGTGTCTGAGGCCTTTCAGAGCCATGAGGGACTGTCTATAAAGGAGCAATCAAGCATAGGCTAGGAATTATCTCTGTTGGTTGCCTACCTGTGACAGCCTCTCAAGGA
>CM053772.1:245025794-245045794 GCA_028658325.1 Potorous gilbertii | reverse complement strand
CATGTGACCTGAAACTGCAACCTTCCATCCATGTTGTCTCCCCCATTCGAGCTTCTCGAGGGCAGGAAGGATCCCTGTTTGTTGTTTTTTGTATTCCCAGTGTCTTGCACATAGTAAGTGCTTAACAAATGTTTCATTCATTCATTCAAACATTTCTACGGGGTGGAAAGACAGGAGGGAAAATAAGTTTATGTGACTGCCACTACTATCAGGCACTTCAGATGTCTCCTTTGATCTCAAATGATGATGGGAGAAGTCCTTAGGGTTAAGATATTTTATCAGTGGTGGCCTGATTTTCTTTCCCTTGGGCAGATAGGTGGTGTAGTGGATAGAACCTGAATTCAAATTCAGCCTCAGACACTAGCTTAGTGACCCTGGGCAAGTCACTTAACCTTTTCTCATCTGTAAAATGGAGGTAATATCTACCTCCCAGAAATGTTGTAAGAATCAGATGAGAGAGATAAGAAAGTGACTGGAACATAGTAAGCTCTATGTAAATGTTAGCTATTACTCTTAACTTTCCCTTTATTGCGCAGAAGATCCAGCTGGTCATCAGAGAAGAAACCAATAAAACTTGATAAACAAAGCACTTTATATCCCCTATCTTGCTTTTCTCCCAGAAACATTATGAGGTCCATAGTACATACTTGAATCCCCATTTTACAAGTAAGTAAAACTGCCTTTTAAAAAATTAATTCATCAGTCCATTAAAATCATCTAGGAGCTACATTTTAATCTGGTTTGGACTGCACTCACATGCATCTTAAATTGAATAATTTATTGTAAATTTGTGGGGTTTTTTCTTTCATTGAAATCTGGAAGATGCAATGTTGCATCATGTAACTGTATAGTATTGTAAACAAGTCATTATGTGCACATATTCCTGCCCATGCATGCTGAACTTCCCGATAATATGTGATATGCTCTCCTGCCAACACTTGTTTGTTAAGACCTGTCTGAGGACTTGACCACTGATCAATTATAACTTGCATTTTTTGTGTTTATTTGGAAAATAATGCAATCACTATGACTAACTCTGTTACACAACAGATGAAACATGTAGGGATGGTTTTTCAAATTTTTATTTTCTTCTTTCCTTATGCTGCCACCGCTCCCTTATTTTTATTCAACGAGACTACTACTGGCCCCCCGAGTCATTCCAGTGCCCCCCAAGGGGTGGTGTCTATCACTCACTTTGGGAACTATGTGTTTAAATCTATTGGAAAATCTCTGCTAAGATACTATAATTGTTTGGACCTGTCTTGTTAAATATTTCTTTTAATGATTTGGATGAAGGTATGCAAGAAATAGTTAATGACAGAAATAAAATGGAAAGAAGTGTAAGAATGCTGAGATTAAAAAAACAAGCAATTTAACATAAATAAAGATAAAGTCCTGTGTTTAGGTTCAAAAGAACGAATGACAAAGCATTTATTAAGCATCTACTATGTGCTGGTCACTGTGCTACTCAGAGGAAATGTTATTTGATCTTGTCTGATTGCTGGCAAAGATACCAGAGTGGTTTACCATTTCCTTCTCCAGCTCATTTTTGCAGATGAGGAACTAAGGCAAACAGGGTTAAGTGACTTGCCCAAGGTCACCTAGCTAGTCAGTATCTGAGGCCAGATTTGAACTTGTGAGTCTTCCTGATTCCAAGCCCAGTGCTCTATCCACTTTGCCACCTAGCTGCCCTAATCAGAGGAGACACACAAAGACAAAGAGGCAGCCCCTGCTGCCTGGTATGGTAAGGTATAGAAGTCCAGTGGGTGCAGTAACAGATAGGATGGCAAAGTTAAAATGGTCTTTAGCTTAATCAGTTAAGTAGATAGTGCCAGGGCTTTGATTGAAGCAGGGCAGATGATAAGGCTTGGAGAACCTTGGAGAACACAGATGCTTACGGCCGTCTGGTCCTCTAGCTCACTGGAAGAAATAGTTATTCCTGTCTCATTCAGGCTGTGTGAGCAGGCAGAGCATCTTGGATGGATCTGAGGCAGCTGGAGCTAGAGTAGGGGCCAAGGAGAAAAGCTAAGGGGTAAAGGGCACCCAGGGTGATGAGGAAAACTAGCTTGAGAACAATGTATGTGAATTAATTACAATATTAAATATGAACCAACAGTATGATACATTATGTTTTTCAAAAAGACTCTTCTGTTAGCAATTGTAGTGAATACTCACAAGCATGGGGTGAGGGAAACTCAGCTTGGACAATGCCCCAGGGATGGGCATCATAGATCTGTTAGATCCTTACTCCAGCTTTGAACAGTGCCACCTCTCTGAGAATTTTAGTGGAGTCATTGAGAGAATAGGAGAAGAGTTAGAAGGGAAAGCCCTTAAGAGAGGCAGCCTGATGTTGAAAAAAAGAGAGCACCAGACTTAGAATCAGGAATCTTGGGTTCAAATCTTGACATAAATAAGATCCATAAATCTGAGGGATCTTAGAAGTGATCTTTGTCTAACTCTATCATGTCATGAATGAGGAAATTGAGTCTCAAGGAGATCAGGTGACTTGCCCAAGGTTATACAGGTAGGAAACATCAGAAGTAGGATTTGAATCTAAGTCCTCTGTCTCCAGTGCCCAGAGCCAGTGTTCTTTTGAGTCTGCCTCCTGTACTAGCTGGAAGATCAGAGGCACAGAAGTCACTGAGCCTCCTGGAGACTGTTTTCTCACCTCCAAAGCAGGGACACTAACATAACCTCCCTGTATCACAGGATTCTTGTAAGGAAAGCCCTCAGTATTCTTCCCTCCTGTCACCCTGGGATTGCTGTATGTGGCCCTGGCTGCTGGAGCTCATATGGGACCCAGGGGTTTGGTGTCATCTCGTGTTCAGCAGATTACACCTAGTAGGTGAATAAGAAAGGAATAGAGCTAACTATAGCTTAATTAATAATAAATAATAATAATATTATATAATTATAGTGTTATAATATATAACCCTAATTTACATAGCATTTTAAAATTTGAAAAACTCTTTATATGTGATATCTAATTTAATCCTCACTATGACCCTGGGAGGTAGATGTTATTATTTTACCCATTTTACAGAAGAGGAAACTGAGCCTGAGATGGGATGAGCAACTTGTTCAGAGTCGCTCAGTTAGTAAGTGCCTCAGGCAGAATTCAAATTCTGGTCTTTTTCAACTTCAAGTCTAGCAGTGTAAATGCTTTGTCAAACTGCCTTCTTAAATAATGTTTTTACTTGGGACTGGGATTGTATTTGTGATGTCACTGGTATGGGCAACTCTCTTATTAATACAAGTCATCCCCTTCTCTGAAATTCATAGTGTTATAATTACATACTATATATAATTATATAACATAATATGTACTATGTACATGTATAATTATATATGTAGTATCATAATTATAGCTAGAGCTTAAGTGATTTAGCCAAGTTTGTTGTTTGTTCAATTGTTTTTCCGTCACGTCCAAGTCTTTGTGACCCCATTTGGAGTTTTCTTGGCAAAGATACTGGAGTGGTTTGCTATTTCCTTCCCCAGCTTGTTTTACATATGAGGAAACTGAGACAAACAGAGTTCAGTGACTTATCCAGGGTTATATAACTGGTGTCTGAGGCCAGATTTGAACTCAGGAAGGTGAATCTTCCTGACTCCAGTCTTGGCACTCTACACACTATGGCACCACCTCTCTGCCCTTGCCTAGGGTTATACAGTCAGTGTATGTCATAAGCAGTACTTGAACATAGGTCTTCAAGTAATAGCGATATTACTTATGAGGAGAAATAGAAATCAAACAGACAATGGTGTTGCTATAGCCATCTCATTGATACATGCTAGAAGAGCCACATCACAATTGCCAAAGCATCAAGATGAAAAGTGGGAACTTCAAATGGTCAACTGGATAGCTATTTCTTGTGTATAACATTTGGAATATGGAGAGTTTGACTTGTTGATAGTACAGCCAGATAGATAGACTGTTGCTTCACTTGACTTTCCCCTCCACTTTTCATTCACTCAAATAGTTTCCTTGCTGTTTTTCCCTTTCCTGTTTCCATGCTTGGAATGCTTTCCCCTCTTAGATCTGCTCAGTAGAATTTTTGACTCACAGCTCAAATGCTCCTTTGTCCATGACCACTTCCCTGATCCCCATAGTTGTTAGTATTCCACCCTTATTTATGTCTACACATAGTTTTCCCCAGTAGAATGTAAGCAACTTGAGGTCAGGGACTATTTCCTTTATCTTTTTTGTAACCCCTTTTTAGGTTCTCAGCAAATGATTGTTGATGGGTCGATTTGTACCTCCTACAAAATTATACCATTTTTCACATAGTAGATTCTCAACAAATGCTTATTAAATTGGATTTTGGCATTATGAAAACACAGGGAACAAAAAAGTTATTTTTCCAAAATATTTGTCTGGCCCCAAAGTTAGCTTCTGCTTGATACATGTAAATTGCCAAAGTGATATTGATGAAGTTTGTATCAGATATGCTTATGAGTTCACAAAGAAAGAAAAAAATCATTGGTTCTAAAGTCCTCTCCATTGCAGACACTCTGTGACTATGTCATTCTGTGGCTAAAATGGTTGTTTCTTTCCTGGTTCAGTTAAATGCAATTTAAACTTCTTCCCCCACAGTAACCATGACATTTAGCTACTCAGCTCTTCTCCAAAACAGTGCCTCTAGCAGTCACATCCAAAGAACATCTGCTCAGGGCAGCCAGTCAATATTGTAGAAGAGTTCAAAGCCTACAGATCGTTAGCAGTGTCAGCTTAACAACCAGAAGGTAATAGCATTAAAGTAGGCAGCCTTAATGCCCAACAATTGAGGCCTCATTAATCAGTGATTTATCATGATGAAAAGGCCTGTTTAACCTTTGGTCTTCAAGGCCTTTCTCTCTTGAACAAAAAGATCTATTATTTCAAGTTGTCAAGTGATCATTTGCAAGTTGTAAATGAACAGATTCTATTATACTTAAAACAATGACTAATACTGTACTTTCCAGGACTTTGTCTTAGCCACAACATTTTATTTCAATTGTTTAAAAATTTTTCAATATTTTAATGATGTTTGCCTTCCCAGGGCCCTAACGACATATCTGACCACTCAATGGGACACCATTAAAGTATTTTAGACATCTCCCTCTTCTCCCTAGAGAGGTGGGGGACTGTGGCTGTAAAATATTGCCACATCAGACATGGACACCAAGCCATGGTTTTGCCTGACTGTTTTTCTTTATTGAAAGACAAAGTTCATAGAAGAATTTGAAGGAAACTTAGAAGTCAACTAGTTCAAACCCTCCACATTTTCATCTGAGGAAACTAAGGTCCCCCAAATGAAGTCACTTGTCTAAGCTCATACAGGTAGTAATTAAATAGCATAGCTACTATTCGAATTCTTGTTCTTTGCTTCCAAATCCATTTCTCTTTCCACTGTACCAGATTCCTTTGCCAAAGTTGAGTGACAGAGATGGAGTAAGTAGGGCATATCCAGAAATAACTGAACATGGTTTAGGGACTGAAAGCTGTCTTCAACACCAAGAAGACCTGAGTTTACATCTTATCTTGGACTCCGACTATTGACTATGATTTGGACAAATCTCTTAACCTCTGAGTGCTCTAGGTAACTCTAAGACCATAAGTTGCATCAAAGGTGCTGGCCTATATTGGGAAGGCTGTTCCCTCATTTGAAAGTTTTCTATACTGGTGAAATCATTAGTCCAGTATGTATCTAATAAAACTTATTTTAAAAGATATTTAAAAGCAAACTCCACTGTAACCAGACTGAATGAAATTTAAGTGAGCCATTGAAAGTTGACCATGACTTATAGTTCCTAATCCCCACCTGACTTTCTATTCCAGTGGAGTCTTGTTAGAATCTGACAGTGATATCGTGCTAACTTTCCCAGTTGTTCCAGAAACAACTGGGTAGAAAGAACAAAATGATAGAAAGTAGAATTTATCAGAGACAGAACAGGTTTTGGTGTGTTCATTTTCCTCTTTTTGGTTTGTTTGGACTTGTTCACATTGATGGGGGAATGATATTGCCTCCCAAGAAAATCTAACTGTCAAAATCTGCCCTGCTTGAGATCTGGACCCCTTTGGAGCTGAAGCTGTCAGTCATGACAAAGTGTGCCTAGCTGTGTGGAGACTATTGTGAAGCAGACAAATGTCCATCAGAGAACCACATAAGGCTACCAACTCAGTTCATTTATCACTTCTCTAATATATCCCTAGGGTGAGAAAAGAGGGTGTTCAATTAGAGGAGATTCCTACTCACATGCAGATATGAAATCCCTTTTCAACTTTGAGAATCTGTGATCCCAGAAAATAGCAAGTATAGTAAAAGACAGCCATTGTAAATGAAGGTATGAAGAACCTTAAATTCAGCATAGAAATTTCAGTGGTAAGGTGGTTAGTCTTCAGAAATGTACAGAATAGTGGTAACTATTATAGCAGTTTACATTTTTGGTGTAGTGGAAAAAGTGCTAGATTAGCTGGTTCTGACAATACCTGAGTGACCTTGAACTAGTCATTTAACCTCATGAGACCTCAGTTTCTTCATCTGTAAAATTAGACTAAGTGATATCTAAAATTTCTCTCAGTTCAAAAGCATGTGTTCTAGAACACTTAAGATTTATAAAACATTTTCTATCTATTCACTCATGAGCTACACAACAGCCCTGTGGGACTGGTAATACACTTACTAAGATCTCCATTTTACCTATGAGAAAACTGAAATCAAGATAGTTTAAATGATTTGCCCAAGGTCACATCAACAGAGGAAGGATCTTCTGACTATAGATATAATACTTTTGACTCTTGACTATCCTGGGATGGGGAATGTGCTGCCTTGAGGCCACATGTGGCCACACTTGAGGATCTAGAGGGTTACGTATGGCTTCAAGGCTGCAGGTTCTGCATCCCTGCACCATGCTTCCACCATGCTTCCTTTGAAGGGACAATTATCTAAAACTCTATAGAATGTAACCAATTGATTCTTAAACTTTCTTATTGCTATTTGATCATTTTTCAGTTGTCTATCTCTTCATGACACCATCTGGGGTTTTCTTGTCAAAGATACCAGAGTGGTTTGTCATTTCCTTCTCCGACTCATTTTACAGATGAAAAAACTCAGGCAGGAAGAGGTTAAGTGACTTGTCTGGTATATAATAAGCATATGAGACAAGAACAACATAAATAATTAAATATCAATTAAAAACTTTAAATAATTAAATATCAATCAAAAACTTTTACTATAGAAACTTGAGAAATAAGTAAACCAGAAGTAAGAGGAACTCTTTGAAGGAGGAGGATGTGGAAATTTTCTGGCTATCTATATGTTTACAAGAAGTCTGACACGTGTAAAACAGAAATTGGATCAAACAAAAAACAAAAAGCTTGCACACCATTGATATAGTGTATGATCTCACAGTTAAGGTTACGTTAAGGTCAGTGACTAAAACTATAGCTTCCCTGTAAAACCAGAAAGTCATGAGGCCAGATAAGATGCATAATTATTGGCTTCCTAGAAATGGAGGAATTACTAGCAAAGAACTGATTTCCACTTAAGCTAGAGCCTGCCTTGCGTAACAGAAAGCATCATATGTCAATTACAAAATGTCCAGCATACCAGTGATCCCTTAAAATATAGGCTAGTTAAGCATTTATGTACTTTACGTGAAGCATTCACAACTTATATCACTAAAAATATCTATGAACACATAGGAAAATAATTTACTGGATGAGGGGCAAAAAAAGGATACCACAAAAGACCCAAGTATATAAAGAATAATTCATTATTGGTTCAGGAATTACTGTAGCATAACATATTGCCTTTGTTGATTATTCCAAAGACTGATACAGTTCCGCACTCATGGCTTATTCATGTACTGAAAATATAGGAAATAAACCTAAGAATGATGAGAACGCTACAGTATTTGATGTTCACATGTAAAACTATTCTTTATTTAAAACACAGCCCCAGCACAATGATATCAAGAGCAATTGAGAGAAAATAATGGCATTTTTTTGAGGGAGACAATTTAAGCACAGTTTGGTTCTGCTTAGACTTATATCCTGTCTCGTCTGTCCTAAATAGAACAGCAAATGCTCCTTCCAGGTAAAACATATATGACTCCATCAAATGATATATTCAATATCTCTGTCATATTAAGGAATAATTCTTTATTAACATCATCATTTGGATTTTATAAGTATAAAATTCTTAACATAGTCTAAAGAAAGATAGAGGTCAAAGACTTCAAGTTTGAATCTATTGGTATTTGAACCAATGGATTAAGGCAATACCTACCAGTACCTTGCGTCTCCTCCAGTCAAGCTACATTTAGCATTCCAATAGTGACTGATATGTTTAAGAGATACATTGGCAATCAGAAATAAAATCCAAATGGGACAAGTGTGTTTAAGGCAATCAAGACCTAAACAATAGCAATGTTAATACCTATTTGGAACTAGAAAATTTACCATAGCGGATTTAGAAAGCATCCTAGTAAAAACCAATAATTATTAACAAAAAACAAGAACCCAGTGTTTAAGGACAGATAGAAAGATGAATGTTTTTCTTCCAAAGAGGAGAAAGAAGACTGATAGGCATTCTTAGAGCACATGGCTAAACTTGTGATGCACCTACAGAAGAACTTTTGAAAGTAGTAAAATTCATTTTTCTAAGCACTAGTCAAAGCTGGTAGCAGGTACATACTGTTGGATTTATTTAATATAATCAAAAGTAGATCGAATTGACTATGACCTAAGAATAGGATCCAAAGGCCCTCCCTGGGCAAAATCCACATATACTCAGCCAGAATATTGACAAAGATGCATCAAATAAATGGTTGCCCTGCAGATTTGTTTACAGAATGAAGAGGATTTATTACATGAATTAAGTCCTGGGTCACTGCTAGTAGAAATTACAGAAGGGTTAAACAGTGGGGACAGATGAGCATATATATCATGGCAGGTTACACCTACAAATTAACTAGCAAGATGTTACTTGATGTCTAGAATTATATATGAGAAGATTTTTTTTGTCTTTCATGGGCTGACATGATAAATTCCTAATAATTCAAATGCAAACCTCACTACCTACAGAACTCTACCAATAATTTGTACTAGAATTACATTATCACTGACCAAACTGTTGCCCATAGTTACCCAGACATAATATTGATCTGTGAATACCTAAGAACTGTTTTTTTTTAAAATAGATGTTGCCATAACAAGTACTCGTAGGCACTGAGCTCCATAGAACAAAATGCTTTCAAAATATTGAGACCTAGCAGAGTTTATCAAAATCACATGGGAACAAGATATGGTACATATCATCCCATTGTTCTGTCTGCTGCTAAAATTGTTCAAATGATATTTTCCATGAGTCTACATAGAATGAGATTATACCCTAAAAATTTCATGTAGACACTAAAACTTATTTTATCCATGTATTCAATAGAACATTGGATATAAATTGGATATAAATATTACTATAGTGACTTTTTAAGGTCTGTTTCCATTTAACCTCACCAAAAATACAAGGAAATAATAATTTTATTAAAATATAAGGGAAAAGCTAACTTCATAGCTAGAATTACATATTAGAGGGTCTCTGTCTTTAATCGACTATACTGGGTCTGGAGCATTGTGACAGACTGAACTGTTGCCCATAATAGCCTGGACATAACATTCATTCATAAAAACTCAAGAACAAGATTTTGAGTAGTTACCTCGATTTTCTCAGCCCACATCAAAGATCCATTCAAAAATACCCTCTTATTTTTCTTAAAATCTTTTATGTTTCATTTATACCTCTAATGGGTTCCCCCACCCCTGACAAAGAATGATAATGAAAACAGTTTAACAAAACTGATCAGCACATCAGCCAAGTCTGACCATGTGTAGTGTGACACAGTCGTGGTTACATATCTTTCCAGTAAAAGGATGGGATTGCATTTTCTCATCTCTCCTTTTAGCTAGGATTGGTCATTATACATAGGGAGAGCTAGGTGATGATATGATTAGATTGAGTGCTAGAGTAAGAAAGACCTGAGTTCAAATTATGCCTCACTTAACTAACTGTGTGACTCTGGGCAAGTCACTTAACCTGTTTCTGCCTCAGTTCCTTCATACATAAAATGGAGGTAGTGACAGTGCTTCCCTCTCAGGGTTGTCATGAAGATAAAATGAAATATTTGCAAAGCAATTTGCAAATCTTAAATTACATTATCAGTGCTAGCTATTATTACTATAGCTAGCATTGGATTTTTCATTGTTATGGTCATTGTGTATATTGTTTTCCTAGTTCTTGTTATTTTATTTTGTGTCATTTCACATCAATCCATGCTTCTCTGTATTTTTTATATTTATCACTTATTACAGTATTGTTATATTAATATATTACAAATGGTTGAGCTTGTTCCTAATGGGCAAGGCTCCATTTTCAAAATAACCTTAAAAGGGGAAGATTTTTAAAGAATATTTTAAAAATTGTGGAGAATATCATTTCCTTTCCCCGCCCAAGTTAGTAGCCTGCAAGTTGTTATGCCCATTTCTAATCCCTTCAAATTTCTTATAAGAATTTTCTCTATATGTATTTTGGATATCATAGATGAAAGCATGAAAAAGAAACAGGCAGGCTTTGACCCACAGTTATCTGTAGCTAACCATAGTTGGCTTGACTGGGGGTTATAGAAAATAGAAAATCCTGCTGTTTTTATATTTGTTGATTTCAGGAAAGTATTTTACTCAGAGCAAAGCATAACCCTAATGTCTCCTCCCTCTTCTCCCATTAAAAGATCTCTCTTACATATGCAAAGTAGCACAAAACTTATATGATGGCTATAACCACAGGTGACCCAAAGGGCAATCAGAAAACTCATGGTAGGTATGATTATACTGCAGCATCCTTACCAATAATACTTTCACATGTGAAGTAGTATAAATGGCATAAGTCATAATAAATATGACTAGAAAAAGATGTGGACTGGTCCTGAAACAGTAGTGAGTAATAATAAGTGATAGACAGCAGATTCTACCTGGGTAGCCATGAAATAGCAAAAAAACTCAATCAATCAAACAAACAAACAAACAAGTAGGAGACTTCTAGTGGACCTTCCGTGGAGATCTGTTGAAAGAGATAAACAAGAATCCCTTAGGAGGAGAAGACATGGGAAGGTTGCTGTCTGTGCCAGTGGCAAGAATACCAGCATCACTGAGAGCATAGATACAGGAAAGCATTGATGTATCATTGAGGCAAAGGCACCAAAACCAAAATCATGTGATATGCCAACACATCATTATTTTTCTCCTTTCTTTCTCTCCAATGTCTGCTCTCTGCTTTGGGCCCCTCTCTTCAGTACATGTATTACTGCCTGCCAGGGTTTTCTTTTACCCTATGCCAGCGGGATGACCATGATCACTGGGCATGGTGTTGGTTTTGAGCTGAAACATCTATTTGAATGGGAATTTGCTTCTCTCAGTAAATCTGGATCAGTGATATGAAGAAAAAAACCCTCTCTCTTCTTTTTCCTCTGCTTGCAAAGGGGTGTGTATATATCTGCATATTCATGAAAAAGCACCGAATCTGAATCTCCGAACTGACTTTTTCTACCCCCATTCTGTTGCTTAACAAAGGGTTGGCGACAAAAGAAATTCTTCTCGGTTTGTAAAACAGTTGCGTAAAACTTGGACTGTAAAGTCACAGTTGACTGCTTTAATGTGGAACAGTTGGGAGGGTGTAGACTCACTGGCAGGTTGAGACAGGACCCAGAAATGGTTCCTCTATTCTGTTCAGGGTCTACTTAGTCACACCACCTGCTCCCCCTATTATTTCAAGAGCAAACCAGTCATGATAGCATTAACAGACGGACACACGGCACCAGACGGTGCAAAGGGAGTTAAGAAAAGATAAATTAAGTGATCAATAAAGATAAGGAACCTGTTTGGCAGTAAATGGTGGTGACAGAGTAGACAAAACCAGGGGGCAAATGGGCATTTGATAATGCTAATGTGTGTGTAGCTTAAGTTCAACTTTCCTCTTATTTAAAATTCTCGAGCAAATGTATTGTCGGCAATGGATTCCTTCTCCAATGCCACAAAAAGTGGCCAGAGTCGGCCGTGGTAATTATCATTCTATTTCAGAGGCGCTTCTTGAAACTTGTCAGGGGAGGGGGCACAGCTCATAGGTGGATGTAAACCGCCTGTTCACAATTGCTGCTGAGTTTGACCTCAAGTACCACATGTGTTTCTGTGTGTTCAAAACCGACTTGTGCTTTGTTGTGGTTTGATCATTTCAGTGATGTCTGACTCTTTGTGATGCTGTTTGGAGTTTTCTGAGCAAGCACTTGAATATTTGCACTTGCCACAGTACCTGGTGAGCAGTAAGCACTTTAAAAATGTTTGCTGATTATTCATTGAAACCCTTGAAGCTGATTTTTCACTGAGCCACACTGCTTCTCAGTAGAAAGAATGGTGTCTGAGAAAAAAAAAACGAGTAAGGTTTAGCAACAATGAATATGCTAATAGCTTCCCAGACCTTATGCTTTTTCATACCCACATGCATGTACAGAGAAGATTTTCTCCTTACCAGTCAGGAAGACCTGAGTTCAAATTTAGCTTCAGACACTTACTAGGTGTGTGCCCCTGGGCAAATCACTTGACCCTGTTTGCCTCAGTTTCTTCATCTGCAAAATGATCTGAAGGAAATGGCAAACCACTCCACTATCTCTGCCAAGAAAGCCCTAGATGGGGTCAGGAAGAGTCAAATAGTACTGAAATGACTAAACCACAACAAAAGATTGTAAACTGTAGAGCAAGTGTTGACCTACATTGGTTGAGGGAGTTTCCTCCCTGTGATAGTTCCCACCAAAATCACAGATCTAATCCCTCTCTTTCTACTTCTCTTGAATGGTTGAGGCTTAGTGTGGGGCTTTTCTAAAGACCTGCTATTTTTAGGGTGAGTTGTGCCCTGTAAATACTCACAGCAGAGGGTGAAAACTCTTTCACTTTTATTTGCTTTGTTATAGTCACATTTTCTTAAGATGGTTGCTGTTTGGTCATTTTTCAGTCATGTCCAACTCTTTGTGACCCCTTGGGGTTTTCTCAGCAAAGAAAATGGAGTGGTTTGTCATTTCCTTCTCCAGCCCATTTTACAGAAGGGGAAACTGAGGCAAATGGGGTTAAGTGACTTGTCCAGGGCTACACAGTTAGTAAGTGACTGAATCCAGATTTGAACTTAGGAAGATGTGACTCCAGGCCCAGTGTGCTATCCACTACACCACCTAGCTTCCCATTTCTAAGATTACCTTGATATTAAAGAAAAAAACATTGAGACAAAAAGCATCTCAGGTGAAGGGAGGGAGAGGGCACTGGGTTTGTGGGATGATATCCCGGCTTCTTCTATTTAGTGGTTGGATGACCTTGAGCAGTTTTCTTTGATGGAGGCATTGTGGTACCCTGGGAAGCAGGCTGAATTTGGAGTCAAGGGAACTGAGTTGAAATCTCAATCTTGTCATTTGCTCACCTATGTGACCTTGGTTAAGTTGCATAACGTCTTTATACCTCTGAGTGCCTTCATCTAGAAACTGAGATAGTTTCTTGAGCTCTACAATCCTCTGGACTCCTCTGGACCTTACGTGCCTCATCTGCAGAATGACAGTAGTAATTCTGCCCTGTCTCAAAAGGTTTGGAGGAAGAAAGTACTTTGTAAACTCTGTGGCACTTACAGGAATGCAGCTTGTCAGTCGGACAATAAACATTTATAAAACACCTACTGTATGTCAGGCACGGTGCTATTGAAATATGGACAAAAGATCTATGGTCTAGAGTCCTGGCTCAAGGCTACTGAAGAGACAGGGATGACCTGGGTAGGTAGAATAAAAAGGTGGGAGGAAAAAAGAAGTGGTGACTGTTGTAATTTAAGATGAAACCATCTGGAATGAAACCCAAGGATGTTTATTCCTTCCTTAGAAGCACTTTTTTTAAATGATGTGTCTCCAAAGCTACAACGAAGGTAGGATAAATGAACTTTCAGTCAGTCCTTCAGCAGCATAGAAGCAACTGAGCTTAGTTACCAAGAATAATTAGTTAACCTAGGCAGTGACCAGATGGTTTACTGGCTGCCTTCTCTCACCCTAGAGGCTGCACCCTCTTCTCAACTTGCCATAGTCTGCTTCCCTGCCTCTCAATTGAATTTGTGTTTAAACATTGATTTGAGAACACATTTTGTTCTACTGGTCCCAGGTGCAAAGATGATTAAGGATGAGTGTGTAGACCAAAATTTTTTGTCCCTTTCCACTTTGCCCACAACTTCTCCTCAGCCTTATGCTTTTGAGTATTTGCCCCATTTCCTTTTCAAAGTTTTCCTTCTGTATTTGAACTGTGTGTCAAAATCTGAACTCACAAATCAGATAAATTAGGAGGGGGATATTATTTAAATTATATCAGGATTTTTTTGCTTTGTAAAAGGATTCATCTCAAGGCTCCCCTCCCCAGTCATCCACTTCTAAGCCTCCTATATAGAAGTGATTTTCTGTTTGACAGAGAGATGGATGGAGGACAGGATTGGGTGGGGGAGGGATACAAGTACAAGCCTACTTAAAACTAAAGTGTTAGAATCCAAGCAGATATTAATCAAAAATAAAGATGACATATTTTAGAATTGACAGCATACGTTGATGGAAAAGAATCACAAAACTTGACTTAGGCAGAGGTTTTCAAGAACATATCTGTTGTGTAAAGATGCCTGCATCCATCAACAGCTGAATAGCCCTCAGGCTGGAATGTTGCTCTCACTTCAAGGGCCTCTCCAAGGGGTGAAAGGATTAGGTAACATACTAGAAATATTATCCTGAGTTCTCATTCATAGCTATTATATAGGTATCACAGTCAGAAGCAAACCTCTAGATCTGTTCTGTGTTGAGCAAGAGTGAGGGGCCATCTGGCAACCTCCTGAAAGCTGACTGTATGAGGCAAGACTTTTTCCACCAACCCAAAGATGCTTTGAGAGTAATATTGTACATTCTTTGATTCATGATATGCTTCTGTGGACTGATCACACATGAAACCTGCTGTAGCTCTATTTATTTTTATCAAATGGGTTATAACTCTAGCGCTGAGAAAGCCATGATCCATTAATGCTGGTACATCAGCTTAACAGGCATGCAGCATAGTAAAGTGATGCCAATAAACAACTGGAAACAGAATGATAAGTTGTGGAATGCCCCAGAGGAGCACCATATTATGATTCATTTGTCAATTCTGTCTTCATATTAATCAAGACTGTCTTTTAATCCTTCCTGGGCTATTTTCTTTATTTTGTTTGTTAACTTGTTTGTTAATTTGTTAAGTTTCACTAATCTCTCATTTAAAAAGTATTGATTGCTTGTCTATCTTGGGCAAAGCCCTCTAGTAGGTTGGTATTGAGGGGTATGCCAAGGAATATAGATAGGGTCCTTGCCCTAAAGGAACTCCCCATTTATCTGATAGGGAACACACATATATGCCTGCACTTGGGCACCTACACACACACACACACACACACACACATACATACACACACACAATGAGATTATCTAAAATAGCATAGCAGTACATAAGTATTTAAGCATATAGAACCGTGCTTCAAAGGATTTAAGGTCACCTAGAGGCAGTATAGTATCCTGGAAAGAATTCTGCATTTGGTGTTAGAAGAGCTGGTTTCAAATCTTGTCTTTGTTACTTATTACCTACAATTCATTTCACTTCTCTGGGACTCAGTTTCCTCTTGGGTAAAATGAGGGAGTTGGTTTAAATGACCTCTAGCATCTCTTCCATCTCTGAGTCTATGATCCGATAGTTCTAGTTCAATATTTATTTTATAGATGAATTGAGGTTAAATGACTGATGTGTATCCACCTTGGTAGTCAATCTTGAATTAAAATCTAGGTCCTCTGACACAATCCAGAACTCACACTAGCCTTCCTTCATTCTACAGATGAGGAAACTAAAATGGGAAAGGGAAAGACTTGCCCAGCATCACAGAGATCATAACAGAGCTTGGTCTAGAAGCTTCTGGTACTCTTCCCACTGAATGAGTACAATAAGAATTTGGAGGAGACATGAAGTAGTCATAGAAGGCTGGGTTTTCAGGGATAAGATTGACTTCAGTGGGATGGGGAGGTAATGAATAGAAGACATAAAGATGCAGAAAGTTTAATTTGGTTTTCAAGACCTTAATATTTTAGATTGTTGAGTTCTGTATTTGGAAGGTGAGAATGTTAGAGGAAATGTAACAATCTTCCAGCTAAGCCTACTCCCACTTCACTTTTCAGTTGATGGAATTTCCACCCTAAGTGTGAACCCAAGACCTTGTAGACATGTAATTTTAAGAGAAGAGGAAGAGAAGAGAGAGAAAAAAGGAAATGCGTATGACTTTTTGGAGATTTTCTGAGAACAACTTTATTTAATTCAGTTTGATTCAACAAATATAAGTCAAGCATTGATAATATTCAAGGTTCTGGGGAGTAAAAGAAAAAAGCTAGATAGCCCCAGTGAAGCTGGAGAGATAAAATATATACATAAACTGCCCTTTTTAGCTACACTAAAATACTGTTTAGGTTGTCATACCTTCAAAACTGCTAGCTCAGCTTCCACCAACACTATGCCAAACTATACCAAACGATGCATGAATTTAAAATGAAAAAGACATGTAATTAAAACAGATCCAAATAAGTGATAATTAATTGAATCAAATAGTTAATATTTCACTGCACTTGTACATCATCTTTCATGCCTCCAGAGATATACGATTCATCAGTATCTCCATCGTAGCAGGAGAGAGAGATAGTCAACTAAACGTTCTGGTACCAGTGAAAACTTACAATTTGAATTCACTCAGGCTAATTAACTTTGCCCTTAATTGACTCTCAGAATGCCAATCTATTTTCATATTTGGGATTGGGGTGATTTTTAAAAATCTTTTTCTATATTTAAGATATCCCAGCATACAACTCATATTAGAGGTGAACATTGCCAAATTCTCCAAATTGACTGCCTCCAGTAGGCGGGTGAGTAGCCTAACTGAGAGACACACAAGAAGTAGCATGTGCTAGGTAGGTCCAACTACAACCACCATCTTGACAACCACATAGACCTCTGTGGCAGCAACCTTGGACACATTCCAAAGAATCCTAAGAATAACTGTACTTCCTAGAACATGACATTGCTTTTGACCTGATCACTCACACCTCTTTTCTAGGGGAACAACCTGTGTGGAGAATAGACCTGGTAATTTCTTCTGTAGGTTCTATATAGTCCCTATTTCTTTGGCCTGTAGCTACTAATTCTTCCATCTGTAGCTATTAAATCCCCAGATAAAGAAGGTCTTTCCACTAAAGTCTATGGCACCATCAAGTGATGCAATGTAAGGAAAAAAATAATTTTATCCATAGAAGTCATAATATGGAAGATACATTGCTATCCATCTGTTTTGCTGCTACACCTTAAGAACTAGTTCAGCAGTGGAGAACTTGTGACTTTGAGGCCACATATGGCCTTCTAAGTCCTTGGGTGCAGCTTTTTGACTGAGTCCAAGTTTTATAGAACAAATCCTTTTACTAAGGGGATTTGTTCTCTGAAGTTTGAATTCAGTCAAAGGGCCACACTTGAGGTCCTAGAGGGCCACACATGACCTTGAGGCCGCAGGTTCCCCACCCCTGGACTAGTCGTTTGCCCTGCATCTGAACCCTCTTATATGTATTGTCTCCCCCAATTCATACCCCCCATTACAGTGTGAACTCCTTGAGAGCAGAGTCTATACCTTTTTTCTGTTAGCATGTAGCACAGTGCTTGGCACACAGTAAATATTTAATAAGTGCTTTTTTTATTTATTCATTTATCAACCAGCAAAAAATCAGTTAGATATTTTTCAACTATGTCCCTGCATCTGACACTTAATGTAACTTAGAAAAGAAGGCACTTTTATCTATGCCCTTCTGATTTAGATCCCAGATTGCGTGGTCAAACCAGATTTTCCACGCTTTCCACGCCTGGCCTGGTGCAGCACATTAGCATGGCTGCACTCACTTTTGGTGCTCTGCTGATGAATAAACATGCTATAGTCTGCTTGCACTTCTCTGGACCCACTGGGGATGGGTGTTGGGCTTCAAAAAGTTTTCTGAACAGGCCTCAGCAGTTTTCGTTCATGGCATTCGAGGTCCTGCATTGTTGGGGCCAAGAGAGACAAATGTTGCACGCCTTACATCATCAGGCTGGCTGAGCGCAGGCTCCAGCTGCGCAAATAGCACAGGAAATGGATTTTTTGAATGTTATTTTTCTTCTATTAAAATTATGCAAGCCCAGCAAATACAACAATTGCTTCGTTAAGTCACTGGAATGTCCGACTATTCATTTTGCTTGTAAGGAGCTCGCCGGCGGGTGTTTGATGCTAAGGATTGTTAATCCCAAATGTGGAGAACTAATAAAATAATAATAAAAAAAAGACTCCAGAAGTGTTTATAAATTTCAATTATCTCCTGCTTTCTCTCCCAGGATTGGGCTAGGCAGGATTGTGTGGCCTTCAAGTAGCACTTGAGCTGGGGGCTGCATTTTCTCCTCGCTGTCCCCAGAGTCGCCAAGGTTTCCTCTTTGTAGCTGAATCTCCTTAGTGGGACTCATGTCCAGAGGTGCTGAGGGCTGGCTGGCTTAGACAATGCGGACCTGCTTCACAAAAGGGACGGAGCCAAAGGAAGTCAAATTGAATCTCTAGCACCCAGCTCCTGAGCAAACAGACAAAACGAATAGATCGGCCATTGCTCCTCCCATCCAATTACTGTGATCCAGTGGAGAGAATATGGCAACACTGGTTCACACAAATTCGAATACACCTAATCCCTTCCATACATATAAACCTCACATTCACCAACATTACTTCATTACCGAGCCACCCAGGCAGGCTGAGTGTTGGAATGGTTCCTCCAGCTGCAGAACCCTGCCTTCTTCAAGTTTTAATCAGCTAATGAGGGGTATGCAAATAAAAAGCTTATGGGATTACTGCTTGTCTGACAGCATCCACCCCACAGGGATACAGTAGGCATACAGGTGTTGGTAAACTGGTTATTAGGCACCAGTTAATTTAGGGCCGTTCACGCTGTGTTTGTACCCTTAGTCCAGACCTTTGTCCTCATATTTGTGGCCCAGTGGGAGCTTGTTGAGGCCTGTGGTGGGTCTGCCATGAACTTTGGGCTGAAAATTATGAAGATAGTAAATCCAGGGCTTTAGGCCTGCAGGATAACCAAAGAGGCAAAAAAAGAATGGAAGAGTCTGAGAAACAAGGGCAAAGAAGAGATTTGAAAATACCATGGGACTGTGGATGTGGAATACTTGATGTAATGGCAGATTTATTTTTTTGTATTTTAGTTTTATGAAATTTTTTTATTTTTAAAAATTCTTTAAAGGATTGCTCTGTGGGAAGGATGGGAGAGGGGTTTGAGAAATGTAGGTGATATAGAAACAAAAGATAGCAATAAAAATGTTATTATATGGGGGCATTTGGTTCAACTTGTTTATTTCAACGTTATTCACCTCTTGATAAAGCATTTTCACAGACTTCAAAGTATCTTTTTCCATAGTTTTTCTCTGCAAGTGTTTCTTTAGAAGCCCTGAAACCTGGTATACACTTATGCATGAAAGTCAGATAGACCCTTTGAGCAGGGAAGTAGCCTTGCTGTGGAATGTTCAGGGTAGATATCATGTTCAATTGAGACTTTAAGACTATCTGTAGATGAATTAAAAAGGCATCTCATTCTTCTGATAGAGGAACTTGCTATTATTTAAATGGTTTTGGTTACCATTCTGCCTTTACTATATGTAAAACTGGGTACTCCTCAGAGCCTCTATCAGGAATTTGGCTAGATTGAAGTTCTTTGAGAAGAAAGCAAAATTTGGAATGAACACAAATAGCGAAGCAGCAATGTTAGTAGTCGGATGCCGAGTTGAGAAATTTGTACATTTAGCAAAATGCATAGAAGGCAGAAATAGTAATAATATTTTTTTT